>JAVLUZ010000145.1:14230928-14594203 GCA_036768485.1 Mermis nigrescens | reverse complement strand
CCACACTGTAAAAAAATCGTTGTACATGCACAATAAACTTGTGTCCAATCTACAAATCTGTTCCATGGACACAAAAATATTGTGTAGGTACTTGACAATCCGGATGTCTATTTATCCAACACAACTTTTTTGTGTTCTGCCTACAAGCTATGATGCATATTGATTAGGCTCAGATTGACGTGCATATGACCGCTTATAGCTGAAAACATGATTCATTGTAACCAGTACTAAGATAGATGGAAGGACGAAGGGTACCTACCTTCATACTCTCAGTTGTGATGGAACGAAAGGTGGTGAATGCAGTTGGAGCACACTTTGTCAGTTCGTGTGTTATGCGTTTTCCAATTCTTTGATTATATATATATTTTTCAGAGATTGATAATACTGGCAGTGTAATATATTTATATTACCTATATATTTACTCAACTTTAATATGAGTGTGGCTGTATTCAGCTCAAATTGATCGGATCTTGTTATGTATGCTTTTATTGCCTTATTCTGTTTTACTATTCAAGTGATTTTATATGCACTGCTTGATTTGTTCTTAAGGCAAGCTTATTTTAACCTTTTAAAGTCCGCTCTATGATGCTGATGTGCTACAGCAATGCAATCTTAATATGTTTCTTAAATCTCTAAAATGTAAGACTGTATGCAAAAAACCAGAGCAAAAAGCTCTCCCTCTCTATCATGTTGTTCATATGTTCCCATTTGGGAACGTTGGCTTCTTGGGGAACATTTTTGCCAAATTTCATGTTCTCTTATGTTTTGCAAAACATATAAGATTAAAGCGATCTGCTACAAACATTGATAACAAAAGTAATCTAAACTGTCAAATTGTCAAATAGAGAGCCTACAAGGGTGTGCTTTTGAGTATTTGAAACCTTATGGGAACCATAAACCTCAGAAAACCAAGAAACTTTCAGTAGACACTGTACTTTATTTTTGCTTTTTGTTAGATTTGCTTGCTTTCTAGATAACATTAAATAATGTCTAGCTAAGATGAGTAAAAAACTATTATTCAGCTATAATCTGTAGTTTCGTTTTTTCTGGATTTTTCAAAATTTATTGGTTTTCTCATTTCTACGCTGTTGAACTAATGCCCGTGATCTCACAGCTATTTACACTGCATCGACGTGTTTTGGTATACTAAAAATTAGAAATCATGAATCAAGATTCGGGAAATAACAGGAAGTCAGAGTGTAATATAGTCAATTTGGAAATTTCATTCAATTTTCAATAAGTAAAATTTTACAGTGAATAAAAAGTAAGTCATAATATCATACGTTTACTCTTTTCGGACATTTAACTACCCGCAGTCGTTATCGATAGTCCAATAAACTTACACTCAAAGTTTAGTTATGTTGCTAGCATGCTTCTGAGCTATAAGAAAATGTTAGAAATCAGTAGTTATATAAAGTTTGATAAAGTACAGTGCAAGTTCTACAGATCAAAAATACATGATATTGTGCATAAATTCAAGAAAATTTGTCTCTAAGCCTCTAAAGATTCATGGCTCTGTAAGTTTGTAAGTTATAGTAAAAAAATAAAGCAAAGTAAGGTAGAGCAAGTAATATCTACGAAAGCACCTAAAATTATTTACAGAAACACTTGAATTTTTGCCTAAAAACAGCTAGAAATCAAGAGCTACATTGTTGTGTAATCATAACACATATGTAGAATCAAGTAAAGAATCCCATAAACCTGCATTTAATATTTTGAATATGTGCATTGGAGTCATACCAGAATGCTTGTGGAGCTCTAGAAAATTGAAGGAATGCATGCGAGGTCACTAAAGAGCGTAGCCGAGGTTACATATGCTGCCCCATAGATTTTTTCTCTTTTCCAGGAATTAAATATTTTTGCACTCCTAGGAGCCAACGTTCCCAAACGGGAACATAAATATAAATTTAACCATAACTTTTGATGAGCAACTAAATAAAAATGAGTAACATACTAAAATGATCAGAAAACCTCTGCAAACATGACTGCATGACATTTGGCTCGAAAATTTTGTATGTCGATTGACAATATGCAAATTTCTAAACATGACAAACTTTCGCTATTTTTGTCTCACTTAAGGCAGTATAGCATAGCACTATACTCATAATAAACTTTTGAAATTGTCTCTCACAGGACAGGCAAACATCTTGTTTCTCATCCAAAAAAGTCTTATTTAAATTAGATGAGTAGTTGTTTTGCAACAAAATTTTGAAAATATGTTCCCGATTGGGAACGTTGGCCACTAAAAGGTTAATGACCTTTTTACAACTGCGAATGTTCTTACTTATGATTCCTCTTCACTAGCAGCTGTCGGGCTTTGATAACATTTTTTCAACGCTGCATGCTGAATAAGATTCTGGCATATTGACTTTCTTTATCCTGAACCGACTGGAAGACATATTTGTATGTCAAAAGTGACTCTTAAAAATGGAAGATATCCTTCAATCTATTCTACGCACTAATCGCTTTTCATTCCCAATTGATGTTTAGTGAAATTCTGATAGCATAAGCAATTTTTCAGGCAAAATTTCATAAATTTTGAGAATTTTTGGAAAAATGATGTAAAATTATTACGCTTAAAGTAGACATTGAAAAGTTGACAAAAATTATTATTTCAAATGTTGATATTGGATTTTTGCGACTATTTTCAGAGCATGAGAAAAACTTAGACTGCGGTTCTCTAAAAAAATCTTGAAACATTTACGACTTTATTTTTTCTTACAATCTGCTGCTCTTTATTTTGAATTATATTACATTACTTAAATTTGGTGTCGTAATATAAGTTTTTGTGCATTTTCTCTTGATCGTTATTGTTTTGTGTGAATACCTAGTGAATTTTTGCTCAATATTTGTTATTTCGAATGTGGCATTATATGCCCGATGTCAAAATTCATTAGTCAGTTCTTTTAGCCAAGAAGATACGAATTTGGTTCAGAAAACTGACTAGTGCATTTTTTCATTCCTCTTGCTTGCGTTATACCTATCATCAAATGTGTGTTATTTAGCGTCTAAATAAAGCTTTCAGATTGGGGCCCAAAAATCGATATTCTGGAGGCTTGAAAGTTGTGTTGGATCTACAGAACAAATTACGTTGGCTCGACACAATAATATTTTGTTGTATAGATTGCTTTCTTATGTAGCACCTACAGAATATTGTTGTGTAACCAAGACATATAAAAGTTGTGGCAGCCAATTACTCACAACTTTTTTGTGTAATTACAACATTTTTTTTAACAGTGCAGGCAGCTTTTTTGAAACAGAATTCAGCTGCTGCCTTAAAACAGTAGAGTGTCAAAAAATCTTACGTCTTGCAATTTTTCCAAAGGTGCTAGATGGAAATATACAATCAGTAATTCTATGTCTGCCTCCATGACGCATCATTGTAACTGCACTTTAATGTCAGCGCTCTAATGTCGCGCGCTCTAATGTCGCGCGCTCTAAAGTCACGCGCTCTAATGTCGGCGCTCTAATGTCTGCGTGCCACGCGAAATACAAAGATAAAGAAATAAATTTTTCCGGGAAGATAAGTAAAACACGCATGACATATAGTCTGTTTCACATTTTCGTGCGTAAATTTTAAGAATTCATATCATCAGTAGGCCGATAGATTACGATAATTATGTAAGAGATAGCAAAGAAAAATGCTACGATGGAGCAGAAAGGACGAATATACCTAGAATTTCACATCATTAAGGACATAATAGAAGGGAATTAGGGAAAAGTTATCTATGTACACACATACGCCTGCGGAAGTTGTAAGAATTTACTCAAAATTAGACTTCCGCTCAAAACTGCAAAAAACTCGAAGCATATTCTGCTGCCTGCAGGAGGGAGTTGCACCTCCTACGTAAAAATGAATAACGTGAATAGCTTATCCCTAGAAAAGAAGCGATCGCTAATCAAAAACGACATAATGTGCATTCTTACGCTAGCATGGGACGCATTGCTATTGGGCAGCAATTAACAAAATGATGTGCTTGTCATAAGTCATTTATGAAGCTATTGAAGATTAACTAATTATTGATTATATACATTGAAAGAGAAATTTGATATTGATAAGAAATCAATCGGTTAATAAAACAAATCAAAGCTTATTCATAATCTTTTTCTGAGTCAGTGAACAATGTTTTGTGAAGGCACGTTTTTCAGAAGCGCAGAATATGCTTCGATTTTTTTCATTCTTCAGCGGAATAAATTCAATAAAAAACTCGAAGCTAAATCAAACAGACTATAGCAGTTTTTCAAACGTGCTTCAAGAACTTGAACTTTATCCTTTGAGGGACTCACTCGTTCTTTCGAAATTGGGCGACTAGTCCCCATGTGTCCCCCACAGCTACGTGCCTATGGATGTATACATATACATATGTAGGTACATAGTTTTAATAATTTTTGGCCGTAATTTTTTCCAATTTTCCGCGTTGTATAAGAATTATTGAGATTTATTGACTTTCTTGGCGGCTGTAACGCACACTTTTGACGCCAGATACTTTCCAGTACAGGAGAATTCATCCGATTTTTATCGTACATTCTCAAAATGTCAACTTTTTAAAAATAATTTTTTGTACTTTAGGTGCTTTAATACAAGCAAAGAGCGTTTATCATTATCGCCAACCGTTATTCTCTTAAATTCCGGCACTTACTGTCAAAGTTTTGCAAAAATCAATGAAATGTTAAATAATATAAGACATAAAATCCCCGAATTATATAATTTTTTATCGAAAAAGCTACTACCCTTCCCTTGAACTTCATAAGAAGACAGTTCACATTTCTGACAGAGAAAGCAGAGATGTAGAGGGCTTGATGTAGGCTCAGGCTTTCCCATACCCCTCCGTACCATCATGTTTTTGACCAGGGGATGCATTTGCAAAGCTGAAAAGGTATAAACCACTAAATTTTTGATTAGAACCTTATTTCTCATTTTTGAGTTTTTTTGTGATAGCACTATAAATAGGCCGAAAAATGGGTGCTTATTTCTTACGAACGATGTAAATGGAGCCAAAACGAGGCTAGACAAAGTTCTTTTTATAGATACAGAGGATAAGGAAGATCATAAAAGAAAGCTAACACGTGATTCACAATGACTCCGTCCAAGATCACGGTAAACGGGGGATATTCTAGAGCAAAATTCCGTAAAAAATAGAACTCTAGGGAACGTGCTGACAGAAAAAATGGTACTAAGAAAAGGCTGCATAAAAATACCCAGCGTAGCCGGTATGAGTCGAGTCAAAATGTGCAAAATGGCCTTGAATTAGTGTTAATTAACTAGTTTTCAAGACATTTTAGCGAAGTTCATTTTTGTCACTTTTGTTCGAAACGTGCATACTTTCTTCGAGCTACTGCTTTCGTGCTTTGATACAAGGCTAGAATATGTCTAATCAAGAAAAGCAGGTCGAAAATTTATGCAAAATGCAACATATGAATCATTTACTGCATTGTTTATTCGGAAAGATTAAATGATTCACTACGGCAAAAATAAAAGCATCAGAACCGGGAAAAACAAATTACAATGAATAAAAACGGACAAAAACAGCATCAACAACAAAAAGCGAGCGGAAAACGATCTATAAATTTAAATTTATAATTTGCATTTCCATTCTTCGCTAATTAAGAACCCGGCAGGTGGAATTTGAGCATAAGGACGAGAAGTTTCGTATAACGGCAAGCTTGCTTTGAATGATATAACATTGTCGATTAGGACTGTCTGGAAATACGAATCAGTTTGACCATACATGTACAGCATGAGAATTCTGGGGGAGGGGGGTCAGGTTGAACTAAAAAAATTTTTAAAAAAATTCCCTTTTTGAGATAACAATCGATGGGAACACATCAAAAACACTATTTTTTGACCTTTCCGGACAACTCTCTTTCTCTCTAGACACGATTTTTGTGCGACACAAAGATTTTAAGGCTCGTACGAAGATTTTTAGGGCGAAGTGAGAGTAATTTAAAAGCTTTTTAAGGTATTTTTTTAAGCGAAATTTCAAAAAATTTTTGGCGCTTCGCCTTGAATATCGTAATAACAATGTATTTAGCTCCAAGCACGGGCATTAAAGACTCCAAAATCTATCTTTGTGTAATTTCAAGCATCTTTGTATAGACTTACACACCTTTTGCATCTATCTCTACTGATTTATATAGATTTTATGCCGAAAATAAGATCTATTCGACAACTTTGCAATCTTTTCTGTCATTTGAAGATAAAATTGACTTCTTTATCCTGTTGCATTGAATTCAAAGGCGAATTGGAGTCTAATAGGAGATAGAATGAACATGTTGCAATCGCTGTGTTAATTCTGATTGTGTAGCACAAGTTATTTTAGCTTTCTAAGTCGAAAAAAATATAGTCAGTCCAAAAATGTATACATGGCGCAAAGCCCGAAAATTTGACTTGTGAGCCAAATGCACACTTTTTACAATTTTTACGAGAAATTGGCAATTCTGTGGGGTCGCAGTTAGACATGCACATGGGGGTTTGGAGTTCCCGACCCCCCAGAATAGAAAAGGGAGAATTTTGTGAGAAATGAGGCAAACTGAAGCCAAAAACGGATGCAAATTGAAAATTTTATTCAAAAGTGCTTCTAATTGACCAAAAGGGTGTAATGTTGTTTTAAAGTTATTTTAGCGCTTATACCAATTTTTGAGGTCATTTTGGCCCAAAAAAGCTCAATTTTTGACCCCCCAGATCGTCTGACCCCTCCCAGATCGGCCATGCCGTTCATCTATGGTCGCGTGAGGGGTTTGGGGGTTTACACACCCTCAGAATCTGAATCCCCTTAAAACCGATAAAAGACCCAGAGTTGAATTTTTAGTGCTATTTTTGGTATTTTGGCCCCATCATACTCCCAGAATTTGGTTACTACCCATGTATGGTCTCAGCCATTTCGAGAGGGTCAGTAGCCGTTCTGGGGGGTCACGTATGATTATGACACAAAAACGCGCAAACTGACAGGTAAGAAGCCCACAAAGAAAAAATCATGCGCAAAAAACGATGAAAGAAACATTATAAAAAATTGAAACCCTTTACATTGATCTTTTATCATTTGAGCTTCAAATTTGTTTCCAACTTTTTTATTATTTTTTACGTCATTTTGTTCCTTTATGCATTACACAGTCATTGTCTGAATTTGCGTTTTTCTATTCTAATACTTATTATAAGCAATTTTCATTCTTTACAACTTCAGCGTAACAAATTTGAGTTGAAAACAAACAAGCACCGAAGTATCTTGAATGATTACATTTTTCGCTAAAGCAGTTTGTGTTGCTTACATAGTTTTTACGGCGCTTATTCAGCGATCCATCCTTGTCTCGCGTTTCCCAGTCACTCGCTGAATAAACGTGGATGCTTAACTTTTTCCTTTTTGCACCGCATCTAGAGATATAATCCTGAAAAAATATTTCAAGAGCACATTATATAGCCTAAATGAAACACGGTATAAAAACATTAGCCACTAAAATGAAATATATTATTTTATCCTGTGTGAGGCAGTACTGCAGGTTGTTTCAGGCCTGGTTCAATCACAACTTCAATTGCTATTAATCAACAAAACATCAAGATTTTGTGAGACTCAGCCTGTATGAAGATTCATTATTTAAAAAAATCAAATCTTCGTTTTTATTGAGGCATACGGTATTAGATTTACATTTCATTTTTTACTTGATAATTTCTGGGAAACGAAAGCATTTACGAGTATATAGCGTCCTAACCAACAAAAAGGCTTCAGCAAATCTGGTTTGCTACATATCATGCAATTCATGAATAACTAATGCGCTTTTTTTGATCATATCCCAAACCTACAAGGATCTTCGAAAAAATCTTAATGAGAAAAGTTTCTTTACTTAAATTGCACAGGTATTTACGATTGTATCTTTTTTAATCTGTTTAACGAGATCTTGTGCATGGAAAGGAATTTTCAGCGCTTAACGAAGTAGAGTGACTGCTGAGCAACCTACAGTAACAGAATTCTAACAATAGAAAAATAAAAAAACGAGTAAAAGTGAGTCGATTAACAACGATTCAGGAATTGTGATCTATGCACATCGTGAAGTAGACTATAGACACTTCCTAAAACGAATACACGTTACCAAGCTTTAACACCGTCATGTTTTCTTTTTTAAAGGACTCATTACATAACCAGTTCATGATTTAGGTTAGAGGTTCACCGGCGCCGGAGCCCAGGCCCGTAGTGCCGGGGCCTAAAAAAGAAAAATAATGGAAAGAAGATAAAATTAATATTTTTTGTCGAATTATACAACATAATATTTATTTATTGACATAAACTAAGCTAAATTACGTTAAAGTTAAGCTTAGACTTCTGTTGTCTCTTTTAAGGTAATTCAATAAGTAAGATTTGAGTGAACGTTGAAACAATTTGGTATATTTCTGAAAGGGTTAGTTAAATTAGCGATATTTGTATCAGTAAAAATGTTCTGCCCCATCGATGTACCACAATACACATGAATACATGCAAATTTCTTTATCAGATAAACAGCCGTTTTCTGCTAGGTATGTGATTTTTCATTAATTTTGGGCGCTTCGCGCCACATAACAGCAGGGCCAACATCTTCCTTTTGAAGTGGTTCACTGATGATGTATGGCCAAGTTGATGTGCAGGTTTTATATTTAATTTTCCTTTCGTGCTTGATGCTTGCAGTTCAATTATTTTAAAACCAGCGTGCCTTCAAACTCTTTTCTGTCAGAAAAAGCCCTAAGTTACTATATTTTTCATGCAGAGTATTTGTAACGTTTTGCATTGTTCTGTCTTGCTCGTCTCTTCCTTCCATTGCATTAGCATAAATCTTGAGAAAAATTCTTATTTTTGCATAGTCTACTTTTGATGACTATAGCTAAAATTTCTTCTTTATTTATTTTCTTCTTTTGTTTATTTATCTTTTAATCCTGTTTGTTTTTATGTCTTTGATTAATTAAAGCATTATGTAATTGCCTACAATAGTGATACTGAGATGCTAAGTCTATACAGATATAATATGGATGCATGTACAGGCCCCGGCCCCGGCAAAAAGGCGCCTTGAGGCTAGAAGACTAAAGACTATCAAAATATGGTCGATTTGTTTATCACCGAGATCATCGTAGATTTTTTAGTTTACGTGTTAAAATTACACGAAAAGCGATGAAAACCTTTAGAAATTTAGTCGAAACATTCAGCTAAAATTTATAATTTATTATTATGGTTACATATTTCAGGTTGCTACGAAAAAGCCAGTATAAATTGTACAATGTTAATAGTTTTTGTGAAAGTTACCGTCTCGTACGGAGACGAAAACTAAGCTAAGGTAGTGCTACATTCAGGCACTAGTTGACCTTTCAGATTAAAAAACAAATGCCAGACACATTTCCTTGATATCATTTAGGCGAGGGCGGAAATTTTTGAAATCAGGTATCTCAACTTAGGCGAAAATGATGGTATTTGAAAGCATTTCCTGACATGTTGTATACAATAAAACAAAAATTTCAAAATGGCAAATTAATTTCTACTTATTATATCAGATGAATACAAAAAATCTGTTTAAATAGATATGCAAACGATTTCTCAACGTTCCACTGCAAAGAAAAGCAACAAAGAAAATAATACCTTTTGACAAATTCACCATGTCTTACTCAAGCCTGGACTGTTTAAAAGACAAAAATCATACAAAGACAATAAATGTGTTGCGAAGCGCCTAAAAGATTAAGGGTTTCTTAGAACAATACATACATAGTAATGACTCGAGATAAAAGGGGGTCCCGGCCATTTTTGGGGATGACGTAAAAACCTCCAATTTTTGGCCAAACCGGCCAAAAAACGCCTGGAAAAAGCAAAAAAGGGTGATTTTTTCAAAAAATCAGGGGAGGAGGTCAAAAATTTTCTGCCTTTAGGGGATTGGGGGGACGACCGACGTTGGGTGGGGGAACCCTCCCGCCCCCCTCTTACATGTACGGAACAAGAGTATGATAGAACCTTATATTTTAAATTTTTTCCTTTGGAGGACCAAGATATGTAAAGGAATATTCGTAATTCCAAAATTTTAGGAGGATCTGCTCCTCTAATCCCCTACCAAAGCTACTTGTTTGCATACACCATCTAAATTTTAATGGAAATTTAATTTTGCTAAGATTTGCAATGTACTCGTGCATACGTTTCTATCGTTACTGATTCATGCTTTATATGTTAAAACTATGAAAATGAACTATTATTATCATTAACTTAAACTACCTTGCTGAAACAATAGCTATCAGAATTAGTGCAACTTGATTTCGATTACATATGTGCCCATACATAATCGGCTGGAAATTTTGGGAAGAGGGTTTCCGGCCATTTGTAGGGGTTTTCCAAAAAATCGGGGGTTGGGGTCAAAAATTTTCTGGCTTTAGGGGGATAGGTGGTACGACCGACTTTGGGTAGAGGGATTCCCCAACCCCCTTACATGGATGTATGTACCTACCTAACTACCTACTTGCCCATTAATGTACGCTTAGTACAAAATGCACTTGGTTTAACAATTACGGAGATGGACGACGAAGTTACGCATACAAATGTAAGTGAACTCGATTTCCGTGTAACTTGAAATAATATGACGTGATATGCAGGGGCGGATTTAAGGAGGGAGGGGGCAGGAAGAGCGGCCGTCCCCCCATTGGCCCAAAATATTTTGCGAGATAAAGAATGGATATATGTACTTTGCAATGATTTTGGTCGTCAGTTATCATAACTTCTCAGATTTTTCTAGCGCTTCATGCCGGATAATACCTATTAATGACATTTATTTACTTTATTTGCGATCTGGAAACCATTTTTTGCTCATATAATAGCTTCTAAAACAATTTCAAGAGCAGAAATGCCTATTTCAGCATAGATTTCTTCTATTTTCGAGCATAATTTTTTTGAATTTTAGACTTTGGCATCAAGTGCTACAAATACAGGAGTCAAAGAAATTTATTGATTTTTTCGCACTTGATTGTCTTAAATTTTAAAATTTTTCGAAAAAAATGTTGCGTTAAAAGTGATTTCAAATAAAAGTAGACAATTTAAAACGCCAAAAAACGCTATTTCGCATGTGAATGGCAAATTGTTAGACCATTTTTGCCTATTTTTCAAAAACTTAGGGTACCGCCTGCCCTTAGGAAAATCCAAGATCTGCCACTGGCGATATACGTACATAAATAAGAAAATGACAATGCATTGAAAAATTTAAGATCTTTGAATCTTTTAAACATAAAAAAAGCATTAAAAATGGAAGAGTACCCCGATCGCAATGCTTCTTCACGAAGACATATCTGCAATATAAAAAGCACAAGAGCAACAAGAGCTCACTTTATAAAATTCTATGAGTTCTTGCTTCGTCGCGGCGCGCAAAACTTCGACTTCAGCATTGTCTGTGAACAAACAAATGATAAAGACCTGCGTAGGGACAATTATTTGAAAGATTTCGCGCCGAAGAAAGAGAAATAAAGTCAATTATAACCGGTGGCGAAGTTCGACATTGCTAAGCAATCAATATTGGTAAACAATGAGTTAAAAGCGAAATGTCTCGAGGCAGATGAGTAAAACGACCGGCTACCCTACTCATATTAGTAATTGAGCTGCTGCATTTTTGAGAATGAAACTAGTGCATTCTTTAGATTTATACAAGTATTTAAACTAAAAATAATCATTTGCAAAGTGCAAACGTATGTAATTATGTGAGTTTACCGCGATCAAAATGATATTGTTCCTGCGTTATTTCCGTCCAATACTTTTCACACAAATCACTGAGCGTCTTTGGCTTATCGAGTCGTTCCGTAGCTAGCGCTTCTTTGTGCTCATTAAATTCTTCTTCTGACATTTTTTCAATGTTTTTCTAAAACAAAAATACGCAATAAGAAGAGATTTCGCCTTCGCTCGCAGACTATCTATGACTGAAACTTACTTAGATAAGATCAATTAAAATGAATAGTCGATTTTAATGAGAAGGGGC
The DNA here is from genome assembly GCA_036768485.1 of Mermis nigrescens. Lineage (NCBI taxonomy): Eukaryota > Metazoa > Nematoda > Enoplea > Mermithida > Mermithidae > Mermis > Mermis nigrescens. The sequence goes on along the minus strand of JAVLUZ010000145.1, from coordinate 14,582,251 downwards.
TCGTGTACCTAATTTGTGAAAAATTTCATTATAAGTTTGGTTTGTTAATATTAAACTTTCTAAAAACAAATCTTCGTAACTAATGATCAGAACGATTTATATTCCTAAGCAGATAAGCCATGCTTAGGGGCATTTATGACTTCATTTCTCCCCAAAGATACCCCACGAATGAGAACTCGCGACGTCGTTGGACCCTATAAACAATAAGATCTGAATCTCTTGTTCTTTATCATCACCTAACGCTTTTAGGCATCAATACTCATTTTGCGAAATATTACGTTCGTAGAATCGTGACATGCTTCCCTTCGTGATTCATTCTTTGATTAACATCAGGGGGCCTTGCATTTCAATGACGAATCTTCATGACCTTCTTGAAAGTTTCCAGTGAAAGTCAAGAGACAGGGTGGATATGGAATAGAATATACATAATATGAAGAAGGCATCTTATCGTAGTCAGTGTTTATTCAGAGCTTGGAATACATTAAGGAACGGTAAAATAAGAGAATGAAAAACATTAGGCCTAGGCGAGCTAAAGCGTAGAAGAGAGAAAAATAATGTAGTGTCTGCATTGCAACCTTAGGTGCACAGCACGGCCGGTCTGGAGGGGGCAGTGTTTCTTGTACAAAGTCCGTATGTACATGTACAAAGATGGTCCCCAAAAGTCTTTGTACATTTTGTACACACAAATTTTTGGGTTCTATAATATGGCAAAGTAGCGATTTTAGTGTAGTAAAAGCAGAGTTGTTCGACTTTTGGTAGTGTATTTTAGCTAATTTCTGGGTCTCTAAGGGCGAAAATCACTAAGAATCGTCTTAAAACGGCGCGAAGCGCCGGAAAAGTTTGACATTTTTCCTTTTGAAATGCAATTTATGCCAATATAAAGATATATAGAACACACAATTACTCATTTCGGCGCGAAGCGCCTTAAAGTCGATATCCACCTGTATATAAAGTGCCAATTTTGTTGTTTTCAAATAGATAAGATGCTTAAATGGTATACCTAGGCACCTGCAGTCAGCATTAAATGACGACTCAACATTTTTTGTTGAATTTTTGTCTTCACCTGCTCTTTCAAACACTGATCCAAATTTTAGCGCATGGGAAGTTAATCTGCAACTGAAAAATACCGTTGAGAAAATTCGAAAATACCAGCTTTTGCCTCAACTTTTTAAAAATTGTGCTGTCAATCTAGAATCGGTAGCTAATACACTGTTTTGCACTTCTCTAAATCTGCACTTATCTCCACATCACGATTCAGCAATTCGAGCAGTGTCAACTTTGGATATTTATGCATTGATTGAGCATAATATTGATGAATTATACGCTTTTTCTGTCAACCACCAGGAGCGCACCAGCGAGCATTTATTCCAGCTGCCGGATCCGATGATCTGGTTTCCACGCAAAAGATCAGTTGCAGTCAACACGGAGGAGTCGTCTGATCCGCAAAGCGCAGCAGATTCGAGGATGGCAGTCCAATCAGCTTCGGCAACCGTGCAACCAGCAGCATCCGCGACCCAGGCTGTAGCGGTCAAGCCGCCAAACGCTCCACTAGTAGTTGCTACGCGTATTCCGGCCGCTCCTCTTGCAGTAAATCGTCGAATCACATATCCTGCTCCACCGGCTCCCATCGAAGCTCCACTACGTCCATTGGGCAATCCTCGAATGATGGATATCGAAGGTCGATTTGCTTGCTTGGTGGCGGAAATGGTCTCGCAGTTCAAATCCCGGTTTCGATTGTGTGACAACCGAACATGGCGGGCCTATCACGAAGATTTCTTTAATTATTGGTGCAATCAGCTGCGTCAGGCATTCAATCTTCCGCCCGAAGAATTGCGTCATAAGGAGGCGAGGCTTCGTCAAGCTTTGCTACTTCGAATTGGCGTTATCCGTCCCCAGGATGGCCCGAGCACAAGCAGCAACAACCAGCAGCACTAACGAGTACCGTCTAGTCCGAGCAGCAACATAAAGGAGCGAAACACGAATATTTACGCTTTTCACATGTTATGCATTATACGCTGCGTTGTTTCGATTTCTAATTATCAATATCAAGTTAAATAACATAATCATTTTCTTAAATTGTCGAATCTTTTAATCTTAACTAACTTTTTATTTATCCATACCTGAAAAAATTATAATCTATCTATTCTTAATTTTGAGACCTATTTCACTTATCAGCTTCCTGTAAGTTAGGTATGATTAATTGCAATCTGAACCTGTCAAAACTTCAACAGCGAGGGAAGAGTGTAAAGAATATAGGTTCATATTCTTTATGCTTTTTAATTAACGTTCTAAACTTATTCGTATTTAACATACTCATCATATGACGAATAATATTCAGCTTTTTCTAAAGTTCGTGACCACCCAAGTTTCCCTGCGTTTCGTTTAATCTATCTCTCCGATCTGTTCGAAGACCCGAAATCGCCGATTTCTTAGTTTTCTTTGACGTCAATTAGCACATGACCTTTCTCCCACGTAACTTTTAGAATTCTTTAATCTAACTTAAAATGTGACGTTTTTCTGAATATTGGTTATTCGTTATTCGGTCGTTGTATCGCCTTGCGTGTAATCGTCCTGTTTCATCTTTATGCTCTGCGTATTTTATTTACCTATTAATACATGCAACTGCCTGTACAACGAACCACCTTCCATTTCAGTTCCAACAGCCCCACCGTCCGAACAGCCCCACCAATGATCCCAACAGCCCCACCAATTCCCAACAGCCCCACCAATCCCAACAGCCCCACCACGTCCCAACAACCCCCACCAGTCCCAACAGCCCCACCGTCCCAACAGCCCCACCAAATATCCCAACAGCCCCACCCGTCCCAACAGCCCCACCGTCCCAACGGCCCCACCAATAATCCCAACAGCCACCAATCCCAACAGCCCCACCGTCCCAACAGCCCAACCATCCCAACAGCCCCTCCGTCCCAACAGCCCCACCAATAATCCCAACAGCCCCACCAATCCCAACAGCCCCACCGTCTCAACAGCCCCACCAGTCCCAACAGCCCCACCGTCCCAACAGCCCCACCAATAATCCCAACTGCCCCACCAATCCCAACAGCCCCACTAATCCCAACAGCCCCACCCGTCCCAACAAACCCCACCAGTGTCAACAGCCTCACCATCCCAACAGCCCCACCAAATATCCCAACAGCCCCACCCATCCCAACAGTCCCCACCAGTCCCAACAGCCCCACCGTCCCAACAGCCCCACCAATAATCCCACCAGCCCCACCAATCCCAACAGCCCCACCGTCCCAACAGCCCCACCATCCCAACAGCCCCTCCGTCCCAACAGCCTCACCAAAAATCCCAACAGCCCCACCCGTCCCAACACAGCCCTACCATCCCAACAGCCCCACCAATCCCTTCAGACCCACCGTCCCAACAGCCCCACCAAAAATCCCAACAGCCCCACCCGTCCCAACATCCCCACCAGTCCCAACAGCCCTACCTTACCATCAGCCCCACGGTCCCAACAGCCCCACCAATAATCCCAACAGCCCCACCAGTCCCAACAGCCCCACCAATCCCAACAGCCCTACCAATCCCAACAGCCCCATCATCCCAACAGCCCCACCAGTCCCAACAAGCCCCACTGTCCCAACAGCCCCACCAAAAATCCCAACAGCCCCACCAGTCCCAACAACCCCCACCAGTCCCAACAGCCCCACCAATCCCAACAGCCCTACCAATCCCAACAGCCCCATCATCCCAACAGCCCCACCATCCCAACAAGCACAACGTCCCAACAAACAGCCCCACCAAAAATCCCAACAGCCCCACCAGTCCAAACAGCCCCGCTGTCCCAACAGCCCCACCAAAAATCCCAACAGCCCCACCCGTCCCAACAACCCCCACCAGTCCCAACAGCCCCACCGTCCCAACAGCCCCACCGTCCCAACAGCCCCACCAATAATCCCAACAGCCCCATCAATCCCAACAGCCCCACCGTCCCAACAGCCCCACCGTCCCAACAGTCCCACCAATAATCCCAACGGCCCCACCAATCCCAACAGCCCTACCAATCCCTGCAGCCCCATTGTCCCAACAGCCCCACCAAAAATCCCAACAGCTCCACCCGCCCCAACAGCCCCACCTGTCCCAACAGCCCCACCAGTCCCAACAGCCCCAACAATAATCCCAAGAGCCCCAGCATTCCCAACAGCCCCACCAATGCCAACAGCCCCACCAATCCCAACAGCCCCACCGTTCCAACAGCCCCACCATCCCAACAGCCCCACCGTCCCAACAGCCCCACCATCCCAACAGCCCCACCGTCCCAACAGCCCCACCAAAAATCCCAACAGCCCTACCCGTCCCAACCATCGAGAAACAAAATACCCCCTCAAAAACCGAAATACCCCTTAGAATTTAATTTTTGAAATTTTTCCGCAATTTTTTGATGCTAATGGATTAATGGATAGTGCTTGATAAGAAACGTCGAAAAATGGTGTTTTCCTCGCCATACCACTATTTTTAAGGCCATTTTTTGACCCTTGAAAAATCTTGCACCCCCAGAATTTTTTTGTTGCCCACATATGCTAGTGGGGCTGTTATGAAGGTTGGGCTGTTGGAACTGGTGGGGCTCTTGGGATTGGTGAGGCTATTTGATTATTGCTGGGGCTCTTGGGACAGTGGGGCTGTTGGGATGGTGGGGCTGTTGGGACGGTGGGGTTGTTGGGATTGGTGGGGCTGTTGGGATTGGTGGGGCTGTTGGGATTATTGCTGGGGCTGTTGGGATGGTGGGGCTGTTGGGACTGGTGGGGCTGTTGGGATTTTTGGTGGGGCTGTTGGGACGGTGAGGCTGTTGGGATTTGTGGGGCTGTTGAGACACAATCCACTTGCGCGCCTTAGGTATTGGTGTTATATTACCAGTGCATGCTTTAGGTATCCGCGATATATTATCAGCGCGTGTTATGTTGGAATGAGTGCAAGGGTGCGTATCAGCGACTCAGTGCACATTTAATCTAACAGGTAGGTACGTAAAAAGGTAGAGCCATCGGAAAAAATGTAACAGGTAGGTACGTAAAAAGGTAGACCCACCGGAAAAAACTGCTGGAAGACCCACTATCAATGGATCCACCAAAAAAGAGGCTGATTCAAGGTGATGGTTAAGGATATACATACATCTTTAGATAGGACGTAGGTAAGTACACGCACGAGCATAGAACCAGAGGGGCCCTGGGGGAGAGGGGTCCATAACGCTGAATATGATACACATAGGATAAGAAGGGGGAATGAAGTGGGGGCTACTTTTCTTTATAGTTTTCACAAAAAGGCCTTAGGATGAGAGAGTCTTAGGGAAGGAAGGTCCTTTACACTATAGCACACTGTCGGATAGACAGGCTGAGGGGTAGGGGGTAATAGACTACTGTACATCACTTTACACTTCACACTACTTTACAGTACTTTACAATACTGCACAATACTTAACACTTTACACCACTTCATACTTTACACTACTTCATACTTTACACAACTTTGCATTTTACATCACTTTACACTTTATATCACTTTACACTTTACACCACTTTGCACCTCTGTGCACTTTACACTACAGAGTAGTTTTTGTACAGAACAAAGATTTAGCTCCTACAATGATTTCTCGAGTGTTTTTCAAACTTAAATTTACGTCAGAAGAGTAGTTTTTGTACAGAACAAAGATTTAGCTCCTACAATGATTGCTCGAGTGTTTTTAGGCGATTTTAATGTCAATTTTTGCATTAATTCTCCGAGTTTTTCCGAGAAAAACTTGGAAAATTTCGAAATTTTCTAATTTTTCTGCATCAGAAATAATTCTGCTTATCAAAAGACAGCAAAAACCGGTATTTTGAGCATTCCTGAGTTTTTTATATTCGAATCGAATTAGTCAAGCTAAAGCCAGACTTAAGCCTGGTCCGAACTCTGATCAGAAGTCAGGATGATCCAGAGCTGCCGATTTTGGTCAGGCCTAAACATACATATCAAAGGAGATGGGGATCCCTCACTCAAAGCCGGACATCCCCTCATCCCCCAAAGCCATAAAATTTTTGACTCCCCCATTTCTACAAAAAATCGAATTCTTTGGGCCGTTTTTACGCGTTTTTTGACTGTTTTGGCTAAAAACTGGAGCATTCCCCATCCCTAAAAATGGCCGGGACCCCCTTCCCGGAATTTCGAGCTGTTACATGTTAGGGCTTACATCGCACTTTACAAAACCGATAAGCCAGGCTTAAGTCGCGCTCAACTGTAAGCCAGGCTTAAACCAGTTTATAGAAACCGGGTTTGGCTCATACGCCGACAGTTGATATTATACTGAGCTTGCCTAAGACATTGTTAACAACCAGTGATTTTATAAATATTTCCTAGGCTTAGGCTTACTTATGTGCATTCACATTGGTGTCAGCGCATGGGCTAAGCCTAAGATAAATGGGTCAAATGTCTCAGATACTTAATGACCTAAATTTTCGAAGTTTAAGTGCAATATGCATACTCCACATACAAATAGAGTTGGCCATTCATCGTCTTGACCAATAAGACATTGTTGTCAAACAAGGAGCAAGTGCACTTATGCAACCTTTTAAGTTCAAAAAAGATTAGAAAATACATTGGGATTATTTTTAGTGACCATCGGTTATCTAATAAAAAGCCTGATATCAGTACCGGTTCCACCATTGGTGGGGTAGAGGTGCTCTTAGCAGACATTTCTGCGAATAATCAAAGCCTGAAAAGTCTGAAACCCTTCTTTGATAATCAAAGCCTGAAAAGAATGATACCTCCTCAAACGACTTGACGGATCAACCTTGCCACCCTTCTGAGCGACGAAAGTCTTGTAAGAGACGCCGCATACTTTGATTTACTTGTGATCACTTGAAAAGAAGCATTTATTTATACCACGAGTTAGCAAAAATGACAGACTTTTAATTTTTATGAGTAAAATTATGATTGTTTCTTATAGTTGTAGAAATAGCATCGTCTATTGTTTAAACCGTACGCGCTCTAGCTGCTACATAGTTTAGGTATCTACATATTTGAATTAAAACTAAGAACTATCTCTGCAATTTTCACGTTATTTATGCAGATTACCTACTCTTTATGCCATTTTATCAGTGATGTTTTGTGTGTTATTTAAAATAGCTGTCCTAACAAAATTTTCAATCTTCAATGTCTTGCGCATCGTACTTTACGCAACATTTATTTAACATAAGTTCCTTTACTTCTTGCCACTTTTAAGTATTTACCTTCGTATGCAATGAAAAAATGGTTACTCTTGGAGCAGATGTATGGCATTCTGAAAACTAGAGATTTCCAGGTGATTTGAGGTCACCATGATCATCAATATTACATTATTTTTTATCTATGAGCTAAATGAAGATTACTTATGCATGGGTGGGTATTATCTGATTATGATTCCATCCAGATTTTTGCCATTTTCTTTCACAATTATCGCTTTCTTTATGAATATTTTTGAGTCACTGAGGCTCGAACTTACAACTGTCTCATTGATAATAATTGCATTATCGACTAAGCCATCCCACTGAAAACTCAAATTACTTAATTGTTAGATAAGTAATTATTTACGTTGTTTCCTTCTGACACTGGCATCATGAGCTTAGGTTTCAAGTAAACTGGGTTATCTAAGCTTTAGTGATTAGCTACCAAATGGAAATTGCTTGAGGATTTATAATTGTTCCAGAAAGATATTAAAGCCTTAGCAGTGGGATGCAGCTTGCTTCACTCGCTGCATTCCACTGCTGAAGCTTAGCTTATGTGCTGGCAGTGCTAGCGCCATTATCAATGTACGTAAGTGAGCTGAACACAAGTCTAAATTGTAACAAGTAGCTAACTAGTATCTTAATTTAGCCCTACATGAGATGCTGTATCGTATTTAATGTAAATAGTTTAATATAAGTACTCTCATAGCGGGTTTGCAGGTATAAATAAAAATTCTTAAAATGCTTCTTTTCAACTGATGTCTTGAAATTCAATCACAAAAATTATCAAAGCCGAATTGCAGGTATAAATATAAATTCTGAAGTATGCTTCTTTTCAATTGAAGTCTGAGAAGCCAATTACAAAATTAATTCTTGGTATAGAAAAAGCTGCTTCAGAACATACGAATGTATTAATATTCAAAGGCTACAAACTAGCCCGAACCGAATTGCTTTACACTCAATGGGGAGTTAGGTTTAGACTTTTGAAGTTTACAATGTGATGGATGGCGGAAAATAACGTTTTAAGCTAATGTTTCAAGTAAACTCAGCTATCTAAGCTTTAGCAATTATCTATTAAATGGAGATTGCTTTCAGGATTCATAATGGTTCCAGAAAAAATTAAAGCTGAAGCAGAGGGTGCAGCTTGATTCACTCGCTACATTCCACTGCTGAAGCTTAGCTTATATGCTGGCATTGCTAGCGCCATTAACAATGCACATAACTAAGCTGAACTTAAGTCTGAATTGTAACAAGTAGCTGACTAGTATCTCAATTTAGCTCCTGCATGAGAAAATAACAATTTTCGCGATAAGCGACCTCAAATTACCCAGGTATCACTGTTTTTTGGGGGTGTACATCTGATTCAAGCAACAATATCTTAAAAGTCAATTTCAAAATTAATTCTTGATATAGAAAAAGCTACTTCAAGTGCTGTGTGGTATTTAATGTAATTAGATTAATGTAAGTACTCTTACGGGTTTGCAGGTATAAATAAAAATTGATAAAATGTTTCATTTCAACAGATGTCTTAAAAGTCAATCACAAAAATTGTTGCTGTATCATATGTAGTGTAAATAGTTTAATATAAATACTCTCGCAGCTATTTTGCAGGTATAAATAGAAATTCTGAAAAATGCTCCTTTTCAATCAATGTCTCAAAAGCCAATTACAAAATTAATTCTTAGTATAGAAAAAGCTGCTTCAGGTGCTGCATGGCATTTAATGTATAAATGCCAATTTGCAGGTATAAATAAATGCTTCTTTTCAAGTGATCACAAGTAAATCAAAGTATGCGGCGTCTCTTACAAGACTTTCGTCGCTCAGAAGGGTGGCAAGGTTGATCCGTCAAGTCGTTTTAGGAGGTATCATTCTTTTCAGGCTTTGATTATCAAAGAAGGGTTTCAGACTTTTCAGGCTTTGATTATTCGCAGAAATGTCTGCTAAGAGCACCTCTACCCCACCAATGGTGGAACCGGTACTGTTATAATGTTTCAGGGCCCAACAAGCTGGTTAAAAAGTGGTACCCCCGTGTACAAAAGATAGGCGGCCTGTCCCCACGTTATAACATAGCGGTACCCCCGAAATACGTGCGCGACCCCCCCTCCATACTACTATTTTTCGAGTAGTGCTCGTCTATTCATTAATTCATTCGGACACTTGTTGTCCAATATTCTGTCCATATTTGATAGTCTAAGTCATTTCATCAATCTTATTATCATTTGTTTTCACGCAGACTTAATCACGAATATTCAAGAAGAGTAAAATACAACAAATTAAAGCATTTTTACGGGTTGCGAGTTGTGACCAGGGAAGGGAAGGTAAGGAACGACAAAAATATCTGAAAACATCAAGATAAACTCATCAATTTAACGCCATAATTAGCCTTAAAAAAAATAACCTCCCTCCCTCAAGGCAACTCGGTTCACCCCCTCCCAGAACTTTTGACCGTGTGCATGTATGGCGCGAAGTGCCTAAGATTTGACATTTTGAGCCAAAACTTAACAAAAACGCTTAAAACAGCACATTTTATACGATGTTTTCGGAAGATCGACAATTCGGGGGGAGGGGGGTGATATGCAGCCATTTTGCGGGGGGGGGAATTCAGTAGCCGGCTGAAGCTGGGTTTAAAAAAAAATTATTTTTTTGATTTCCCACTGTATTCTCACATTTTGTCGAAGTCAGCCCAAACGGACTCTACAACCCGAACAGCTTTTGTGTCAGCCCATTTCATGGACAGACTGGAATGGGCTCTTGCACAGTTAGGCAAGAGCATAGACTCACTTTAAACAACATATCCTTGTCCAAAAGTCGGCTATTTAACTCCAATACTTGCAAGTCATGGCAAAGTTCAATCACAGCGCAATCCAATCCCGATCTCAACCCGTATTCATAAGGTCCGAATTTCGACAAGCTCAAGCTCACTAAAGACCCGCCAACTCGCTTAATCAACGAAGAAGTGACCAGATCAAATTTGTACGCCGTCTCCAAATTAATACCAGATTTAGAGGATTTAAGAAAGGCGATCAGATTCAAAGTTGAGAACCCACGCCAATAGTGAATCAGGGCTAAGTGCTGACATAGCGTTGACGCGGCCTCAAATCTCAGCACATCTCTTAGAGATAAATAAGCGAATATGCGCTCAAATACATCGCTCGGTAATTCTAGTAAACCGATGGACATCACAAGGCGGTAATTCGTCTTAGAAACGAAGATAAATTTGATTTCATTAACAGATTAATCAACTCGCTAATGCATATAATGATTCATTGAGTAAAAATAGTCCGCACCAGAAAGAATGCAGGGGGATTTGAGGGGGCGGCCAACCCCCCCCATTGGGCCGAAATACTTGGCGAGCTAAAGAATGGATATGTAATTAGCAATGATTTTTGGCGTCAGTGATCATAATTTCTCAATAATATAATTTAACAATATAATATAATTTCAATCATAATTATACTTATTGATGATATTTATTTACTTGCTTGGCGACATAGAAACCATTTTTTGCTCGTAGACTAGGTTATAAAACAATTCCAAGTGCAGAAACAGCTATTTCATCATCGATTTATTCTATTTTCAAGCATAACTTTTTAAAGTTTTAGATGTTCCGCGTCAAATACTGCAAATACAAAAAATCGACCTGTAAATCAAGCTTCTAAACGTTCTTCCACCTAAAATTAGAGAAATTCAATGATTTTTTCCCACAAAATAAAATTTCAAAATTTTTCGAAAAAACGTATCGTCAAAAGTGATCTTAGATAACGTAAAACGCCGAAAAACGCTACTATGCACGTAAAAGGCAAATCTTTTGACCTATTTTTGACTCTTTTTTGGAAAAAAACGGAGGTGGAGGTACCGCCAAATAGGGCAGCACCGAAACTCAGGGGGGCTGTAAGCATACCTGGGCAATGGATTTTTGTTTTGAAGGTACCGGGGTCCCTTTGGTTGAGGTTGGTTGGTTGGTTGTTTGTTTGGCCAGTTGGTTAGTTGTTTGGTTGGGTAGGTGGTTGGTTGGTTGTTTGGTTGGCTAGTTGGCCGGTTAGTTGGTTGGTTGGTGGTTTGGTTGGCTGGTTGGTTGGCCGGTTAGTTGGTTGGCTAGTTGGTTGGTTGTATCATTTTCTCACTTTTTTATTTTTGGGTCAAAAAATTCTACCCCCCCCAATCAAAAACAGTTTTTTCTGGCGCCATCCAGCTGGGGTTCTGAAGGTACCGAAGTGCCTTCTGGCGCCACCCGGTGGCGCAGCATTGCCTACCTATGGCTGTAAGATTTTTTATAGGTCAAAAAATGGTCTTAAAAATAATGGTATGGCGAAAAACACCATTTTTCAACTTTTTTCATCGAGCACTATCCATTGGCATCAAAAATCGCGAAAAAAAACGAAAGAAATTTCAAAAATTGAATTCTGGGGGATGGTATTTTGGTTTTTTAGGATGGGGGTATTCGGCCTTTTGGGGGTGCATACCCACAACCCCCATTCCCACGCCAACCACACCCCCCCCCTTAGGAAAATCCTAGATCCGCCTTAGATGTGGGAGTGTCTGGTTGAACCAAAAGAAGTGCAAAAACTAAATATTTCGGGGAAAATACGGCAAAATTAAGGCTAAAAATAGACAATGTCTAAATTTTTCCAGAAGTGCTTGAAATGACCAGAGACCAGGCTTTTGTACGGGACAAAGAGTTCAAGTAAAATTCACAAATACTTTGTAGGGCAAAGTGATAGTAATTTTAAGACTTTTTTGCATATTTTGAATGAAATTGCGAAAAAGTTTCGACGATTCGTGTCGAACACCTTAATTAAAATTTAGCTCTAAGCACGGATTAAACTCTCCGAAATTAATTTTTATGTAATTTCAAGCCTCTTTGCACAAACTAACAACTTTCACATCTATTTCGTCTATTTTTTAAAGATTTTATGCAGGAAAACAAAACAGTTTGACAAGTTAGCCCTATTTTTGCTGTTTGAAGATAAAATTAACTTGACTGGATTAAAATTAATTAGAACTAATTAATTTAATTTAATTCAATTAGTTTGTTATATTTAATTTACATAAATTCATAAATTCATGACTACAGGCTGGTATTATGTAGAAAATATGTATATTTGCAGCATGACAAGTTATTTGCCCTAAAAGGACTTTTCTGGAGATTTTTGTTCATATACAAAGAGACTCGTATAAAAACAAAAACGGCGCCAGAAGCTGTCCATTATGATAGTTTTTACGATACTTTTTCGTTGATACAATTTTCAGTGTTCATTTTAGCTCAAAAAAGTCTCAGGTTGAACCTCCAGACATGGTTAGCAGTGGAACTAGGGCACAATAAGGAATAATTTGGTTGGATTGTGCACGTACTACACCATTACCAACGCGCTGCTAGCGTCTTTTTTGAAACATAAATACATCGCTACAGGGCTCAAACGGATTTTATAAAGGGGGCGGTTCTATGATTTTTGCTTAATACATTAAGAGATAACGGTGAACAGTGGACAAGGACACTCAAAAATAGTTTGCATTTTCTAGTATTTCTCAACAGGCACAAAATTCCTAAATTTTTCAAACAATGTTCCACTGGAGACATGTATTCCTAACTGAAGATCTGAGTGTGCACTGCGCAACATCAAAAACTAATTAAGTACGACGTACAAAAGGTTGGGTAGCTAAAGGAATTTTTGCACAAGGTTCCTCTGAAAATGTACAGAGACGGTACCCATTAGTTCGTAAATTTTGAACTAAATAAATTTTGGTGTACTATTACAGTACCTATGCATTCTGGGCTAAAACTACTGTTTCCGACTTTTTAGTAAAGTGCTTATGCAATAATGCAAAATTTAAAAAATATACTGCAAAAAGCCGGAAAATTTGTATATTTCCGCCAGCTTAAGGTTAAATTTGCATCCTTTTCATGATAATCCAGCAAATGAAAAAATTTTGTCGAAGATGTTTTAAGTTTAGACCTCAAAAAGACAAATAAAAGATCAGATCAAAATATTGGTGTGAAGCATTAGAATGTTTCGGCTAATTGAAAGTCCTACTCTTGAATGTTGGAGCTTAATAAACAGAAATGACGCATTAAGCGGGAAAAATTTTTAACGTATTCGTCCTTTCAATTTTAATCTTTGACATTATATAAGCGTACAAAAAACACATAGAAGCTGCTCAGATTGCTACTTTTTACTCAAAAAATGGTACTGTTTCAGTCGCAAAATATTCACTATTTCTGGCGCCTGACACAAAAATAAGGCCTTTAAACTGATTGAAGTTGGGCAAACGTTGAGTACTATACGAAGCAATGCGCCGGAAAAATTCGGAAAATTATAATACGCGATAGCTAAAAATCATGAAAAACAACACTTTCATTGAGCTTTGTAGAAACTACCAATCTGCATACTTACAACCAGGGGCGGCCGCCCCTTATCCCCACCATTGTACCAAAATAGTTAGCGAGACAAAGAATGGATACGTAATCTGCAATGATTTCTGGCCGTCAGCGACCGTAATTTTTCAAATTTTTCCGGCGCTTCGCGCCGTATATTAATGACAATTACTTTCTTAGCGACCTGGAATCCATTTCTGCTCATAGGATAGGTTTCAAAACAATTTCAACAACAGAAACAGCTACTTAAGCATAGTCTTATTCTATTTTCAAGCATAAAATTTAAAAATTTCCGAAGTTTCGCGTGATATTCTTTTTAAAAAACGTAATCGAGCAGTAAATCAAGCTTCTACACGTCCTTTCCGCCTAAATTTCACAAATTTTCCGGCGCCAGATTTTCGCAAAATCAAAAAAATTTATTGATTTCTTTAACACAAAATTGTCGAAAATTTCAAGTTTTCGAAAAGATGTTGCGTCAAAAATGATTATAAATGAATGTAGACAATGCAAGACGCCGAAAAAACGCTATTTCGCATGCGAAGGGCAAATTTGTGGACCTATTTTTGACTGTTTTTGTAAAAGTTGGGGTACCCCCCCCCTTAGGAAAATCATAGATCCGCCACTGCTTACAACATGCGTTTTGTACGCATTTGAGGAGAGGGTGTTATTTTTTTGGTTCAAGGGGAGCGGCCGCCCCCACGCCACATGCCTGGCTACACTAATGCATTGCTGTACGTGTACACATTCGCTCACACAAACCTGAACCTATCTAAAGCAATATCCCACTTTTGAAATACTAAATCGACTTTTCTGCCATTAAAAATTAGCTCAAAACGCACTTCGCGGCGCAGGAGAAGTGATCAGATAAACATATAAGACATATAAAGACCGCCTGCAGCAAACGAGTCGTACAAAGCATGGGCAAAACAACGCAAGATAAACGTTTATTCAAACAACAAGCAGAAAATTATATACATCAATGACAAAACTGACATCGGACAATATTTCTACTCCTAGTCAGCTGCGAGATTTCTTGATATGTAAATGCGTTAAAGACTGGCCATTATGAATCACATATGACAGCAGATATTTAAACATTTTCTTATGACTATCTAATGAAAAAGTCAACAAAAAGTACAGATCCTTAGTGAAAGAAAAATACATATGATTAACAAACGACCATGCATCCCGATGACCTGGATTTAATCTTTTAACGATATCAAGTGCATGACATATACCAGAATTTTTAAAATAAGAATGAAATTATGGTCATCTAACTAAAGTTATGCTGACACCAAAAATAGACACGACAAAATACAACAATCTCGGAAAACAAGAGTCCTAGCCAAATTGGGTGTGGTACTCTTTCACGTCCATCAATTATGATTTTACATACTTGTTTATTCAAAATAAATTTGCATTAGACTACTCCACAAAGAACTGCAAGTCATATTCTACAATTAAACTGCTTAGTTACATCAATATTATCGAATCATACAGTTACAGAAATTCTCATTGTTTATCCATTACTCGTTTAGATATGACGACTTAAAACCTTATTTAGGATTTTATTTTGATTTTATCTGACTAAACTTAAAAAAATTTTACAACTCGATAATTTAAATTACTTCAAAATCAGTGCAATAAATACCTTCAAAACCAATGCAATGTATATGATTAAAAACCGTTATGAAAGCATTAAAAATTTTCATCAAAATAGTACCTAATACTAAATACTGTTCCAACTACGAAAAGTAGAATTGGGAAAAAATATAAAAAGACAGCATAAAAAATGATGAGAAGAGTACGCATTCGAAAATTCGACTCCTGGCTAAGTCTAAGGTTATTATGCACATCCATTATATACATAAGTCTCATTCCTTCATGTACTGTACTGTACGCATTAGCAATCATTTTTAATGAACAGATAAATACTACACATACAGGCAGGTCCGTATCCATGATTTTATTTCGAGGGAAGGAGACCGAGCATTTTGAGGTCAGGTATCTCGAGAACAATTAGAAGATAATGGAAAATAAAGGCAGTTTTGAGCGATTCTCAGCGAACTTTATTGCATGATGAAGAAGATTTTCAAGAAAAATTTGAAAATTTTTTTCCTATTCCACATTCATACAACAAATTTGTCGTGTAGACTATCTGCGCAACGGATTTCTCATCATTCAGTCTTAAATTATTTCACACTTTTTGTCTTGTATTTAATCTTCGTGCTTTACAAAGCTATGAGTGGTTATGAGCGGGCTCTAAGACAAAAAATATAGATAAACAATAAAGCCTGAAAAATTTCACGTTCTGCATGTCATAACTCAAATTTGAGCTGCTTTGAGTGGGCTAGAAGGAAAAAACTATCTACCAGAACAATAAACCCGGCGTGCAGCAGCGGAAAAAGATGGACATGCCCTTCATGCCCAACTCAGATTTGAGCGGTTTAGAACACAAAACTAAGCACAAACAATAAATCAGCGCGAAAAAATTTGACGTTTACTGGCCTGAACTGAAAGTACGCTTAAAACTTGTTTTAATGTTTTACAAGCACTTCAAAAACTTTCCATTTTCATTCCAGGAGAAAGGGGCGTCTCCCTCCCTCGCCCGTGAAGAAGGACCAGCATGCATGAGTTCAATTAATAATTATGTTGATCAATTGATAAAATTGATCGAGAATATTGGAGGAAGCTAAGCTGATTCCCGTAACGGATTACATAGACTAGACGTACGGAAAATAATCACTTGACAAGAAATTAAGCATCATTTACGTTATCGCTACTTTCACCGACATCTTGATTTTCGATTTGCAAGATAGAATCAGCACCAGTTGACGCCTCGACATCCACGTTAAGTTTCAAAGACTGATGCATGGGTTCTGACAGAGCTGCATTTATTGTGTTGGCATCTTCATCCCAGGGGATCAATGTCGTTGCTTTGGTTTTAGACAATCTGTCATTTAGATCCTTCAAGGCCTTCTGCCTATTTGTATTTGAAAAAGAATTTAATCGATGTCAGAGTAAAAGCCAAATTTTTTAGGCCAGGCTCCTTTACACAGGAAAGATACATATCTGAACTTATATTCTCTTATACAATAAAAATTGTTACTCGTAGTAAATTGTGATTACAGCATGTTTTTTTGCAAATTGAAAAGAAGCAGTTGCAACCTTTCTTCAGCCTCTTTAAACGCCATTTTTGACGTAATATTAGTATTAAATTCAATTTCAGAATGCATTTTATCAAATAGTATGAGTGTTTTTGGCCATATTTTGTTTGAATAGCTCAATGTGTGCGACAGCTGATTGATGATAAACACACCTTTAAAAAAATTAAATTTTTTTGGCACTCAACTAATCAACTGACTTAGATAGCTATTCTTATAATCAAAAATGTTTCTGCGATGCCTTACGTTGCTCCTAAATCTATAACAGAATTAGCATTTACTTTCGTCTTTCACTGTCAGCAGAATCGAGCAATGGCAAAGTAGTCGTTACGGACTCCAACGCTCTAACGTCAAACGTGCGGATAGCTGGCTTGCAAATTTTAAGTCGAACCAAACACAGATACAAAATTTTACCACCGCTATCAACGCAAGGCTTCAAAGGGTATGGGAAAAAGCTGAAATAGACAGACTTTAAAAGCAACCTTGAACTAATAACTGAAAACAAATACGCAATGGCTTATTGCTACTGAGCAATTAAGACATCGTCTTTCTGGGACGAGGCGACAAAATATTTGATTATGATGAAGAGAACGATTTTTAGCCACATTATTACTTGAAAAAGAACGAGAATATCTCAAAATTTTAGGTAAATTCACGGCGCAATGAGCACAATAACGTTTCTCATACGCAGTCAGATGTTATCGGTTCAACTGATGACAACTGAAAGATGCAATTATTTAAGCCTATTTCACAAAAGCTTGTGCATGGAAACAGTGTTTTTTTGCACGAGGTCCGTTTGTACATGTACAAAGATGGTCCCCAAAAGTCCTTGTACATTTTGTACACACAAATTTCGGGGTACTATAATATAGTACAGTCGCGATTTAAGTGTGATGAAATCAGAGTTGCTTGACCTTTGGTAGCGTATTTTAGCGAATTTCTGGGTCTCTGAAGGCAAAAATCACTAAGAATCGTCTTAAAACGGCGCGAAGCGCCAAAAAATCTGACATTTTTCCTTTCGAAATACAATTTTTGTCATTATAAAGATATATAGAACACACAATTACTCATTTCGGCGCCAAGCCCCGAAAATTTTTGAGAATTTTAGACCTTTTTGCAATTTTTGTCTTCCCAAAAATCTTTGTACATGTACAAAGACTTTTCAGGACCATCTTTGTACATCAAGAAAAATCTCTGCCGAATACATAAAAATCGTGCATGGAAATCAATTTTTAGCGCTCAAGCGAGTAGCTACAAAAGCGCTTTTAAGGCAGCCTATAGTAACAAAATTTTCTGTGCACAGTATCGTGATACTTCCTTCAGTCTAACCGCTTTTGGAATCGAATTACATTTACTCAAAACTGTGATCCAGTCCATGCAGAACATTTTGTGAAGGAGACCACACATAACCTTGAGGTGTAATCCCTTCCATCCCCCAGAAACTATTTCGCCCTCCGCAAGAATCCCCCACCCAAAATTCGCGATTTCTGGAAAATTCGCATAAAAAGAGCTGTTTTAAACGTTTTTATCTAACTTTTGCTTGAGAGTGTCAAATTTTCGGTGCTTCGCGCCCTATACTCATTTTCTAATTATTTGCTTAATTTACTCGAATTTTTTTCGAAATGTTTTTTATTTTTGTTCTAGAAAAATAGAGCATCGTCAGAAACGCGTGAAAACTGTTTTGGACGTGAAACAACCGTTTTTGAGCCAAAAAAGACTTTAAAAATTTGTAGGTTCCCCCCTCATAATTTTCATATTGTGCAACTCTAAAATAGACTATGGGTACCAATGTATATTGCTAATTTCTAGTGAACTTTAGCAACCTTGAAAAATTAAAATCGCGCTTGGAACAGTCCTTAATTCGACATATCGTGCATTGAGATTTGAACACCTAAGATGTTTTCTAAAAAAGCATGCAAAATCAAAAGACAAGTTCGTGATTCCAAAGTCCAATCATAAACGTAAAATCATTGATTTCATTTTTGTATAGCCTGCCTGGCCTCTAACGAATCAAAGAATTTGTCAGTTAAAAATAATCATCTCTTGGCCGATGTTTTACAGTCGCAAGAACCATGAAGTATACCATATTGGCTATTAAAGAAACATTCCTTACCAGTAATCGATTTTCTAGGTCATTAGAAAACTCTGGATATGAATTTTTCTAAGTTCCAAAAAATCGCTCGTTTTTGTGATATTTTTCTAGCATTTTTTACAACCGGTAATCTTTGCTATAAGCATAACATGCCAACTAGAATTTCGCTGTTTCTACACTAGACCTAGGATAAAGTCGGGAAAAATTGGGTTGAATACCATAAAAGGGCAAAAGAAAAAGGCATGGTCAATTTCAAGAAAACTGGACTAAAATGCGGTGCACAGTCGTGTAATGCCCAATATTCATTTTGCTGAAATGTCAGCATTTCTATTTAAAAAACCGTTAAAAGAAGGAATTATATCTTACCTGCCTCCGAATAAAAATCCTTTTAATACTGTAAAACACTAATATTACGAGACTATTTCCCGGCTAAATCCAGCATTACGACTTATGATTCAAAAATTTTATTCACAAAAGTTGCAGAAGCATTGGTGAAACTGGGATTCGTTCTCAAAACATAATTTGTTGGGTCAGGTCTGAATAAGGAATTTCGATGATGGGTATCTGCAGCAAGACAACCTATGCACCAAGTATTGCAATGTAGATTAGGCAGGCATGTAACAGAGGGGAAGAGTTTACCAAAGTTAGTTGTCACCTCCTACCCTGCCTAAAATCAGAAAATTCTTGACCCCCCCCCCGATTTTTGGAATTTTCGAAAAAAAATTTGCGTTTTTTCGCCAATTTTTTGGTGTTATTTTCTACTTTGATCAAAAATCTGAGGTCACTTTCTTACTCCTCCCTAAAAATGGCCATGGACCCTCAAACGAAATTTCGAACCAGAGCGTAGGGCTAGTTTGTAAAGATCATAATATTCTTCTTACATCGTTTTTGTCCCTGGAAGATAAAAACGATATGATCAAAAAGGATATTCGGACTAAATAAATTTAAAAAGCAGTTAGTTATATCAAATCGTGGTGACTCATTTCACAAACAGTATGAGCTAAGTGAAACAAACGTGAAAGTAGCCGACCAATTAGCTGACCTGGACAAACAAAAGCAGCTGTTTCTGTCACCTCTCGTACCATTGCTATGTGTTTGATAGAATCGTAAGTAACACCATGCCGCATAGAAACCACAACAAAACATTGTAATGTAAACAAAGTTTACAATAAATTGATTAATCGCCGTCAGAGTAATTGCAGTAATAAGCCAACTGAACGGTACATGATTGTTTTTGAATTTTCCAAAAGGTGTGGCTAAAATCACAGTATCCGGCATATTTTGTACTGTTGCTACCAATACGGCTGCATCAAAACCAATCAGTCCGCGAATACTTCGTGAATCGTAGAAGTAAACACTTTCTACATCAGCCGCGATGTATAAGATTGTGAATATAACACAACAAGATAAGGCGGAAGATAAATTAATTAGTGCAAAAAACCTTAATAATTCCTTTGTCCGCCAGCTAGTCAATATTACGGTAAATGTCAAGTGGATGCAAATAATGTGAGTTAAAAGCATAAACGGGTTCGGCTCAAAGAGCCAGAAGGTACATATAGTCCACAGCTTGAAATGGTGGAAGAAACCAAGAGGAGTGAGCGTGAACCAATGAATAATGTCTGAATTTAATTGGCAAAGGCAAAAGCCCACTAATAACGACGTGTAAGCTATGTTTTGATACAAGGATTTATTGAATAAAGTAACCAAGCGCTTCGTTAAATGAATAATATTGACCTGCATTCCGGTAAATGAAAGATCACCTTAAAAGGCAAAAAAATAAAATGCCTATACAAGAAAGTTGAGTACCTATGTAGATTTACGTTTATATATGGAGCGGCGATTACTGATTTATATACGTTGCAATTGTGAGATGCCGACCATACTTAAATGAACCAGATTGACCATTCTTTAGCAGACAATTGGTCTCAACCTTTGGATCGAAAACCGCAAGAACTCTTATCAAGAAAGGGCCTGAAAAGCAAGTTTTTGCCAAGAATCAAAAGGAAAAATCTCAATTTAGTGTACGGGGAGCACGGTTTTTTGGCACCACGCTAATGAAAGTTGCCCCGTGCTTATGAAAATTTTGGCCATTAGCACGACTTGCTAACAGATACGAAAACCTTTTTGAGCAAAGGCATAGTAATTTTAACGCTTTTTAACGTATTTTTCAGCAAAAATTCAAAAAAAATTTCGGCGCGATCATTTAGCCTTAAGCGCGAGATTTAAACACTCTAAAATCAATCTTCCTTAAATCTTAAAGACTGTGCATTACTCTCGTCTATTTGGTGGTCGATTTCTAGCACAAAAATAATTAGGCCCTGTGACAATTTCGAACTGTTTTCTGTTGTTTGATTGAAAACAAAATTAGCTTCTTCATATTTCCCGATTATTCCATTTATTTGCGCAGTGGCGTCTATTATCAGATTAAATTATGTCAAATGCATTATCATTTCTGATGCTGTTATAGCTACAAAGGGTCAGCTTTCTGAATTCATCGAGCCATAGGAAGACAATAATTGACGGCTAATTATAGCGCTAAAATGATGAGTTTGTTGATTTTTGAGATATTTCTGTCGTTCCTTACCACCTCCTCCTCCTCCCGCCACAACCCGTAAAAATGCTTAATTTCGTTGCATTTTACTCTTCTTGAATATTCGTGATAAAGTTCGCATGAAAACAAGTGATAATAAGGATGATGAAATGACTTTGAATATCAAATATGCCAAAATAATGGACAAAACGTATCTGAATGAATAAATGGACAGAGTACTACTCGAAAAATACTTCAGATTATACTATTGGGCATCGTTTGGGGCTCTTTCAAAATTCCAACAATAGATTTTGGACCGCAAATGGCCTGAGGGGGGTATGCCTTTCAAAACATGCGATAGGGGCATACATGTAACAGGGGAAATGGGGAGATCCCCCCACCCAAAGTCGAACGTCCCCCCATTCCTTCCTGAAGCCAGAAAATTTTTGACTTCCAGCCGCCCCCCAATTTTTGGAAAAAATCGAATTTTTTGGCCGTTTCTGGCCAAAAAATGGAGGTCACCTACGCACTCCCCTATATTGGCTGGAACCCCCCAAATTTCGAGTCGTTACATGTATGGGTAGGGGGATACCCCCATAGACCCCAGTGTGTATGTGTGTTCTTTATGTTGCTCAACTTGTAAGATAATGGAAAGTATTATTAATATTAAAATATGAATTTATTTATCTACTAATAATTTAATATCACCTTTTCAGTATGGTTTCCAAACAAATAAATCTTGCGAGTTGCAAACGTTAAATTTTAAATTTTCTTGGGTTTAATCACTAGAGTGTTAAGAAACCGTAGACGTTATTTATATAGATTTTGCTAAAGCTTTCGATAAAGTCGATATCTAAACTTCTTGTTAAATTAATTAGTTATGGTATTAAGCGACACCTTTTTAATTGTTTAAAGGCTATTCTATCTAATCGCATTCAGTGTGTTCGCGTTAATCAGTGTTCTTCAGATTATGCGGCTGTTACAAGGTGGAGTTATTCAAGGGTCCATTCTTGGACCTGTTGTTTTTGATTTTTATTGATGATGTCTTTCATAATTTGCCAAGTTCGACTTTCATGTTCGCTGATGACTCAAACACTGCAGACTGATTTAGATAGAATTTCTATTTGGGCCACCAATTGTCTTTCGCACTCAATACACACGTCATTGCGGATGATTCTGCTTTTGTTCGCAATTAGGTGTGCTAATTTCGCAAAACCTAAAATTCAAGCAACGTTACAGTAGTATTATCAAAATAGCTTTCTTGAGATCTATCTTTATCAAAAAATCCTTCTTTTCTCGTGATAAATAATCTCATTAAGGCCTTCATTGTTTACGTCAGACTCGTCCTCCAATATGCTTGTGCTTTATGGAACCCCTCATATATTAACGATATAAACAGGATTGAGGCTGTTCAGCATAAATTTACTAAATACATACTTGGATATCATAGCCTTCTCTCATACGATGAACGCCTTAAACAACTTGACTTGTATCAATCAGAATTACATCGCCTGCATATTTGCTTATCTATGATATATCAAATTATTGTCAAACATCTTGTCTTTCCATGACCAATTTTTCGTGTATAATAAAAATACTTCTCACTGCACAAATCGCTTTAAGCTACTGTGCCTCTTGTTCGCTCTAGTTTACAAAAATTTAATTTTTTTAAGTGTATCTCTGTTTGGAATCACCTACCTGATTTCGTACTTCCTTCCCCTAATCTAAACATATTCAAGCCTAGATTAATTGACATCGACTTATCCAAATATATGTGAGGGCAAGCTTAATTCGTCATTTGTATGACTCGCTTATCGCGTTTTGCTGTACGTTTTTACTTTATTGACCGTACGTTTTTATTATTCTCTTGCATCCTTCGTGATTGTCGCATTCCAGCAATGAATCATTTCAGTTCAGTTCAGTTCTTTAGAAAATGAGGCAAAATTAAGGCCAAAAACAGCCAATTAACTAGACTTTTGTGAAAGTGCTCGAAATCGTCTACAAAGCGTGAATCAAAGTCGTTTCAGCGCGTTTCTGACTGTCTGGGATTCCAGACCAGAACTCCACAAACCCCACTCCACTACACCCCAAAAATTTATCATTGAACTGAAATAATTTATTGCTCTCTAATAAATTTCGATAAGTCGACGTCAATTAATCTAAATTTGAATATATTTAAGCTAGGGGAAGAAACTACAAAATCAGGTAGGTGAGTCCAAACAGAGACATATGTACTAGGGATGCAACGGGTAGTGAATTTTGGTGTATTCGGGTTCGGGTTCGGGTAGTTCATCCAAGTTTATTCGGGTTCGGGTTCGAGTAGTCCACTTCAATTTATTCGGGTTCAGGTTCGGGGATAAAATCAATACCCGATCGGGTTCGGGTTCGGGTATTTCAGTAAGTATATATATAGGAACACAGTGTATGGCGAATTTCTTAGGTACATGTAAGCCAGATGTTAAAATTTTTATAATTATTAGATGCCTCGTCTAATTATTTAATATGTTTCACTCAAGTATCCAGTGATTTTCCTTCCTCCTCTCAGTGTGTAAGAACGCTAATGTAAATGAGAGGTAGCGCTGTGTGTGTTGTGTCTGATATACATCTACAAATAACGTTAACAACTACTTTTGATATATGAGCCCACGCGAAATCGCTTGCTTAGAGAGACTGCCGAACATATTTTCCCAAGGTCCAGAGTTGAGGAGGGGTTAAATCCTAAAATGGGGACTAGTGAATTAAGTTGTGTATTATTATTATTAGCCGACACGATTTTTTTGTACGAGCTTCTTTGTGTATGTATAAAGATCTCCGAAAAAGTCTTTGAATGAGCGGACAAATTTTTGTAGATGTATTATATAGAAATATTATTATATATACAAATTTTTACATACTGCCAGTTTGTGACCTGCGACCCACATGCAGTCCTAAATATGACGATTTGGTTTGAATTTACTTGATAATATTAGTTCGGCACGAAGCGCAGATATTTTTATGAGCTTTTGATGGAATTCACACATAAAACTCGACTGGAAAAGCTAAAACAACTTGTACTACAAAATCATAAATATTAAAGAAATTGTAATGTCAATCAAATCTTGTAATAAGCACCACTGCGCTTATAAATCCAACGTAATATCGAAATAAATTAGTCAATTTTATCATTGAAGGGGAAATGTGCAAAAATATTAAACAGTACTTATTTTTGCATGAAATTTTTAAAAACAGTAGAAATAGATACACAAGATATTTGAATCTGCATAAAGATGCCTATATTACACAAAGATTGATTTTGGAGTATTTAATGCCCTTCGAAGCTAAATACAGTATATTAGTGATATTTTGCGCGAAGCGCCCGAAATTTTCTAAATTTCTTAAAAATACTGAAAAAAGGTCAAAATTATTATCACTTTGCCCCAGAAAGTATTTCAAAATTGTATAAAGAAGGTTCCAAAAATAAAAGCACGAGCCGAAATCGATTTTTGGCGAAAACGCGTAAATTTTTGGGCATTTTTAGGTGCCTTTTTTGCGATTTGCGGCCAAAACTTTGTCATTTAACCCGCTCCCCTATAATGGCAGAAAACCAGACGTGTAACAGGGTGCTTTGGAAAATTTCCCGCCCTAGGTTGGACGTTCTCCCTACAGCCCCCGACGTCAGAAAATTTTGACCCACCCTCCCCCATTTTTGGCGAAAACTTGCGCTTTTTGGCTATTTTTAGATGTTTCTGCCACTTTTGGCCGAAAATCGGAGCCGCTTACCCCCTAAAAATGACTGAGAAACATAAACGTAACAGGTTGTGTGGTTGATTCCCCACCAACGCTTTTAGGCCCCGCACCAACTTCAAAGTCAGAAGATTTTTGACCTTCCTCCACCATTTTTGGCGAAAACTTGCGTTTTTGGCTATTCTTAGGTGTTTTTGCCATTGTTGGCCTAAAATTGGAGTCACAAACCTCCCCTTCTTCTAAAAATGGCCAGGGACCCCCACCCGAAATTTGCAGCCGTTACATGTATGCCGAGGACATCCTCTTCCGAAATTTTGAGCTGTTACATGCATGTTTTATAGAAATAGTTTGTCTAGTTACTATTGCTTTCATTCCAAAATACTGTATCACTTCATGAAATTCTAATAATTAAGTGCACTTTTTCCATAGTAGAAACTAAGCTTAACAAATTCAAAAGGTTTTCACCAAATATAGTCTGTTAGTGACTTGAGTCTTGGACCCTAAGGGGGTAATACCCCCGTCACCCCCTATGGGAATGTGTGCTGCCGAAAAACTGTTATTTGTTAAGTTTAATTTGATGGAAACCAAGTTGAATTACGACCAAAGAAGCAGTGTTTAGCATTTTATACGATATCATTTGGCAGTCGTTTTGTGAAATAAAAAGATTAAAAATTCACGTGAATCGATTAAAATAAACCACTTAATTACACAGCCATTAATGTGCACTTGATAGCTACATGAAATTCAGCGTTTTAAGGTCGAGCAAACTGAAAACGGCGCAAAAAGCTGAAAATTTTTGAATCTTTGACATATAATTGTGGGATTTTAGAGCTTAAAAATACCCGAATAAACCCGAATTAAATCCATAAACATTCGGGTTCGGGTTCGGGTAGATATAATAATTTTATTCGGGTTCGGGTTCGAGTTCGGGTAGTCAAGTTCACTTTATTCGGGTTCGGGTTCGGGTTCGGGTCCTGAATTTTGTTCGGGTACCCGAGTATTCGGGTTCGAGTTCGGGTACCCGTTGCATCCCTAATATGTACTCATACAAAAATCAAATTTCGGTAGATTAGAGTGACCAAGAGGAACAAGTAGCTTAAAGCGATTTGTGCAGCGAATAGTATTTTTATTAAGCACAAAAAATTGGTCATGGAAAGACAAGATCTTTGACTAATAATTTGATACATCATGCTTAAGCAAATATGCAGGCGACATAATTCTAATCGACACAAGTTAAGTTGTTTAAAGCGTTCGTCATATGAAAGAAGGCTATATGATATCCAACTAAGTATTTAGTAAATTTAAGCTGAACGGCCTCAAGCCTGTTTATATCACTAATACATGAGGAGTTTCATAAAGCATAAGAATATTCGAGGACCGGTCTGACGTAAACAGTGAAGGCCTTAACGAGATAATTCTTATCTCGTTTTGTTCCTACGGCATTAATAAGCTATGTTATAAATGGATTCATAATTTTCATAGTACTAGATCTCAACAGGTACAAATTGGAAATTCTTTCTCTCAATCACTTCCTGTTATTAGCGGGGTTCCACAGGGTAGTATTTTAGATCCTATCCTCTTTTTAATTTTTGTAAATGATTTAGGTGATATCCAACAACGTGGTAATTTTGCTTTTTTGGTGATGATGTGAAAGTCTGGAATCTTTCCTCAAATTTTTTTGACTCTTCAAGCAGACTTCAATTATAATCAGGAATAGGTCAATACTTGGCAACTACAAATTTCAATTAATAAATGTGCAGTCTAATATTTAGGTAAATCAAATCCTAAGCATTCTTATTACTTAAGTGATTTCATCTTGCCCCTCAAAAAGACATGCATTAAAGATTTAGGTGTCTTTCTGAACTCTGACCTTACTTCTAGATCACACTGTGAAAATATTGTGAAAAAAGGATTGCAGTTAGGCCATTTAATCTTACGCAGTTTTGTTTAAAAGATAAATCTTTACTTCGTAAAGCCTTTGTTGCTTATGTGAGACTTGTACTTGAATACGGATCGGTTGTTTGCAACCCTTTTCTACATTGCGACATTGATTCCGTTGAGGGTGTCCAACTTAGGTTTACAAAACGACTTTTCAATGATAAAAGTCTTTCACATGATCAGAGATTGGTTCAACTTGGATTTGAAAGACTTGAATTACGGCGTTTATATAATGACCTCACTTTAGCTTTTTATATTATTAGATTTAATATTCTGCATTTTGAGAATTTCTTTACATTTAATACTAATTCGAATCGAGCAATGAATTCTTGTAAGCTTGTTGTCAATTGGGCAAACATAAACTGCAGAAAATTTGAACTTTGTAATCGAGTAATCTCTGTTTGGAATTCTCTACCTGAGGAAGTTACAAGTGCTCCAAATAGACATGTTTTTCTTAATAAATTGAAAACGGTTGATCTTAATCATTCATTTCAGGGGTGTAAATAAGCGCAGTTTATGTACTGCCTTTACGTTATCCCGCTTTCTTCGACTATTCATGTATTTCATTGACTTGTCTTTATGTGTATGTTTATATTTCATCTTTTTTTCTCGTTACTTATCAATGTATTAATGTTACTTGGTTTGTTGTCGGATCAGCGAATAAAATTTGTAATTTGTAATCATAGTAAAAAAATTTGCATGTACAAAATGTACAAAGGCTTTTGGAGACCATCTTTGTATATACATATATATACAAACGGACCTTGTACAGAATAAAAAACACTAGCCCAAATAGAAATTCTGTCTAAATCAGTCTGAAGTATTTGATGATTACAGGAAAGATCAAATATTTCAAGATCATTCGTGAACATAAAAGTCGAACTTGACAAGTTATCAAAGATGTCATTTATAAAAATCAAAAACTTGTGATAGCAGCATAATCTGAAAAACAATTATTAACGCGAGCACACTGAATACGATTAAGCTTTTTTTATTCCGTAACTAGTTAATTTAACAAGATGTTAAGATATATCGACTTTATCAATAGATTTAGCAAAGTCTACGCAAATAATATCTACGGTTTGTTTATATTCCAGTGATTGAAATCAAGAATATTTACGATTTAATAATTGCAATTCGCAAGATTTATTTTTTTGGAAATCATATTTAAAAAGTGATAGGTATTAAATTATTAGTAGGCAAGTTGAGTATTAATAATGCTTTCCATTATCTTACAAGTTGAACAACATAAAGAAACAGGACGATAATTTTCAGGTAATCAAGGAGTCGCCCTTTTTAATTATAGGTACAACATAAGCCTCCCTCCAAATATCTGGAATATCACCTGATAAAATGGAAACAGTGAAAATACTGATGAGTAGTTTAGGAAGATAATAAGCTGATTTCTTAATAAAGAGGTTACTCAATACATCGAACGCGATCGAAGTCAAGTTTTTCGAATTTACGCATTAGATACTGATGACGAAGGCGTCTTATCGCGGATTTAATGTATGAACAACCACAATAAATATCCATTGCGGTAGCAAGCAATACAGGCGCAAGAGTTTGCAAATTAGGGTGTGAATTTTGGATCCTGCGGGTGGGGTGGAGCCAGGCCCGTATCCAGGGAGAGGCGGGGGGCCTGCCCCCCCCCGAAATGGGAAAAAATTTTGTTTTTCCCAAGGGGTCCCCCGAAGGGAAAAATGAAAAATTGGCGAAGTTGGTCTGAAACACCGCCAAAACAGGTTTTTAGCGTACTTTTGAGCTAGAAAACACAAAATTTTCCGGCGCTTCGCGCCGGACTCATTGTTTATGTAAGGTTTTGTCTTCTAAACCGCTGAAAATCGCTCAAATTTGAGTTAGACATAGAAAGTATGCCAATTTTTTTCTAACGCTTTGCGCAGGATTCATTGTTTAGCTATAGTTTTTGCCTTCTAGCTCACTCAAAACAGCTCAAATTTGAGTTATGACATGGGAACAGGCCTGTATCCAGGGGGCGGGGGGCCTGCCCTCCCAAAATTAGGAAAAAATTTTTGTTTCTCCCAAGGGTCCCCCGAAGGGAAAAATAAAAAATTGGCGAAGTGCGTCTGAAACAGCGCCTAAACAGGTTTTTAGCGTACTTTTGAGCTAGTACACTCAAAATTTTCCGGCGATTCGCGCCGGATTTATTGTTTACGTATAGTTTTGTCTTCTGAACCGCTAAAAATCGCTCAAATTAGAGTTAGACATGGAGAGCATGTCAATTTTTTTCTAGCGCTGTGCGCCGGATTCATTGTTTAGTTATAGTTTTTGCCTTCTAGCTCACTCAAAACAGCTCAAATTTGAGTTATGACATGGGAAACATGAAATTTTTCCGCGCTTCGCGCCGTATCTATTTTTTATATATGTTTTTTGTCTTCTAGTCCGCTCAAAACCGCTCAAATTTGAGGTTGATATGCAGAGCATGTCAATTTTTTGGCGCTTCGCGCCGAATTATTCATTATCCGTATTGTTTTTCTGTGTAAAGCACAATGATTAAGTACATAGGCAAGTGATAAGAAATAATTCGCCGATTAGGTGATGAGAAATCAGCTTAAATGATAAATTTGCTGTATATCAAAATGAAATAAAGTGAAAATTTTTTATTTTTTTGTCAAAATTTTTCTTCACCGTTGTATAGAGCTCGCCGAGATACGCTCAAAACTGTCTTTATTTTCGCCTATCTCCTAAGGGTTATCGAGATATCTAGTCTCAAAAATTTTCGGCCCCCCCCCGAAATAAAATTCTGGATACGGGCCTGGGTGGAGCACCAGGGTTGCGAAGTGCTCTTGTCAAAAACACCCAATTTTAACCTTAAACTGTCTGAAAAAACCCTAACCAATATGTAAGCTCAGGCTCGAAAAAAATTCAATCGCGAAAAAGTGCCTCCAACGGCCTCAAAAAAAAACCCGAAATGGGGGAAATCCTCAGGTTAAGCATAGGAGTTGAAAACTTCTACAAAATCAAGAAACTTTCAGGAGTAAGTTAAGAATATGGTACTTTCAGGATACTATGAAATAAACTTCAGAAGAGCGGATTTTTTTGCTCAGTAATTAGAACATGTTTAAAGAAAGCGCGGAAAAAGTATTCATCCGTCTATGATCAATATTACAAAAGCTATGGGTTTCGTTAATTAGCCTCTTCTCGACCTACGCAAGCATCTACTCGACCTAAGTATTTGAAGATTCAAACAGCTGAATGCAGAATCACATGTAGATACCCAATTTACGTCGATATAAGCATCTATACATCGACCTAAGCATCTATACACCGACTTGGAGTAACTTAAGAATATGGTACTTTCAGAATACTAAAAAAATAAACTTCAGAAGAGCGGATTTTTTTGCTCAGTACTTAGAACATGTTGAAAGAAAGCGCGGAAAAAATTTCATCCGTCCATGATCAATATTACAAAAGCTATGGGTTTCTTTAATTGCTAATACTAATACTTTATTCGGAAAAAAACACAAGGGTAAAACAAAAGTCGCAAGGAAAATAAAATAAAATGCGAAATGTCCTGGACACACAGGCAAAATAGATTGCGCTCACGGGTGCCCCATCAAAAAATTCCCGAAATCAACCTTTTTCAAATTTCTCTTGAATGTCTCAACATTTGGAGAACTTCGAATATATTGTGGAAGATCGTTCCAAATTCTAGCTGATCTAGTAGCAAAACAATACTTTTTACAATCAAGTCGAAATTTTTCTAAATAGATCTGATTTGCAAATGCATTTCTAGTACGCGAATGACCATAAAACTTAAATCTTCAGAAGGCAAGAGATTATTGTGAATAATATTATACGTAACAATTAAATCAAAATAAATTCTACGGAGTCAAAGCCTCTCTAGATTTAAGGCTTTTAACCTTTCATCATAAGAAAGTCCCATATATCCAATTAACCTTTTAGTAAACTTTCGCTGTACCCGTTCAACCCTGTTGATATCAGAAAGCAAATAGGGGCTCCATACAGTTGGAGCATACTCTACTAAAGGCCGAATATAATTCTTAAAAGCAAGAACCAACATTTTAAGATCACGTGATTCAAAACATTTGAAAATCAAAGCACTCATTTTCAAAGCTTTTGCTGATATATTAGTACAATGACAACTAGATAATAAGTTTGTTGTTAAGGAAACACCTAAATCTCGAATTGAGGAACCTGCGTCAGCTAACAAAAAATGGTTTATGTGATATGTAACTTTAGGATTAGCATACCCTAGATATAACACAGAACATTTAGGGAGAGATATGCTTAACTGATTTTCTTCAGACCAAGAAACCAGCTTTTCTAAATCTTTTTGCAACAAAGTATAATTATGAGAAAAATTAAAGAGCTTCAAATCATCAGCAAAGAAAAAGACTTCACTATGCTCAACAGCTTGAACAAAATCGTTTACAAACAACAGAAACAAAGAGGGTCCTAAAACGCTACCTTGAGGTACGCCACTAATAACTGGTTTCCGATCAGAAAAAGCGTCAAAAATTTTAACCTTTTGTGTACGATTTGTCAAAAAAGAAATTAACCATTTTAATCACATTCCATTTATCCCATAATGCTTCAACTTCTCTATCAATTTAGAATAAACGACAGAGTCGAAGGCTTTACTAAAATCGACATAAACAACATCAATAGGAATAGATGCGTCAAGTGATTTAACCCACATGTTTGTACTCTTCAAAAGCTGAGTTTCACATGACTTTTCCTTTTGAAAACCAAACTGCCGTGAGAAGAAATTAGTTCCCGACTTTAAAGAAGCAATTAAAGCTCTGTTTATGATATACCTCCATAATTTTACAAACGACGCAACAAAGAGATATTGGACGGTAATTTTCAACTGAAGAATAATCGCCCTTCTTAAAGATAGGTACTACAATCGCATCTTTCCAACAAGAAGGTACTATCACCACTTCTATAAGAAACTTCGAAAATAGAACTAAGTGGATCAACAAGAAATGGACATAATCTTTCGATAAAATATGAACAGATACCATCAGGCCCAATAGAGAAAGTTTGCCTAAGATTTTGAATGCAATTTAGTACAGATTCAAAACTAAAATCTACCTTAACATCAAGTATATCTTTGTGACTTAAGTTTGTAGTATTAATAGGGAAACCATTATCAACTGTAAACACAGATGTAAAGAATTCATTGTAAACATTCGCTTTTTGCAAGTCTGAGTTGATAATAGAGTTGTCAACAACTATGTCAGGCATATTGTTTGACGGATTTTTCTTAGTATTAATGAAACGATAAAAGTGCTTAGGATCGGATCCTTTTTTAACAGTTTACGTTCCTGTGCACAATAATATTCCTTTATAGCTTTCCTTACAAGTCTACTGCATTTAGAGTAAGTATTCCTGAAAATAGGATCAAATTTAGATTTTCTCCAGAATTTTAATTTCTTTGACAACAGTCGTCTTATATTTTTGAGATATTTATTAACTCTACCAGGTTTGGAAAACGGAACAAAAGAATCTATAAGATATTGCATCACCGATAAAAACGATTATAAAAATCGTCTACTGTCACACAAGTAGAAAAGATCAAAGGCCACTGGATGTTGGCAAGAAAAGTAAACATAGATTCATAATCAGCTTTTGCAAAATTACGTTTCAAAGCTACTTGTCGCCTGACTTCAAACGGTAGTGAAATTTTGAAAATAACAGAATCATGATCACTTGTAGCAAAAGGAGATCTTGTTTTGCAATCAATAATCAATGATTTATCAGATGTAAATATTAAATCTAGAATATTTTGACCCAAGGTAGGGTGATGTACATGTTGATATAATCCATAACTATTAACGGTTTCGAAAAAATTGAAAGAAATGCTATTTTCAGATAAAACATCAGTTTTATTCCATTTAATATCCGGTAGATTAAAATCACCTAAAACAATAAGGGTTTTATTACAATCAAGCAATATATTTAAGAGATTTAAAAAATCTTGATTTTGTTTGTCGTGTAGAGAATAATTAGAGGTCTATAGCACAAAATGAACCTATATGTAATAGAACCAATAAAAAGATCGCAGGCAATAATTTCAGCAGTACAGTTAATTGAGAAAGTATTAACTAATCTCAGGGACAAATTTTTTTGGAGATAATACAGACCCCTCCGCCTACTCTTTTTCACGATCGTTTCTAAAAACTGAATAACCAAAATTTGCAACTAACAAAGAATCACTGAAAGTTTCAGTCAGCCATGTTTCAGTGATAAAAATCAAATCATAAGTATAATAACTCAAAAGCAAATGCAAATCAGCTATTTTGTTACATACACTGCGCGAATTAAACAAAATAGAACACAATTTATTCATACAGTTAGAATTTGGAACGTTTTTTGGGTCGATTATATTATTGTTTAAAGATCTGCCACAATTGTGAAAAACTTTTCTTTTTTGCTGGGGCGAAATTACCTATAAATTAACGGAATTTAGCGAAAATAAAACAAATTTATCAGATTTGCGAATAATCTGACTCTTGGCATGATTAATAAAGAAAGAACCGGGTGGAAAAATACTAGATTCATCAGCGCAAAAGTCCGTGCATTTTGCCGCTGCTTGTAGGTAAGATCAGGTCTAGCTCGTAAGTTCTTGTGGGTGCAACCTGGCTTCACGATCTTATTGATAGTCATAATTAAAATAGTAAAGTATTATCGCGACGTAAGTTGGGCTAAGTATTTAAAGATTCAAACAGCTGAATGCAGAATCACATGTAGATACCCAATTTACGTCGATCTAAGCATTATACATCGACCTAAGCATCTATACATCGACCTAAGCATCTATACATCGACCTAAGCATCTATACATCGACCTAAGCATCTATACATCGACCTAAGCATCTATACATCGATCTGAGCATCTATACATCGACCTAAGCATCTATACATCAACCTGAGAGGGAGCGACCTCGACCTAAGCAGCTTGAAACACCTTTTCAGATATACTAAGCCTAAGCCTGAGTATAATAGAAGCAAAAACTTAGATTTTTGTATATCTTATCGAGTAAAACCGAAAAAACATGCAAAAAAATGAAAATTTTTTTAAGTTTTTTAAAATTTCAAACAGCTTTCCGCGCCTTTTTTTCTTTTTTCTCCTTCATTGCTACGCGTTTTTCAAAAACCACATTAAGGGAGGTGGCGACTAATCGAGCTGAAGAGCCGCAATGACGTTATTTTAACTAAATTTGATCAATATTGCAATTCTGCCTACGTATTTCTTTGATTTTTACCATGGGTAAAAGAAATTGCGCTTCGAAAAATATCGATACCAGTTTAAGTGCCAGGTCACCATCACGTACGTCTAACTTTGCTGTATTAAATGCTGCAAATGATAATTCTGCCGACTGTGTTATTTGCTACAAGTTAGTCACTGATGACGATACTGCTTTATTATAGAGCTGTGCCGGGGCCGCCTTTTTTGCCGGGGCCGGGGCCAGGGCCTGGCCGGGGCCAATAATAGCGTGCTTTAACATGCTCATAGTATGTCCCTGCCCTACCCCTTATATGTACCTATGCATATATTCTTGCTTGTAGATATGCACGTCAAGCGTTAATATTTGTTGGGATTACAAGATATAACAGAACATGGGCATTGGGGGATCTAGACCCCCCCCAGAATTCACATTTCCCCCCCCCCGAAAAAATCCGCTAGACCCCCAGAAATTGATTTTCAGAATTTTTCTGTTTTTCTGCAGTTTTTTTATGCTAATGGATAGCTCTCATTGAGAAACGCGAGAAAAGGGTGTTTTTTCGCTGTACCATATATTATCAGGCACTTTTTGAATTTTGGACTCCCTAGAATTTTTGAGCTGCCCATGTATGGATTAACTCCTCTGACTTGGATGCGTTTTTCAATGTGCTTTACTTTGCACTTTTTTCAGGCTTACTATTCTATTTGTTCTGATAGACGTAGCTGTCTGCTACCAAGCAAGCTGGAAATGCTCGTCTATATGAATTGCAATTTAAAATATGTCAATTTTGATTATGAATTAGAAATTTTCACCAATCTGACATAGTGAAATAAAGATTTGAATTAGCAAGATCTGTGGTTTGCTTGAAATTGAGTTTGAAGGTAAATCTGCCCAAGACATTATCAATTTTCTCGATTATAATCAACTCTAACATTGGCCCTGGCCCCGGGCCGGGGCCAGGCTGGCCCCGGCTACCGGGGCCGCGGGCCTGGCCCCGGCGCCGGGGCCGGGCGGAGCCTGGCACCCCGGCTGGCCGGGAGCCGGGCGGGGCCTGGCCCCGGCGCCGGGGCCGGGGCCGGGGCCTGGCCCCGGCACAGCTCTACTTTATTATGTGATTTTTGTGAACACTGGGGTCATACATCTTGCTTAAAAGTTGACGATCATGACTATAAAACTTATTCAAAGCCCCATTCCACTTTCTATTGTTTCCATTGTAGACTGATCGTGAAAAAATATCTTCATATTGAACAACGTTTAGACAATTTTGCTACACAGCTTGCTGACTTACAAAATAAAATTGATCACCTTGAACGTTCACAAAATTGTTCTACTGATTATGATAAAAACGATTTGTCTGCCATGATAAATGATGCGATTGAAAGGGATTCTAAAAAGTGCAATGCCGTTTTATTCAATTTGCCTTTATCGAACAGTGTCGAAGACATAAATCAGGTAAAATCTCAGATTGACTCTTATTCTGATGGTCACGATCTAGTGTCGTCCGATGTTACTCGCATCTTTCGTGATGGTCCCATTCATGAAAATCGCGTTCAATTTGTCAAAGTTTGCCTGAATTCGGCTCAGGCAAGGCATTACTTTATCTCACTGATTAATAAGACAGTCCGTGTCCAATCCAAAGGCCCACTTTCGCATCTACGTTGTCATCCTGACCTATCCTTTCTACAACGAAAACGGCAACCCGAACTGGTTTATGAGCTGAATGATCGCAAATCTCGAGGTGAACAAGGATTATACATCGATTTTTGTGCTGATTGCGTTAAATGTAAACCTAATGTAAATACTAATAGCCCGCGACTCGCTCATTAGGTATCCGCACCCCAAGATTATTTAAAATTTCAATGTTTTTATGCTAATGCTCGAAGTCTTTTGAACAAACTTAGCAACTTACATTTTTTGCTGAATGAAGAAAGTTTTGATGCTCTATTTTTTTCTGAAACATGGTTTCATATTGATATTTCCGATGGATTATTGTGCCCTGGTAAAAATTATCGCATTTTCCGCTGTGATCGAAACTGTAAACGTGGTGGGGGTGTAGCTTTATTTCTTAAAACTTCTTTTAATGCTATTCAAATAAATCCTCCACCCGCTTTTAAAGCTCCCGAAATTCTAATAACTGATATTTTTGATTCTAATAGAAAGATCAGATTTATTTTGGTTTACCGACCTCCTGATTTTGATCTAGCTTATGCTGAAATTTTATGTAGATGTATTGAATGGGCTTGTTCTGTTCCTTTCCCTTTTGTAATCTTAGGAGATTTTAATTTGCCAAAAATCAATTGGTGGATAAGTTCGGTTCCTACTGATAATCTAAGTACCCTATTTTTTGACAACCTTTCGGGCACTGGTTTACATCAATTAATAACAGAAAATACTCATGAAAAAAATATACTAGATCTTCTCTTTGCATCTGATCAAATTTCTAACGTAAAAGTTGATATTCCTTTTTCTAATAGTGATCATAATTCAATTATATTTGATTGTCTTTTGATGCCAGTCCGTAATCCTAGATCATCTTTTTTTAACTTTCGTAAAGCTGATTTTGATGCGTTAGGTCTAGCACTGTCTCAGACTTCTTGGCCTGATCTTTTTGATACCTGTTCTAATGTAAATGATATGTATAATTTGTTTGTTGGAGTGCTTCACTCTTTAATTTATGCATTTGTTCCATTAACTCACCCCAAGCCCATGAAACGTAAATATCCTAAACTAATTAAAAGAATGTTAACTAAAAAACGTATGCTTTGGAAGAAACATAAACTTTATCACTCCACCGATACAAAAATCAAATATAAATCTTTTTGTAGAAAATTGGATTTTGAAATTAAAAATTTCTCTGCTTCTGAAGAAATTAATCTTCTTTCTGACAAAAGTTTAAAATCATTTTATAAATTTGTCAATAATCGGTTGAATAATCATCGCTCTTTTCCACCTCTTTTTCATGACCACAAAATCGTTTCTGATCCTTTAGAAAAGGTAAATTTGTTTAATAACTACTTTTCTTCTGTTTTTTCTGTTGATAATAATCATCTTCCTTTTTTAGATTCGATGACTGGTTTTGCTTTGCAAACCATTCATTTTGACGCTTGGAACGTGCAACTGGTTTTAAATCAAATAAAAGGTTCTTTTTCTATTGGTCCCGATGGACTCTGTCATTTTTTCTTGAAAAAACTTTCAAATTATCTTGCTGAGCCTTTAGCTAGTATCTTTAATGTTTCTTTTTTGACTAGCACTATCCCCAATTTATGGAAATTGGCAAATGTAACCCCAGTCTTTAAAAAAGGTGACGCGGCTTTAGTGAGTAATTACAGGCCGATTTCTATTTGCTGCTCATCAAGTAAAATCATGGAAAATTTGATTAATTCGAAAATTGTCGATTTTCTCACTACAAACAGACTCTTATCTTCTTCTCAGTTTGGTTTTCAAAAATCAAAGTCTTGTGAATTACAACTACTTAAATGTAAACACAGTTGGACGGTATCTTTGAGTAATAGGACTCCTGTCGATGTAGCTTACATCGACTTTTCTAAAGCTTTCGATAAAATCCCGTTATCTAAGCTTTTATATAAGCTCTCAAAATATGGAATAAAAGGTCTACTTTTTAATTGGCTTGATTCCTTCTTACATGGTCGGTCTCAGCGTGTTTGTATTGACGGAGTTTTTTCTGATTTCATGCCTGTTGGCAGTGGTGTCCCCCAAGGTAGTTGTATTAGTCCTACTTTATTCTTAATTTATATTAATGACCTATGTAATTTGATTGAATATAGTAAAATTTACCTCTTTGCCGATGATGTCAAAATCTTTGGTCCATCTTCTGATTATCATTTAATACAAAAAGATCTGGACAATATTTATATTTGGTCTATAAATTGGCAACTTCCTGTTGCTTCGGAAAAATGTGCAGTTTTACATCTTGGTAAAAATAATCCAAAAAAGCTTTATTCTTTGAATAATATAAATATTCCAAATGATATTTGTTCCGTTCGTGATCTGGGTGTTTATTTTTCCCATAATCTCAATTGTAAGGAACATTTAAATCACATAATTAAAAAAGCTGTTTCTCGTTGTTTTCTAATACACAAAGCTTTTCTTTCTTGTGATAAAGAAATTTTGGCTAAACTTTACTTTATGGTGTGAACGGAAAACTTGCAGATGTACGTGGAAAGGAACGATATTGATTGAAATGAGGAGGACATGCAAAAAGAAGGTGCGGAAAAAAATTTTATGAAAAACGGACCAATATTGGTGAAGATAGAGTTACTCAGGATATAGCTACATTAAAGTGAGGTATTTGACAGTTTACCAAAAATGTTCCGAATTTGGGCTGAAAACATATTTATCTGACATTTTCAAGGTCGCTGATTACGAAAAAATAACTTTTATTGCACGGAAAAAAATTTTGTTTAAAAATTTTTAAATTTGAAA
Organism: Mermis nigrescens; assembly: GCA_036768485.1. Taxonomy (NCBI): domain Eukaryota; kingdom Metazoa; phylum Nematoda; class Enoplea; order Mermithida; family Mermithidae; genus Mermis; species Mermis nigrescens. Next base: position 14,543,569 of record JAVLUZ010000145.1, on the reverse strand, counting down.
AAAACAATTCTGTCTAGATATGTGAAAATTCAAGTTTCTGCTTAAATGATGCTTAGGCTTAGGCTTAGTTTATCTGAGAAGGTGTTTTCGGCTGCTTAGGTCGAGGTCGCTCCCGCTTAGGTCGAGGTATAGATGCTTAGGTCAACGTATAGATGCTTAGGTCGATGTATAGATGCTCAGGTCGATGTATAGATGCTTAGGTCGACCTAAGTTGGGTACATGTTATTCTGCATTCCACTGTTTGAATCTTCAAATGGTTGGAACTTTAAGATAATCCAAAAATGCTGTTTGAATCGTATTTAAGTAGAAATCTTTAACTGGATGTAAACAATGCTAAAAATAGTGAAATTAAAAAAAATTTCATGAAAATTTGGGCAAAAAATTACAAAAAATTTTTCTTTAATCTTGGTTTACGCGCAGTATAACTTAATTTTTTGTAATCTGCGACCTTGAAAATGGCAGGAAAATATTAATTAGTAAAAATTGGAAACTTTTGATAAACTGCTGAAATTCCTTAAAGTGGCTCAAAATGGTGAATGTCGAAGTATGATGTTTGAAGTACCGTAACTCTGTGAGTTTTGTATGGATTTGGTTTATTATTTTTTTCCGCGTCTTTTAGTGACACAAAGTATCGTTTTTGCGCAATTGTATGGCAGTTCTGCCGGAATGGCGCAAAATCGGTTCACACCATATTCTTCAAAAACTCCGAAATTTTAGTTAGGGCTTATACTACTTATGTAAGACCTATGCTTGAGTATGCTGCTTCTGTATGGAATCCATATTATGCAAATGATATAAATCGTCTTGAAAATGTTCAGCGTAAATTTACTAAACGTCTTTTCGGTTTTAATAGCAATTTATCCTATCTTGAACGCCTAAAGCTTCTTAACCTGCCTTCTTTAGAACTTCGTCGTCTTCACATACCTATGTCTATGTCTCAAGTATCAAATTATTAATGGTTTATCTTGTATTGATGCTAATGAATTCTTCATTTTTAGTCAAGGCACTACCCGATCAGTTAACAGTCGTAAAGTTACACTACCAGTTGTCCGTTCCAATGCTCACCTCAACGATTTTTCGCAAAGATACCGAAAAATCTGGAACTCCTTACCTGATCAAATTGTCTCTTCTCCCAAAATCGGTTTGTTCAAAAAAGAGCTCCTAAACATTGATTTTACAAATTTATTGTTGGGGCATACCTAGTTGTATCACTTTCGTGATCTGTGTATGTCCTTTTGTTCAGTCGCTATTTTATCATGTATTTGTGTTTTATCAATTTTTGTGTATTTTTCTGACAATAAACACTTTCTTCTTCTTCTTCTTCTTCTTTCTTCCTTCCGTAATTTCAGCCCATATTATTTATTTCTGACAAATGTGTAAGTCCTTGAATCGGGCCGTTTAATCGTCCCACGCCAACACTCAAATCGAGAGTTGCCTGCAACTTTGTAAGTAGGCATGGCTCAGATTTTCACCAAATTTTTTCCCGCAGCTTCAATTTATCATGTTCTACTAGTTTGGCACAAAAATTTTGGCATTCGTATTTGTTTTGCTCCTTTTCTTAACGTACCTTATTCTTATTCTTAACTTTAGCCAACTTTCAGATAAGTGATCGACCGGGGCCCCGGCCCCGGCCCGGCCCGGCCCCAGCAATCCCCGGCCATTTTTCAGCATCCCCGGCCCCGGCCGGGGCAAGGTCAAAAAATGGCCGGGGCCGGGAAAAATTTAGTGTAATTCGTATTTTGTACAGGCTGTGATACTGGCACTTATTTATCAATGAGCAAGTGTTAATTTTGAGAACTGTACTGATTAGACCATATGTATACTTACTTAGTCCTTGTCATAAGTTTTCTACTGTGTATAAATGAGCTTTTAATGAATGAATGTTCAGGAAAATCTGCATATTTTCGATTCCTCCACTTAACTTATTTAAACTAAATGCTACTTTTAACTCATTCATTCATAGCTATGGCTAAAAGATTTAGAGTTGACAAATACGTTCTATTTCTAGTTAGAAATTGTACGTTTTTAACAAACTATTTCTACAAAAAACACTTTTACATTCACTTGAATGGGAACCGTGTGCTTTAAAACGCGTTTCCTGTGTAATAGTTATTAGGACCGAGGTTAATTATAGGCGAATATAAACTACGCTGCAGAATTGCGTCCGATCCGATAAACTAAATATGTCTCAAATAGTTTCCTAGGGTCCAGAGTTGAGGGAGGGGTGAAATCCCAAATTGGAGGACCAGAAAATTAGTGGCAAAACAGGGTCTTTTGACTTTAAATTGTATATTTTAGCTAATTTTTGAGTTTGTAACGCCAAGAATTACTAAAATTGTCTCAAAACGGCGCGAAGCGCCTAAAAATTTGACATTTCTGCATTCTAAATTTAAATTTTGCCATTTAAAAGATGTATAGGACAGACAATTTTTCATATCGGAGGGAAATGCCGAAAAATTTTTGGAATTTTATACCTTTTTACAGTTTTTATCTTCCCAAAAATCTTTGTACATGTACAAAGATAGTCCTGGTCTTTGTACATCGGGAAAAATCTTTGGCGAATACAAAAAACACTCTTTTGTACATGCAAATTTTTGTATACTTTAATATGGTACAGTAACGATTTCAGTGTGGTAGTAGAACATAGTTTTTCGACCTTTAGTAGTGTATTTGGCTAATTTTTGGGTTCCTGAATATTTGACATTTTTCCATTTTTCCATTCTAAGCGCAGTGTTGCTTATTACAAGATTTAATTCGCATATTACAATTTTTGTAATATTTCTCATTTTTGTAGTACAAGTTGTTTTAGCTTTCTCAGTCGAGTTTTATGTGTGAATTCCATCAGAAGCTCATAAAAATTTCGGCACTTCGCGCCGAACTATCAACTAAATTCAGGCCGAATTATCACATTTAGAAGCACGGTCTTTTTGTATTTGGGGAAGATTTTTGCTGATGTACATAGACGTTTCAGGACCGTCTTTGTACATGTACAAAGATTTTTGAAGAACAAAAACTGTAAAAAGGTGTAGAATTCCTTATTGAAAATTCTACCATTTCAAAGATTTTCAAAGGGGGGGGGGTAAGTGGCTGCAAAAATGGAGCCGCTTACCCCCTTCCCTGAAAATAGCCGAGGAATACACATGTGACAGAGGATTTGGGCCATCCCCCATCTCCGCTTTGAAGCCCCGAACTTCCTTGAAAGTCAGAAAATATTTAACCACCCTCCCCCATTTTTTGGCGAAAGCCTGTGCTTTTTTGGCTATTTTTATGTGTTTTTACCATTTTTGATCTAGTCGCTAACCCCCTCCTTCTAAAAATGGCGCGGGACCCCTACCCTAGATTTCCAGCCGTTACATGTAGGTATACTGAGGGAACCTCATAAAATTTCAAGCGATTACATGCATGTTTTATAGTGATAGTTTATCTATTTACTCTAGCTCATATAATAAAATAATGTATCACTTCGTGAAATTCTAATAGTTAGGTACACTTTTGCCATACTAAAAAATTAAGTTCAAAAAATTCAAAAGGTTTTCATCAAAAATCGTCTGACAGTGACTTGTGTCTTGGACCCTGAGGGGGTAATACCCCTCCCCCATATGGGAATGTGTGATGTCTCATTTATTACATCCAATACCTATTGCATCCAATTGCTACAGCAGCAGTAGCCGTAGCTAAGATTCGAATGATACAGAGTGTGCTAATAGCAGCGACATAGACCTTATTGATGATTCAGACAATGAAACACTAGACTAAATTTGTTTCTTGTGACATAAATAGTAATAAAACTTGATATGAAAAGCCATCTACTACTGAATAGAGCAATGGCTCATTATTTCTTTCCTATGCCCCCCACCCCAAGTATGTGTCATGCAATAATATTTTCCTTGTCTGACCCCGGCCAGCCCCGGCCCCGGCTCCGCCGCCCCGGGCCGGGGCCGGTCGGGGATTTGTTTCCAGCCCCGGTACCGCCCCGGCCCCGGCCAAAAAAGTCGCCCCGGTCGATCACTACTTTCAGAATGGAAGGACGACTGCTGCCAACCTGGCAACACTAGTACGACCTGACATTCACAGTAGACAATCAAAATCTTTTAACACGCATAAATTTCTACTTTCTATGACGCACATCAATTCATCAGCATTTTTTTGTTTTTACTTGCTGTCTTTGTTGACCTAATAACCAGGCGCGTAGTTGGCCGTCCTATTTTGGGGGACCAACATCAATTTTCGGGGGGGGGGGTGGGTCCTTGGTCCAAAAAGGCCAAACATAGCCCGAAATAACGTTTAAAAAGTCCTATTTTTCCGGTTTTTTCTGAATTTTGGGGGGCTCCGATCCCCCCCATTCCCCCAGAGCTACGTGTTTGCTAATAACTGTTCTTGATGTATATTAGAATAAGTAAACCAAAATCGAAATCAATCTTTCACTTTGTTGGCTGTACGTTTTTATTATTTTGTCTTTGAATTCCTTGTGATTGTAAATAAAATATTTTAATTCAAGTTCAATTTTCAATTTTTTGTCTTTTTGACAGCAAAAAGTTAGCATTCTGTTTGATAGGAGGCTAAAAATGTTGTAATTATTCCATCTATGTATCAGAGTTTTTATTATTTTTTAAAAAATCCCCGAAGCTCAAGGTTATAGAATCTTGGACATACCCATGTATTTTATGAGGCAAATAAGCGTGTTATGTTTTTGTCCGAATCAAACGCCTAACATTTATTTTAATATTATAACCAGAACAGTTGCGCCAAAATGGCCGCGCCATAACAGCCTTGCGCCAAAACATCCTCGCTAAAACGTTCTTGCGCCTAAACAGCAAGTGTTTACGTTTGTATGTACTTGCTATCGTAGTAGGTTCATATAGCAGTTAAAATAAAAGTTGTAGTTTACTATATTATGAGTTAAAAGTAATATATTCCACGTCAATGACACAAGGATCTAAATAAAAATTACTGTAGACAAATGGGCAATGCAGCTAAGCTAGTTGAATTAGCGTTGTTTTCATCACTACATTTGCTTTACTATGGGTGCCTACAAATATCAACAGGAGTTATGGAGGAAAAAACAATCCGATGCTATGCGCTTTCTTTTACGAGTCCGAACTTGGGAGTACCGACAACTGTCGTCGATTCACAGAGTTTCTAGACCTAGTCGACCAGAAAAGGCTCGTCGCTTAGGTTATAAAGCGAAACAAGGTAAGAACAGGTTGCAAATCATAGGTAGGTATTATCTGCAGAAAAATAGTTTAGTCTTTCAACAACAAATGAAATGATGAATTTTTGGTTCAAAAGATAGGTAGCTGTCATTCCTGCTTCTTTAACAAACATATTTTCTGCATTATACCTTTGTAGAACAGAAGACAGATGCGAAATAAGCTTTTTGAGTTGTTATAAAAGACTGAGAATAAAGTTTTTAAATTGCGTGCTGCCTTTGGGTTGGGACTAAAAAGATTCTAGTTATAATTGTGAAATTCGGCGCCGAAAGTTTTTTGCGATTTTTGGCCAAAAAAGCTAAGGGGGGAAAGTGTACAGTAAAAAATCATTCTCAGATTTCGTTTCTAGGGGGCCCCCTCTCACCTGGAAAACTTCCCAAGTCCTGGTTAGAAGCCTTGGTAACCCCAGTTTTAAAAAAAAGGGAACCCCCATTCCGTAGAAAATTCTAGACCAATTTCACTCACGTGTATTTTTTGCAAAATTATGGAGTCAATAATAAATGATTGTATCATAAACTATTTTAATCGAAACAATTTGTTGAACCCACAGCAATTCGGTTTTATGAAAAACAAATCGTGTGATTCTCAATTACTAAAATGCAAAAATATTTGGACTAAGAATTTAGATAATCGGATTCCTACTGACATAGTTTATGCAGATTTTTGTAAAGCCTTCGATTCTGTTGTTCATCCTAAACTGTTACGGAAAGTTGAATATTTGGGAATTTCTGGAGTTTTGCTAAATTGGATTCGATCATTTTTATCAGGCAGATCACAGAAGGTTAAAATTGATGGTCATATATCTAATTCATTGCCAGTAATAAGCGGTGTTCCTCAAGGAAGTGTTCTGGGTCCCACGTTATTTTTGATCTTTATAAACGATTTAGTAGATTCGATTAAAAGTAGCAATATAATGTTGTTTGCTGACGATTTGAAAATTTTCAACAAATCTGAAAAATTCCATCCTGTTACAGTCTGATCTTGATTCATTGCATTCTTGGGCCGAAAAATGGCAACTGAAAATAAGCTACGAAAAATGTGCAACGTTATATTTGGGTTACGGAAATCCGGAAGTGGACTATAAGTTAAGTCTATCTGAGTTAGAAAATGCTGAAAATTGTATGAAGGACCTTGGTATCTACATATCTAATGATTTATCATCAGGCATTCATTGTACAAATATTGCGTCTAAAGCTGCTAGAGTCGCATCCTTAATACACAAAACATTCGTCTCAAAAAATACCGATTTGATGATCAGAGCTTTTAAAACATACGTTACACTTACGGATCCGTTGTCTGGAATCCATACCAAATTGGAGATATTACACGACTTGAAAAAGTACAAAGAAAATTTACAAAAAAATTATTTTGGAAAAAAACTTTATCGTATGATGAAAGATTGAATATCCTAAACTTAGAACGACTCGAAACCCGTCGTATCCACACTGATCTTGTTTTTGCCTTTAAAATTGTTAAATACAAAATATTGACATTTAATGAATTTTTTGAGCTTGCACCTGATAGAGGTACTAGATACGTAAATAACATGAAACTGTTCATCAAACAATCACGTTTAGGTTGTAGAACACATGACTTTGCGAACAGGGTGGCTAAAATTTGGAACATTCTCCCGCAGAATACAGTTGACTGTAATAACCCAATAGCTTTTAGGAATATGATTTCGGAAATTGATTTTAGTGTTTATCTTAAGGGGCGTACGTAAGAGCATTGTGCCTTACGCTCCTGGTACCATTGCATTATCTGTCGCTTTATGCACATACTTTGTTTTATGCAGATTGTGTATTATGTCCACATTGACAATGCATTTTTACCTACTTTTTATGTGTTTTCTTTAATACTTTTACCGAATAAATTTTCTTCTTCTTGGATACGGGCCTGTCCACCTCTTCAGTTGAAAATCACCGTCCAATATCTCTTTGTTGCGTCACTTGTAAAATTATGGAGTATATTATAAAGAGAGCTTTAATTGCTTCTTTAAAGTCGAAAACTAATTTCTTTTCACGGCAGTTTGGTTTTCAAAAGGGAAGTCATGTGAAACTCAGCTTTTGAAATGTACAAACATGTGGGTTAAATCACTTGATGCATCTATTCCTATTGATGTTGTTTGTGTCGATTTTAGTAAAGCCTTCGACTCTGTCGTTTATTCTAAATTGATGAGAAGTTGAAGCATTATGGGATAAATGGAATGTGATTAAAATGGTTAATTTCTTTTGACAAATCGTACACAAAAGGTCAAAATTTTTGACGCTTTTTCTGATCGGAAACCAGTTATTAGTGGCGTACCTCAAGGTAGCGTTTTAGGACCCTCTTTGTTTCTGTTGTTTGTGAACGATTTTGTTCAAGCTGTTGAGCATAGTGAAGTCTTTTTCTTTGCTGATGATTTGAAGCTCTTTAATTTTCCTCAAAATTATACTTTGTTGCAAAAAGATTTAGATAACCTGGTTTCCTGGTCTGAAGAAAATCAGTTAAGCATATCTCTCCCTAAATGTTCTGTGTTATATCTAGGGTACGCTAATCCAAAAGTTACATATCACTTAAACATTTATTGTTATCTGATGCAGGTTCCTCAATTCGAGATTTAGGTGTTTCCTTAACAACAAACTTATCATCTAGTTGTCATTGTACTAATATATCAGCAAAAGCTTTGAAAATGAGTGCTTTGATTTTCAAATGTTTTCAATCACGTGATCTTAAAATGTTGGTTCTTGCTTTTAAGAATTATATTCGGCCTTTAGTAGAGTATGCTCCAACTTTATGGAGCCCTATTTGCTTTCTGATATCAACAGGGTTGAATGGGTACAGCGAAAATTTACTAAAAGGTTAATTGGTTACATGGGACTTTCTTATGATGAAAGGTTAAAAGCCTTAAATTTAGAGAGGCTTGAACTCCGTAGAATTTATTTTGATTTAATTGTTACGTATAATATTATTCACAATAATCTCTTGCCTTCTGAAGATTTTTATAAGTTTTATGGTCATTTGCGTACTAGAAATGCATTTGCAAATCAGATCTACTTAGGAAAATTTCGACTTGATTGTAAAAAGTATTGTTTTGCTACTAGATCAGCTAGAATTTGGAACGATCTTCCACAATATATTCGAAGTTCTCCAAATGTTGAGACATTTAAGAGAAATTTGAAAACGATTGATCCGGGAATTTTTTGATGGGGCACACGTGAGCGCAATCTATTTGCCTGTGTGTCCAGGACATTTCGCATTTTATTTTATTTTCCTTGCGACTTTTGTTTTACCCTGTGCTTTTTTCCGAATAAAGTATCAGTAATGGCATAGGTGCTCAGCAGGGGTAAAATCCAAAACAGTAAATGTAACGTTCACGATTTTTTGCTATTCTAACGATCAAAATGGTCTGGAGTACCGGTATAGCTGACCCCTCAAGGGAAGTAATACCCCCTATGTGCATGTGTGATTATATCACTTTTAGGCATTCGTGTAGCTGGTTTATATATGTATTAACATAGTCATATTATAAGAGTGTATGTGTGCAGTCGATAGCATCTGAGGAAACGAGAGAAAGTTGTCGGCAGTCGGATTCGAAACGTTAACCTCTTGCTCTAAAGTCCAGAACCATAACCAATCGACTAATGCTGGTTAATTTCGGCATTCGTGTAGCTGGTTCACATATGTATTAAGATAGTCATATAAGGGCGTATGTGTGCAGTCAGTAGCAACTAAGGAAACGAGAGAAAGTTGCTGGCAGTCGGATTCGGAACGTGATTAATTTCGATAAAGATTGCAAGGTATTCGTAATGTTTGACTGGTTTACCAGCTGATTATGCCTAGGCTTAGTATCATGGACTGACCAAAATGTTGGTGTCAGCGTTTAAAATAAGCCTGAGTAATGGGATGCGACGAGCGAAATGAGCGACGCGAGTTGCATACCATTACTAAGGCTTATTTTAAGCGCTAGCATTGTGGTCAGTCACATGAAACTACTGAAAAAATCCGAGGTCTGTCTTATTTGTTTTCAACTTGACTTAAATCAAAGCAGCTACATAGGTGGCAGCTTTCACCGGATACTACTTGCTGTATACGTACTTATAACGTGGCTATCTTAATACATATGTGAACCAGCTACACCAATGCCCACTTTTGTCACTAAAAAATGCGGCTAATATTGAGAACATAGTGACCTTCTAGAAATTAACTTTGCCTTATTGATTTAATCTAAATAAGGGTCAAAGAATTCAAATCTGAAAGAAATAGGTGGCGGTCGGCATTATTGACCGAGTTTCAGGCTGTTGAAGTTCATGTGTTTAACGATAGGCGAAAACTAAGCTGTGCCTTTGAGAATGTTTCGGATTAGTCTCCGAAGCGTTGGGGGACTGTGACTGAGAGGGGTTACCAATGTCTTAGGCTTAGTTATGTGTATTCACATTGATGCCAGCGCATGGGCTAAGCCTGAGATAAATGGAGCAAAAATTGCTCCGCTCGCTTCGCTCACATTGCAATTTTCGCTCCATTTATGCCTAGGCTTAGCCTATGTCTGGCATCAATCTGAATCCGCAAGCAATTGCTGTCACCAAAAATTCGAAACTGAAAAAGGAATTTTTTTTAAAACATTCAGAAAAAACCTGCATTCCGATCGATAAGACCACCTTTTTGGATTCAGCAATGTCGAAACCCCAGGAAAATAGCATTTTTGACAAAAAAAACACGGAGGTCATCATGTTCTCAAAAAATATCAAAAATACAAAAATTTTATAAATTTTGAGCACTTTCTGAGTAAAAAGTACTAATCTGACGCGAAGCGGTGGAAAAATTTTTACGTTTCTACTGTTTTTTGACCTCAAAAATAATGCAAAAAACGTTCCATCAGCTCAAAATCGTCGGAAAATGCGCTCCCTGGGCCCAATCCTGGATACAGACCCGCTTCTTATGTTTTTAAAACTTTTGGTCGCGCTCATGCGGGCCATTGGGGCTGGAACCCTAAGATGGCTAATGACCTTACATGATCAGGGGGTGCACTCCCTGCAAAAACTTTTTCACCCATTCCCCCAGAATTTGAGATTTTTTTTTTGAATTACCAAAAATTTTCTAAAAGTTTGTAGAAAAGATGCTTTTTTGGCGTTTTTAGCCATCTATTTGCTCAAAAGTTCCTAAATTTTGGCGCTTCGCGCCATTATACTCGTGTTTTGACTACATTTTGTTTAATTGCTACTTTTGTGATTTTTTCCAAATTGATTTTATGCTTTACAAAAATGAAGCATCGTCAGAAACGCTGAAAAATATGTTTTTGACGCGTACCTATCATTTTTGACCCAAAGAATGCACTTTATAATTTCACTCCCCCTTCCCAGAATTCCCATGCTGTTGTATGCTAATGACCTCTCGAAAAATGCTACGATCTCCCACAAACTATCGATTTTCCGGGGAAAACCGTCGGTCAGTGTGCTTTTTAAAGCGTTTATTGCTAGCTTTTAGGTAACCTCAAAAGTGTTAAATTACTCCTTTTTTACTACATTTTGTTCCGTTTACTAAGCTTTTTTCTATATATTTTTGTTTTTATGTCCTAGAAAGAACTAGCATTGTTCGAAACATCAAGAAGCAGTGTTTTTGACTTGTTTGTATCCATCATTTCTTTGGCCCAAAGAAGGCACTTTATAAATTTTTTGAATTTCCATGCTATAAGTACTTAGGTGAAATTGTGCTCCCCGAAGCGAAATCCTAAATACGGATCTCTGCGCGCAATATGTTATTTTAAAGGATTGATGTCCAATAGTGGTTTTTTAACATCGCGAGATTTCCTGCTGAATTCAGTAATCGATTATTATCTGTAATTTTTTACAGGTTTTGTCATTTACCGCGTAAGAGTGCGCCGTGGTGGTTTCAAAAGACCTGTCGTCAAAGGACAAACTTACGGCAAACCTAAATCTCACGGAGTCAATCAACTAAAGAATAAACGCAGTTTGCAAGCAATTGCCGAGGTAAGTCAACAGCTAAAACGCGTTAGCCGCTTAGTCTGCTTATTTTAATCTAATGCGCAGATCTTTTCAGGAATAGGTTTCTATAGTTGGGATTTTGAGAAAGCTTAACATAAATTGCAAAAGGCAGGCAGACGCGAAAAATTTTTTCGATAAAATCGGGAGATTATTGTTTGCTGATGTAATCGACTTATTTTGATGTGGCCTATAGGGTGGGGCGGATTCAAAGTGAATTGACTAATATCTCGGAAATTTTGCAGAGATGGGATAGCTCATAAAAACCGCATTTTCGGACGTTTTTCAATATTTTCTATCCCTTGAGCTTATAAAATTCTAACTTTTCGAAAAAAATTTCTTTTCTCTAAATATGCTTTGAAAAGTCGTTTCCTGGTCCTGCTCGGGTCAAAACTATAGAATATACTTTAAATACGGCACGAAGCGCCGAAAATTTGACAATTTCCTGGCAAACATGCATTCTCTCGTCTTTTCGTGCATTATCTTACCTGCCAAAACTTTTCTTGATTTTGCCATTTATCCAATAGCTGGTTTCTTGTCTTTATTTTTTTATGCTTGGTTCTGGATGAAATATAATTTTACGCTGCTGAGGTCGTTATTTTTTTCTTTGATCGATTATAGACGTTCCGACAATTTGCATATTTACTTCTAAAACAAGGTTTTGGGCGGAATGATCTATTATTCTTCATCATAGCATCAAAACTGACCAGAAAATCCAATTCTTATTCAAGACCCCTCGGAAACCTACATGTTATTCATATTACCGACTGCGAAATTACCAGAAATAAGTAAGAATTGAGCACCGATAAAATCTTAAGAGAAATAATGTATGGTTTCAAATCGATTTTGTTTTCTGCGCTTTTTAATATCTATTTTCAATCTATTAGGCAAAACACCGTAGCATCTGATACCTTTTATACGGTTTGTTGTAGTATAAATTTTCGGCACATACTCTGAAGTGAATACGCAGGTAGTTGGCAACTTATGTATTTATATCCTGAAAACGATTGATGTAGAAATGTCTATTAATAGACCGCTCTTGATACAGACTTACTTATTTTATTTTCATAGCAAAAGTATTCTTTCATTGCTACAGATCAAATGACGTGAAGATGACATTTGTCTGTGCGTAGACCTGTATCCAGGCGGAATTCCCCCCAGCGAACGACCGGGCCCAAAAAAAACAGGCCCGGGCTTGAAATTTTTCACCGGACCCGGGCTTCATGTGTATTACGTATAGGAACCAGTATACAAATATACAAGGCGTATGATACTAGATGTATGTATTATGTCCAAGAAGATGGAATATCTAAGCACTGAATAAATCAATATCAAATATTTAGCTCTTAGCTTATCACGATCGTCATGATTTTAAGATATTTGGGGCTTTGCATGAGACATAATAGTGGAATTCTTGTTACTTTACTTTACCAGGCAAAAATCTAAAATGTTGTTTCTTGCTAATGTGAAGCCAATCATTTATTCATTCTCATTAAAATGTCCTAACTGATCTAGCTGCGTAAGAAGAGAATTCATGCTAGTGATCGACCGGATCGGCCAACATGGCCGGAGCCGGATTGGACCATGTTGCTCCGGTCGGAGCCGGAGAAATATTATTTTACCCGTGTGGACAGATAGGACATGTTTGTGATCAAGACCTATACCATAGTGCACATGCATCTCAACTGCATGCCAGCTAGTTAGTTATGCAAAATAGACTACATTCGACAAAATTTTATTCAAAATTACTCGGCAATCTTGTCATCATTTTGGCAGCTAAGTGTCTATAACATCTTCACTGTTCGCAGTATCTATAAAATCATCAATATCATAACTATCTGAGCTGCGCCAGCAATTTGCTGATTCGTTTTTGGACTCGGGAGATCTAATGTATGGTATCCAGTTGCTTTAAAATTGTATTTTAAAAACAGAAACTTACGCACGTTTTGCAGCTTTAAGCGATTACGTTGCCCATTAGCTATATCTCTGGCGTATATATCACAAAGAAGGGTGAAGAACATTCATTGATCGTACCCAGTGTTTTTTTTTGTACAAGGTCCGTTTGTACATATATAAAGATGGTCCCCAAAAGTCTGTACATTTTGTACATGCAAATTTTTGTTGTACTATAATGTAGTACAGTAGCGATTTTAGTTAGGTAAAACAAGGTTTTCGATCTCTGGTAGTTATTTTAGCTAATTTCTGGGATTTCTGACGCCAAAAATTACTGAAAATTGTCTCAAAACGGCGCGGAGCGCCGAAAAATTTGACATTTTTTCCATTCTAAATGCAAATTCTGTCATTTGAACGATTTAGAGGACAAACAATTACTCATTTCGGCGCGAAACACCGAAATTTTTTGGGAATTTCACACTTTTTTAGTTTTGTCTTCCCAAAAATCTTTTGTACATTTTGTACACACTAATTCTTGGGTATTATTGTATGGTACAGTAGAGATTTTAGTGTGGTAAAAGCAGAGTTGTTCGACTTTTGGTAGAGTATTTTAGCTAATTTCTGGGTCTCTAAGGGCAGAAATCACTAAGAATCGTCTTAGAACGGCGCAAAGCGCCGAAACAATTTGACATTTTCCAATTTTAAATGCAATTTCTGCCATTATGAAGATATATAGAACATACAATTGCTCATTTCGCCGATACTTTTTGCGAATTTTAGACCTTTTTGCAATTGTTTTTTTCCAAAAATTTTTGTACATGTACAAAGACGATCCGAAAAATCTTTGTACATCGGGAAAAATCTTTGCCGAGTACAAAAAACACTGATCGTACCCATCTATTTTTAGATAATTTATGCAGCAATTTGAGACGCTGTCGTCTCCATAGCCTGCCCTAAATATAGCGATCAATAGCACACCTGGGCAATGCCCCATATCGGCCCATCACCAGGACGGGGCGAAGGGGTAACTTGGACGGGGCGAAGGGGTAACTTGGACGGGGCGAAGGGATAACTTGGACGGGGCGAGGGGTAACTTGGACGGGGCTATGTTTTGTACAGGCAGAAAATTTTTGGAGATAATTTGAAGAATGCTAGATATAGTTTATCATGATCAGTTTGCAAAAAATGCACAGGAACCATCTTATTACACTGTTCGACACCTTTTTTCGCGGATGACCCACGCCTTTTTCAGTGACTGACCCACTGATTAAGCTGAACGACCCACCTTTTTCAGGCACGGGGACCCACCTTTTTCCAGGGACAGACCCACCTTTTTCAGGGTCTAGGGACCCGCCCATTCTTTTGGCTGGAAGTTGGACGGGGCTAACCGTCAGCCATTGCCCAGGTATGGTCAATAGGCAATATTTGATGTTAAAGCATGATTGTGTGTGACCGTATATACATGGTACGTTACATACTATACTATGTTCAGTGAACCGCGAATATGACTTACAGAATAGACAGCAACATTATCTGGAAAATCATTATAGCATGTGCAGTGCAAGCCAGACTATATCTTATGCTACTCTATGAGTTCCAGTGTTAACAGGAATTTCCTGCAGCGATTGCATGAATCGATCAATAGAGTAATTTTCTTTCTTCCTAAAACTGAATATTCAACTATTGTGGTGGTGATAGACACTTTATTTTGTGCTATTTCCTTTTTCTGCTATTGTGTTGTTCTCTGACTAAATTTAATAAGCATAATGTCAGCAATTAACACGTTTGGTCACTATGCAAAAAACGAAAAAAATTCTCCGGCCTCCGGCCGATTTTTGGATGTCCTCCGGCCGGAGCACCGGATCGGAAAAAATGGCCGGATTTGCTGGAGGCCGGAGCCGGATCTCCGGTCGCTCACTATTTCATGCCACAAGAAAACAAAAGAAAACGATGAAAGGATCTCCAGAAATGTTCTTGAACGGTTTGAATTGATTCAAAGTATAAATGAGATAGAATAGGTGGTAAGTGTAAAAAATCAATGAGACATAAAAGTCTTACGCCAGTGTTCCGCATAACGGTCAGTACACGCACAATTCTTTTTGTGTAGGAAATTCGTTGCTTTCATTATTTTTACAACAAAGGACATGAGGAGCAAACTAAGATCATTAGTTAATTAAGAAATTAAAGATTAGAAATTATAAATTAACTATAAACTAGTTAGAAATTAGGCATTTTATATTTTGAACTTTATTCATTATGTAGGTTATTGTTTAAAAATAAAAAATTTTTTTAACGTGTGTAATGTTCTGGTAAAAGTGTATTCATTTTGTGTGCAATCGAACATTTTTAGTCCTAAAAATTTGCGAATAATTGAGCTTTTGAAACTAAGGCAAAAATATTCCGTTCAACCCTAGCTAAAGCTGTGATATGTTGAGCGCAAACCTTTGACATAAAATAATTGTAACTTGAAACCTGGTTATGAAATAATGCTGAGATAAAAGGCGGAAATAAATGTAATTAGCGGTGCGAAGATTTGAACTAAGTCTGCACAAATAAACGTGGGGGAAATAAAATAAAATGCACTGAGAAATTACTCGGAGAATTAGTAATTAACAACAACATAATCTAGTCAACAAATATGGGTCACAAAGCTCATTCTAGCTTCTTTTGATTACGTTCTCTAAATTTTTAATAAATTACTATAATATTTGAACTATTCTCCAAAAAAGCTAATTAGAATAATAATTTAGGCTTGGGTCTGGACGCAAAAAAGACTGGTTGGGTCTGGGTACCCGGTCGATCCCAGATTTCCCCCCCCTAAAATTTTTTTCCAGAATCTTCAGTCATGGAACTATGTAGGTTTTTGACGTTCTTCAGCGTTGAAATGCTCAAATTTTTGGAGCATCGTTCCATTAATTCGAACAAAATTACTATTTAATACCTATGTAATTGAATTTGTTTTTGGATAAAAATTTCCGCCATATCAAATTTTCAGCGTTTGTTATATTCAGAATGATGTAAAATTGAGCTCGAGAACATAAAAACACGCATTTTCCACTGCTTCGCGCCAGATTTAATTTTTATTGCGTACATTCGGAAACCTGCAATTTCGAACTTAAAATGACAAGATGTATAAATCTTCTGGCGCTTTGAGTCCGGCGCTCTACAAAATTGAGCTTAATGGGACAAAATCGTCGAAATTTTTTTATTCTAATATGCACGTTTTGTACTATTTGTCCTGAAAAGCTGCGAAATTGAGTTTTTAACAACTTTTGTACAATGGAAAATCGGCCAAAAACTGTCCATAGGTACCATATTTTCCTAAGGTCCGAAAGTTCAGGGGTGAAATCCTTAAATTTAGGACCACTAAATTTAGAGTCTAGCCTTTTTGCAGGGCAAATATGAAAAATGGCTAAAACATCCTATATAGTATGTTTTAATGTGAAAAACTGCATTTTTAACTACTTTTTGTCTCATTTTTACTAGTTCGTCACTCTTGTAAGTGGAAAATATGAGAATTCGTCGAAAATGCTGACTTTTCAGATCACTTTAAGTTCATTCTAGGTATTTTATGTGTAGACAAAACAGAAATGTATTAGTCGGCGCTCGGCGCCAAGAACATTTTAACATCTTTGCTGCTTTTGTACCCAAAAATCATGCAGAAAATGTTTGATAGCTCAAAATTGTCTGACAGTGATTCAAGTCTCGGACCCTGAGGTGGTGATAATACCCCCCTCACCCTCTATGGGAATGTGTAATTACCCCCCCCCCCGCAGGAGAATCCAAAAGTTAGGTAACGTCGAGCAATAGGAGTCGAAAATAGTGTATTCACAAGCGCTTCCGACGTAATAATAGCCCAGAACTCAATTTGCTGTAGCAAAAAAACAGGATTTTACGTCTCCCTGACCCCAAAATCTCGATTTGCCCCTTCCCGGCCAGCCTGACTTTGTGCATCTATATACGATACGTACATATACAATATGTATGTATGTAGTAAAATTGGGCCAACCGGCACAGCTTACTTTACCTATTGGAACAAAGATGGTGCTCTTTCCTAAGCCTCAATCAGACTAGTGAAAGGAATTGGTTATCTTCTTGCTCTGTTTGAAGCTGGAAAAAGCATCGAAATGATTGGCTTTTAGTAGGATATCGGAAAAGCAGTGTACAGCTTATCTCGTACTAAGATGTTCCGGTTTGTCCAAAATTTTGATAAACAGTAAGCTGATTAATTTTCAGGCGAAAGTTGGTCGCAAATGCGGTGCTCTGCGTGTTCTGAACTCGTACTGGGTAGCACAAGACTCGACCTACAAATTTTACGAGGTGATTTTGGTTGACCCGACTCACAAGACCATTCGCGAGAATCCCGATTCTCAATGGATTTGCAAGCCTGTTGCTAAACATCGTGAGATGCGTGGTTTGACTTCCGCTGGTCGCAAGTCGCGCGGACTTGGCAAAGGTTCGTTCAACTTTTTGCAATCTAGTCATAATATCGCGTGCGGCGAAAAGTTTTAAGAGCGGAATATGCGTATTGTTTCCACAGCAAGGGAGCTCTTTTTTAGCATTAGTTTCACACCATTGATCCCCAAGGTCAGGGTCGGCAGCGTACCTGGGCGTGAGGGGTGGGGTATGCACCCTCAGAAACCAAAATACCCCCCTAGAATTCAATTTATGAAAAATTTTTTGCAATTTTTTGATGCTAATGGATAGTGCTCGATGAGAAACGTTGAAAAATGGTGTTTTTTCGCCATACCACCATTTTTAAGGCCATTTTTTGACCTTTGAAAAAATCTTGCACCCCCCATCTTCCCCACCTAGAACTTTAGTGCACCCCAACTATGGTCGGCAGGGGTTGATCCTCAGAAATCCAAAGCAGTACATTTAATGTTTACGATTTTTTGCTGTTCAAGCCACCAAATGGTCAAAGTAGCCTATAAAACCTTTTTTCGTGGTAATATTGCATTTTAAAAGCATTTTAGTCTATTTTAACCACGCTATATAACTTTAAAATTAAAAAATACGGAAATTTATGAATTTTGGGCGCTTTTTGAATAAAAGTGCATAAAAGTATTGATCAGGCGCAAAAATTTTTGACATTTTTACTGCTTTTGACCTCAAAAATGATGCAAAAACGTTCCGGCAGCTCAAAATCGCCGGACAGTACCTTTCTGGCTGACTCTTCAGCGGGGTATTACCCTGTCTCACCCCCTCCCCACTATGTGCATGTATATTCCATACCTGTATATATGGGAGAATGACTGGGGTAC
Organism: Mermis nigrescens; assembly: GCA_036768485.1. NCBI lineage: Eukaryota > Metazoa > Nematoda > Enoplea > Mermithida > Mermithidae > Mermis > Mermis nigrescens. The sequence continues at coordinate 14,525,224 of JAVLUZ010000145.1, read as the reverse complement.
TACATCAAAAATCAGACAGACAGGTACTACTCTCGGATGATTTTGAGCTGCCGGAACATTTCTGCGTCATTTTTGTAATAATAATGTTGAAAATTCTCCCGCGATAGTTTTATACGCAGTTTATTCGAAAAGCTCTTAAAATTGTGTTAAAATAAAAAAATTAATGCAGTCGAATTGGACTGCAGCTTCGAAAAGTGTCATCATTTACATGATTTGTCTAGCAAAAAATGTGAACACTGAATTTACTAGTCTGGATATCTCGAATTTCTCTCCCTGCTTGCCCTGACCTCGTGCACCTATTAAAAAATATTGCCTTCCTATCAGTCATTAATTCCATTCGTTATCTTTTCAACGCACGATGCTCGTTTGGCTTAAAAATTTAAGTTTAAAAAATCGTCTCTTAGGTGCTTTCAGGCAAGGTCCTTTCTACTACAAAATCCTCACAATTTTTGACGCTTCGCGCCAAATTTTTTATATTAATGTAGTTCCTTTTTGAAATTATTGTATTGTAACCATACGTGTAACGGCTCGAAATTTTGGATGGGGTCTCCGGTCATTTTTAGAGAGGAAGGGGCTTCAATTTTTGGCCAAAAACGGTCAAAAAAACACGTAAAAACGGCCAAACAAACACGTAAAAACGGTCGAAAAATCTAATTTTTTCCAAAAATCGGAGGACAAATTTTTTGCTTTGGGGATTGGAGCGATTGACTTTGTGTGTAGAATTTTCCTTTTCACATGTATAATTGTTACAGGTGAAAAGTTGCTGATGACAGCTAATATGGAGAGACATCTATCCGTATAGCTAAATATCTGAGTTTGGAGTAGCTAATGTGAGAATTTTATTTGCACGCGGGAAAATGGGGATCGTGCATAAAAGACAAAAGACCATTCGTGATTCTGGGGGTTTGGGTGGATTTCTCTCTTCCTCTCAGAATTTATCCCCTCCTACCTACCAGAATTCGCGATTTTCGAAAAAGATTACTTCAATTCCGTAGAAAAGATGCTGTTTTAAGCGTTTTAGCTACCTCTAATTGTTCAGAAGCGTCAAATTTTCGGCGTTTCTCGTCATATACTCGTGTTCTGACTATGTTTTATTCGATTTTTTCATATTTTTATGATGCTCTGAGCGAGTTGTATTCTAATATAAATTATATCTCATTCACACAAGTTTGGGCATAAATTTTAAAGATTATGTCCGACAATAAGCCGACAGATTGCTATTATAGCATTGATTTGATTCATAATTATCGTAATCCGTCGGCTTACTTCCGATAAAATTTTGAAAATTTATGCCCAAACTTATGTGAAACTATAGTTTTTGATGTTTGATATCTTGTGGAGGTTTGTAAAAAATCACTAGCGCGATATTGAATCAACTTCGAGTACATAATGCAGCAACCGTTGTTAATCGACCTTCTATTATTTAGGATTGTAGTCATTTTTTGCATCGTACGCAGACATGTAGCAGGGGATCCCCCACCCAAAGTTGACTGTCTCCACCCCCCCCCTCAAGCCAAAAATATTTTGACCCCTTGAAAAAATTGAATTTTTTGGCCTCTTTTAGGTGTTTTTTGACCAAAAATTGGATGTCATTTACAAAGTGTATGTCATTTACCCACCCCCCTAAAAACGGCCGGGGACCCTCGTACCAATATTTCGAACCGTTGCATGTATCGTACTTGTGAAAGAAGATTCAATTTAAAGTGATCCGAAGGAATCGTATGTTGAGTTGACTGTCTCTATCTGCTGGCACTTGAGATCTCAAATGGACATCGCCTAAGTTCCAGGGTCGCTTTTTAATTTAAAAAGTATAGGTCTTGTCGAGCTCGTTTTCAGAAATTCTATGCTATTGATCGTTTACAGCTGAGATTTCCAATACTTCCTCAATTTTCAATAACGATATTGAAAATTGGTTTGGTTTTTTCCATTCCATTGGTTTCAAGCCATTATAAAAGCACGGAGTATATCAGAGTGCTCACCAAGTATCAACGGAGCTGAGTTGATTCGACTGCTCATCAAACATGTACAGCTTGAGAAGTAAAGTTTCATTCTGAGGTCTCTTTTTAGGCTGAAAATAATTGATATACAAGTCACCTACACCATTTTTAAAACGTAACGCTGGCGATACTTTTTTCTAAAACAAAAATTTCATAAAGTTTTTCGGTTACTTTTTGTAAAGATTTTTGTAAACATTAAATTCTGCAGGGTCGTCTCGTCAGCATTTTTATGAGTCAGACAGCAACCCCAATAATACCAATGACATTTCTTCCAACTTTGACCTGTTATAAGAAACAGCTCTGACGTTCGTTATCTTATCACGTCCTATTTCAGGTCATCGTTATTCCCAGACGATAGGAGGCAGCAAGCACAAAGCCTGGTTACGTCGCAACACCCTATCTTTACGCCGATATCGATAGTGAAATTTCGGCTTTGGTGTTTATGCTCGCTATTTTTTGAATACTATGTTGAGTGGAGTAAATCGGATAAGTTGCATCACTTTAGTCTCACACATTGGAGGACTTCGCTGACACGTTGACGTGATAATTTGCACTTCCCCAGAAGATGAAACCCCTCAGGTTACTGTATACCCCAGAATTATTTTTTCAGTACTATTTTTGTCGATTTCACCCAACCAGACGTTTACAGAACTTTCTTACTGCCCCGGCGACAAAAACTGATCTTGTCACAAGTTGACTTGCTACTTTTCACAAAAGATATTTACTTAGATACCTACATGTGCACTTCCTGCGTCAAGGTGGTGTGGGCGAATAAAATCCCGGAACCGGGCCTTTTCGATAAGGCCCTGTCAAGATGAAGCCCCCCCGTTTTCGGCATAATGTTCCCACTTAAGGGTAGTTTTAGACCCCGAAACGGGGCACCCATTTATTACATTCGTTTCCGTCGGGATTTTCTTCACCCTAAGGTCTGTTGTAAGTGCGCGGCCGCCCGAGTAGAGCCTGTCTTGGTAAACAACCACAGCCCTGTTTCCAGCAAATTTCATCCAACCTTGGGGTATTTTTAGGGCTCTGAAACGGTAAATATAGCTGTTTCACACGAGTTTGGGCATAAATCTTAAAAATTATGTCCGTCAGATTGCGATTATAGCATTGATTTGATATATAATTATCGTAATCACACCTGAGCGTGGAGAAACCAAAATACCCCCCCCCCCAGAATTCAATTTTTGGAAATTTTTTCGCAATTTTTTGATGCCAATGGACAGTGTTTGATGAGAAACGTCGAAAAATGGTGTTTTTATCGCCATACCACAATTTTTAAGGCCATTTTTCGACCTTCAAAAAAATCCTGCACCCCCCCCCTCCAGAATTTTCTTGCTGCCCACGTATGATCGTAATCCGTCAGCTATACATGGTCTGTATCACACAACTTCGGTCATGAATTTTCAAATGATCTCCGACAATCAGCTGACGGATTGCGATTATAACATTGGTCTGATATATAGCTATCGTAACCCTCGGCTTACTGTCGATAAAAATTCTTAGAATTTATGCACGAAGTTATGTGAAACAGTCTATAATTTCCGGAAAAATTTTTAAAGTTAATGCCCAATTTTATGTGAAACACACTATACATAGGTACCCCTTTATTATTGTTGTAACTACGAGAGTTACACGGTGCGAACTCTTGCCATTAGTTCGCGAATGCCTTCCGACAACAGCTTGGTACTGTATCGGTTAACATAGCCATTTTCGAGTAGCCATCCGTGTGATGTGTGAACTCGTGGTTATGCCTTCAGTTCTCAATTAAATCCCTATTTTTTATCACAAAATCAATTAGATACTTGTCCGGTAAAATAGAATTATGTATATGCTAATAGTAATTATCTACATTACCGCTTGACGTATTCTAGAATATTCTAATTGATTAAAAGTAATTTTAGCTTAATGATAAGTTGTCTTCTTGAGTTTCGTTTTACTGTATTGATCCCATGACGGGATAGTTAGTTGGCGTTTCGACGAAATTGTCGTTTGGCCCGTTTTAGTCTAGTGATATTTTGCTTTTTCCCAGCTTGTAGCCATGGTGTACATTTGTGAATAAAAGTAGAAAACCCACCCAGGGGTCCGATATATCGAGGCTGAGGTAGGCCGGCTGCCAACGTCGAGGACTTCTTGGATTTTTAGTGGAGTTGGAAAGGTGAATAACTTTTTGATCGTCTCTTTCGTTAAAACTCAAAATTCTTTTATCAACCCAAAAATCAGCTGAAAATGTATTTAATGCTTTATGATGACTGATCAGCTTAGAGCTCGTTGGTATTGTTTTCAAATTTCATTGTGCTAAGTATACATTAGGAACCAAAACATTTCAAGATAGCGATTTGGTTGAAAACAAGTTAAATTATCAACTTGAGCTGGGTTGAGATAGATCAACTGATCTCGCGAGTATTCCAGGATTTTAGGTGGTACATCTAGGAACTAGGGCGTAGCTGCTGACATTACCCGTGAGGTTTCGGTCAGCAATATTAGGACCGAGGGGATCGAAGCCGTAGGTCTACCAGGGTCAAGAGATTCGAAGTTGCCCTGCGATTACGCGAATCTGACCAGCGCTAAGAGCAGCTTAGGTATCTACGTAAGTCCCGAAGGCAAATATTAACCTTGTCTGTATCTGTGCTGATTCAGTAGGTACAGTGCGGGCAGCTACATTTACATTATTACATGTTACGCTGCACTCCGTTTCCGTCTGGGTTCTTTCCATCCTAAGTATGGTTCAAAAAGCTGGAATCGGCTAAAAATGGATAGAATTTTCTACACAAAAGTGCTTGCAATCAACCGGAAATTGGGTAATTTCCAAGCTAATTTCATTTGACAGGCCATCGTCAAAGCTAATCCTCGCAGCTGACTCTCAGATTGTCTGATTCAACATTCATTTAAAAAATTTTCAGTTTACATATTTAACGAGATAAAAAGAAATCATCAATACGACAAAAAACCGGGAAAAAATATATTTTAGAGAAAATAAGGAGAATTGATTATGGCCATTCGCAGAGCATATTTGGTCTGAGAGTTCAATCCAATCTTTGGGTCAAAAGAACTTTTTAGAGGTAAAATGGATATGTATAAGTGTCAAAATATCTTAAGCAAACCATAATTGACAGCTTCTGGTTGATGTCAAATACTTTTGCAACAAAAAAAGTTTCATTTTTATTTTTGACCCTGTACCTATGTCCTATAAAATTTCATCGTTCCTGCTGGTCCCATCGGTCTCTCCACTCTCAAGCTCACACGTGGGCATGGGGGTAGGCACCATACCTGGGCGTGGGGGTATGCACCCCCCAAAACCAAAATACCCCCAGAATTCAATTTTTAATTTTTTTTGTTTTTGTCACAATTTTTTGATGTCAATGGATAGTGCTCGATGAGAAACGTTGAGAAATGTTGTTGTTTCGCCATACCACCACACATGGGCGTCGGGGGGTTTGGGGGGTGCACCCCCCCAGAAGTTGAAATACCCCCCCCCCGGAAATCAAAATACCCCCCAGAAATCAAATTTTGAAATTTTTTTTGCTTTTTTAGCGATTTTTTGATGCCATTGGATAGTGCTTGATGAGAAACGTCGAAAAATGGTGTTTTTTCACCATACGACAACTTTTAAGATTATTTTTTGACCTTTGAAAATTTTTTCCCACCCCCCCCAGAATTTCGGTGCTGCCCACCTATGCATACCACCATTTTTAAGGCCATTTTTTGACCATTGAAAAAATCTTGTACCCCCAGAACTTTGGTGCCGTCCACCTATGGTATGCACCCTCCAACAGAAGGCCAAATACCCCCAAAAACCGAAATAACCACCCAGAATTCAATTTTTGGAAAATTTTATCGTTTTTTTGCGATTTTGTTATGTCAATGGGTAGCGGGTCCCTAATGTCTACGAATTCGACGTAGGAACCGCACTAACATCCACCCTCGAGATTTACTTAGGTACGTAGGTACTTAGATCTGCACTTAGCGCTGGCCCCGATCGCTTAGCCTGGGATCGCTTCGATCCTTGGACCCTCACAAACCTTACGGCTTCGATCCCCTCAGCCCTAATATTGCTGGCTGCTTCTGGTCGGGTGATCTCAGCAGCTACGCCCTAAGACCTAAGGCTACCTACCTAATCTCGGAATTTGCCGCGGAGGTCAGTTGACCTATCTCAAACCTCAAGTTGATTATTTAACTTATTTTCTGGTTCGATTCCAACAGAAATGTTTTTGGTTCCTAATGTGTATAGCACAACAAACCTTGAAAACAACAACAACGAGCTCTATACTGATCAATCATCCTTAAAGATTAAATAATGTTTTTTGATCAATTTTGGGTTTGAGAAAAGAATTAAAGCTTTCGAACAAAATAAGCAATCATATGGAATTTACCTATCCGTCCACTCTGATGAGTTGAAATCCTCGACGTGGGAATTTCCGACCAAACCCTCGGTATATCCAAAAACCCCTGGGTAGGTTTTTCTTCAATTTATTCCAAACGCAGAATACACGGCCTATAGCCGGACAACAAAATAAAGCAAAAGAAAAACGAAAACGTACGCAACTATACAATCGTACGATGGCCAACAAGACTGCCAACAACACTAACTACACTGGCCTCAAAGGACCATTACAGTAAAATAAACAAACGTCAAATTAGCGTAATAAGATACACTTTTATCTCAGATCGAATGTTCTCGATTAACACAAGCGGTATGCATTAAACAATTACTATTATCATACACTTAACTCTATGTTACCGGACAAGTATCTTATTGTTTTTTATTATTGAAAATTAGGGAAAAAGTGGGAAGACCGAAGGCATAGCCCACAGTACACTATCGTAGATAGCTACTAGTATTGGCTATGTGATGGCTACCGCGAACTGCTAACACAAGTTCGCCAACCGTGTAACTCTCGTAGTTACAGAAACGTTGAAAATGGCGTTTTTCGCCATACCACCATTTTTCAGAACATTTTTTACCTTTAAAAAAATCTTGCATCCTCCCCCGCAGAAGTTTTGTGCTGCCCACCAATACTCAAGCTCCTCCACCGGTACGCATGTGTAGGTCTCGCTGTGGCTGCATTTGGGCGTCTTCGTGCTCAGAAATCACTATGAATTACAAGTAGATACATAGGACATTCAACAGGAAAAATTCAGTCATGTTGTGCATATGTAGGTGCATAAGCAAATATTTATTTCTACTAATTTGACCTGGTAAAAGTCAGTGTAAAATCAAGGATAGATACCTACTTATAAGCATATACAATGCACCACATTAGTAAAAATACTTTTATACACAACGGTATACGTAACAGTTTTAAATTCATGGTTGTATGACAAACAAATTTCGGTAGGTATTCCCCAAGCCTCATTAGAGTTCGCTGGAATCGACTGGATATGCCTCATCGTCTTGATCTTGCAATCACCTATGCAAATAACTCATATTCACTCTATTACTTGAGCCCGATAATGATAGCAATGGTAGAACGCCCTTTTGATAAATCCATTGATTTGGTGTTAATTCTTCCATGGCTACAACGCAACAAAATGGGTATTCAGAAGACATTTGATCCAATTCAATACGACTCAATTCGCGCGGGTTTTTATTAATAAGACAGCGGCTTATAGCATCCACAGCGCTGCAGTCGCCAACCATAAGAATTGAACCTTTTGCTGACAAAAACTAATTTTGTAAGAAGAGTCATAGGTCAAATGGTTGATTCAAGTAACTTGTTACATCAGATGATCGTACCCCAATAAGTCAGCAGAGCGTCCATGACCACACATGAACGTGGGGGTTTACACTGCCAGAATCTAACTCCCCTCCCCGAAAAATCGATAAACCCCCAGAATTGAATTTGGTGCAATTTTTGGCAATTTTGCCTCATCTGACTCCCCAGAATTTGGATACTGCTCATGTACGGTCGTGTCGTGACTAGTGTTGGCAGAGTTAACTCTAACTCAACCCAAAATAGGGTTAACCCATCACTTTTTCAATAGAGTTAACCCTATTTTGGGTGAGTTAGTGACCATCGGGGTTAACCCTAACTCTTTGAATTTCCAACCGAGAAAGGGTTAAAAAAGGGTGAGTAAGTTATTCATTCGTGCAGTTATAACTTACGATTTTTATTACTGTTTTTTTCAAGTAAATAATTCCCGTCGTCGTCGTCTCCAGTGTTGCCGAGTTAGGAGTTTTTCCCCAATTTAGGAGTTTTTTGGGGGCATTGGGGGCACCTTGAAGCGATTGAGGGTTTTTTTGCGCCTATGCTCCACCGTTGTGCAGGGGGTTTCAAAGCCATTTTTAGCCATTTTGAGGTTTTTTGTGACCGAAAATGGGGTTTTTTGACAAGAGCACTTGGCAACCCTGGTCGTCTCATTGATCGAGCCGATGTGCGACCTGGCTGGTTGTCTTAACGCCTCTTCTCGCGTGGTGCTGTTTACTTCCATTTCCTTAATCACTCGTTTTTCCATCCAAGCTTTTTCAATATGCATGCTTTTGCCAATAGATTCCCACCATATATATATATATATATATATATATATATATATATATATATATATATATATATATATATATATATATATATATATATATATATATATATATATATATATATATATATATATATATATATATATATATATATATATATATATATATATATATATATATATATATATATATATATATATATATATATATATATATATATATATATACGCATATATGGACAAAGCTAGGTAGCTCTTGTTACTGCCTAAAAGCAGCCAGGCAAGCATTATTTGATCTTTGTTGTTGCAATTGTTGCAAGTTTAGGGTTTGCTGATTTGGAAAGGGGCTTTGTCTTTAAAGCAACTTCAATAAAGATGCACAATTTAAAAGTCCAGTCTATTTTGAATCAAATTTTTCGAGTGCCAAAAAGCGTGCTTTGTTCATCATATAAATAACCCTTTTAAAACGGGTTAACCCCTTTTTAAGGAATAGGGTTAGAGTTAACTCTAACCCTATTAACTTTTTGGAATGGGGTGAACCCTAACCCTAACTCTATTGTATTTTACTAACTTTGCCAACACTAGTCGTGACGTGACCCCAGAATCCCATTTATGGAAGTTTTTCGTTTTTTGGAATTTGTTGATGCCATTAGACAAAATCTAAAAGCAGTGCCAAAAATTGTATTTTTTCGCCTACCACATCACTTTTTAGCGCTTTTAGCCCTGAAAAAATTTTTCTGTCTCCATTATTTCGCTCCAATTCATGTTTCCACGACTTGCTGAACGTGCTATGTTTGTAAAGAGACCTTAAATTTTGATTGCAAGTTACGAAATGATATCACTGATCAGGATTAGAGAATTCATACGAAAATTTTCTTTCACATCAGAGTCGACAGAATAAATTATTCTGTTTTCCATCTGACTATAACCGATTTTTTTTATTTTCCATATCGAACAATACGGAATTTCGACACCAGACAAATCATAAAAGTTTTGTTATGCAAATGCTCGTTATGTTTATTAAATTTTCTTATCACTATTCACTCGTGCATAATGCCATGATAAACTTTTTTGAGAATTTTGATACGGTTGTTCGGAATATTTCAACAAAACTTTTTTCTCATTTCAATACTTACTTTGATAAAATGGGCACGCAGACATTAGAGCGCACGACATTAGAGCGCCGACATTAGAGCGCTCGACATTAGAGCGCAGCAACATTAGAGCGCGCGACATTAGTGCGCAGCCATAATAGATGTTTTTCACTTAACTGTACAAAATTTTTTGCTGATAAATAAAAGAATTCTCCGGTTAAAGCTTCACGGACAAAACGAGCATGCCTTTGAAAAAAGTTCTTCTGTATGGAAAAAGTAAAATCCGGAACCAGGACCAGGACCAGGACCGGACAAAATGGGTAAAATTCGGACAATCAATCAGGACAAGGACCAGGACCGGACTCAGGACAAATGGGTAAAATACAGACAATCAATCAGGACCAGGACCAGGACCGGACTCAGGACAAATGGGTAAAATCCGGACAATCAATCAGGACCAGGACCAGGACCGGACCCAGGACAAATGGGAAAATCCGGACAAACAATCAGGACAATGAAAAGATCAGGACAATGTATAAGATATGTAGGGTCGGACCAGCCAGCAGGCACGTAGCTGTGGGGGGACTGGGGGGTCCGACCCCCAAAATTCAGAAAAAACCGGAAAAATAGGACTTTTTACACGTTATTGTGTGTGTCCCAGTGGCACTTGTGAACCTCAGTGGCGCTTATGGACATTGGTGGCGGTTGTGAACCTCAGTGGCGCTTGTGAACCCCGGTGGCGCTTGTGAAGCTTGGTGGCGCTCATGGACCTTGGTGGCGGTTGTGAACCCCAGTAGCGCTTGTGAACCCCATCAGGCCCCCATTTGGGCACCCTCGCCTAGTTCTGGAACTACCCCACTCCAATTGTCCTGATTAATTGTCCGGATTTTACCCATTTTGTCCGGTCCTGGCTAGCAGGCACGTAGCTGGCCCTCCTATTTTGGGGGACCAACACCAATTTTGGGGGTCCAAGCCAAAAAATAGCACAAAATAACGTGTAAAAAGTCCTATTTTTCCGGTTTTTTTCTGAATTTTGGGGGTCCGGACCCCCTAGTCCCCCACAGCTACGTGCCTGCTGGCTAGTCCGACCCGGCATTGGTGTAGCTGGTTCAGATATGTATTAAGATAGCCACGTTATAGGTACGTATACAGGAAGTAGTATCCGGTGAAAGCTGCCACCTAACAGGTTTGATTTGAGTCAAGTCGAAAACAAATAAGGCAGTCATCAGATTTTTCCCGTACATTCATGTGACTGACCAAAATGTTGGCGCCAGCATTTAAAATAAGCCTAAGTAATGGGATGCAACTCGCGTCGCTCGCTACGCTCGCTCCGCTCGTTGCATCCCATTACTCAGGCTTATTTTAAGCCTAATTAGCTGGTAAACCAGCAAAACATCACGAATACCTTGCAATCTTTATCGAAATTAACCACCGTTAGTCGATTGGTTATGGTTCTGGACTCTAGAGCAAGGAGTCCACGTTTCGAATCCGACTGCCAGCAACTTTCTCTCGTTTCCTCAGATGCTATCGACTGCACACATACGCCCTTATAATATGACTATGTTAATACATATGTGAACCAGCTACACGAATGCCGTCCGACCCTACATATCTAATACATTGTCCTGATCTTTTCATTGTCCGGATTTTACCCAATTTGTCTGGTCCTGGCCAGTCTGACCCTACATATCTAATACATTGTCCAGATCATGTTCATTGTCCTGATTGTTTGTCCGGATTTTACCCATTTGTCCTGAGTCCGGTCCTGGTCCTGGTCCTGATTGATTGTCCGGATTTTACCCATTTTGTCCTGGTCCTGGTCCTGGTCCTGGTTCCGGATTTTACCTTTTCCCTATACTTTCCGCTTCGGAATTGGATACGCTTTCTATTATTGGAGGTAAAGTAAAAATTTTGACTTTTTATCTACCTCTGGAAAGCATCACTAAGTTTTGAACCGATGGATTTTGTGCAATGCGGTTTGTTACAACAGAAAGTGAGATAAATGCTCTGCAAAATAGTGTCTCAAAACGACACTTGCTATGCTAGTTTTTAAGTTGTAGGTGTTACTTATTGTAAAAAATTTTGACGTTAATTTAAACATCTTTTGTGCAATGGAGTAGACTGATCTGTTTTCTAACATCTGCAGCGCTAAAACTACGGTAGTAAGCGTGTCATTTTAGGACATTATTTTGTAGCTTTTCATGCACTTTCTAATGTACTTTTAATTTCCGAGATATAAATGCGTAGGCAATTAACTTTGCCTCGTTATAATAGAAAGCGTATCCAATTCTGAATAAAAAGTATATGCATCGTTGCAAATAGTCTCGAGTGTAAGATACAGTAGGACTTTTTTCAAAGGCATGCTCGTTTTGTCCGTGAAACTTTAACCGGCGAATTCTTTCATTTATCAGCATAAAAGTTTTGTAAAGTTACGTGAAAAAATCTATTATGGCTGCGCTCTAATATCGCGCGCTCTAATGTCGGCGTTCTAATGTCGGCGCTCTAATGTCGGCTCACCGATAAAATGCATTAATAATGTGACGGACTTCTAACATGATGAAACCCCACTTGAACAAGTAACAAGGCGATAAATTGGCAAAGCAGTATTCATATAATTTGGTGTCTTTCGATTAAACTTCATCCGATTTGACGTGTTGATATTTTTTCATTAAAGTGTTATCAAATCGAAAAATACACCACCACACATGAAGGTAGGGGGTTTACACCCTCAGAATCTGAAAATCTCCCAGTAAAAATCGATAAACCCCCACCAGAATTCAACTTTTGGCATGTTTTTTGTGAGTTTGCCGGTTTTGATCCCCCTCAGAATTCAGCTGCTGCCCATGCATGTACACCACTCATCCTTGTCAAGATTTAAGAAAAAATCACAGGATTGATGCATTGATAATGTTACTGCTGACATAGGACAAATTTTTCGGAATACCTTGTAAGTCAGTACAAATTCACGAAAATAATAATATGATTAAATATTGCATATATTATAATGAGCGTTTTTAAATAAAATTTTTTGTTTTGCCACTTTGCTAAAATTTTGTATTGCTTGAATAAATAAGAAAGAATTATACGAAAAAACGAATCGAGTCATGCAAAAACTTCGTGTACTCTTTTACGGTGTTTTCAAAACGCTGCAAACATACATGTTCAGTAGTTTAGGCACAGATAATTTTAAAATCGAGACCATTTTGCGAGGAATGCAATATATAAAAAGTTAATTTCAAGTCAAATAATCAGTTTACCGATAAATAATGTACAAGTAATTTTCAAATAATTAAACATGTAATGACTGAGTAAAGCTTACCGGTGCTGCAAAGCAATATTCTTTGAATAACCGTGTTTAATCTTAAATAATATTCAATTATGGTCTCCGACTTCTTGGATGAAAGTTCGTTCAATGAAATAATCGGTTTATAAACCTGATTTACTTTAATATCGGATTTAGCTAATGTGAGCGCGTCTAACCACGTGGGTAATGTATCATTATAGCCTAGCCACTCCGAAAGGCCTGGTTCTACGTTCACCACTAGTTCCATGGTATCAAATGTTCTAGAGAGAAAAGTTTTAAATCAAGAAAGAACGCAAAACTGATGTAACAGCTAATAGGTTCCGTCTGGAAATAATTAAATATTTAAGGACAATTTTTCATCAATTTCACGCAAATTTCAGTATTTGCAGATTATGTGAACCATAAGTGGACCTGCAACGCAACCGAATGCCAAAACATCGTAAATTTTTGCACATAATTAATATAAGAGAAAGTAAAGAAATATTTTAGCCAAGGCAAACAAACGGGGGCGCCGTGATCTGGCTCAAGAAAGCAGATATTTTCTGATAAATTATGACAAAAAAGGAGGCAAAAACGATAAAATCATAGCTTTCTTGCGAATGCTTGATCTGCAAGTTGTAAATTGATTAAAGTCAACTTATGCGCTATCCTAACACCAATTTTCACGGCTTTTTCAGCTCAGTGACCTACCAGACCAGCCATATTTTACATATGTACTTGGCAAAGAGCCCATTTTGTTTGTGCTGGTATATTTGTGTCGCAATTATTTCAATCAACATTTTCCTGCACTTGAATTTGAGCATCCTAACACTACGTTTAAACGTAGTGTTAGAAACTTACTACCTACATGTACATACGTAGGTATTGGGGTCCGGGGTCTGCATAAAAGTATTAACACCTGTTATGCAATACATGACACGGAAAAACGATTGTTAAGTAACATGGCATTATTGAAATTCTCGAAGAGACTTCATATTTTAGAAAAGCTGTCTATTTTGATAATATAGCTGATTTATTACAATTTTCAAACTTAAAAACAGATTAATATGTTTTTTTAGGTACCTGCATGTAATTGTTTACGCTGAATCTATAATCTGGACCAACATGTCATCGCGTATAAGTAGTGTTCAAAGACGGCTAAAATTTTTTCCGGCACAATGCACGAAAAATTGTTTAGTGTTTTACCTTTTAATAAGTGGGTGACCCGACCACCCAGCTTTCTCTTCTCCTACGAACTTTTAAGAACCATGCCACAGTGCCGAAATCTGCAGATCTACATTAAACACTTGAAATACATGAATCTGTTCTTTTCAGAGAAATGTTATGCATCATATGTAAACTCAGCGTTGATGAAAATTACCTTAAAAATTTTTTTCTTGAAAAAAATCCCGAAATTCTAATGAAAATCCATGGTTTTCGAGCCAAATTAATGTATAAACAATTGCCAATTTACATAGTTTGTTTTAATGAGCTAGTCGTATTATTACATCATGCAGATATAAAAACTAGATTTTAATGAGCCATAATACCGAATTTTAGTTATTGATAATTTCTATACCTCAAAACGGTCGATGCTGTTTGAATGCATCGCAGTGCGGGAGAACTGAATATTAGCTTTATATCGACACCGCGATTTTTCAAGCCTCGTCCAATCATTTGAGCTGTTAAGCTTCCAAATTCAGTCAAAGGCGGATCATTTCGGTACGCGGCCCAGCCACCTACTTCCGACCGATCTATTATCCTGAGAGGCATATTCATATCGTGCGGCGAATAGACCTGCACAAATTCTATTTAACTTCAAATTTTACTCTGAATCGCAAATTTTAGCTATAAAAACTCAAAAGTAGCGCGTTAAAAACAAAAAAGCTAAAGAATAATTTTGAAAAACAGATTATTCTTCACGAAGTAATGGTACTAACTTAGTCAGAAGCGTATCTTTTCAGCGCTTTGCAAGATGGTAGTTATAATCATAGATAAAGAGCATGACCGATCCGGGGGGTCAGCCAATCTGATAGGGTCAAAAATTGAGCTATTTTTTACCCAAAACGACTTTTTAAACTGGTATAAGCACTAAAATACCGTTAAGACTACGTTATTACACAGTTTCTGGTCAATTTAAAAACTTGCAGAAAATTTTCAATTTTCATTCATTTTTGGCCTTCATTTGGCTTTATTTTCTCGAGAAAATTTCTCATTTTCCATTCTGAGGGGTCTAGGCTCTATACCATTTTCTTGACTGATTAAAGGACCTTTAATCCACGGTTTTTTTGTATTCGGCAAAGATTTTTCCCGATACACAAAGACTTTTAAGGACCGTCTTTGTACATGTACAAAGATTTTTTGGGAATGCACAAACTGTAAAAACGTCTAGAATTCCCCAAAAATTTTCAACGCTCCGCGCCGAAATGAGTAATTGTGTGTTCTACATATCTTTATAGAGGCAGAAATTAAATTGTATTTAGACAAGGGAAAATGCCGAATTCTTCGGCGCTTGGCGCCGTTTTTAGGCAATTTTTAGTATTTTTCTCGTCAGAAACCCTGAAATTAGCTAAAATACACTACCCAAGGTCTAAAAACCTTGTTTTACCGCACTAATAGCGCTACTGTTACTATACCATATTTTAATACACAAAATCTGCATGTACAAAATGTACAAAGACTTTTGGGGACCATCTTTGTACCTATACAAAGGGACCTTGTACAAAAAACACTGTTTTT
This sequence comes from Mermis nigrescens, assembly GCA_036768485.1. NCBI lineage: Eukaryota > Metazoa > Nematoda > Enoplea > Mermithida > Mermithidae > Mermis > Mermis nigrescens. The sequence goes on along the minus strand of JAVLUZ010000145.1, from coordinate 14,509,634 downwards.
ATCACTTAATTCGTAACTAAAATTTTTCCGTAAAGTTTCCATGGCAAAAAAGGTTTGGTTGATCAAATTAAATAAAATTAAAATACTGTCGAAGGCTGTCGCACATGCATACATAATTACGATGATTTGCGATAATTCTATTTTCAAAACGTTGATGTTATAAATAAACAGTCATTCAGCTGAATTCAATAGTATTTGGAATCGAGTTCTTAGTATTGGCTAAAGAAAAAGTGAACGATGCAGTTTATTTTTATACTCAGCTTACTTATTTTGGGATAGTAGCGCTTTACTAATGACGAAATGAGTTTTCTGATGAAATTCAGCAGCTATTTCAGATCATGATTAAAATGCACGGGCGTCGGGAGATTGGAAGTTGGAACCCTTGCAAATTCGAAAAAAGGGAGACTGCAAATATCATTTTACAAAAAAATTCGCATTTTTTTCGATTTTAACTCCTTATTATCTAATTTCGGCCCTTTAGAACAATTTCCCCGCCACCGTTTTTTAGCCGATTCACAATAGCTACAGTAACGAAAGTTTACATACAACTAGCCTATGACTTCTTGTCTTTACACCTGCAAAATAACTGAGTATTAAAAAAAATAATTTTTTTACAATAATACCTAAAATTTGATTACTGTATCTTTATTTCGTCTCTTATAAAAGGTGGCGGGGAAATTGTTCAAAAAGTCCCCATTTTCGACCATTTTACTTGTAATTTGTTTTTAGCCCACCACCCACATAATTTCGGCTCTGCCCCGCATGAAAACAAACCTCGTCAGTGATAGCTACGTCAAGCCAGTTTGGAAACGCACGATCGACACTTTCACCGTGCCGCATAGTTATTATACGTCTACCGGTTGCCTTTTTATGGAGATTAGACAATGGCTTATCAACTAAAGGGGTCTGCTTAACGCTGGAGGCAAATGAGCGATCGAGCTGACGGTTTAATGGACCCACTGCGGAACAAGTGGCAAAGTCGGCCACTGTTCGATTCGCGAAATCCGAAATGGCATTCGACACTGCCATGTTATATTGAGACGCATGCTCAGCGGGCCAGTTGCTCTGAAAGCACGACTTTGTACAAAAAGTTGAACACTTTTCAATTTAAGGTTACTTTGAAGCTAACAGTTCGTATTACGACGAAATCTACTATAGGAAGTTCGATTTGACGCCGGTACCTACCTACAAAAAATTGCAGGTAGATGTTCTTCCTAAAATTCCTGTAACTGCATCTTGAAAGAAAAAATTGCAGGTAGATGTTCTTCCTAAAATTCCTGTAACTGCATCTTGAAAGGATGATAGATTGTTAGGTACCTACCTTATGTAAGCATACCTGATACGTTCATACCTCCTTATAAGAAGGCTTGCAAGAAGCATGATCATTGAATTAACGCATGAAAACAATAAAGGACAATTCAAAAGAATTTTCATCAAATTTAAGCTAAGAAGCAGCTGGCAAGGCTTTAGTTAATTGCGGTGTATGCTTGGTATAAATGAAGAGTCAATGATCATTAGGAGGTTTAATTTCAGGAAACTCACTGCATTTTGTATATTACGCTTAATAAACATGTAAAAAGGCGTATAAAAGTTGGACGAAATCGGATTAACAATGGTAGCAGCAGGCCAACATCTCATGTTATCGTGGAGTAGACGGTTCCGAGGGTTTAGACCTCGGAATTCCAAAGCATCTCCCTTAGCCTACGGTAGATCTCCAGATTTGAACTTTTGGCATGTTTTTTCGACTTCTTGGACTTTCGCCTTATCCAGACCCCCAGAATCCGGTCTATGCCAATGTATGTGCAGGCCTCTAAAGTGTTCGATTTTTCAATGCTCACGCATTAACAGTTTGTTCTAATTCAGCATTTCCTCCCTTATTATTGTAATAGGCTTAAGGATTAATTTTGACGCTGCCCGACTGATTAACACACAGATCAACATAAATCCGCTTCTTATATACAAATACTTACAAATTCAAATTCGCATATTTCTCTTAACAACTCATTTTATAGCTGAATGTTCATTAGATTTTTTCAACATAACGTGTCGAACATTAAATAGGTATGTAGGTATCGAAGTCTATGTTCGTGAAACAGTCAAATACAGATATTCGTGCAGTTCGAAAACGCAAAATGGTCATAAGTAGTGATGTGAAAGATCCAGATTTTTACCCAGATCCAGATAAAGATCGGGTTCAGATTTTCTGACAGATCCAGATCCAGATCAGATAACCAGATCAGAAAATAGCCAGATCCAGATCCAGATCGTTTTGCCAGATCAAAATTTAAAAAGATCCAGATACAGATACAGATCCAGATAAAATTTTTTTGTGCAGCAATTTGTATTGCTGATAAGGAGGACGTAAAGCGCCCGAGCCCACATGGATTGGGTGGTCTTGGGTGGCAGGACTAATATAAGAGCCTCCCCCAGAGAGGTCTGGGGCAGAGCCAAGGAAAATTTGCATTTTAGAGCTTTTACATAATAATATCAGTAAAAATTGTCTAAAAGTAAAAACTCACATGTTTAGACTTTTACCAATGGGCATGAAATTGAGGCATAAAAATGTAAAAATTATTACAACAGTTTATAACCGAAACGGCATTGAATTTTCACAGGAACGTGAGATGTCTGGGATTTGGCAACATTGTGGTTATACAGGAGAAACAAATGCTTCTTTCGATCGCTTGTAAGAAAGAAAGGGTGTATTATTTCAGGGGGATCACTGTCAAATAACAAACAATACATTTACCTAACAACACAAAATGCAATACTATGAAGAAATAAGCTTAATTTCAATTCTACAAAGAAAAACGCTGTTAAAATTCATAAAAAAATGACAGATGCACCTACTAAAACTATACATGTACAGGATAGAAATTTTGGGGGTCAAAATCAATTTTTTTCAAACATCAAAAAAGCGATAAAAATGGCCCATGGGCACTAAAAACGTTGTTTTTAGACGTTTCTCGATGTTGCGAATCGACTGAAACAACTTTTTCAACAAAGATATTTCGAAAAAATTTAAGAGTTTCCCATTTTTAGGCAAAAAAATCTCTCAAAGGTCAATTCTGATGATAATTTATGTGAAAAAACAACCTTCAATACATTTTTATCACTTAAGTTACTTTTCTGCAGAGCTTCAAAAATTTTTCTGAAAGGAAAAAATTATGGGGGTCAGCGGCACTTTTTGGCCATTCAGGGGGTCAGCACCATACGTGGGCAGCAAGAAATTTCTGGGGGTGCAAGATTTTTTTGAACGTCAAAAAATGGCCTTAAAAATGGTGGTATGGTGATAAAAACACCATTTTTCGACGTTTCTCGTCAAGCACTATCCATCGGCATCAAAAAATTGCGAAAAAAACGAAAAAATTCCAAAAATTGAATTCTGGGGGGTATTTTGATTTCTGGGGGGGTATTTTGGTTTCTGGGGTGTGAATACCCCCCCCCCAAACCCCCGCCCCCACGCCCAGGTGTGGTCAGCACAGATCTGGGGGTAAAAACCCCGAGCAGACCCCTCTCCCCACCCCCGCGTGCATGGGTAATGTCTCAACAGCCTCACTAGTCCCAACAGCCCCACCGTCCCAACAGCCCCACCGTTCCAACAGCCCCACCAATAATCACAACAGCCCCACCAATCCCAACAGCCCCACCAATCCCTACAGCCCCACAAATCCTAACAGCCCCACCAATCCCAACAGCCCCACCAATCCTAACTGCCCCACCAATTCCAACAGCCCTACCGTTCCAACAGCCCCACCGTCACAGCAGCCCCACCAGTAATCCCAGCAGCCTCACCATTACTGCAATCGCTATTATACGATATAATAAAATCAGGCAATATTAATTGTTTATGACAGATATTTTTTTGACTATTTACCGAATTCGTATATTTCATCAAGACCTTAAACGAGTGTGCATGTTTACATTTTCAGAATAAGTCTACCTGAGAAACTGGTAAACCTGCCAGAATTGAAGCTTCAGCATTTGTGCGCAATCCAGGATTTTGCCTCATTCGAGTCATCTCGCAAGATTGGATTCCTGCTCATTATGGTCTACTTTACACTGCCAGAAAAAATAAAAAATGTTCTAGTGAAAAAGGAAAGATAAGTGCTAAAATTAAATGAAAATCAAAACTTTCACGCTATCTGCTTCAAAATAGCCAGAAAATGTGGATTAGCGTAGTTTTTTACGTTATTTTAACATTAATACTAGTTTTGAGGTCAATTTTTGGCTCAAAACTCCTTCTCCAGACCGATCGTGCTGTGCTTCTATGATTATAACAGTGGGACAGTTGGAACCAACATTGGCAGCGAACAAATCTGTGGGTCTCTTGGGTTAAAGTGACCGAGAAATGTGCTAAAATTAAAGTTCTGGGGGTCTAACATAATTTGGGGGATTACCAGAATTTCGGGTTGGGGGTGAAACTCTAAACATCCCTTCCCCCACGCTTATGTGTGCTTAGGACAGTGCGACTGTTGGAACGGTAGGACTGCTGAAACGGTGGATCTGCTGGGAATTGGTGAGGTTCCTGGGACTGGTGGGGCTGTTGAGATTATTGGTGGGGCTGTTAAGACGGTGGGGCTGTTGGAACGGTGGGGTTGGTGGGACGGTGGGACTTTTGGGATTTGTAGGGCTGTTGGGATTGGTGGGGCTGTTGGGATTGGTGGGGCTGTTGGGATTGGTGGGGCTGTTGGGATTGGTGTGGCTATTGGAATTATTGGTGGGGCTGTTGGGACGGTGGGCTGTTGTGACTGGTGGGGCTGTTGGGATGGGTGGGGCTGTTGGGATTTTTAGGTGGGGCTGTTGGGATTTTTTGGTGGGGCTGTTGGGATGGTGGGCTATTGGGACAGTGGGGCTGTTGGGACTGGTGGGGCTGTTGGGACACAATCCATGCATGTAAGGCTACGACTAATTAGATAACCTATCTACAGTAAATCGTAAAACAGAAATAATACCTACCATCGTGCAAGAATAACTTTCTGATCTGCTTAACCAGATATAACTTGACTAAACAGATCCAGATCCAGATAAAGATAGGGTTCTGATTTTCTGGCAGATCCAGATACAGATCAGATAAGCAGATCAGAAAATAACAGATCCAGATCCAGATGGTCTGGATCTGGATCTGAATCTGGATAAAAAGATCAGATCCAGATGATCTTTTACATCACTAGTCATAAGTACAAAATGCGTTTTGAATTTCTTAATTTATAAGCAAATAAGAGCCATGATTTCTGTCCAACGAATTTGTCGCACCATTCTAGTTCTTTCGACACATTTAACACAAGTTGTCATGTTCTGATATTCGGTGGGTTGGCTACCTACTTAATGATATCCATGTTAGTGATATTCATGTCGTAAGTAGGTCTTAAGCAACAATTGTGTTGATTCGGACCATAAGGTGTTTCAATTAAAATAGAATTTTCTCTACTGGAGCCTGGAGCATATGCGTCTTACCCGCCAGCAATTGACTAAGATATTTTGTGATTATAATATAAGGTTACATAAGTCTGCTAAGTGAAATACTTCTCATTAACATGCGGAATTCGGTGCTGAGAATAGATGGACGATTTATTTGCTCAAAAAGTGACCAAAAGGCTTTATTCGCTCGCACTACAGAAAATAAAGTTGTCTAAGAAGCATAACAGAGTTTTTAAGTTTCAAAACCTACGCGACATTAATCTTTATCTAGCTTTGACCAATTTCCCCCACGTTCTTTTTGTATTTTTTGTAACGTTTCACAAAATAAAATTACTAACCAGTGAATTTTCCGTTGCTTCTTCATTAGCTGAGTCTATATTTGCAGCAGTATGTAATGTAACCAGTTTATTATTCTCGTTTTTCGTTGGCTTTAAATCTTCTTTCAATGACTTTGTTGACATTTGACTTTTAGTCGATTTAGGTGGAATAGCGGGCGTTGCCATTGCTTTAGTTTTTTTCGATGACAACAGGGACAAGTCTTCCTTCTTTGATACTTTACTATCCTTAGACATTTGGGGTTCGAATAAGTGTTTAAATAATTAAGTGAACGGACCGAGATTAAAGACGACAGACGTTAGAAAACGACTGTTCTCTTCAGTCTATCAGTTATATTGAAAGTTTAAACCATTACAAATGTAAACTTAAGGCTTAAATCATTAAAAATGCTTATATACACCGTAAATTCAGATACCTGCTTTGAAGCACAAATATAGTGTTTGACAAAAGCTCACACCTACGAAATTTTCGGCTACCATAAACCTCAATTTTCCCAGTTGCTTTTAGTTGGTCAACATTCACGTACCAAACTATCAAGGCAGGGTGATACAAATTATAGTATATTTCACGAAATTTAGCGCATTGAAATCAATTTTCAGCAATCTAGCGAGCAGCTACAAAAATGGTTTCTAGGTTTCTCAATGTCATAAAATTTTGCTAAATAAAACTTCATGTTACTTCACAATTACTGTAAACAACATCGTGTTTGCTGCTTAGTTTGAACCGCTTTTGTTATCGATTTACATCGATTCAAGAATTGTGATCCATGCACAAGATTTCGATGAATTAGACTATAAGTTATGGATATTTTTAAAACATCTGGTTGCATTCCGTATATTCAGTCCAGCTCCTAAAGCCCGAAACATACTTCACGCGATTCGCGCCGCAGAGGGGTTCGCGGCCACAGTATACCCAAAAATGTGACGTCATGGCGCGAAACTGGTGCGGCAAAATTCATCTGCCGCTTCGCGTCACCTAGGCATACTTCACGCGGCGCAGTCGCCGCGCGGCAAGAAAAAAATGGCGCCAACTGGGCGACCCTTCGCCGCTTCGCTGCCGCTTCGCTCGATGTTGGCATACTCCGCGCGAATTGCCGGAATGATAGCGCGTTGATTTCTTTCATAATCGATTTTTTTAAAATCGGCGAAAGCTCATTTAAATTCATTTATGCATTTACAATGTAGGTTACCATGTTAGGACACCATGTACATATGTATGCAGGCCCGTATCCAGAGGGGGCCTGCCCCCCCGAAATGGGGAAAATTTTTGTTTTTCCCAAGGGTCCCCCGAAGGGGAAAAATTAAAAATTGGCGAAGTGCGTCTAAAACACCGCCAAAACAGGTTTTTAGCGTACTTTTGAGCAAATAAACTATTGTTTATGTATAGTTTTGTCTTCTAAACCGCTAAAAATCGTTCAAATTTGACTTAGACATAGAGAGCATGCCAATTTTTTTCCAGCGCTGTGCGCCGGATTCATTGTTCAGCTATAGTTTTTGCCATCTAGCTCACTCAAAACAGCTCAAATTTGAGGTTTGACATGGGAAACATGAAATTTTTCCGGCGCTTCGCGCCGTATTTATTGTTTATATATGTTTTTTGTCTTCTAGTTCGCTCAAAACCGCTCAAATTCGAACTTGACATGCAGAATATGTCAATTTTTCCGGCCCTTGGCGCCGAATTATTCATTATCTGCATTGTTTTTCTCTGTAAAGCAGAATGATTAAGTGCAAAGGCAAGAGATAAGAAATAATTCGTCGATTAAGTGATGAGAAATCAAGTTAAATGATATATTTGCTGTATATCAATATGGAATAGAGTGAAAAATTTTTGAATTTTTTTAAATATTTCTTCACCATCGTATAGAGCTCGCCGAGATACGCTCAAAACTGCCTTTATTTTCGCCTATCTCCTAATGGTTTTCGAGATATCTGGCCTCAAAAATTTTCGGCCCCCCCGAAATAAAATCCTGGATACGGGCCTGTATGTATGTCTGTATGTACCACTGATGTCGGCTGGTTAGCAGAATCACACGATATCATTCTGAAAGAGATGGAGGAGGAAGTTTGTTTCGCACTTGCTTGTCATCTGCACAGTGCAGTAAAATTCTGCACCTCATTTATCAGTGTTGTATCGAAATCTCGATCCTAAGCTAAAAATGCGTACAGCAAAAATAAAATCACACAACCGAGTGGTCAGAAGCATTCAGGATTCATGCACCTTTTCTATACAAGAAATGACAAAACTTCCAGAATCAATGACTGAACGTCTTGCATCCTGCATGAATTTTTTAACACTGACAGGTATGTACGCAATAATTAAAAGCTACACAACAAATTGGAGAAAGTCCGATCAAAAACGTACAAATCCAGTACTGCCACATACGTACTTCTGTGCATACGTGGGCAGTAAGAAAATTGGTAGGGGGTGCAAGATTTTTCAAAGGTCAAAAAATGGTCTTAAAAATTGTGGTATAGCGTAAAAACACCATTTTTCGACGTTTCTCATCAATCGCTATCCATTGGCATCAAAACATTGCGAAAAAAACGAAAAAAATTTCAAAAATTGAATTCTGGAGGGGGATTTTGATTTCTTGCGGGAGGGGGGTATTTTGGTTTCTCGGGGGGGGGTGCATACCCCCAAACCCCCCACGCCCAGGTGTTCTTCTATGACATTTCAAAATCTACGAAGATCGTTTGCGCTCACGTAGATACGTACTTCATTATAGATTCAGAGCAGATCGATACCGGCGCACCTCATTAGCATTCGCGAGGAAAGTCCAAACGCTTGGACTTCTGCGGCGCGGCGAAAAAATTCGAAAAAATGCTAAAAATAGACATTATTTGCTTCTCGCAGCGCGGTGAAGTATGCCATGAAAAGCGGCAAAAAAATTGGACTTTAGCGAATTTGGTTGCGGCGCGGCGGCCGCTTGAAGTATGCCTTGGGCCGCTTGAAGTATGCCTTGAAATGCGGCGCGGCAAACTTCGCGCCTCGCCGCGCGGCGCCAGGAAGTATGCCATGGGTCAGCGCGAATTCGGCGCGGCGACCGCTCCGGCGAATTTGTGCCGTTCGCCGCGCCGCGTGAAGTATGTTTCGGGCTTAATGCCTAAGTTCACTTTTCAGATGTGCGTGCACCTTAAATTATGATACCTGAATGAGATCTCTTCAAATTCACTCTGATTTTGTCATACGCTACTAAGAGAAATTTTGTTTTTTGGACAGGTTGACCAGACTAATCCCTCCCAAAATTTTCAAGTACCTATCTGTTTTTTGTAAGAATTTTTCGAAAAAAAGATTTCTAATTCTCGAAGCACATTTACAAGACCACTAAACTAAAAAAATAGATTTTTATAAATAGATCATAGATTTTTTTATAGATTTTTATTTTTATTTTCATTTATATTCTTATATTTTGATAGACTAAATTATAGATTCTTATTGCACTTCTGGTCTAATACTCTTACGACATCTCGTCACTTAGCAAAGGATTTGTGTCTTTATATAACTTATCTTCCAAACACCCAAAAATCGAATCAATCTGCCAGCGCTTAGCGCCGGATTGATTTTCTGTATCGCCTTTTTCCTATGCACCAGAATTACGTGTAAAAACAAGCTAAAAATTTTAGAGCCGAGTTCAAATCATATGTCGAGAAATCATTTTTGTAGTAATCTTAAACAACACATTTTTTGTGGACGAGTTTGGAATAAAAGCAAGTTGAAGAATTTTCGACTCATCTTTGATCGTTCTAGCTGTAAAAGACCCTTCACATTCATGTCTGCTCATCATTATAAAGAACGTTGAATATTACTGAGGGAAAATAAGTCTCGAAAATGCAAATTAATACGCACGAAAAAATAAGAGTTACAAACGAATAAAATCTTTATGTATATCAATGCATAAGTATATATATGTACATGCGAATTATGCACGAACATCAACGAAATATGAGAAATACACATATTTACACTTATCCGAATCAAACTCGTAATAAAATACTCTTATAAAATACTACAGTGAAGATCATCGTAATTCTGAAACCTGAATTGCTAAATGGTCGTTCCGGAGAACCAAAACTTGATGTTGGACTGACTGCGTCGCCTGTTTGAAAATACAACGAAAATTTGTGAATACTAGCTTAGAGTCAAATACTTCACTTCACAAAAACAGTGGCGGATTCAATATATTCGTAATGGTTGATAGCAAACACGTAACGGCTCAAAATTTTGAGTGGGGGTTCCCGGTCGTTTTTAGGGCGGGGTAGATGACCTACGATTTTTGCCCAAAAACGACAATTTTTCCAAAAATTAGGGCATGAGGGTCAAGACTTTTCTGGCTTTGGGGGAAAGGGACGACAAACTTTGGGTGGGGGATCCCTTATTCCCCCTGTTACATGCATGGGTGATGATAGGTACCCAAACTTTTCCCGAAATAGTCACAAATAGCTCTAAAGATCCCTTATTCATGTGTGTAACAGCGTTTGTTCGCCGCTTTTCGATGTAAAATTTTATTTAAAATATTTTTGGCGTTCATTTTAATCTGGTGTAAAAATTGTTTACTAAATTAAAAAACAAGTATGTATATAAGAGCATATTGAACAAATTGACGCGAAGTGCCAAAGTTTCTAGAATTTCTGCTGGAACCTCAATAAGCTGTGTTCGATTCATTGAGCGTTGGCTTCATAATCCTTCGCAGGGTCACAAAATCTTCATTGATTAAAAATTTTATTTTTGGTGTTCAGTCTTTATCATATTAATTGATGTTTTGGGTCAATGGGAGGAAGCGACCGCTCCCATAATCCAATCTTGCATAAACTTGCGTTTTTCTAAGAATTTTGACTGATAGCAAAAAGAGGCGACAATGCGGATCAGCTCAAAGCAATTATAGCAAATGATTGATTTATGACAGCTGGAGATTCTTAGTGGAAAGCACAGAATGTGTAAGAGGCTATAAATCAAAGCTGTCATCACTAAATTCAATTAATGTATTATGACGCATGGTTTCTTCTGTACAGACTTCACGATTTTGAGTCAGAAAAAACTGATGGTTTATTGTATTTCACATTTTCATTGGTGTTCAGAAGCAGCTTATTCAGTTTATACAGTTAATTTCACCGAGACATAGACTACAAACTAGATAGACTAGCAGGGTCTGAATTAATTACTAAAACAACACAATTTTTAGCTAAAAACTTAGTGAAACTAATAGCTAAAATGAGTTGATTTTCCACAAGTCCCAAAGTTATTTGTAGGCAGTTAAAATTCAACATAGCTAATTAACATTCAATCTTAAAACTACAGAAAGGCATAAAGAGATGCTAAAAATCGTTGCCAAACGGTTTTCATCAAGATTTTTCGATTAATAAAAAAGTCGATCTAAAAATTAATGGTCACAAAAAGTAAACTCCAATTTGGCTTCAATGTTTGCCAAAACTGCAAAAGTTGGGCCGTTTTTCAGAAGTCCTACTATGTATTCACGCAATGGACTGGATCTTTAATTGACTTTTGGGAGTCCACCAGTCCCTTAGAATGAAAAAATTGGAAATTTACTCGGAAAATAAGGCAAAATAAAGGCCAAAAATGGATCAATAACAAAAAATTTTCTGTAGAAGCGATGTGGATTAAAGAAATCCAAAAATAAATTAATTAAATTTTAAAAAATTAGAAAAAAATTTGAAAAATTAATTTACATTTAAAAATTGAAAAATTATTCTGCAAAAGCCTTGTAAATTGAAGAAATGAAAGAAAAATTAAATTACAGAAAGTAACTTTAAAAAATCAAATTAATTAAAAAAATTACTGCTTATTAAGATAGTTTTTTAAGCGATTTTTACATTTAAACCCGTTTTTGAGGCTATTTTGGTTCAGGAAGCTTTCTTTGACCCCGAGACTGGCTGACCTCTGCCCAGACCGACTATGCTGTGCATATGATCAAGATTTATAATAGTCGCGAAAGTTTGAAACAACGTCGGAAAAATGTATCTTATGACAAAAAAGGAAGCTAAGTCGGATTCTGTTTGTTCACCGGTTCAGTTTCATGAAAAATTATGTTAAAATAACTATTTTCTGTTGACGAAATAAATAAAAAATAATCGAAGCATTCGCGCTAATGCGCTTGATTCCAAAATCCGCTCGATATACTTAATCGCTTGCGAAAATGTCTTCGAAAAACGACTGGAATAACAGGAATGCCCAACTTTAAGACATGAAAACCAGTTTTGCAGTAGAATTAATTTGGAATAAATTTTGTAAAAAGGTTCTCGAATAAATGTAACAGACTGAAAAAATTCAAATAAATGAAACAGACTGAAAAAATTGAGCGAAGAAGCGACAGCTATGTTGACACTGCTTTTATTGTAACGGAATAACGGCACTGAAACTTTGTTACATATATAAGTATAATATTAAATACTGACTTGATTACCTGTTTTTTGACAGAATGATGTAGCATTCCGCCAAATTTTGCATTCCGTATCTGATAAATTCGCTCCTAAATGATTGCCTTTAGAACTCAATGTCATGTAAACGCGATCTTCGCCGTACAATGGCCATTTTGTTACATCTTCTTTCGGGGATAACGTGGGCACACTACGAATCACAAAACTTAATAATAACAGTGTACAAGTCCAAAATGATTTTCTATTAATGCAAGCAACAAAAATCATCTTAATTTGTCGAGCATACCGATCGCTTGTTAAATTTAATTCAGGGCAGAGCAAAAAGTAAATTTTTGCATTGTCGTCTTGACCAATGATTCAAGTAAAACGTCTTGTAAAGTTCAAGCTATTAGTTGACCAATCTATAATATTAATTTCGAGTTGTGTGTAAGTGTGTGTGTGTGTGTGTGTGAGGCAAAAAAGTTTTTACTGGATAATTTTGTGATACTTATATTTTCACTCAATGGGTATTCTCGGGCGCTAATTACAATTTTTTGATTAAAATGGCTCGATCGGACTCCTGAAACCCGGAAACTACGGATTTATGTAAAAGGTTTTGGTAGCTCTAGCCGCTTATGCAATTGCCGCAGGGTAAAATTTTAAAGCCACCCTAAATCACCTTTGTATGTGCTATCGACTGGTGTGTTTTGATCAAGCAAAAAAATAACGGTCAAATACATTGTGGGTAAAGTGCGATAATAATAATAATAATAATAATAATAATAATAATAATAATAATAATAATAATAATAATAATAATATTATTATTATTATTATTATTACTATTATTATTATTATTATTATTATTATTATAACAATAGTAGTAATAATAATAACAATAATAGTAATAATATTAATAATAATAATATTAGTTATAATTATAATTATAATTTAATAATCATAATAATCATAATAATAATATATTAATAATAATAATAAGTGGAATTGGTGGGGCTCTTGGGACTGGTGGGGCTGTTGGGATTATTGGTGGGGCTGTTAAGACGGTGGGGCTGTTGGGACGGTGGGGTTGTTGGGACGGTGGGGTTGTTGGGATTGGTGGGGCTGTTGGGATTGGTGGGCTGTTGGGATTATTGGTGGGGCTGTTGGGACGGTGGGGCTGTTGGGACTGGTGGGGCTGTTGGGACGGTGGGGCTGTTGGGATTTTTGGTGAGGCTGTTGGGATGGTGGGGCTGTTGGGACGGTGGGGCTGTCGGGACTGGTGGGGTTGTTTAGACACAATCATATAGCCATACATGCAACAGAATTGATTAAAGCTTCAAAAACGCAGGCACGTAGCTGAGCACACACATAGCTGGCCTTCTGAATTAAGGGGGGTTAAAATTTTAAAGTCAAATATTTCTAGAGCTATTTGAAGATAGACAAAAATAATGGTATTTTTGAACATCTCTCAGCAAATCTTCTGTAGAAAAAAAACTAAAAGGTTTGAGAAAATTAATTCAGTATAAAATGGCCATACAAATTATTTCTTAACATTATAACCTGGTTCGATCATGCTGAAAAATTGTTTAGATTGTTTTATACTCGATTCTAGTTTATCGCAAAGAAAAGAAAAATGGAAAATAAACAATTCTGCGTGAAGCGCCAGAAAATGATGACACATTCACTATGTAAACGCAAATAGGTTGTTTGGAAGACAAAAATTATGTCGAAACAATAGCGGTGTGAAGCGCCCAAAAATTAAAGTCTCTTAGCTCATAGGTATGATAAAATTTATTCTGGCAGTCTTTCAAAAAGATTCAAGAATTTTCTATTTTTCCTTTTGGGATCCCTGTCAAAAATAAGGTGCGAATGAGGGTGAGGTCTATATCAATGGGAAGGCCCAACAATGTCAATGGAAATTTCGCAATAAGCCATACAAATAGAAGAAAAATGATAATACACGAAAATCAAGGATTCGCCATTTGTTCCGTTTAAGAGCTTCGGGTAGATGAATGTGGAAACTACATGAAAGATATCTTTTTACCTAAAATGCTTACCCGTTCTTTGCAAAATTGGACCAGTAGTTGATCATGAAACGACTGAAGGCAACTTCTTTCGGACTGTAATCCTGAGGCTGGCGAATAGGTAAGCCGAACATGTATTCTATTTCATATCCATGCATAACTCCCATCCAGTGAGGCCAGGGGTTAGTACTGGATCTTTCAGTGAAATAATACGCGTACACGGGGCAACCCTGGCGGGCTAAATAGGCAGCTCCGTGCAGCACATCACAATTAAAATAATAGTCAGATACCATCCGCTTTAGAGCGTCCCTGTGAATTTAAGAACTAAATCTAAATGTAAACTTGTCCACACTAAACTATTATTCCTTCTGAAAAAACGCAATTTATCACAAATATATACGAAAGCAGAAAAAAATAAGCTGTTTATGTGACGAAGTGCCGGATTGATCTGAATAGCTTTATGCCAGCGGTATATTTGGGCTATTAACTTGATGTAGTGCAAACCATAATCTGTTTCAAATAACTTTGCCATCACTTTTAAAAATTTCCATCGACAGCAAACCGATAGATCACGATAATTATACATCAGATCACTGCTATAATCACAGTGTGTCAGCTTTTTGTTGGAGATAGTTTTTAAAATCCATGCCCTATTTTGTGTGAAACAGAGTGTTTGCTAATAAGGATGAAAGATATACGCATTTATTATTATTATTATCATTATTATTATTATTATTATTATTATTATTATTATTATTATTATTATTATTATTATTATTATTATTATTATTATTAGTATTATTATTATTATTATCATAGGTAGCGCGTTAGCGCGTACCTATAATATACTTGGGTACTCCCAACATATGCCCCCCTCACAGCTATAACGACACACATCTGGGAGGTGCGGTGTTTTTTAAAAAGTAGATAATAAACAAACTTAGGGCCCCCATTTTTTTCCTGTTTACACTCAATACCGAGCTAGTCGTGAGTGTGTAAAGTTTACACCAAAAATTCAAATGATCGGCGGAGGGCCAATTTAAAAAAAATGTTTTCCCTGATTAGTAGGTTATGAATCTGGTCTTAAAATTTCTTAACACTCATTAGTTGTTGCACAGGAGTGTAAAGTAGACGGTTTTTTTACTGTTTTCATGTACAGAAGCATATCTAACTCAATTTTACATTATATGCAGTCTGATTAGTTTCAAAAGGTAGACAGTTATATAATCTAGGAACATGTTTTTTATTTTTTCGGAAAAGTAATATTTTTGAATTCAGAGGCGGTTTATTGTAAAGGGTCTGAAACAAAAAATATTTTTTCCTGCCATATTCTCCACTTAGTAGACAGAACGTGGTATTTATCTTTAAAATGTGCCTCGTCCTAAGCGTTACACGTCAAAATTTATTTTGTTTCTTTACAATCAATATTGCGTTATTAGTGCAGGTGTAAACTTTACACTGAAAAAATTTTTTCCACCCAGAGCGTCTTGGATGATGAATTAAAAAAAATGTTCTGTGTAAGGTCAGAATAAGGAATCTGACCTTGAAACTTTTCTACAGCCAGTGTTTGTTGAGGTATGAAGAGGTGAACTTTGAATTATACATCTGTTTTCTAATGCCGATAGATAATCCTTATTGCATATTGTTTGATCTATTGTTTGATCAGATTTTCCTTATTCCAGAGGTTTTTGACTCGTCTTTAATAAATAATTATTTTTATTATCATAAATGCACCAACTTTAGTAGAATGATGAATATTTTTCAAAATGATATAATCAAGCTAAAATCTTCGCTGCGAGACTCAGTTAGCGTGCATTGTGTTCATAGACAGGCACCTAATCATTTGTTCCTATATGTCGCCATGTTAAAAAACCAGCAGCGTAATAAGTATACGATGTTGTTTGAAAGTTTGGAAATGATTTCAGATTTTTGTCTATTGTCCACAATACAGCGAAATCATGAGTGACAAAGTATTAAAATTCGCCTATATGTTGAGTTCGTGCAAGTGGCTGACGTATCTGTTCTCGCATGTGGATTTAAAAAAAGAATAATGGGTTCAAATATTCTGAATACTGACTTTTTTCATTTTTTTAATTCTTTGGGCGAAAACCATGCACTTCATTTGACTTATTCATCTATTTAGGCCAAGTAATCCGCTGGCTTCTTCATTTATCGTTTTGTGAAACTCCAAATTTATGTTTACTATCTTATTTTAGGGTCAGTATCACACATGGGCGTGGGGGGTTTGGGGGGTATGCACCCCCCAGAAGTTGAAATACCCCCCACCCAGAAATCAAAATACCCCCCCAGAATTCAAATTCTGAAATTTTTTTGCTTTTTTAGCGATTTTTTGATGCCATTGGATAGTACTCGATGAGAAATGTCGAAAAATGGTGTTTTTCTCGCCATACGACCACTTTTAAGACCATTTTTTGACCTTTGAAAATTTTTTCACCCCCCCCCAGAATTTTGGTGCTGCCCACCTATGGTCAGTATTTAATCATAGGTAGCGCGTTGGCGCGTACCTATAATGTACTTGGGTACCCCAACACCTGTGTACCCCCTACAGTTATAATGGGACACATCTGAGAGGTGCGGTTTTTTTAAAAGGAAGATATGAAAAAATTCGCTGCCTGTCTTCTTTTGAATTTCTTTACACTCAAAACTGACTGTGTAAAGGACGGTGTAAAGTTTTGGCGTAACGTTATAAAATATAGCGAATTTTGGGGGTTTTTTACTGGGTTTGTGGACAACTCAGTATTGACTCTTTAGACAATTTAATGGAATAGATCTGTAGAAGATGTTTTTTGAATTCCGCCTTAGCTCTCGAATGGGAGTGTAAAGAGGAAAAGTGCGAAAATCTGGGGGTGAAAAGACACATTTTGGTCGAATTTTCGACTTGTTTATGTTTGCCACCAACTCCAGTTATGAGTTTTAAGAAATTTTTTCTGACGGAAATGTACTACGGATCAAGGGCTATCTTGTGCCTACCAGCAAACTTTTCTAAAATCAATACGCACTTAGAATTAGGGTTTAAACTTTACACTCTAGTGGATAAGTCAAAACACAGATTTTTTATAAGATTTCTCTGCCAACTTTTTCGGTTATAAGTTGGGATGAATTTAATCAAATAGAAATAAAGTAACTTTTAATGGCTACACGTCGAAGCAAGCCGCGTTAAACAAAACGTAATATTGAGTTGTTTATGGGGTGTAAAGTTCAAAATCTGAGGTGTAAAATGGGCGAAAAAACAGGTTTTTTCGATTTAATTGGTAAATCATGTCAAATATTTTGCGGAACATAAGTTTGGCACATAGAAACGCTCTACAATCAGAGGGCTACAAACTGGCCCGAACCGAATTTATTTGCACAATAGGGCGTTTGGTTCAGATTTTTAAAGTTTACAATGTGGTGGACAGTGGAAAATACGCGTTTGTCCATTTTTTTGTTCGCCACGTTCTCTGTTCAAAAGTCGGGCGAAGTCGAATAGGATAAAAATAAAGTACTTTCTAAGGGGTACGCGTCACAGCGAATTGCGTTTGTATACATCAATATTTAGCTTTTTCGGGAGGTGTAAAGTCAAAAAGGGGGAGTTAAACGTGTTTCTGACTTGTTTTTTTCAGCCAAGTTCTGGGTTACTAATACTAATACTAATACTTTATTCGGAAAAAACACAAGGGTAAAATGAAGTCGCAAGGAAAAATAAAATAGCATAGTGTAAAATGCGAAATGTCCTGGACATACAGGCAAATAGATTGCGCTCACAGTCTGGACATAATCTCAAGTCTAAAAATTAACCAGAAACCAAATGTGATACGCCAGTTTGTTTGCACTCAACAGTGGTGTAAAACGGTTTATATCTGATATTTATTTGTCCTCGGGGTATAGTGAAGACTTAATCTTTTCATAAATGTTGATCGTAATATCAGAGTAATATCAGAATTACGAATCCAATTGAAATTTTCTTTACACTCTGTGGTTGTGTAAAGTTTACACTACATATTTACTTTAGTTCTAGGACCTTGCAGAAGCTTGATTTTTTTCTAAAGTCTAAAAATGTACCAGGAATCAAATGTGAGACGCCACTTGAGCGCGTTCGCTTACACTCAACAGTGGTGTAAAGTAGTTTACAACTGATGTTTATTTGTTCTCGGGTTATTGTGGAGACTCAATTTTTTCATAAATCTTAATCGTAATATAAGAGTAATATTAGAATTACGAATCCGACTAAAATCTTCTTCACACTCTGTGGTTGTGTTAAGTTTACACTGCATATTAACTTTAGTTCTAGAGCCTTGCGGAAGCTTAATTTTTTTCAAAATGTTCTACGTAAAATCAGAATTGGAAATCTGACTGTTAGTTTTCTCTACACCTAGTAGTTGTGTAAAGTTTGCACTATTCATTTGTTGTTAATATGTAGTTTATACTACAAATTTATTTTACTTCCAAATCTGAGCGTTAGTGTTCCTTACACTTGATATTTGCGTAAGGTTTTTGCTGAAAAACTTTGATCTGTTTAAATAATGTAAGGTTGTCTTAAAAGGATAATGCTGATGTTAAGAACAACATTGTTTACCGCGTTCTTGGACTGCTGTCATTATTGTGGCATGTTACTGTATGTGTTTACTGACTGATGTACTCAAATCATGCTGATTAAAAGTAGGGTACTAGCAAAGAAAAATGCTCCGATGGAACAAAAAAGATGAATATACTTCGACTTGTGGATTGTTAACGATGTAAAAGGAGGGGACTAGGAAAAAGCTACCTAAAGTCGCAAAATCTGATAAAAATCACACTTTCCCTAAGCAACGCAAAAATCGAAGTTTATTCTGCGGCCTCTAAAAAAGTGTCTTTTTTTAAATAATCTTCGAAGTTACAGATAAGAGTGTATAACACGAAATCTATAATGTTTACTGTTCTTAAATTGCTGGCAAGTAGAAACGCTGACTAGCTTCGTATCCTGATTGATAGAAAACTAAGTGGTATTGTATTTAAAGTTGTTTTATTTTGTTATGAGCATTATAGCAATCAAAGCAGGGGCCGATTGATTAGTGCACACAATCGTTACGGGCATGCCAGTGTACCTACATTTAGTCTGTTTCAAGTCAACTTACGCGTTTCCTACTGTTTTAAACCAACAATTTCTTCAATTGTCTTGGATGCATCGATGTTTGCTATTTCATTCAATTGGCTTAGAAAGACTGTTAGTTTACTCAATATCATTTCCCATAGCTACTGCATAACTAACGTGCTGTCTTTTCAATCATTTTTATGATTAAATATTTATTTTAATCTGTTGTCCGCAGAACATACTTCGATTTTTCGCGTTGCTTAGAGAAAGTGTGATTTTTAGCAGATTTTGCGACTTTAGGTAGCTTTTTCCTAGTCCCCTCCTTTTACATCCTTAATAATCCACAATTTCAAGTAGGTACATTCATCTTTTTTGTTCCATCGGAGCATTTTTCTTTGCTAGTTATAATTATACGTGACTCTAAATTAAGTTGTTAAGTCAACGCTTGTACATTTCGAATGCACTAACATTTGTTCGGTTCATAATACTTAGCAAAACTGAAATGAAAAAACGAAAGCAACAAAAAACAGCAAAAGCAAAAATTTAGATTAGCTTGCAGGTATACGCCACTTCTTTTTACCTATAAAGAGTCGCTTCACTATGCCTATCATGCCGTAGTCGATGATTATGCCAATTATACGATAAATGTACCACCGATTGGTAATGATATGAAATTGCATATTGCAAAAGTTTGTCGAAATACGGAAAAGCCGAATTAACAGATTCGTCGAATTGACTTTTGTTTATGAAGCCTTGTGACGTATGATTAAAGTATTGATTTAAATACGACAACCAAAACGTCCCTTCGTCGGTATTCGAACCAATGAGAATTGAGGTATTTTTCACTCGACCTTCCTTCATTCTTGTAATTAAAGAAAAGAAATCCCGACTTAATTAAGGAATAATATTAGCGGTAAAGATGTGCTAGAGCTTTCTTTTTTAAGTTTTGATTTTAACATAAATGAATAAAACGAGGCACATAAAATCTATGCTAATGGGAAAATAATTAATATAGTCGACATGATTATTAACTTTATTCTGGTTTATGTATTCTTTAGCTGAAGTCAGAATAGATTAATCATAGGAACATTAGGAATGTTCAATAATAAAAATCCTTTGCATTACAGAAACATAAGGCAGTGTTCAATTTTGATGATGTAGGTTACAACATTGTCTTTAGGTTTAAGACTGACTTAAATCTAACGGTTTGTCGCCGTTTTATATTGCCGATTTTTGTCAAAGTGTTTTCTGGAGCGAAAATTTTGTAGAAAATTTCACACCTTTAAGTAATTTTGTGCAAAAAAGTGCTCAAATTTCTTTAGATCTAACTAAAATCCGGCGCCAAGCGCCAGAAAATTCATAAAATTTCGAGAGAAAAATGTTAAGAGACATTGATTACTTCGTTATATCCTGTGTTTGTGCAATTGAAGCAAAGCCTATTGAATCATTCGAGCGAAGCGCAAACAAACATTTTTAAAATTTATGCTACAAAATGAAAGAAAACCATAAGAAATTCACTTCCAGACCGCTAAGAAAGTGAATAAATGTAATAAATAGGTATTATCCGGCGCAAAGCGCCGAAAGAACTTGAGAAATTACTATGGTCGATGGCCAAAAATCATTGTAAAGTACATGTCCATTCTTTATTTCTCGGACTATTGTAGGCCAATGGGGGCAGCCGCCCTCCCTATTCACCAATAAATCCGCCCCTGGAGAACCCTTAAATCCGCCCCTGGAGAGGAGAGTTCCTATTAGGAAAATTTCTGATAAGCCAAATTTATATGCATAACGATCTTCACAATTGAACGCAATAGACAATACGAGATGTGTAACGCAATAG
Organism: Mermis nigrescens; assembly: GCA_036768485.1. Lineage (NCBI taxonomy): Eukaryota > Metazoa > Nematoda > Enoplea > Mermithida > Mermithidae > Mermis > Mermis nigrescens. The sequence goes on along the minus strand of JAVLUZ010000145.1, from coordinate 14,488,571 downwards.
AAAATAATATAAAAAATTTATCGTATTTTAAATTTATCGACGCCTTACAAAACATAAGAATGGATAAATTAAAAAATAGTATAAAGAAAGAATACGATATAAAGAATTTAAATAATATAATATATGAAAAATCAATAATTTGACCAAAGCTTCTCTATGTGCTTAAGCCCTTTGCTACGCTGTTACTATTACGGAGACAAAGCATCGAGTCCACGAGTGATAAGAAAATGATATAATATGTAAATAAGCTTACAACTCGAAAATATCTCCTTTGAAGAAATGATTATCTTGACTAACAATCGCGAAAGAAAATTCCATGAAGGACAAGTTGAACTTATCGGCTGCGGCTTGTACAACTGAAGCTGGCACTCCTCTAAGGCAGTGGACGATTTCTCGTACTGAATCTTCTGCATTAAGTGAAAAAAGCGAGGTGCTAAATACGGTAATTTGCATACATGCGACATGTCAAAAACTTAATGAATTGCAGGGTTGGTCAAGTTCATAAATTATATATTAACTTATTTGAATTATTCTCCTAAAGGCGGCAAAATCAATTAATGCGCGCCATGTTTATTACTATGTTCTTGTAAGTCCACAATACGCTTATATCTAATAGATATAATGGTCGTAAATACGCAACCGGACTCACTCGACTGAGGGAAAGATTAACTAGAAGTAAAAGACTACGTAGCTCCTATCAAATTACAATTACTCTTCGAAGAAATGCTAGTTGCATGGAGGAAAAAGAAAAATGTCACATCGCGATCATAAGGTTATTTCAAACTTTTTTCGTGAATAAGATTTTTTGTTTTTTTGCAAATTTAACGTTTTTGATAGTGTTATTGTTACTTTCTCTAATTTGGTGAAAAAAAGATACATAATGGTGAACGTCACATTTTTTAGATCTATCAACGCATAAGGGTCTCCAAAACTCGTTGAATATGGAATAAGAATAAAATTTTTTAAGAATTACCTTCCATTCGTTTTTCTCGTTCAATTTCTGCCACCTTTTGGGTTCGATATTCTAAATATTTATATGCCTTTAATGTTGTTTTTTAATATTTGAGTAAGTATCAAGTTAGAAAGTGGCGTTAGCATGTCACTTCAAGTATAGCCTCAAAAATCTTGCTAACGATTACTTGTACAATCGCACTTCTCCGCCAAAAGTAAACTTTTTTGATTGGCTTTTTCTGGCGTTTTGTAGGCCCATGGTGCTGTTATAAACCCACTTTGTAGAATCGCATAAGAAAACAAAGGCCAGCTATCTTTTGCGAATAAATGAGCCGAAACACCTGCAGCACCGGCGCTTTCACCGAAAATAGTTATCTTCTCTGGATCACCACCGAAATATTCTGCAAAAGAATAATTTTTCTTGTCTTCATATGAAACGAAACGAACATTTACTTATAACTATATGAAAAAATGTGATTAAGTATGATTACAGGAATGATAGAACAGTCGCTAAAAATTGCACAAGCATGTCCACAAGAGTCAAGTTAAGATGCCGATGAAAAAAGATTGCGTAAACGCTTTTTTAAAATTTTTTCGTGACTAGCTACTGTATTAGAAGGAGAACGTGAAAAATGAAACTTTGTGAAGAAAAGTAAAGGAAAAAATGGGATTCCTTGTGTAACATTTGGGAAAATAATGAGAATTAGAGAACTGTATAAGGTTGTGACCAGCCTTAATACTCATCTCAGACTCTGAAGATGATCGTACACTCATTTTGAATTTTTTAGCACATGAATCCATCATTTTTGAGATATAAGCGACGTACTGATGTTTTCTCTGACCCATTTCAGAGCTAGACGCTGATCAGCTAAGCCCATGTTACCCGGTGCTGCTTCTTGATCTGCCTTTGTAAAATATAAGAAGCCGAAAGGCCCGACACGGTAATTTATATTTATCACAATGACATTGCCTTCCGCTGCCAAAGTTTGCCCATCATACAGGGGCAACGAAGGGCTCCCGTAAATAAAACCTCCGCCATAAATCCATAATAAGGTGGATAGATTCGTCGCATTACTAAAATATACAAAAGTTTAAAAAATTAAAATAAGGCACAAACGTTAAGGTACCTACTATACAATTCCTTTCGTCTTATTCAGCTAACCTCATTATCACTTCTACGCATTTGGCTTAACATTTTGAAGAAAATTCATTTAAAACTTCCCAATCATGTTGATTCACTATAGTTCTAGACACAATTGGATTGTGTTTTCAGAATCGGCGTGAAACGTCATGAAAAATTGTTGAGTTTTAATGCAATTAGTTAGAATAACTTGCACGTTCCTTAGTGCAATTAGCATAATTATGAAAATTTCGTTCTAAAATACAATTTGAAATTGAAGTTGAAAGATAAGCTTAAATTATGTGACATCGTAAGATGAGATTAATATAAGATCAAAAAGCTTTTTTCGAATAAACCAGAAAAAAATTGTTTCTTCATTTTAAAAGCTTTTTGACATTCTGAGGATATTGATTATTATCAGCTAACTGCCAATTTAAGAAATTCAAGTCCAAACCAATTACATTAAACAAAGCGAGATTTTCAATAATGTTTTGTAATTCCATGAAAATTATAAAAATAATTCGATAGACGCCCTTTATCCCATCAGATTATTGAGCGTCCTGTACAGATGCGTAATTCCTAATTCAGAATTAAAACTGAAATCCGTGAATTATATGTATTCAGTGAATTGATTTTATTAAGTTGTTTTCAAGCCTAGTATAAGAGTACACTAGTACGTATAATCTTGCTTGATCACATTCTAGAAGGATGTTGATGAAACGCTTGCCTAGGACACCATATATTCAAATTGAGGCAGTCCTCGCTCATCGGAGTATTAGCGTTCCATATTTCCACACCCGTGAAGCCAGGGATTGATTTATCCTCCCATTGATAGCACGCCTTAGCTGGCGTGAAAGCATCCAAGACTCCAGTCCAGGGCTTAACTTTGCGGGGGAGTCTGAAGCGCATCGGTCCGACGGGAGGCATACCGTATGGAATGCCCAAAAATCGTGAAACTGATTTGCCGGTTCCAGTGCTAATTACAGATCCGCGAACCATGCCCGAAGAAGTTGTAATAGTTATAGTGGGACCATCCTTCACAATATCAACTTTTGATAACTTATCTTCTGGTGACTGTTTGTCGCCTGAACATAAAAGCATCGGGACGGCACAGGCGGTCCAAAAAAGCCAAGGACATAAGCCGCCGAGCAGCCCAAGCTGCATGTCGCTGTTGCTTTGTTATGACTGGAAATATAATACACAATGTCAGTGCAACAAATTAGGGCAAAAAGTCCTTTGATGATTTATTCAGCATAGTGAGTGGACATTCAGTTTTCTTTCTAGCCAAAGCAAGCAAATTTTAAGGACATGTAGGTACGTGTTTTTCGTGATTATTGATACGTGAATATTAGGCTAAAACGTTCGGCTATTAATCTTTTATCTCATAGTCCTAATCATGAGATAATTTGAATTACTAATTTATAAATTCTAGAGCCTGAAATTCCATTCTTAGAGTAATTTAGGGTAGTTTAAGTGTGCATAGCGTCAGGGATATTATAAACAAAAAATTTGATACTAACTGTACAACAGCTTTGATGGCCTTATTGCTTATTTGAAAAAACCAGGATTGCAATAATATTCCATTAAATTTTCGAAATAGATGAGTCAATTTATTTCTACGTTTTCAATTTTTCAAAAATTATCAAACATTCCTAAGCTATTGCGGACGATACATTGTGCTTATTGTGTTTGCCTCAGACGCAGGCACGTAGCTGACCTTCTTATAGATGGGCTAGAATAGTTGTGTTTTTTAGCGTTTCTCAGAGGACTCTCCATCTTAAGAATAAAAATTTGTTGTTTAAAATTAGAAATTCGCCTTGATTTCGATATTCAAGAACTCAAACTTAGGCTCTTTGGAAGACAAAAATTATACGAAAACAATAAATCTGGCACGAGGCGCCCAAAAAAATCGAAAAATTGTACTTATTATCTGAAAGATGTGCTGAAATCAATTCTGGCGATATTTCAAATGCGCTTAATTTTTCTCCCTGGGGAGCCTAGTGAAAAATACTCGTACTTCCTAAATTTTGGGGGACTAGTCTCTCCATCTCCCACAGCTACGTGCCTGCTCAGATTCGAATCAATAAAATTGAATTTTCTCTTAGTGAGCAAAAAATATGAAAAAGCTATTCTATTATTAAATCAGCAAAATAATTGTTGATTGAAATTTCACGTTCTGTCAGCTCGTTATATCTTTTTACTTATTCATCAAATTGACCGACTCAGTCCATTTTAAAGGGCCCTTGCTTGAAATGACTTTTTTTATGTTCAGCATTTTGATAAGTACAATAGAGTACAAGAGCACCTTCAATTTTGAGTCACAGCCGTGTTAAATTCATGCAAAATAAGGAGATGTATATAACCACTTCAATTAAATTGGCCATACGATAAATGTATATCTGGCTCCCTTTTCCATTTCGTAAATTCAGCTTTCAATGTCTTTAATTCGCAGAGATTTCAATATAGCAGAGCTTAAGGCGCATTTAGTCATTTTGAACGAATCGCTTTGCATTTGTAGGGCAAACAAAGCTTCGTGTTTTCTACATAAGTGCTACTTCGTGAAACTTCTGAACGTTGGCTATCGAGCATATTGTGCAATTACAGCTTTTGTGCAAACATTGGCAGCGATCGAAGAGTCTTCGTAAAAGAGCCAGAAATTCCTCTACGACAACCTATCCTATTAATATGCTAATCGAAGATTAAGTATTCATTAGTGGATCGGAGATTTATCTGGTTCGTTACGAAGTATACTTTCATCACTGATAATATATAAAACGCTCTGCAATATAACGGAGTACAGTATTCCGAACATAGATGTACAAGGTCGGGGTCGGCAGGAGGGGGGGGGTTGCATTCCTAAAATTCAAAACAGCGAATTCAAGGTTCAGGATTTTTTGCTGTTCAAACGACCAAAGTGGTGAAAATATAGCCTATAAAACCTTTTTCGTGGTAATATCGCATTTTTAAAACATTTTCAGTCCATTTCGACTGCATTATATCGCTTTTAATACTAAAAAATACATAAATTGACCTATTTTGGGCGTTTTTTGAGTAAAAAGTAAATAAAAGGAATCCTGGATAAATTTTGATATTTTCACTGTTTTTCAACTCAAAAATAATGCAAAATTGTTCCGTCAGCTCAAAATCATCGAACAAAAACCTGTCTGGATGACCCTTCAGCGGGGGGTAATACCCCCTCACCTCTATGTGCATGTATGATTCTGAAAGAAGTTAGACAAGTCAAATTGATTTAAAAATGAATTATAAATCACACTAGCACATATACGTATGTACACTTGAGCAAACGAAACAAAAACGCGCCTGTCAATAAAGCTAATCTAGAGATCAACCCGAGATGAAATACCTCGATTTTTTAGATTTATGCATTCATTCCGATTCATCGTGCTTTCATACTTTACATTGATCAGTATTTTGTCGCACGGTCAAGAAGTTACGATTGTTAATTAAGTATATTTATTAATTAATTAAAAACCTCAATATCACGAATTGTTTGGCTTACTTTTCATCCTCGATATATCTTTGCTCTGCGAAAGATGAAACAGTTAAAAAGCTAAAAGTTGCTTTAGTACAGTAATCCTGGACAAATCCATTACTGGCTCGTATTTTTAGCACGATTTTCGGCAAGTATTTTAGCAAAATAGTAGGTTTCTTCAACGTTTGAAGTATTTTGAACACAGATTCTTTTTTGCGCGTTAATAAAAAAGCATAAAAGTTCTGCGAGTCAATTAGAATTTCGAAATCATAATTCTATTTTAAAATGTAAGCCTAATTTCTCAAATTTTATCTTTCACTTGCTTGACAAATTCACGTTTGGTTTGCAAACCTTTAATATGCGACCAAATCGTATTCTTCCTGAAGCGGGACACTTCTAAAGTAGGGTAAAAGACTAGCGACATCGGCGATATTGCGAACTTTTACTCCTGAAGCGGGCTCTAAGAAAACTAAGCTTCTTACATACTATACTGCGATTTTATTCTGTATTGTATGATTTGCCATTTTATAGATTATCAATGCATCCGGCAAAGTGGAGTAAATATCGGCGCCACTTATCGAATCCAATATTTAATATAGACTCTGAACCGCTAAATTTGGAGCGAATAAAATTCTCTGCAGTGAGAATGAATTTAAATACAGCGATGTTGTAATATCAGATAAAAAGTGTTCTCTTGTCACTTTAATTAATCTTTCTATGCAGGAAGCTTTTAGAACCACTGGAATGATCGGCAAGAAAAAACGCTGCAGAAACAGTAAAATATGTTAATTAGGTACGCCTCCTCAGCTTGAAACTAATAAAACGGTTCTGGATCCGAAACCCGTGTGCATTACGTTTTATCTCATTAATTTTAGCTTTCAACCTAATTACTGCGTTTTCGGACGCGGTAAAATAGGTTTAAAAATACACGTAAGCAAACTAGATTATGAAAAAGCCGTCGAAAATGGTAATCGATTAAGTTCTTTATTAGATTGAGGAACGCAAATTCGATGAGCTTTTTCGGACAACGACGAAAAAACAATGTAGTAAAATGATAAACGAGCACGAAATATCGCAATTTGTTGTGCTTCTATGTGCTTGGGTCATTTTCGAGCGCATTAAGTCGCGTCAAAGAGATGTGAATGACTAGAAAAATTATGCATGGTAATGTTAAGCTCATGTGCCTGTAATTTTGGGAGGGTATTAACGGCTTAAGTAAGCCATGCAGATTCACTTTATCATAGCCTACTGATAAGTCAGTGCGGAAAGATGACAATTCATTTTACTATAGAATGCTGATAAGCCTATTATATGGTAAAGAAGTCAGTTGAAAGTGCATTTTCATCGATTTTCTTATCAAATGACAAATATGCATCGAGTATATATCAGCTAAGTCCTTCCCATAGGCCGGCGTTTTCCCCAAAAAGCACAATGTGTGCTACGTAGACATGTAAGTTGCGTATTTTCGCATCATTTATTAACACGAAGACTTATTTTTTGAGAGCTTAAGTGTAATCATTTCGTTCTTTCGATCATATTCCAGTGCATATTATTTATTTAGACGTGTTGGCGGCAGACCCGATGTCTCATTAGACTAAACGTATCGATGGAACGAAGCGTTAAAAAATCAAGAGTTTCATTTATCAGATACCCACCGGAAATGAATCTCATTAGAAGCACAGTACAACTGTTGCTGTCAAAATATTCAGCCGATTACAGTTGATGGGTTTGAAGCTTTGGACAAAAAGTGCGTTGGATATTTCGATACGTCGGCACCAGACACTCACGTGGGGGTTGGGGTCTATACCCTCTTCAAAATAGAAAAATGAGAAATTTTCTGATGGAAATGAAGCAAAATGCCAAAAATATATGAAAATTGAAAATTTCGTTCAAAAGTGCTTGACATTTACCAGAGATTTTGAGGCTATTTTGGCCCCAAAAAGCTCAATTTTGACCTCCAAATCGATCATGCTGTGCATTTATGATCGGTACACTCCCAGAGCAAACTTAACATTCTTACAACTTCATGCGTAGAGTTTTTTCGTATTACTTTCAATTTCTTTGTATGATTCAACAAAGCCTATGAGGAAGTTTTCAAAACTTTTCAAAATAATTCGTAGAAACGGTGCTGATTTAAGTGTTTTTAGCCATCTATTTGCTCAAAAGCGTCAAATTTTCGGCGCTTCGCGCCATCGAATCATTTTTTAACTATACGTTGTTCAATTTATCAGAATTTTTTAAATATATTTTCCAATTGTTTCTTGTGTTTTTATGCTCTAGAAAGATATAGCATCATCAGAAAAGCCAAAAAGGCTGTTTTTGACGCGATTTCACTATTTTAGATCCCAAAAAAGACACTTTAAAATCCCCCCAGAATCACTGTGCATGTCTGTTCGAATGTAGATTCGAACATGAACTTTTAAATTTTGCCGACAGTCGCGATAATTATGGACCAGCTTAAGCAAATACCGTGTCAGCATACTGACGACGAAAAATTTTGAATAATTTGACAACAAAAACTAGGCGTATGATTTATCTGGCAATGATTGCTAATTAACTAAAACTTGATAAAAATTCTATAGTTTTTCGTTTATCTCCGATTTGCAAACAAGCACTGATGTTCCAAGGGAGTGGATAAAACGATTGTTATTTGTTTTAACGATAACTAAATAAGAATGTTAATTTTTTGATCCATTTATGGATACTCACTTAACCTCCTTGCATGAACACGTATTGAAGGGCAAATATAAAAATTTAATGATGAATAGATGATCCACGATTTTAACGAAGGGATATTGAATCTATTGCATATGCGAACATTTGCTGATGACACAAAAGAGAATCGAAACCAGCTGGAAATACGATCTAAAAAGATTTGCGATAAGAATAAGAGTTATAGTCCCAACGCAAGGGTGGATTTAGGGGGTGACGACCGCCCCACTGTCATAAAAAAATATTGCGGGCGCAATAAGAAATATATTATATTTTGATAATTTTAGCCGTTTTAATCACGATTTTTCTATTTTTTCCGGCGCTTCGCGCCGAGGAGTACTCATTATTGATATTTATTAACATTCGCGTCGCTCTAAAAATCTTGTTTTTACGTCAGAAGAGTGTTTTCTTGTACAAAACAAAGATTTTGTAGTTCATAAAATGATTTAACGAGTTTTCGGCGCTTTGCATCGATTTTTGCAATAATTTAGTTTTTTTCATGGATAACTTCCGGAAATTATTTGATTTTAAACTTTTACCGCTCCTACAGGATTCTACCTATCAAAGAAGATGGCAAAAACCGCTACTTTAAGCATAACGGACGGATTTTCCGGACAATTTTAGACACTTTTTAAGAAATTGGGTTCTGCCCCTGTCAGAAAATCCTATATCCGCCACTATCCCAACATTGCAACTGCACATATCTCGGCTGACTTTTTCCAAGACTGTATTTCAAAGTGCCTGATCCTCACTTCTCGCTTAAGCGTAGTGAGTTCGGGAATAGAAGAAGCCAGCCTATAAGCAGGGGCGAATTTAGGGGGGCGGGGCGGCCGCCCCCCCCCCATTGGCCCAAAATTGTGCGCGAAATTAAGCATTTTTGAGCGATTTTTAGCGATTTTTGGCTTAAAACGGCTAATTTTTCCGCCTCAGTCCGGGTTCCGCCCCCCCTTAGGGGTACCGCCCCCCTTAGAAAAATCCTAGATCCGCCACTGCCTATAAGTATTGTTTTTAGAAGTTTTAGACGGTAGCATCGTTGGGACACGATCGAAAAGATGTTAGAGATTTTCTCTAAAAAATTGCTATAAAATACATAACTGTAGAAGCGACTGTGCACTGGTAATAGTTTTGAAAAATGAGCCTGTTAAGCGAGAGTTGTAAACCAAGAGAAAAACTTAAAGTTTAAACATACCATTAAATTATGAAGAGAATTATAAAAGATTTTAAACTAGAAGAAAATGAAAAAGGTGGGATTTCAGTAAATTAAAACAAATTTAGAGGATATGATGAAACATTATTGTTGAGAATAGGACGATCACGTGCTATGTATAACGACTCCTTGATTAAAAGATCAAAAGAGTTGGATGCTCGACTAATAACCTTGAAGCAATCTGATGTAATTGAATGATTGCTATTTGAGACATGTTTGTGAATAGCAGATAAGCTATCACCCTGAATTGGCTTTCCTGTAGCAAATGAGATGCCAGTATGTTCTGCAATTCTACTCCCAAAATGTCGGCGAGTTTCGCCAATGTAACTAGCCATACAGCTAGAACACGTATACTTATATACTAAATTTGAGAGTAGCTTAGCAGGTATAAATTATAAATTATAAATTATAAATAAACTAATTTATAATTTATAAATTATAAATTATAAATTAGCAGAATTATAAAGCTTATATCTGCATTTTACCCGCAGATTAGAGTAAGGTTTGTTTACAAACCTGTCATGTGTATAAGCCGGTTTTTCAAGAACAAGGATGCTGTACCTGCTAAGCTACTCTCAAATTTAGTATATAAGTATACGTGTTCTAGCTGTATGGCTAGTTACATTGGCGAAACTCGCCGACATTTTGGGAGTAGAATTGCAGAACATACTGGCATCTCATTTGCTACAGGGAAGCCAATTCAGGGTGATAGCTTATCTGCTTCTGCTATTCACAAACATGTCTCAAATAGCAATCATTCAATTACATCAGATTGCTTCAAGGTTATTAGTCGAGCATCCAACTCTTTTGATCTTTTAATCAAGGAGTCGTTATACATAGCACGTGATCGTCCTATTCTCAACAATAATGTTTCATCATATCCTCTAAATTTGTTTTAATTTACTGAAATCCCACCTTTTTCATTTTCTTCTAGTTTAAAATCTTTTATAATTCTCTTCATAATTTAATGGTATGTTTAAACTTTAAAAAAATTAAACCTAACTTTTAACTCATTGAAGATAGATGCAATTTGCATTTTGGATGTCCACAAAGTCTAAAACATTCAGGAATCACTCACTGGCGCTGAAACTAAGTTTTTCAGCGTTTCGGAGCATCGTGTTATTGTACAAAATTTTTTGCGCTACTAAAATTCAGAACCACGTATGTCGATACAATGTGATGCGCTAGAAAAATCGAAAACTTGGCTTAAAGAGTAGCTAACAACTTATGAACAATGTAGCTGCATTTCTAACCGAGCGGCCTGTACCTGTAAATGCATTAAGTGCTACCGTTCACGCCCTTGTATTTTCGACAATGTGACCACAAAACGTAAATACAGTCATATCATATTTTTATACAGAGGCATGCAAAAGCTAACAAGAACTGCATTTCAATAAGCACTATCGCTTATAACCGGACAAACATTTATTGCGCAAAATAAACATTTTTCAATCCAAGCGGAATAAAGATATTTTGTTTGTACGAGTGAAAAGCTTCTACTAAACGGTGGTAGCAATGATAACGAGCTTAAACCATTTTATTAGGCTAATTTTACATAAGCTTTGCGCAAACGAAACCATAACAACTATAACATAGAGTGATTTTAAACAATTCTGTCTAGCTACAAATCGAGTCTGCACGATTGACAGGCTGCACCTGGTCCAGAAATCTTGGTCTTAAAAAATACTTCGTAAAAAATTTACGCGAAGTAGGTACCTATTTGAATTACGAACTCTTCCTGTTGCACGAAATGATAAATAGCATATGCGAGTTTCACAACAAAAACAGCATAAATAGCCAAAAGGTGGTAGCGCAGCTCAGCAGTGCCGTCGAAAAATTGAATAAAAAATCAGTTTAGCCAAGCGAAAATCATGCGCGTTAAGTGCGCAACAATAAAGCATGCTTTTATTGCTTTTTAATCACTCAAGAAAAAGTGACATTAAAGAGCATAGTTGAGTTATTCGAGAGCAACAGGCGCGCATGGTATTACCTGTTGTTATAAATGTAAGCAATAAAACGTTTAAGTCAATAAACGAATGGCTAGAAACTTAGCATGCGCAAGTGGTAGGTACCTACAAATCTATTCGATAAATTGTTTCAAAACGTCATTGTATGGACTTACTGATAAATCGGAAAGAGAGAGTATGACTTGCTCAGCTTTGACATTTTAATGTTTTCTGGAAATTTTTAATTGGTCCTGCATGTTGGAACTAATATACTTTCACATAAGTTTACCAGAAGGAAAAACGAAAAAATATTGCATGACGCTTGCTTAAAAATTTGGGATAGGCTTTATCAAATAGGAATCGATACGTTATTACATAAAGTAATTGAAGAATTCATTCAAAATCGATTCGAATAATCGAAAAATAACAGGATAAAAGGGCAAAAAATAATAATATAAGAAGAGTGCGGGAGATATTAACTCAATTAAGTAAGCTTGAACAATTTTGGAAGAACTATATTGCATGAGTAATCAAGGTCGTAATTCAAATTTTCGGCTGTTTTGAAAATTGCCATTCCAACGACTTTATAAAAAAACATGATATTAGACCATAAATAATCATACCAGAAAGAAAATAAATGATAATAATAATATTAATAATAATAATGATAATAATAATAATAATAATAATAATAATAATAATAATAATAATAATAATAATAATAATAATAATAATAATAATAATAATAATAATAATAATAATAATAATAATAATAATAATAATAATAATAATAATAATAATAATAATAATAAATAATTTTTTTATAAATATAATTATAATGAATCTTTTCTTTAATCAAATAACTGGATTACGCCATACGTGGGCAGCAAGGAAATTCTGGAGGAGGGTGCAAGATTTTTTTGAAGGTCGAAAAATGGCCTTAAAAATGGTGGCATGACGATAAAAACACCATTTTTCGACGTTTCTCATCAAGCACTATCCATTGGCATCAAAAAATTGCGAAAAAAAACGAAAAAAATTTTCAAAAATTGAATTCTGGGGGGGGGTAGTATTTTGATTTCTGGGGGAGTATTTTGATTTCTGGGGATGTATTCCCCCAAACCCCCCTACGCCCAGGTGTGGATTACGCTTAGTCCTCGAAAACTTGAAAGAAATTCACTAAAAATCAATTGTTCTTATTGCGAGATTACAAATAAAGCAGTACTATTTTATTACATATCATAGCCTACTTTGAAAAAGTCGGGCAACGGGCATTACGGTCTCGGAAATATGTATACCTACTTGGTTGAATAAATACAACCCAGAAGCAAAGGCTTATGACATAAAACACGCGAAGAATAAAACTACTGAATTGCAGTAATTCAAATCTGGATGATAGTCAAAAACGTCAAGAGTAGATATTGATCCTGCTTGATGACCCGTTAAACGACCGATTAAATCTCATTACAGAGGTTGATTTGCCGTGAAAATTCTAAATAAAAGTAGGTTCGACTCAATTCTGGATCGCAATAGCGCTAAGCTTCAAATGCAATTGAGCAATTATCGTAATTTATTGCCTAATAACGTCTTAAGCTGAATATTTAATTATTCGATTGTTCACGCTTCTTGTTAAATATAAATTACACTAGAAAATGTTATGTAGCTAGGTAGGTATGTCTAAGAAGAGCTAGTGCTTGCTGTTGTTAAATTTTCTACACAAGCTTATTGTTCATCTCAGGATATATTGCTGCATACATACTCGTACGTACAACACACACTTGTGAAACGCAATAGATTTTGATTGTTAATTCTACCGCATTTCGGACAGGGGCGCATTTGAGGGGCGACGGCCCCCTTCCTGTCGACAAGAAATATTTTGGCGCAATGAAGAATAAATGTGTATTTTTAATAATTTTAGCTATTTTTATGATTTTTCAAATTTTCTCCGATAAAAGCATAAAAGCGTAAAATATTCTGATACAGTAATAAGCCGTAATGCAAAGATAAGCCGTTTGGAATGGAATAAATTACAGAAAAAAATTAACTATTTTAATCTGTTTCAAATAACTTCATGCATAAGTTCTAAGAATTTTCATCGACAGTAAGCCGAGGGTTACGATAATTATATATCAGATCAATGCTATAATCGCAATCTATCATCTTATTGTCGGAGATAGTTTTAGAATTTATGACCGTAGTTGTGTGAAACAGACTTTATGTACAGGACTTATTTAATATGTAAATTATTATACTACCTGCTTACTTGTATATTTGAAGTACAGATGTTAGGATCCGTTCTAAAGAATCTAGTGATACGTAATAGTCAAGCTTAATTTTGTTATCCTAACTGTGGAAAAACTCAAAAACTATGTCGAATTGAATACGCGCAATTAGCCTAACTGAAATTATCTCCTTACCTATTTAGCGCAGGCTCTTGTAATTAAATCAGGTACATAAATATAATCGTATTGCACCTGGAGCAGAATTTCGTCTTATTCATTACACTGGTTAGGTGAATAAATAACTACATCGCGCATCTATGCTGTATGTACGGTGTAGTCCCAACACTGCCACCGCGAGACCCAACACTGCCACTGCGAGTCCCAACACTGCCACCGCGAGTCCCAACAATGCCACCGTCCCAACACTGCCAACAGTCCCAACACTGCTACTGCGAGTCCCAACAATGCCACTGCGAGTCCCAACACTGCCAGCGCGAGTCCCAGCAATGCCAACGTTCCAACAATGCCTCCGTCCCAACACTGCCACCAGTCCCAACACTGCTACTGCGAGTCCCAACAATGCCACCGCGAGTCCCAAAACTGCCACCGTCCCAACATTGCCACCGTCCCAACACTGCCACCGCGAGTCCCAACACTGCCAACACGTTGTGTGTTGGCAGGCACATGCGCGGAAATTTTGTTGCAAAAACGCTTAACATTTGGGGCATGCATGGTAGGTACGTATTTGCTAAGCTAAAATCATGCATTTAGACTCAAGGAAATCAGGCACGTAGCTCTGGGGGAATGGGGGGTCCGGACCCCCCAATTCAAAAAAATCGGAAAAATAGGACTTTTTAAACGTTATTTGGTGCTATTTTCGGGCTAAGTCCCCCCAAAATAAGACGGCCAGCTACGTGCCTGAAGGAAATTACTGCTAAGGTATTTGGTGTCAGAATACAAAAAGGTGTGGGAAAGGGACAAAGACTCAATTAGCATATTTTTCTAAAATTTCAATGTGAGATTTATGTCCGTGCGAACTGCGCATTTGAGTTTTACTATCACAATAAGCACACTACTAGCAAAGAAAAATGCTCCGATAGAACAAAAAAGATGAATATACTTGGAATGTGGATTATTAAGGATTTAAAAGGAGGGGACTAGGAAAAATCTACCTAAAGTCACAAAATCTGCTAAAAATCATACTTTCTCTGAGCAACGGAAAAAATCGAAGTATATTCTGCGGCCAACAGATTAAAATAAATATTTAACCATAAAATGATTGAAAAAGCAGCACATTAGCTACGCAGTAGCTATGGGAAATGATGTTGAGTAAACTAACAGTCTTTCTGAACCAATTGAATGAATGGTTCAAAACAGTAGGAAACACTTAAGTTGACTTGAAACAGACTAAATTTAGGTACACTAGCATGCCCTTAAGGATTGTGTGCACTAATCAATCGGCCCCTGCTTTGCTTGCTTTAATACTCAAAACAAAATAAAACAACTTTAAATACAATACCACTTAGTTTTCTATCGATCAGGATACGAAGCTAGTCAGCGTTGCTACTTGCCAGCAATTTAAAAAAATAAACATTACAGATTTCGTTTATACACTCTTATCTGAAACTTTGAACATTATTTAAAGAAGACACTTTTTTAGAGGCTGCAGAATATACTTCGACTTTTTCTGTTGCTTAGAGAAAGTATGATTTTTAGCAGATTTTGTAACTTTAGGTAGATTTTTCCTAGTCCCCTCCTTTTACATCCTTAATAATCCACATTCCAAGTATATTCATCTTTTTTGTTCCATCGGAGCATTTTTCTTTGCTAGTACCCTACTTTTAATTAGCATGATTTGAGTACATCAATCAGTAAACACATACATACAGTAGCATACCACAATAATGACTGGAGTCTAAGAACGCGGAAAACAATATTGTTCTTAACATCAGCATTATCCTTTTTAATCAAGACGACCTTGCATTATTTAAACAGATCAAAGTTTTTCAGCATAAACTTACGCAAATATCAAGTGTAAGGAACACTAACGCTCAGATTTAGAAGTAAAATAAATTTGTAGTATAAACTATGTACATATTAACAACAAATGGAATAGTGCAAACTTTACATAACTACTAGGTGTAGAAAAAACTAACAGTCAGATTCCCAATTCTGATTTTACGTAGAACATTTTTAAAAAAATAAACTTCCGCAAGGCTTTAGAACTAAAGTTATTATGCAGTGTAAACTTTACACAACCACAGAGTGTAAAGAAAATTTCAGTCGGATTCGTAATTCTGATATTACTGTGATATTACGATCAACATTTATGAAAAAATTAAGTCAACACAATGGACCGAGGACAAATAAATATCAGATGTAAACCACTTTACACCACTGTTGAGTCCAAACAAACTGGCGTATCACATTTGGTTTCTGGTTAATTTTTAGACTTGAGATTATGTCCAGACTCATAACCCAGAACTTGGCAGAAAAAACAAGGCAAAACACGTTAAATTCTTCCATTTGTTGACTTTATATTTACCGAAAAAGCTAAATATTGATGTAAACAAACGCAAATTGCTGTGACGCGTACCCCTTAGAAAGTACTTTATTTTTATCCTATTCGACCTCGCCCGACTTCTGAACAGAGAAAGTGGCAAACAAAAAAATTGACAAACCTGTATTTTCCATTGTCCACCACTTTGTAAATTTTAAAAATCTGAACCTAAGGCCCCATTGACTGTAAATAAATTCGGTTCGGGCCAGTTTTTAGCCCTTTGATCGTAGTACGTTTGTGTGTGCCAAACTTATGTTCCACAAAATATTTGATATGATTTACCAATCAAAATATGAAAAAACCTGTTTTTCGCCCATATTACACCTAAGATTTCGAACTTTACACCCCCCTAAATAACACAATATTACGTTTTTTGAACGCAGCTTGCTTCGATGTGTAGCCCTTAGAAGTTGCCTTATTTCTATTTTATTCAATTCATCCAAACTCATAACCGAAAATGTTGGCAGAGAAATCTCGGACAAAATCTGTTTTTTTACTCATCCACTAGAGTGTAAAGTTTAAATCCCTGGTACAAATTGCGTATTGGTTGTATTTGCTGGCAAGCACAGGATAGCCCTTGATCCGTAGTACATTTCTGTCAGAAAAAATTTCTTAAAACTCATAACCGGAGTTGTTGGCAGACATAAACAAGTCAAAAACTCGACCAAAATGTGTCTTTTCACCCCAGATTTTCGCACTCTTTACACTCCCATTCGAGAACTAAGGCGAAATTCAAAGAACAAAAAGTGTCAGCTGCAGAACATAAATAGATGAATAAGTCAAATGAAGTGCATGGTTTTGCCGAGAGAATTAAAAAAATGAAAAAATCAGCATTCATAAGATTCGAACCCGTTATTCTTTTTCTGAATCTGCATTCGAGAACGGTTGCGTAAGCCACTGCGCCAACCCGACATGTCGGCGGATTTTAATACTAAGTTAATAATTGAAAAATATTCATCATTCTACTTAAGTTTAAGAATAGTGCATTTATGATAATAAAAATAATTATTTATTAAAGACGAGTCAAAAACCTCTGAAATAAGAAAAATCTGATCAAAGAATATGCAATACGAAGTTATCTATCGACATTAGAAAATAGATGTAAGTAAAATTCAAAGTTCACCTCTCCATATCTCAACAAACACTAGCTGTAGAAAAGTGTAAAGGTCAAATTCGTTACTCTGACCTTACGGAGAACATTTTTTAGAAAATTCATCATCCACGATGCTCTGGACGGAAAACATTTTTTCAGTGTAAAGTTTACACTTGCACTAATAACGCAATATTGATTGTAAAGAGACAAAATAAATTTTGCCGTGTAGCGCTTAGGACGAGGCACATTTTAAAGATAATTACCACGTTCTGTCTACTAATTGGAGAATATGGCAGGAAAAAAACATTTTTTTGTCCCAGACTCTTTACAATAAACCGCCTCTAAATTTGAAAATATTACTTTTTCGAAAAAAATTAAAAACACTTCCCTAGATTTTATAACTGTCTACCTTTTAAAACCAATCAGACTGCATATAATGTAAAAATGAGTTAGATATGCTTCTGCACATGAAAACAGTAAAAAACCGTCTACTTTATTGCGTTAAAAGAGAAAAATAAAGTTTATTATTCGAGATTTTGTGACTCTCTACATTATAAAACCAATTGGACTGCACAAAAATCAAAATTGAGTTAGATAAGCTGAAAACAAGCAAAGAGTAAAAAACCCGTATACTTTACATTATTATGCAACAACCATCAAGTGTATAGAAATTCTAAGGTCAGATTCGTAATATACAGCTCGGGAGCAACATTTTAAAAAAAAATTTGCCCTCCGCAAATTATTTGATTTTTCGGTTTACAATTTACACACTCATTGCTAACTCGATATTGAGTGTAAACAAAAAAAGACGGGCATCGAATTTTTTAATTATCCATCGATTAAAAAAAACCGCACCTCCCAGATGTGTGCGTTATAGCTGTGAGGGGGGGGACACAAAATTTCGCACTCGCTGTGAAAAACATATAAGAAAAAAGGATGGCCAAGTATATTATAGGTAGCGCTATCGCGCAACCTATGATATTGGTTATTCCTCTGTTTTCTATGCAACTTGAACATTACAATACATTATAAATGCAATAAAGAATTACTACGCAAAAAAAATTAAGATTTTGCATCTAATAAGTTCTTGATTCTACCCCTCACTGGCGACCCCACCATTATATTCGATGAACGTTATGTACTTAATGCTTTTAATTACGTGTGAGCAGCGAATTAATTCTGGGAGTGGATATTCTGGGGCAAACATTAAGGAAAAAGCCAAAAGCACAGTTGTGGAAGATCCGCCTGATTCAGGAGAGTTTGAATTTTTAGGGGTTAACAATAACATATGGGCGTGGGGGTTTGTACCCTACCCCCGAAAAGTTGAAACCCACTCCCTTGAAAAATTCTATTTTCTAGTAACATTTTTGGCGATTTTACTCATCCTGTTCCCCCAGAATTTTCTTACTGCTCACGTATGTTTACAACCCTCTCCCCCGATGAGGTCCATGTGTGACTCGCTGTATGCATGCTGGAACTCGCGGTGGCAGTGTTGGGACTCGCAGTGGCAGTGTTGGGACGGTGGCAATGTTGGAACGGTGGCAGTGTTGGGTTGGGACGGTGGCAGTATTGGGACGGTGGCAGTGTTGGGACGGTGGCAGTGTTGGGACTCGCGGTGGCAGTGTTGGGACTCGCGGTGGCAGTGTTGGGACTCGCGGTGGCAGGGTACTGACGGTGGCAGTATTGGGACGGTGGCAGTGTTGGGACGGTGGCAGTATTGGGACGGTGGCAGTGTTGGGACGGTGGCAGTGTTGGGACTTGCGGTGGCAGTGTTGGGACTCGCGGTGGCAGTTTTGGGACTGGTGGCAGTGTTGGGACGGTGGCAGTGTTGGGACGGTGGCAGTGTTGGGACGGTGGCAGTGTTGGGACGGTGGCAGTGTTGGGACACAATCGTATGTACTACGTGTTGTACAGTCTGAATGCATTTCCAAATATTTACTTGTTTCTCACGCTCGTCAACCTTTAACATGGACGAAGAATCGGGAATGTTATGTTAAAAAATAGCCTTCTATACAGTTGGTCGGAGAATCGGGACGGTCGGGGGATCGGGACTGTCGGAGAAACGGGAATTTCGGAAAACTAAGAATAACCTGTCTTACCATTAGACGGAGAATCGGGAAAGTCGGAGAATCGGGACGGTCGAGAAATGGGACGCAGCGTTTTATTTGACTTACGACTTATATCTCACTACTCCCTGGACCGGCTTGCACCTGATTTGCAAATATACCAATACAATATTTCAAGCTTGATTTCGGAATGACAGCGCTGTTGATTAGGAGTTACCTAAACCACAAACCTAAAGAGCAAAGCAATAGTCAGTGAGTGATTCAGCACCATGCAAGATTCTCGATTACTTTTTTCAGCAATCTAATGCACAAAAAATGATATGCGAATGTAGTGAACACCAAGCATTTGCGGTCGATCGACGGAAAATGAACCTCTAATTTATAAATTGTTAACCTATTCTTAGCTGAATTGACATATAGCACCAAATATGCACATCGAGGTGTTTTAGAAATAGATAAATATGAAATTTGCTTGCGGAAATATAGTGAAACGAAGAACAAAAATTAATAAAATTCAAAAAAATTTCTGCAAATGTGCTTGCAAATAAGTAAACTGCGATTTGACATGTTTCTAGTTTATTTTAGCATTCAAACAAATAAACAATTTCGGCTCAAAAGAAGTTTCTGGTTGACCTCCAAACCAGCCATGATGTGCGTCTATGGTTAGCACAGCACTGCGCTGAAAGCAAAATAGCTATAGGCTTATTTAGATTTTGCATGGAGTCGGCCTGGGAATCTTACCTACTTCCTCGAGCTGATGATATTAAATAAATATAATTATTCAAAAACATCGAAATAAAACCAAAAAACGTCATAGGGGAACATTATATTTGCACTTTAAAAGTAATATATGCGAATTGTAAGCCAATTATCATTATTAGATCAAGCGAGTATGCTTCACGGCCGAGGTGACTGGAAGAGAAGGAACTTCGCCATTTGATTCGTCTTCATCCTCAATACTTGAAACGGTGGTCGTTGTAGTTGTTGTTTTTTTCGACGAACTTGTTCTGATAGTTGGTCTAATCGTAGCTGAACGAAATTTGATTGTTTTAAGAAAGTATCTAAAGATATTTAAATTCATATGATAACATCAACAAAATTTCAATGCATTGTGATATTGATAACAAGAAACAACGGCCTGCCAGCCACATCGGCTTGCTCTTAAAATTGTAGAATATGACAAAAACATAATAACCCACGCAATAATTGTACATATGTAAGTTGAAGAGGTGACAGAGAGGTTCTAATCCAGAATTTTAATGATGTGGTAGCCAGCGCCTTCACTTTCTCTCGAAGAGTCATGCTTTTGAAATTTGAATATTATACTTACTTGAAATAGTATGCATTTCACTTGTGGATTTTTAGGTTTCATTATATTCAGATTTTTCCTTTTCCGAATGAAAAATACATGAGACATGAAAAAACTCAAATAATGCAACACTTTATTAATAGCGATTCGCCAGTAAAGATTGCAAATTTAAGCTGAAACATGCCTGAAAATGGTTGGAAATGTGTATCATGAACCTTAGTGGTAAATTCGAAATTTCGTGAAGGAACGCCCCCCACTCCATCGTTCCAAAGTATCGGACTCTATTTGAAAATCGCTGTATGTGCAAAATGAATTTTACCGCTATCGGTGATTAATTTTATTTAAAATTATTTCGTGCAGTAATTTTTCCTATGGAAAAATCTACAATTATTGCAAATGCAAACAGAAACTTCTAGTCTGTTTCACATAACTTCGTGCATCAATTCTGAGAATTTTCAACGACAATGAGCCGAGGGTTACGACAATTATATATCAGATCAATGCTGTAATCGCAATCTGTCAGCTTATTGCCGGAGAAAGTTTAAAAATTTTTGACCGAATTTGTGTGAAACAGACTAAAAACTCACATTAATTTAATATAATTTTCGAGTGACGATTCGGCGTCAAGCAAAAAACTAAGAATAAGTATCCATTCGCTGTCTCGCCTGACGCCTACTATTTCAGGCAGGCTGTTAGGGAGGACCTCAAATCAGTTCTTGCTTTATCTCGCAGACAACGTCGGTTTGATGCCCTCCCTTACGTGTTCTTGGGGAATTGGGAATTGGACACTCGCAAAATGGCTGCTGACCAAAACGGTTGCTGACCCTCAGAATCGTCGTGTGTTTTTCTTTGCATAGTTTTTCAGGACATCAATGTTACCTTTGTCAAGCGAGAAAGTCCAGATCAGTATCCCGGATTTATTTTCAGGAAACACCGCAAAATTTTTAGGTTATATATTCCAATAACTTTTAAAAGGTAGGCGACACATAACCTTTTTTGAGCGTTTACTAATGACTTTACAAATTAGAGGGTAAAAAGAAATTATTTTGAAAAATCTGCATTTTTTTGCCCATTTTAGATTATTATACGAAAATTTACTGTTTGAATTATTTGCGTGACCAATTTCTAAATATTTTAATTGCTTTTGTATTCTTTGTCGGTGCTTTGCAGAGAGAAACAATACATAAAACAAATTAATCGCTGCGAAGCGCCAGAAAATTTCGATGCATAGTACACACTCGAATGTACACGTTTTAGCCAAGCCCGAGTTTTTTGGATAACAAGGATTATAAAAAATAAGAAATGAAATAAAAAATAAGTTTAAGAAAATAAGTAATAAAAAGCAAATAGATAGTGAAAAACGAAAAATTACAAAACTAAGAAAATAAAAAACTAGGGGAATTTGCTTCAGATCGAAAGAGTAAAAATGTTTTTACGGTCCTTTTAGTGCGCTTGGAAATTTTAAATTTTTCTTCAAGCGGGACTCTTGCGAAAAAATAAAAAAGTTATATGAGCAGCATCCTGCCCTCTGGGCTAGAAAGTAGACAGTTGTCGACAAAAAATAAAGTTCTCTAAATCACACTGTAAAAATTACCGAAACCTGATTATAAACAAATTTTGAATTTATTATACAAATTTCCTTGTAATTTTCAATCATTAATCGCTGAATTATTACTTATTATTCAATAATTCAATTGTTGTTTATCATTAGTCAAAGCTACAAATTTTTTATCATTGATTCCTTGTTCAAAATAATTTGTTCGTAAAATAGTAAACAAATAAATAAAAACAGATATAATTTTTTGACACCTTTGCGAGTTTTGCTTGGCGGCAGCAACTCGTCGATCAGCCGAGATGCAAAAACTGCGTGGCGAGGCACCAGCCACCACTTTGGATCTTTTTCGCACAATTCGAAAAATACGCAAATTTGAACTCCCACGAATGAATCGAGTGATTGAGAAAATGGCGTCAAATCGTAAGAACTAGTATTAAGGACCTTAAAAAGCGACTGATTTTGGAAACATAATCTTTTGATTAGATAGACTTATACAAATTTATTGTTGTGTTCATTCCAGGCTGCAGAAAGAGATTTAATACTGCATATTCTGATTTATATTTTGAAATCCTAGAATGTCTTTCTTTTTAATTGATCTCAATATTTTTAAGCTTCTATTACTTTTTATATTATTGCTAAACTTTTCGAATAAAACTAGACACTAAATGCATTTATCCGAATGACCAAGAAAGGAGCAGACACGGAGAGAATTTGCACAAAAGAATTGGCATTATAAAATCATGATCATTCAAAATTTTTATATTCACCTTAAAATGCTAAAAACGAATAATTTCTAAACGAATCGTTATTGCTCAGCAAATTAAGTCGAAAACAGAGATGAATTTTCCTGAGCAGGGAAATGGCATGATCCTTACATTTTAAAAGGTTGTGCTCATCATTTTCTAATTATATACATCAAAAAAGACTGCGCGAAACTGTCAAATTTATGCGATTAAATTAATTAGTGAAATGAAATTGAATGCGTTGAAAGATAAAATAAAAAAGATCTCTAATCTGCTTAGCAGAAGGAACATTAGAAGATTAAGCAGAGACGAAGTAACAGAAAGAAATTATGAAAAAGCTTTAAGTTTCTGCTCACTTTGAATATGGCAGGTAACATTTCTGTTCAAAATCGGACTCAATACTCAGAAATGAAATGCAGAAAAGAGGACTAAAAGAGTGAAGATGAAATACAGGGCTGAAATCATCATCAAATCATCAATACAGCTGCTATTTAGACGATAAATCCACTTCCTGAGTAGTGTTGTTAAAGATAAGGATTTTTTGCTAGATAAAAGATAAAGATAAAGTTAGAAGTTTAAAATCTAGAAGATAAATATAAAGATAAAAAATTAAGAAAGATAAAGATAAAGATAATTTGCCAGATGAAGGAACCAAAAAGATAAAGATAAAGATAAAGTGTCCAAATGTATTTCGCATCAAACCTGCATTTTGGATTACGTGCTAACTCATGTACATACTTTATCTTTTTCATCAAGATAAATTCCTATCAAAAAGATAAAGATAACGATAAACATGGCCTGTGATTTTTCCAAAGGATATAAAGATAAAGATAAAATAAAGAAAACGTCAAGATAAAGATAAAGATTTATCTTGCTAGAAAGATAAAGATAAAGATATCTTTTACAACACTATTCCTGAGTCCCTGGCTTACATTCCGCGCCTTTTGCACAGAACACGTATGGTCATGCATGACTGAGATAAGAAGATAAAAGACGGATTAATTTCTAAACTGTAAAGGTCTTCGAATTCGCATAGGAATTTTTTCTGTAGGCTGATAGCATTGAAAGAATTTGATGAAAAACGTAAGAAGTGACTTCAGGGCATTCAATCTGTTCATCTAGTGAAAATTTTTCATTAATTCAGGAGCTCAAAAATCTGGCACTTCTCGTTCAGTAACATCTGACAGCTTAACCTGAAATTGAGAAAAGGACGTACTATCACAGTTTGCTTCGACTGAACTAGTGGGAAATTGTTGTAAAAGGCTTCTAGGCTCGATATACGCA
Source organism: Mermis nigrescens (assembly GCA_036768485.1). NCBI lineage: Eukaryota > Metazoa > Nematoda > Enoplea > Mermithida > Mermithidae > Mermis > Mermis nigrescens. The sequence goes on along the minus strand of JAVLUZ010000145.1, from coordinate 14,464,310 downwards.
ACAAAGTTTCGACAACTTTGGCCCTGTGTGGTATATTGAGTGGGCGCCACTGAACGTTGACCACAGGTTTTGTGCCACGTCCGTCAAGCAAAGCACGGTGCTCGGCTTTGCTTTCCACCTGCACGTCACAGCTGGCGCGGCACTCATCGACATAATCATAACTTGAACATTTATAATTCGGGATTCTGTCGCATCTTAAACGAAAAATGAATAAATAAACAACAGACATAATTTGAAAACTGACTTGAAAACTTTTAAGAAAAAGTGCTAATTTAGCGAACAACGTGGCTCGAAAAATACAGAATTCAAAAATATATAAAACAAATCTAAAAAAATGCAAAATCCTTATTCAATGTAGGGTTTATCTCACTGAAGACTTCATGTCAAAAACAAACGACATACGTTAGATAGCTTTCAAATTTTATATGTAGCCACTTCCTTCACTGAAGTGCAAGATGACCCGGAAGTAATAAAATAGTCGGGCGATCAACAGTTAAAAGGACAACCTATACATGCTTACTCGTTTTATGTGAAAACGAAAAAGCAAGGAAAGAAGAATAATCTGCAAATTTTATCAAGTGATTTACATAACTTGGGCCATTCGCTCCATAGCTTAAGGATCTAAAGATGACACGAATATAGCAATGCAGCTAATTAGCATCATCGCTTATCCTCTAAGAATATTAAACATTTTTCTAAGTTTTCTGAACCTGTTAGTGAAGGACGTCTCAACAAAAAACTACCTTTTATGTATTGGATTCCAAAACTACATAAAATTCCCTATAAATCCAGGTTTATTACTTCGGCTAAAAATTGTTCTACTACTTTCATATCTTCGCTAGTTACCGAAGGCCTCAAGTTAGTCCGTCGTTTCTGGGGAACTATTGTAAATCCATTTTTAGAAATTCTCGAATTAACAGATTTTGGTCTATCAATAATTAATTTTCTTTCATTAAGAAATTAGAATCAATCAAAAACATTAAATCGATTAATACATTCGATTTTTCGACGCTTTACATGTCTCTTCCTCAAAATGAATTTATTTCCACTTCTTTTGATTTCCTGGAGAAACCCTTTGAAAAGAATAAATTTTTATGTACTAATGGTTTCAAATCATACTGGAGTTCTTCTCCTTCGGATAAAAAGTCTTATTTCACTTTTTACTTTGACACGTTTAAAAGAAGTCTAAAATTTTAATCCAAAATTCATTCGTTAATTTTAGAAATTAAATTTTTAATAAAAAATTGGCATCCATATGGGCTCTAATTATTCTCCACTTTTGGCTGATCTTTTCCTTTTCTACTGCGAATATAAATTCCTATCATTGCCTAAAAATAAAGACCTTGCTTATTCTTTTAATAACGTGACGCGTTACATTGATGACATAGCGGTTATGAATATTTCAAATTTTCGTGATGACATCAAAGAGATTTACCCAAAATCATTAAATGTCATGGAAACTTTTTCTGCTCAGAAAGTTAGTTATTTAGACGTCGAAATTGATCTTTCTACACCTATTTCTTTCCAGATTTTTGACTAAAGGGAACAATTTCAATTTCCTATTGTTAATTCCCTTTTTCAGACGATAAGCTGAGAGATTGCGATTATAGCATCGATCTGATATATAATTATCGTAACCCTCGGCTTACTGTCGATAAAATTCTTAGAACTTATGCACGAAGTTATGTGAAACAGACTATAATAAACTAAGGCTACTCGAACAGTTGAAAAATGCAAAAATATTTTAGGGTTTCTTCACTCTCATATTCGTTTTCAGTTTTTCGACTCACATTCTATTATACGAAACGTGATAACAGGTGCTAATCAAAACAGCTAAATTTTAAGAAATTCTGTAACTTATATAAAATAATTTGCTTGCTTCTAATGACTAAATTTATCACATTCTATATTTCTGATCCTCGTCTTACCGTCATAATCATGCTAAATCAATCAACTTTTAGAATCACCCAATTTGAAAAAGAAGATAGATATTATGGGTGATCCATATTTGATTTTTATTGATCTTAGTGATCAGAGCTTTGTTATTATATTATTGTTCGATTCAAATTTTAAAAGTGGGGCGTAAATACAAGAAAAAATCTCCGAAATATCATAATTATCATTCAAAATTAGACGATCTTTCATGTTTAATGAAGCGCATAAGCTAATTAATGAAGGTTGAATTCTTAGAGCTACTAATGCTATACTCTTTGAAGACTTTACATTCCAAAATGATGATTCTCTACTAGTAAGAAGTTATTTGCCCTTTTAAAATATTATTTTGCAATACATTTAACACTTTGATGTATTGACGTTCGAAAATACATGTTGTGGACCACGGTCTGTCGCGCGCGTTTTAATAAAACGTCTAAGAAAAAATCTTTAACAATAAAAGCTTTTTTGCGCCTTGTATGTGCAGGCGATGGCTTGAATAGCCGCTTAGCTTGTATATACTACGTATTTAGATGTTGGGTAGGATTAATCCAACTTTATTTCACATGTGTAGATGGTCCGTAAAAGTTGTTTATGTTTTACCCAACTTTTCTTATGCATTAATTCAGAAAAAATTGGATTAGATTAACCCAACTTTTTTACGTCGTGTGCATCAAAGTTGTAGAGGATTAAGTCAACTTTGTTGGGCTCGATTGATTTAACAAAGCTGTGGCGTAAATATAGACCCAACATTGTTGGGTAAATCCGGCATTTTTTTACGGTGTTACTCGTATGTGCTCGTAACAATGCCTAACTCTAACTCGTAAGCATGTACCTATTGTTAAGAAATTTGTTATAATATCGTGCATGTCTCCAATTATATATCACAAGAGTAATAAACACTTCTTCAAAAGTAGAAGAATAATTCTCTGAATCACAAAGGAAATTACAATTTTTGAGTTTTTGTAAAATTGCATCTCAGTCACTACTCGCATGCAGCTTCAAACAATAAATCCGCCATTCAAACTAACTAAGGACTGATATTTCGTCTAAGATCGACTCTGAAAGATTTCTTAATTTCTGTCTACGTACCTACCTATTCACTTTTGGTGCTTTGTAAAGAAGAACAATACAAAAGATTAGTAAACCGACGCAAAGCGCGCCGTATAACTTCGACATGATAATTATGCGTAATTGAAATTTTAGCTATCTAGCTGACAATCGACGGTAGGTGTGCTATAAACCTGGTTTGGTGTCTTTTTCGACAATTCGTAATTTTTTGTTTGGCAGATTTTTGTAAACAAATAAATTGGTTCGGCCGGTCACCCCCTCTTCCCTGGATACGGGCCAGCAATCACGAAACTATACCTTAGCGTAATGTTTAAGGACTTTTCGTTGGACGTCTGTAAAGCGGCCCTACATTGTCGCTTCTTATCATAAGCAGTGACGCGCAATCTCAGTGCAAAAGTGCAAACGTTGTCTATGTAATCCGAGTGAAAGAATATCTTTTTCTTTGGGACGTTGACCAATGGCTGAGCAACCCGATTAGAGAACAACGCTTCGCAACTTAAGAAACACATTTTATACAGTGATTTCTAGTACTCTTCAATAATTTTGATTTTTCATAATTTAATAAATTTCTACGATCAGTGTACCTACTTCTACTTTTATGCGATATTAAATCCATTTCAGTTTTTAACGATCTAACTCTTTAAAAGAAGTTTGAAAGTGATTAAGCTTGAGCCAAAACTGACAAAATGACCTAACTAAAATTCAAGAAAGTGATTTTTCTGTGTAACTGATCTAACAAGGAAGGATGCGTTTTACATTAGAAGCCAATAATTTCTTTATGAAGATTTGGGTGGCAAGAAAAAGAATCAAAACTGATAAAAAGGCCTAACCTTAATTCCAGAAAGTGATTTTTCTTTATAACTGATCTGATAAGAAAGGATGCCTTATTACACAAAGCTGATAGTTTATTTAATGATTTTGCTGGCAAGAAGAAGAAAGACGGACTGATTATTCTATACAAAAGGTAATAAGAAAGAATGCGTTATTACATAAAGCCGATAATTTATTTAATGATTTTGCTGGCGAGGAGAAGAAACACGGACTGATGTTTCTATACAAAACATGATGTGAAATGTTTAAAATAAAATCTGTCTTCCATGAACTTAAATTCCTAATAAAAACGGTTTGAAAATAATTTTCTTTTACCTTAAAAGCTGAACTGTCGGTTCAGCAATTGTCAACTGATCGAATTCATCGCCAGCTGACGCCACCTGTGCGATTTCGTCTCCGTCGAATGTCCAGCCGACTGTCACGGCGACCAATGGTTCTTCAAAGGCGACGGCATTTACGTGTATCTTCACCTCTGGACTCCATTCTTGAGGCGTAGCCGGAAGGCGTTGAATGGCTGATTCGTGATCGTGTCCACTTCTATCGCTCCATGATATTCGATAGTCTTTCTCCTCGCACAGGGCATTTTTTAGTTGCAAGTACCTGCAAAATCTAAATTTAATGTCAGTGTGCATTTATCTGCTTTGTTCTAAAGATTATTTGTTTTTGTCAAAACTATTTCACGATTTCTTTCTTAAAACACGTAAAATGGGGAAGCAGTTATCATGGAACGCCTAATTAATTTTTATGCATAAATTAAGAATAATTCTCAACATAGCTTCTTTATTTTACGGATTCTTAATTGTCACAGCCCAAGGGAACTTAGAATCAAAAGCATAATTCACGAAGCCTTAGAGTAAACAAAAATACAGATATGTAAATACGTATCTGCATAACAATTTCAAATAATTGTATAAATGATGTAAAAGAGAATGGTAATAAAAACTCTTTAGCCATGTAGACACGTAATCAGAATTCAACTTGATACAGATCTATTACTTTGATAGTCAGGCACTTCTTCTTTTGCTCCCTGACATGAGTGTCAAGAAAATTAATTTGAACGAATTTATCTCTCTAGAATCATGTTATTCTGTTCGATTTGATGAACTGGAATTCTATCAAAGTAGAAACGAAAAAAGAAAAAGTTATCAATAAAACCTCAGCTGCTTTGAGTCGCATCAGAAAAGAAAACATAAAAAAGGCTGAAATGCGGGAATCCAGCGAAACAAAATAAATTTTTTCTACATACATATTTTTTCGTCATGATTGAAAAATTTTTTTATTCTCTAATGACCTGATACTGGGCAGAGGGTCATTTGCAAGCAATCTGACCCATTCGCCTAGTTTTTCTTCAATAATCAACGTATCGTTGTCTTGCACGTACACCACGTCTCTTCTCGATAAATCCCGTATATGACTGATTGAAGCATCGGGATTAAGAAAAATTCTAGTTTTAAATGGATTTTCTTGCACCGGGTCAAATATTAGTGGGAGATCAGTGAATGACGTCAGTCCCTTTACATCTTTTGCTAAATAAGCAATTTGAATCACTAGATACACCCATATTGAAATCATATTTGATCAAAAAAATTAGTGAAGCGATCGGTGTAAAATTTTTAGTCTGATCTAAATTACTGACTTGAATTCGCGTCTTAATTATCACAAGCTCTACTTCCTTGAAGTTTACCAAGTGCATGCATATTAGAGTGTATCCATGGAATAAATGCGAAGGTCGCGTTGTAAGACATTCAGAAAATACTTTTACGCATCACCTTATCTCAGCGATAACTTCCTTAGATGAACGATTCAGACGAGTGAAAGTCTAATTAGAGCGTCGCATCTTCGCTCAAAAGTTTGTAACTGATCAGTGTAGGTGAATAATAAAGTCATTCAAGAAATGTTCGCCTTTTATAATCAATTATATGTACGTTGATTTGGTTCACTACGATTCAAGTTTGATTGATATATTCTGCGAATCAAGCTCGCAGGCATAAAAATGCCTAAAAGAGCAACCCTCAATAAAACAACATGGGATTACTAAACTTAGTCACTCAGAGAATCAATAATGCAATGATGTTTTGTTAATTATGCTTTACTAAAACAATTTAATTCAGGGACGATGTCAAACACTATTTATTACAAAGTGGCAAAGCAAATCAATTTTTTAATCGGCGCTTCGGAATCAAAAACAGCTACCGCTTTTCAGATCTTTAGAGAATTATCGAGCTTGTAGACGAAAGAAGCCTAATTTCATTCTCTTATCTCACCGTAGCACCGCACAGGTTTTATATGCGATCCGTTGCATTGATTTCGCGCAATTTAAAGTTTAGCACACGATCATTTTGCGTCATGCGTTTTTCTCACATTTTTATCATGTCATTCATCCTAAGAAAGATTCAGTTAGCTCCGTAGTAAATATAGCAAGCACCTTGCCGGAGCTTCGTCTCGTCATGCTTTCTGCGACCCTGCACGCCCGCTTTTGTACGCAACGTTTTTGTTATAACAGGTGTAGACGAACACTTGTTGTGCGTCCATCCATCGGTGCTCACGATTCGCAGTGCAAAAAGTATGCAAGCATTCGTTGAAAGCAAATTTACTCACAACTCGCTTCGGCATAGCATGCATAAGCAAGAGAGCTGCTAAATGGCAAATTTCTTCCCGGAACCAACGGTGAGACCGCAATTCAGATGACGAGACGATGATGACTGGTTCGAAGCGTTTCGACAACAGCATCAATGCGTATAGCATTTTGAGACGAAAACGTTCCCCGCCATATGTACATAGCCGTGTTTAGTTAGCTGCTAGCTAAGCTTAAGCAGTGTCGCATCTGGAAAATATGCAAATGTGCGACGCTGAACATCAGCTTTTACGCTTCTTCTACTCGTATGTGCAATATGCTTGTAAAAGCTCGTTTGGTGTGTCCACGATATTTACGAATATGTACGCGTACGCAATAGACGGTAGGTATATTGAGAAAAGAAAAAGGTTCAACGAATCGAATCAGCGCTGAAACATCTGGCGAGCTTGAAAAGCTGGACTGTTCAAGCTACGTGTCTTAAAACGGCCAGGCATATTGCATTTGACAGTCTTGGAGCTTTCCATTCTCTTACGAACATTAGCTAATGCATTGTGTTGCTTTTGACAGGCACGCGCCGTTTAATTTTTATGCTTTTCCGATTTGAATTCTCTAAACGCATCTTTGGAAGTTCTACCTGTTCATTTGTTTCAACGATACTATATTGAATAATTAAGTATCGCGTGAATTTCTTTAATTATTCGGCAAAGTGTCAGAAAGTAAATCCTCAGTAGATCAAAATTGTAGCAGGGAGATGGAGAAACCTTCCCACTCAAAGTTAAATGTCCCCAATCCACCCCCCCAGAGCAAGAAAATTTTTGATCCCCTCCTGATTTTTGGAAAAAATTAAATTTTTCGGCCGTTTTGGGGTAAAAATCTGAGGTCATTCACCCACTCCCTCAAAGACCGGCCGGGGACCCCCCATTCAAATTTTCGAGCCGCTACAGGTTTGGTCCTCATTGATATTCAGCAGCTTGACATGTATCGTCGAAAGCGTGACTTTATACAAAAGGCGTTAATTATTGCTGTTATAGTTTAGGAACGAGTCGGATCGACAAAACCTAGTAGAAAGTGTCAACTTTAATTCAGGCTAGCAGCTCGGACCTTGACAAACCTTCGAAAAAATTCAAAAGGCAGCAATCAGTTCTTTTCAACACTGAATTTTCTAACATTTTTTACAGCCTGTTCTCCCAACTTTAAGGTTTTAAATTAATCAGCACTCTATATGACTCAAAACATAAACAGAAGTTTAACTTGAACAAATCTCTTTTCTTTGCGACCTACGCACATATCTTCATAATAGAGACTTGCAGCATTGAGATGTTGGTTCGCGTTACTCTAGATTTTAATGTTTACATCACATAAGGCCAAAAGATAAAATTTTCTGCAGAAAATACGGCAAAATTAACGTCAAAAAACGGAGAAAAATCGCAAATTTTCTACGATCCATTAAATCGACCAGAAATTGTCAATTTAAGCGACTTTTATGTAATTTTAACGTCTATCCTATGATCAAGAAACCTCTTCGACTGACCTCCCAGACTGGCCTGACTTTCTAGATCGGTTATGCTGTGCACCTTACGGGTCGCTGGGGGTATTTGTTGCGTGGCGTTTTATTCTTCAGGAAATTGCGCGATCAAGGGAAGCTAACTAGAAAAGATGAAAGTATAACTCCATTCACATTTGTACAAACATATATTGAAAATTGAAATCTGCATTCACTCAACACACGTACGCAATTAAGCTGATTATAAGTTAACGTTAAACCTCGATTTTCTAATTTTTCGAGTTACTTTTAAGACCTACAGGTCTTAAAAGTTGATAGAATTCTGACTATTCAATTGCATGTGTAATCAATTAGTATCAGTATGTGCATGTCGAAAAACGCCAAAAAATTCGTTTTTTATTAGCATGATTTTTCCGAGATAATAGACCAACTTATGTTGGGTCCGCCCCCCCTTGATCGAATCCTGAATACGAGCCTGTAACGAGGACATGATTATGCAAATAATACTTACTAACCTTACGCGGTTTTCAATATCCTTTTATGCGGCTACTTTGGGATAATTGCTGTATTTTATCACATGGTTTGACAGAGATCAAGCCTCTTTCTCGTATTCTAAATACAGACAGACGAAGCCTTTTTTCACAAACATTTTATCATATTGTCGCAAATAGCATAGCTAGTCTTGATATCCGATGCCTGCATAAACTATCGATGGTATGAGGCGGGGAAAATGACTGCTGGAATCACTTTGAACATACAATGCATGCTACAATATCTTGCGCTGTGATGATCTGCGCATGGATCTCGTGGAGCATGCGTGGCGAACATCAAAAGAGATTATTTGCAAAAGCTGCGATCAAAGCAGCCAACTAGCCTTACTTCCTATTGGAAAAACTTGATAAGCCTATTATCAGCTGCTCCAAAGACTAGTTCCTCTTTATGCGGGGCGGGTATAGTTGAACCTCGTTATCAAGCTGAGTGCAAATAAATTTAGGTTTAGAAGAATTAAATACCGTAAAAATCCGACATTGGATACAAAAAATTTCAAAAAATGCTGCTATAACATCTCAACTTCTTTACTTTTGATGGTTAAAATAACCGAGCTAATGTGGTCAAAAAAGCTTAATCTGTAAAAGTTGAATAGTGATGATAACATGTGTGCTTTTTGAGATCATTGTAGCCAGAAGAAGGTAAAAGTACTTCAGACGACCATTTTACATACGAAGAAGTGTAAGCATAGTTGTCAAAAAAACTCTGATCTCTGATCAGTCAATTCAAATGATTTTGATCTTATGCATTCTCAACTTTCCTTTTATATTTTCGGTGCTTTATTCTTTACGTTACTATCATCTGCCGTTCACGAATTAGTTAAACGTTTACGACCAGTTTCAGAATCTTATCACGTCGTACTGTAATTTTTATCTGCCCAATAAAACGCCATCACCTCCGTACACTGGTGTCTTTTAACTATTTGAAAACGTGGGAAAGTCTGCGATCCTCAGTTGTTTTCAAAGGAGGTAAAACCTTATACAAACAACTCGTACATAAAAGAGCCACTAGAAGATTGGCCCTTTGACCTTGGTTCCTGGACACTGTTTGCGCATATCTAAAATATTCCGCGCTTTTGATACGTCTAAATAAAAATATGTCTACGCGTGTTTCTCAGGTGGCGCCAGTACATTGTGTGATTGCTGATCTGACATGTTTTACTTAAAAATACGCGTTAACCGTAAAAATCAAAATCTATTAGACAAAGAATAAAAATGCGTGTTATTAAGGACATAACGTTAGGTTTTTTAAATCTGGTCTCAAATAATCGGCACGTTTTTTATTAATGCTCATCTTCACACAAATTATGATTCTTATCACTTTTCCTGTTTTGAATTCACATTCTTCGATCGCAAAAAGCTTTTGACGTAATTAAAGTTCTTTCGACATTCATTTATTCATTCATACTTCTAGCTCATGCGCATCAACCCTGTGTGGACAGCAATTTTTAAGCTAATCTTATCCGTCAAATCCACAATCCTAGTCTTTGAGGAATAAATAACTTAATATTAATTTTGAAATGGAATTTAAAAAAGTATGATGGAGAGATAACGTTTAAATTTAAATACGACATAATCAAGTTATGATTGAAAAAATCAATGTAGAGATTAGGAATTGAAGTGACGTTCCATCAGAGGCATCTGATTCTTTTCTGAGACGGGCGGGACCTGGCATGGCACGGTTGGTCTTTTACAGTTAGTCAACCAAATTTTCTAACCTAAAAAGTTTCAGCGAATTCATGCCTGGGCCAGTCGATGATGAACAAGTTTCAGCTTTCAGTTGAAAATGACTTTTAAAAAACAAAACAAGCTTTAAATTGCGCAAAAGCATCTCAATTCAAGAAATTATTGGGGAAAATTTTTTAATGTGATTTAATTTCAATTATATTTTCATGAAATTATTTAAAAATCACGTAAAAATTTTAAAAAATGTGTAAAGATTAAACTTTATTTTATGAATTTAATTTTTCCTTCTGCATGTCTCGACCATGCTCCTAGGGTTCAAGGACTGCGGAAAAACATAAACTTCAACTACGTAGATTAAAATCAGCCAAAGAAAGAAGAAATTAAGTCTTGTCTAACGTGCTCGACATAATATAATAATCAAGGCAGCTCAGGCGCTACTTTTATGTTCACATTTTTTGGATAATTGCAACTCGATTAATCAAACAAAAATTGATTGAGGCCGGAAATCATACGTGGACGTGGGGGTCTGGCTGTATAAGATGTTTATGTGTGGGTTGGGGAGCTTAGACCACACACGGGCGTGGGTGGAGCTTTGGGGAATACACCCCAGAAGTTGAAAAAACTCCCGCATATTACTGTAGACCCCAGAATTCTATTCTTACTAACATTTTTAGCCATTTTTGGCAATTTTAGGCGATTTCACCCTCAGTATTTTCTTGCTGCTCATGTCTGGTTTAGACCCCAAATGAGAAAATCGGAAGTTTTTTTGAGAAAAATGAGGCGAAATGAAGACTAAAAACTCATGAAAATGGAAAAATCTCTTCAAAGGTGCTTGAAATTGAACAGAAACTTTAGATTAACATAGTTATCGCTATTTTAGAATTTAAACCAATTTTTACGTCATTTTGGCCGCGAAGAATTCAACCGGCTGACCTCCCCAGACAGGCCATACCGTGGTGCATCCATGGTCTGCTGAACCCCCATAATCCGAAAGAACTCCGGAACTCAATAAATTCCTCAGAAATAAATTTTCACTAATTTCTTTCTTTTTTTTGCGGTTTTGGGATGTCACTTGATATAACCTATTAATAAACGTTTTAAAATGTTGTTTTTGGCCCCAACCATCAATTTTTCGGCATTTTTTATCTTTGAATTTTTTGGATACACCTAGAATTTGGATGTTGTCCATGAATATCGGTTACTTTTTGCATCTATTATTCAGAATACTAAACCTCTATTCAGATAAATGGTCGTGTGATTCGAAAAACTATCCGACGTGTTAAACGCAATCTTTCGTCGCAGTTTCATGAAGTTCGTATTATTTATAACACCTGTGCTCTGCGTCTGCTATGCGCTTCGAACAAGCGTCAAAATTCATTCCGAATCGTGCATTGAAAATATGCGTTTTTGGTCATTTTTAGCGTATTTGCGCGTCCAAGGTCATTTTCCTGCTCCCCGTCGCATTTATATCACATGTTCATTCCACTTTTTGCACTAAAAGCGCGCATTTAGTCTGCTGTTTCGGAAGACAGACGTGAACGCTACGTACTTATGTACATATCTATCTACCTACACTCATTTTCGTTATATGTTCCAGAATTTCGACCAGCGACCTGTTCTTTTTAAATAGCGGCTACCTGAGTAAGTAGGTACCAAAATTTCGTTTAGCGCGAGGTTCCACTGGACGCGCGGTGCACCTGTGTCCTCGCTACGGGAAATATTCGGCGGCGTGAATTTTTATGCCTTTTTTGCTCTATAATGTTCCTCGTTATGATAGATAATAATAATAAAATCGACGCTGGTTTGGTTGATGTCGAGTCCGAATTCTGTATAACCTTCTTAACTGACCGTTTATCCAAATGGCCGAGCGTGGATATTTTTACTTCTCGGACGCGGAGTCGCCTCGGGCGTAATGATATATTGAAGTGTTTGCGAAAGCACGCGACCTCATTCGTGGGGAGGATGCAGCGGAGTAAAGGCGCGCAGGTGGGAAACCAGGAACCGATACCGCCCTTGGGAACGTTTTTCCAAAATTACCCTAATTATGCGCGCGTGTTATCCTACGTACGTACACGTGCAGTTTAGCCAGCCATGCACCTGTTCCCTCAGAAACACAGTTTTTAAATGCAACTGTGACCACATATGGGCGTGGGGGTCTGGGGCTATACACCCCTCCAGAAGTTGAAAACCCCCGAAGATTACTGTAGACCCTCTTCAGAATTCTATTTTTAGTACCTAACATTTTTTGATGATGTTTGGCAATTTTTGGCGATTTCCTCCAGAATTTAATAGGTGCCCATGTATGCCTGTGACTACGTAATATAATAATGATATGTTTACCAGGCGAATGTAATGCATGCATGCGTTAATATGATTAGCAATCCAATTTAAATTACACCGAATTTATGTTTATGTTTAACACATTTTTTCACACTCAAACTCCATCGTTTTAATGTGATTCGCAATGTTTGGCTAATTTAGTAAGCTGTTGACCGATCAATAATTATTCCCAATCACTGCTAATCATACGTGGGCAGCAAGAAAATTCTGGGGTGTGCAAGATTTTTGAAGGTCAAAAAATGGCCTTAAAAATGGTGGTATGACGAAAAAACATCATTTTTCGACGTTTCTCATCAAGCACTATCCATTGGCATCAAAAAATTGCGAAAAAAACGGAAAAAAATTTTAAAAATTGAATTCTGGGGGTATTTTGATTTCTGGGGGGGGGGGGTATTTTGTTTCTGGGGGTGCATACCCCCCAAACCCCCCACGCCCAGGTGTGCTGCTAATTAGCCTTGCTTTTCACTAATCAAAAGAGTGTTTGCTGCTTATCCGACTGTTTATTTTCATTCTATTTTCATCGAAGTTTTAGTTGAGTATGCGATGAATTACTAATTTACTATAAAAAATGTATACAAAATTCATTTCAGGCCTTTAAAATATGAACCGTTATACAAGGATCTAATATGCCAATTATAAGCCAAAATTCAATTTGTGCGAATAACGCGCGGATGCCCCTTGAATTAAATCGCTCCGTGTCCGTGAACAATGGAGACAAATTGAAAAAGAATTGTGGTCTTCCGTTTAAAAAGCGATATATCTACGGTGTCGGCAATGATTTGGTCAATAGTCATCAGGATTCCGATATAGGGATAAAGCGTAGGTCTATTGTTACGAGCATCAATTCCGATCAGTGCCAAGCGTTTCATTCTCACGCGGACTCAAAAAATGCTAAACCCTTGCAAGCCAAAGCTGCAGACAATAAAGAAACCTGTGACAGCATGCCGATGGACTTTTCCTTGCCGGATAGAATCAGGGCCGTTAGAAGACTGAAATCTAGTAGAATCGGGTCAATTATCGAAGCAATTTGGGCAAAAGCCTTCGATAAGGATTGTGAGGACACTATACTACCTCTTGATCTGAGAGGTGGCAAAAATTGTGCAAGGACAGAAGAAGAGCCCAAGCAACTAAACGACGGATTGTTGTTTAATGAACAAGTGCCTTCCGGTAAGTTCGGATTTATTTTTTATTATTTAATCGTTTCGATAAATTATTTAAATTATTTAGTCAAATTATTTAGTTACGTAACGGATAAAAAATGACTGCAGGTTCAAAAGAAACCAAATTTAGTCTTCCAAGACTGTCATATATTTAAATGTAGATTAAGAAACAATCGAATTTCCACCCATTCAATACTCATTTTCAGCTTGCCTGAATTACTAAAATGTTTAAAGCCCGAATGTATCGCCCCGTCCTTTGTCAACTTCATCCACTTATCGTCACGATTACGCGAAGTCAGTATACTTTAAAGGTAAATCATGTAAATAAATGATTTTAAGGATGAAAACGTATCTTCAAGAGTCATGAACGAGTATTGCACTAAAACTGCTTTTCAGCCTTGAATTAAATATACGAACACTAAGCAAAATATGAATATTTAATTAAATCTTAACAGCGTATTAGTCCCATTACCTATGTGTTGCAATAAACATAGTTGAACTGATTTATCTTCAGGGAAAACACTGCCAAGTCAAACTAAAATGCCTTTCTTCCATGTTGAACTTGTGGGTATGGAATGAAAAAATTAGAAAATCGTAAAAGTGAGACCGTGACTTTGGACAAAGAAAAACCTTTCAAATTTGGAAAGTTTTGTCATAGTCGTTCGGTCAGATGCAATAGAAATATGACAAAATGATGAGATATGAACAATGTCACGTCGACTTTCGACTATCGAGTGGGAACACTTCGATAGTCAATGAAATTCTGCAGGATCGCTGCCCAGCTTCTTATCAACATATATATGGGTACGAGGGTCTGACTGGACCCCCAGAATCAGAGACCCTCGGAATTCGAAAGATCCCCGGGATTGGATTTTCAATTTTTTTGGTCTCGTTGCGATTTTTTTGATGTCGATGATAGAGCTCGACGCGAAACGTTGCAAAATCATGTTTTTTCCCATACCATCAATTTTTCGAGACTTTTTACTTTTAAAAATTTCTGGATTCCTAAAGTATAGGCGTTGCCCAAGTATGTTATTAACTCTTTTCATCTTTTTTAGCCAATGAACCCAACGATTCGACCTCGTCAAATGCTTTCGCTATTCTCGATAAATTAGGGTCTCAAGCCAACATGGTAAAAAGCTCGATTTTGCCGTCCGTCGATCCATGGTTGTGTGCAATCTTCTCGGACCTACTCGCTAGACAGCAGCAGCTTATTGCAGTATCATTTCTTCAGCAACATAGTTCCGCTGATCAGCGGGGCGTCGTGCGAGGGATCAAAAAATCAGAGCTGGAGACGTCGCCAATAAAACGCCTTTGCTTCGCTAAAGATCCTAACGACGTCCTAAATAATTGTAATGCTGATTCGACTTTTGACCAATCGCCGTCCACTACGATAATGTCGTCGACTCCGTCGCCCGGTTCACTGACGGATGGTCTGGCGACGACACTTGACCAGGAATCGCCGTCATCTCCCGCTGCGACCTTCCGGATCGCAGACCCCGAATTCGCGTCCACCAGCGAGTCGGTCTGTGGCCGCTACACTATTAACCCAGTTACGGGCAATAGAGTGCGCCGGACGTACAAAAATATGACCATCGAGCGACGAATGGAGGCCAACGCCAGGGAACGCGACAGGGTTCACACAATAAGTAACAAAATATTGAAATTCTTCAGTCGATAAGACTAATAGTTGTTCCTATTTAAGCATCAAATCAAGTGAACTAAATTTTTGATCTTATATAGAATTCGCTCCAGCGATTTGTAGTCACACGGGCGTGGGGGTCCGGGGTCTGGGCCATACATACACGTGGGGGAGGGGGTTTGAGGGTTACAACCCAGAATAAAAAAATGAAAAATTTCGGGAAAAATGAGGCAAAATGGAGGCCAAAAACGGACGAAAATTGAAAATTTTCTTCAATTGAAAATTTTCTTCAAAAAGCTCAATTTTTGACCCCCAGACCGGCTGACCCCTTCCCCCAAAAGGTTAGGCTGGGCACCTATGGTCTAGACCCCCACCCCCAAATATCGATGGGCCCACAGAATTGAATTTTAGGTGCTATTTTTGGCTATTTGGCCCCGTCGGACCCACCAGAATTTTGTTGCTGCATATGTATGTTTGTAGCCTAGCCAGTCGAGCTATAGTAATCAAATTTCACGTTTAAGAGTCATAATTTTTGCATAAGATCAAGCAGATATGATGACTCGATAATGGATCAATAAAGTTTGGCTACTGTAACCCATATGGATCAGCTAAAAATCGCAGAGAGATTCTGCATAAGATTATAAATATTACACATCTATTTTCTATTTATTTAGCAAGCAGGAACTTTCAGCTATTTAATCTGTGTATCTTATGAATTTTTTCCTAGTCTTTAAATCTATACATTTTGTGCGGACGATATTGCCTTTGAATATGTCTTAGTTCCGCGATTAATAAAAAAATTGAAATTCATTAGTATTACGCGATAATTGTATTTAACGAAGTAGTCTAAAATATTCTAATTTATTAAAAAATAATAATCTGATAAATCGTTTTATCAACTCATTTTAATCCGAGATTTTACTGATTGACATGCATTTACGAGTAATTATAATTAAAAGTATAAATTTAAAGCTAGGTATGCGTTAGCGTATATTTGAAATATGAAACTTTATTCATGTTTCTTTAACGTGACACTTATTTTCAGCATTAGGAGATTTTTCGTCTGATTGCATGTGCATGATACAATAAATGTATGTTATGTTCAAAACAGCATAGCCTGGGTCGTCTATAATGCACGTTTCGTTGAAGAAGTTTTAAAGTTGTTAAGCTTATATTTTTTAATTTGTTTATTATAGCAAATATATAAAGTTACCAAAAGCATGCAATTTGAAATAACTACGATTATAGTCCGTTTCAAACAAGCTTGCGATTTATGTCTAGCAATTTTATATTCTTACCTGCTGTATATGTCATGTAATTTTTATAAATTGATTCTTAATTTACCTTAAGTTGTGAGCCTATTGCCGCTTAAAATTCTTAAAAAAGAAAACCGAAAGGTAATTTGAAATATACAATTTTCATATTTGTTCCCAGGAAAAAATAAAGAATATAAAAGTGAAGTTTTATTCTAATGAAATTTTGTCATTGCGCTCGCTATCATGGCTTCATTTTAAAGCAGAGTACCAACTTATAACAGAAACTAATTCATAAAGCTAACTGCCAAAGATATGTACCTACTAATAATGACAGCGTGGCCCACTAATCCACTGCCCTGCTAGGCTAACCGTCCCACTTTTTTCTTCCATCTCAGCACCCATTTCTTCCATTCCACTGGCCCGCCACATGCATAATGAGCTGTCCCACTACTCGCACCGTTTTGTGACTGTCCCACAGTCCCATTCATACAAGGGCAGCAAAAAAATTCTGAGGGGGTACGATGGTGCCAAATAGCCAAAAATTGCACCGAAAATTTAATTCTGGGGGTCTATCGATTTTTAGGGGTCTTTCAGATTTCTGAGGACCCAAACCCTCAGACTCCCAGGTCCAAGTATGGTCCATCCCACTGTCTCAAAGACCTACTGGGGAAAAGTTAAGTACTTGCTTTTCTGTGTTATAGATTTGATTCTTTAGATGTTTAAAATGAATTATGCGAGTTGTGCACGTATTTAATTATTTGAAAAGTATCTTAGACATATACTTACAATGGTGCCAAATTACCTACTACTAACATAGGTACATTTTGTTGCTTAAGCGCCTAAACAGAAGCTAACTTGCCTTGATAAACGTGTTCAAAAGTGTAAATTTTAAAATCTAAAAATCTGAAAATTTTAAATCAGAAAAATTTTAAAAAACATAGTGAAATTAAAACTTTGACAGTGGAAAGCATTTAGAAAAATTCGGAAATATCATCAACGAAACGGGCTGGATACGCGAACATCAAACTTAGTTCTTTCTTTCAGTAAGTGATTTGGGTCTCATTGGCCCTCATTAGCATTTTTGACTTTACTGAACAAAATTCGCACAACGGCAATCTATAGAAATTCACATTATATTCTAATCGGCTAAATACATAAATATATCGCAATAATTATCTGGTTTGTTTTGATTGCCGCTCACTACACAAATAATTTTCCAATTATTAATTGAGCAATCAAGTGTATGACACATTTCAAAATCTTTCAAAAGCGAGTCGTTCCGCGCATAATAGACACTTTTCTCTGGGAGAACAATCGAGGTAGTTGGAACAGTGGGAGCGTTTGTCTAGCGAAACGGAACGGAACCAAAATTCAATATCGGTGGTCTACTGATTTGGGAGGGGGTCTGCCGGATTCTTGGGGATTCAGATCCCCACGCCCATGTGTGGTTTAGACCCCAGAATGGAAAAAGTTGAAATTTTCCGGTGAAAATAAGGCAAAATTGAGGTAAAAATAGATGAAAATTAAAAACTTTCTGCAAAAGTGCTCGAAATGACCAGAAATAAAACATAACCTATTTTTCACGCTATTTTTGCATTTATACTAGTCATTGAGATCATTTCGGTCCAACAAAGCTCTCCATCTAACCTCCCCTGACCAGCTGACCTCCGGACCGCCGATATTCATCTGTGGACGAGACTGCTACTGAATTTTTATGTAGATTCGTCTACCGAATGAGGTGCATTAATTTCCGGATCAAATGCAATCGATTTTTAAATGAGACAATGTCATTTATTTCAGGCACTGCCTTTGATGAATTACGAAAAGCGATCCCAACCCAAAAAGGCACAGATCAGAAGCTCTCTAAATTATCGATCCTTAGAATAGCCTGTTCCTACATATTGCTTCTGGCTGCCTTGAACGGCAAGGATTATAGCGCCGGCCATCAAAGTTATACAATAAGAGAATGCTTTGATATGGTGTCCGAAACACTCAATATCGAGACAAAGTACAAGAAGTGACCTTTATCTGATTCTTATTCGTTACCTACAAATGAAGAGCTGTGTTTTGTTTACTATAGAGCTAGTCGTTGAACATTTTTTCACTCGTTTATACACGTTAATTAAAGTAAAGTTCATTTTGATCTTGTGATTACATTATTTTCGCGAGAGTGGGAAAATTACAAAATTTACTATTGACTCTTGTCATTTTCGTATAATAATTGTGCGGCGCAGGACGGCTTCAAATTTTCGTTTTTCTCTGAAAATTAATTGGTTTGAGAGCCTGAAAGTTCAAGTCTGAAATTCCATAACGTCATTGATCGAGCCAAAAGCCTCCATTATAATTTTTATTTTGTGGATTCGCTCGTCTTCAATTTTTCAGCAACTCACATGCTCATGCAGAGTACATAGAAATTTGTTCTGTTCTTTCATTTCGGCCCGATTTCACATATCTTTTCACACGAGGTGTACCTATATACTTTGTCTAGCCGGATGGACATGAACCCGAGCGTTTCTATTTGCAACGATGCGTGCACGTTCCGAAGGATAATCTGACCGACAAAAATTGATTTTCAAGGTCACACGTCGACACAGCTGGCTGTGTAGCTGGCAACAAGTCCTAAGAAATGCCGACTGTCTACCTATGTGCAAAGGCATTCCTTTCCATGTGACCACCAACCAACCAATTATCCGAAAAACCGGTTATTTCGTACCTGTCTAATGTCAGATGTACAAATGTGTGTGCGCTTAAAACTTCCAAGTTGTCCCAAAAGCGACTACCTGGAAGTCTGACCCGTCCTGAATTACGACGATTGCACAGAAATACGGTCAGCGCCATTTGATAGCAACTGGATTTTTGAAGGAAAAGTAAACAAAAGTGAAATCCGGTATTCTCGTTTCGAACCAAATTGTTTATGACATGCTATTTGTCGTTGCTATTACAAACTATAGTCCGTTTCACACGAGTTTGGGCATAAGTTTTAAAAATCATCTCCGAAAGCTGACAGATTGCGATTATAGCATTGATCTGATAAATAATTATCGTAATCCGCCGTCTTACCGTCGAAGAAAATTCGTAAAATTTATGCCCAAACTCGTGTTAAACAGAGTATAATCGACACTTTTCTGCGGCTTTGAAAGAAAATTTCATAACAACTGCTTAAAGGAACTCTTTTATCTTTGCTTTACGTCGACAATAGAGCACCGAGTCGTTTTTGTTGCCCTTTGAGCATTTCCTCATCTCGAACATAGCTTTAAAAAGCAGCTGACCAGCGTGTTTCCGGTCAATAAAAGCTTGCTTTGTTCAAGCGTCGTTTCAAGAAAACGACAGCTGCGTTTTTGAAATCATTTCTGCAACAATAAGTGATTGAATAGACCTACGCATTCTACGAAAATTTCTAGAAAAGAAAATTGGTGAAAATTCGCGTTTCAAATACAATTTAGCTCTCCAATCCTTTTTACCACAAAATCCTCAGAACTTTCCGCTTAATTCTACGCATTATATGAGTTTCTTCTCAAAAAGTAATGGTAAAAGTATATGTATTATGAATTTATATGCAGAAAAATAACAATCTGACCGTGGTACAAAGCCCGCAAATGACCTAGAAATTTACTTTGCACACGGGCAAAGAGGGGTCGTGCAAAAAACTAAGTGCATACCGATTGTTTCTTTTAAAAATGCATGCAACTACATTAATAAAAATAAGAACAATGCAGGGATTTATCGAACCGAAGCTTACCAATGGATCAAAATGAACCATCCCACTGGCCCAGTTCAAAGGAATTTATAGTAATTTGCGAAGTTTTAGATGCAGCATCAAACTGTTCAGCTATGTAAGTACTCGTAATTCTGTGGGGAATGCGCTTATATTGGAGACTAACGCCCAAAAAAGCCCAAGGTATATAAGTCACTTTCATTTTTCGGAAAATCTGGACCCCGATCCTTCCTCGCGTACGAAATGGGACGTTTTGGCTCCACACTTTTTGTAATATTATTAATTATCTACATTTCATTTATGATTAAAGTATAATACAGATTCTGAAAGCCCATTCAATTCTCTACGTGATGGTATAAATTACTTTTAGAATATCTTCGAATTTAGTGAGATAATGAAATGCATCTAAAAATACACTGGAGTTTTTACAGTTTTTCAGTCATACACAAATGAATACTCATCGAATCGAAAAGAACAATATGCTATTTTGTAGCTTGTAGAACCTGCTTTCTGAATATTTGCTTCAAAATTGATTTAATTAGAATAATTTATAAGTTGCTGGCGCCAAAACGTCGTAGACCCTCTCGCGTACGTATATGTATTTATGTCTCTGAGTATTTTGTATAAGCATTCCTCTTGAATTTTCTGGCTCAAACAATATGAATTTAAGAGCGACAAAAACGTTTTGGCAGTAAATGACATGAAGAAGGATAAACATAAAAAGTTCTAAAAACTTATAACTTAAAGAAAAGTTTATTCAAAATCGAATTTACTGTTTGTCATGAATGCACAAAATCATAAAGGGTTCTGCTCCCACCCCAAACAAACAGAATGAATAGGTAATGCAAAGCATCCTCGCTTTGATCACAGTCAATGCAGTAACAATAGGCGTCACTTTGGCGGCCATCCGGCCATCAATCAGTAATGAATTAAGGCATCATAATGACCGATAGTGCAAAAAACAGTTATGATTGCTCGTAAAAGTAATCTAAAGCTATAAAGATGAGTATCGATTGAATTTCAGAGGTGCAATAAATCAACATTGGCATTCTGACTGAACAATTTTCATGAAATTGATAAACAAAGGTACTTACGTAATACGTAGGTACTCGAAATATTTTCATACGCATTGGCATTCAATTGGATAGCTGCTTGCTGATATGCCAGACGTTATGTTGATCAAATTTAAAGAAACGATAATTTTTCGACCAGACGGAAGATATAATTTTTTAATTTAGGTTATCTTCCATTTGATGTAACATTGCAAAAAAGCGGATCAGAAATTATGTGCATTACACAATCAAACTTGCTTATACAATCAAAAGATTTGATACATGATAAAACGATTTGAATCAATTATACCCTTAAATTTATTTGTGCTTGCTTTCGAGCTTCACACTGGTTCAACTTTAGATTTTATTAGAAAGATAAAGAAAGCGCGCATAATAAAATTTTTATCAATACAAAATTCGTGTTATTGTGTTCTACTAATTTTTGATCACATTGAGCACGCATGCACGTGGGGATGGGTTTCAGGTTTGAGACCTGAACTGCTCAAACGGACAAATATGAAATTTTCTAGGAGAAATATGGCAAAATGAAGGCCGGAAATGGATAGAATAAAAATGCAACAATGATCGAAATTTTCTATAAACTGAAAATCAAAATAGTTTTTACGCTATTTTAGAATTTATGCCATTTTTAAGGTCATTTTGGCTCAAAAAAGCCGTATGACTTACACCTAGTCCGGCTGATCACTCAGACGAGCTAAGCGTGCATCTGTGTATGGTCAGTGACTTACTCGTTTGGGCCAACCCGTAAATCCTACTAGTGTTTCCCCAGTGGGAGGAACGTTTCTCCCATCGAAATTTTCCCCGGTGGGAGAAACGTTTCTCCCGGGAGAAACGTTTCTCCCATCAATGGTTTCTGCCATTTCTCCCGTTTCACCTATGCTTATCATGGTTTCGCCGTTTCTCCCGTTTCTTCTAAGCTCCGGTGTGGTTACCTATACTTATCATGGTTCCGCCGTTTCTCCCAGGCTCCGGCTTGGGTTACCTATGCTTATTATGGTTTCGCCGTCTCTCCCGTTTCTCCCAAGCTCCGGGTGTGGTTACCTATGCTTAACATGGTTTCGCCGTTTCTCCCGTTTCTCCCAGGCTCCGGGTTTGGTTACCTATGCTTATCATTGATTTCGCCCTTTCTCCTGTTTCTCCCAGGCTCCGGGTGTGGTTACCTATGCTTTTCATGGTTTCGCCGTTTCCCAAGGCTCCGAGCTTCATTACCTATGCTTATCAAGATTTCGCCGCTTCTCCCACTTCTCCTAGGCTCCGGGTTTGGTTACCTATGGTTTTCGCCGTTTCTCCCGTTTCTCCCAGGCTCCGGGTGTGGTTAATTATGCTTATCACGGTTTCGCCGTTTCTCCCGTTTCTCCCAGACTCCGGGTGTGGTTACCTATGCTTATCATGGTTTCGCCGTTTCTCCCGTTTCTCCCAAGCTTCGTGTGTGGTTATCTACATTTACTTAGCATGTTATTTCTTTCTCCCTATCTTTTTCATTAGTAGGATTTGCGGGTTGGGTCAATCGTTTTATGCCTCGTTTCCTCGTTTATTCAATATTGGATCACAGCCAAACGTCAAAGGACAAGGAATACCTGAAATTCTGGCGAAAACAAACGTGTTTATCAAACAAACAATCCAATCACATATCGAATAGAAATCGAAATTTTTCACTAATCGGAACCCAGATTACTGATTTAAGCACACAAGCTGTTTTGAACTTGATGAGCTTTCAGGATACCCCTTGATGTGCTAGCCGTCCATCCAGGGTGCCCCAGAGATTTTTTCAATTCCCCCCGGAATTTGCGATTTTTCAAAAGTTTCGATGATATTTCTGAAGATTCTCAGAAAAGATGCGTTGCCAAATTTTCGGCGCTTCGCGCCATATACTCATGTTTTAACTATATTTTATTCGATTTGTTCGACTTTTTACGATTTTTTTTGAAATTTTTTCTTTTTATGCTCTAGGAAGATAAAGCATCGTCGGAATCGCCGAGAAACGATATTTTTGACGCGTTCCTTCAACCGTTTTTGGGCCAATTCATGATCTTGCGAGGCAGGGGGTTAGGGAGGGGGCGTAACCATACCTGGGCGTGGAGGGGTTAGGCGGGGGTATGCACCACCCGAGAAATCAAAATACCCCAGAAATCAAAACATCCCTCCCGAATTCAATTTTTCAAATTTTCTTGTTTTTTTCGCAATTTTTTGATGCCAATGGATAGTGCTAAGAAACGTTGAAAAATAGTATTTTTTCGCCATACCACCATTTTAAAGTCTATTTTTTGACCTTTGAAAAAACCTTGCACCTCCAGAACTTTGTTGCCGCCCACCTATGTATGTAAGCTCTTCAACCCCCTTAGATCATGTATGGCGGCCGCTCTTCCAGCTTAGCCGTCAAACTAGTATGACCGCCTATAGTAAAATACGGCCGAATTCTACTGTTCAGGGTGGCGGTCTGTATATGTGCAGTCACCCATTGGCTATCATCTTTAGTTTATTTTTATTATTGCGTAACATTGCGACAACATTCATTTGTACACAAACGAATACCATCTGTTGTACAAATGCACCATACATACTTGATATGCTCTTGCGCATAATAAGTACTTACATTGTTTATTGATCTTTTTTATATTTCTCGTGTTCTTGCTAACAAAATGTGTGCGCAGGATGTTATCGCAAGCAGTTTTATTAAAGTCCATGGGTGGCCGTCTTACTGTTTATAACATTTTTCCAGGATAAGCCCCGTACAAGCAACTTACTACGAATTTGGGAAATCTAAAAATACCTTGTTTTATCATAGGACGGTGAATCGAGACAGTTAGGGAATCGGAAAAGTCGGAGAACAGAAACACTCGGTGAATCGGGACGGTCGGAAAAAGGAACAGAGCGGCTGGGCCATCTAGCCGATTGCGGGTGGCCAACGTAGGTGGGCGGCACCAAAATTCTTGTGGTGCAAGATTTTTCGAAGGTCAAAAAATGGCCTTAAAAATGGTGGTATGGTGAGAAAACGCTAATTTTCAACATTTCTCATCGACTACTATCCATTGGCATCAAAAAATTGCGAGAAAAAAAAATATCTCAAAAATTGAATTCTGGGGGGCCATTTTGGTTTCTGTGGGGTATATTTTGGTTTCTGAGGGTTGCATACCCCCAAACCCCCCAAGCCCAGGTGTGGTGGCCAGACTACCCTGGACGGGCAGCCAGGTTGGACAAGCGGCCACATAGTATGGACGGCCACACTGGAAAATGTTACAAACGGTAAGGCGGCCACTCTGGACGATCGGCCACCTTTAACAGTATCATTTTTTCTTTCATTCAATGCATCGCAATTGACGTAATGACATAAGTTAAATAGTTCTGCAAGCAGAATCATTCAGTGCACTTTCATACTTGCTGAAAAATCAAAATTAGTATTAACTTCCAAGTTTGACATTGTTCTACAATATGCGTAGGTACAAAGAGTAGACTGCATCATGTGAACAACAATATTAATGATACCAGTTCCAAAAGTAGATCGTTGACCTTTTATCTTTAATTTTAAACCTTTTTTCATGCAAAAAAGTTATTGAACTTAACATTGTGCTGAAAGCATGCGCGTATCACTTAAGTTATGAATGTAATGCATCTCGACTACGGTGCATAAACTTCTCTCATTCGCTTAAATAAATAAGATGCGTTTTCATTTGAAGAGCTGAAATGAAACTTTCTTATTCAATTGGCGTGATGTTTGCAGGTTGGTGACTATATCATTTCCATTGAAATTTCTTTCAGATATATTTGCTAATCCAAAAGCGAAAAAGTGAATTCCGTTTCATAATTAAGTACATTTTTTAAAATAAATTTACTAAAAAAACAATTATAAAGTATTTAATTCTGTACTTGTGTGCACTAATCACCTGGATATTGGGAGGAAAATCGGGTTTTGCTCCGCAAACGTTAGACATGTAGTAAGCGCATACGAATTATAAAAACCAGCGCTAAATAAATAATTCATGAATACGGA
Source organism: Mermis nigrescens (assembly GCA_036768485.1). Classification (NCBI taxonomy): domain Eukaryota; kingdom Metazoa; phylum Nematoda; class Enoplea; order Mermithida; family Mermithidae; genus Mermis; species Mermis nigrescens. Next base: position 14,438,989 of record JAVLUZ010000145.1, on the reverse strand, counting down.
AAACATCATTTTTCAATCATTCCTTTATATATATTCTTGCTGCATCATATCTAGCGCTGAAATTTTGTAAATTTGATTAAATCAATAATGTCATGAATTCGAAACGAAGTGCTTGTGATTCTGTAAGATAATGCTAACAGGTAGCAATAATCTGTTCCATTCCAAATGGCCCATTTCATCTAAATTCTTATAACTGTATTAGTTCTTCACTGCACAGACGGCTTCTTCATTTACGCTCTCGAAGCAGCTGGCTGCTTTAAACACTTTTTATTGATGTTAAAGTGTTTTGCCTAAAATGTAGCATATCTAACAAACTGCTGCAACAACCTAACCCGTAAGATATTCTGCTACAGTAATAAGCTTCAGGAGTGAACATGGGCCGTTTGGAATGGAACACACTTTAGTATTTATCCTCTATCTTTGCTGTGTATTGGCTCATTAGCCCCGCATGCGCTCAAATTATAGTCTGTTTCACTTAAGTTTGGGCAAAAATTTTAAGAATTTTTCCGGAAGTAAGCCGACTGACGACAATTATATATCAAATCAATGCTATAATCGCAATCTGTTGGCTTATTGTCGGTCGGCACGCAGACATTAGAGCGCAGCGACATTAGAGCGCGCGACATTAGAGCACCGAGTTGTAGGTGTTATTGATTTAAAAAAATTTGACGTTTATTGGAACATCTTTTGTGCAATGGAGTAGACTGATCTGTGTTCTAACACCTACAGCTCTAAAACTACGGTAGTAAGGGTGTCATTTTAGGACGTTATTTTGTAGCTTTTCATGCACTTTCTAATGGAACTATACCCTTTTCACTTGTTTTCTTGACACAGAAATGCAGGATAAGTTTACACAAATTCTGATCTTTTGCTTATTTACTGCAGTTTTATGATTGTTTATTGCAGCAATAAATTTCACGCTTGATTTGCACAACTTATAGTAAATGCGTACAACATAAAAAAAATTGTGAAAATGAATACCGTAATCTGTGTCAAGAATATAAGTGAAAAGGGTATAATGGCGTTATCATCAAAACCTACTGCTTCAAAAGTTACTGTCCTTTTTCCAAAGGTAAGTGAAAAAGTCAAAATTTCTACTTTCGTACATTCACTAATTCAACCAGTGTGCAACTCAACCAGAAAGTAAAGAAAGAATTCAAAAGTCTGTTCATTGCTTTATAAAACAAAAGAAACTGCATGCATTTATCACTACCTGATACCGAGATATTCATGTGTTAACTTTGCCCCATTATAATAAAAAGCGTATCTAATTCTGAATCGGAAAGTACATGAATCGTTGCAAATAGTTTCGAGTGTAAGATACAGTAGGACTTTTTCAAAGACATGCTCCTTTTGTCCGTAAAGGTTTAACCGGCTTATTCTTTCATTTATCAGCATAAAAGGTTTGTAAAGTTACGCGAAAAACATCTATTATGGCTGCGCTCTAATGTCGCGCGCTCTAATGTCGCTGCGCTCTAATGTCGAGAGCTCTAATGTCGCCTCACGTTGTCAGATATACTTTTTGAAATTTATGTCCAAACTTGTGTGAAACAGACTATAGCTCTCGATAAGCAATCTCAACCATTTCAGCTTTGGTTGTTTCAACGAGCTTTGGTGCTAATGGACGATTTCTCTACGCTCCTCTAGCAGATGGAAGATACGCCAGTTCAACGTCATCTCCCGAGACTACAAATTCCGAATTTCCACATCTTTCCACCGAATTTGTTTATACGTTCCCTTCCGAAAGTACAACTGACCATACTGTGTCTTTAGCTTCGGAAATAACGTCAGAACCGTTGTCGCCACACACTGAATCGTATATTATTCAGAAAAGTAAGAATATTTCTAGCAATGCGACGGGCTTCAGCTTAAACCGCAGTAATGGCAGTCATTTGACCGACATTAAAAAACAGGCCAAGCTGGTCCTTGCCGGTCAACGCGAATTACAAGTAGAAGACAGAGAAAAATTTGTCATATCGTCTTAAGAAACTGCACGTCACGGACAGTCCAGTGACGAGCGAAATCGAATATGCTATTCCAGAATCCTACAATAGCCCAAATCCGTTAACCACATCCATACTCCATTCAACTAAGCATGATTGGCCATTGGATGAGTCGTTAACAGTCTCAGATATGCTCGTAACGACTGGCACACCTGATTTGTCAATTTCCCACTGGCTCCAGATTCCAAGCAGTCAATCGACCACTGGTCCGCAATCTTCCGAAATACAGCACAATACCCCGATGACAGCGTCGTCGTCTGCCAGGCCACCAACGCTAACCAATTTAGGCGTAACGAGTCGAATGAAAGTTCTAGTTCCGAAAAAGCACCGCAACTCATTACTCCGGCTAAAGCAAACGACTTCAATGTTCTAATGCCGAAGCGTAGCGAGGAGACTTGGTCCAAAAATTAAACAAAAAGGAGCAGCATTGACTTAATTCTTTCTCCGTCAAGTTTTTTCCGGTCTTACACTTTCATTATAATAATGCATTTTCATGTAGTAAGTTTTCTCAGTTTTTTACTGAAGGTTAGTATGTACATATAAAAAGTGCTTATTTCAATTACAAAGAGGCAACCATGGGCAGTTGTGCACAGCACACAAGATTTGAGTTCTACAGGCTACGGAAGAAGAAAAGGGACAATTTTCTAGGAAAATAGGGCAAAATTGAGGTGAAAACGGAAAAACAATCTTGTGTTGCAATAAGACCTTTACCTCTACAAAACTCTCTGAAGATCGATCATTATCAGACGTGCACATGAGGGAAGGTTGGGTTAGTTCTAACCAAAATGAAAAAAGGGAAATTTCTGAGAAAAATTAGGCAAAAGGAAGACCAAAAAAGGAAAAAACGCGAATTTATTGCAAAATACCTATATGAAATTAGCCGGAAAGGGCGGATTCAACATAGTTTCATACTATTTTAGCATTTACTAGTTTTTGAGGTCATTTAGGCTCAAAACTCTGGCAGACTCGCAAATCGACCATCAGTAGTAAGCGACAGCCAACCACGATAAGTGTGGGTGCATAGCGCCTTTTATCAATAAATTGATAAAGGTCGTTAATTAAATTCAGATAATTTACTTTTAATACTGATTATTTGATAATTAATTTGTCTATTCCTAACCTGTATAATAATTTTATCTATAAGTTTGATTACATTACCTTTGTGTAGCTCAGAGCATTCATAGTAAACTTTTCTGCGAAACAACATAAAAAACTTTCCGGCAACATAAAAAACTTTTTCGCCAAGTAAACATGACGTCACTTTAGCGACTGATCTTTTTTATGCTTCAAAGCCTAAAATGGTTTGAATAAATAGTCATAACTTTTGATCTAAAAACAATGGAAGCAAGCGATTTTCAGATTTAGATTTCTCATATGAATTTATACCGAAAGTTCAAATATTAGCCGTTTTGTTCAATTTTTAATTTCACAATTTTATTATTCAATGAACATTAGGTTTAGTCTAAAAATTTCAGGCAACCAAACAAACAGTTGACGAGGAAAAATTACTCATTAAAAATACATTCGATTACCCAGTTATATTTTGTTTATTCTTACCTGATTACTTATTTTGTTCATCCTAAGTATGTTGCATTTTGTCCGTGTTCACAAAAAAATTTTCACCGACGACTGCTTAACGCTTACTTGATATTCAAACTTCTTATGAAGCGCGCGTATTTGGTTTGTGTTCATAAAAACCTTTTCGCCAACTAATGATATTTTTAGATATTTCTAAAGCTGAAATTTTGGGGGTTGTTGCACATGTGTGCACATTTTCCCTACACATTTTGCACATTTTACGTCACATTCGGCACATTCTTGAATGTGCTCGTCACATCCCGCATTGTTATGATCACATTCGGCACATTTACTTCATATCATAATTAAGAAAAGCCACAATCAGCACATTCCATAAAAAGCGTAGTTTGAGTGTACATTATACGCGTTTCTTAAGAATATTCATAAAATTCCTCAACACTGTAGTAAGAAGTCTGAAATAATCATCATTTTAGCGAAATTGTGCTTTTTGAGTGTATTTTAATCTCACATTCAATATTTTCATCCTCACATTCTACTTCACATTCCTCTACATTCTTGAATGTGTTCCTAACATTCGACACATTTACCCTCATATTCATCACATTTTGTAAGTGTTTTCTTTATGAGCCCTAGTAATTTCCTGGCATAAAGCTTATCTTCCCGGACACTCTAGCTACAGCACTAATATTCACTAATGGAAAAATGGTCATGACCATACCTGGGCGTGGGGAATTTGGAAGGTATGCACCCCCGAGAAACCAAAATACTCCCCCTCCCGGAATTCAATTTTTGAAAGTTTCTTTTTGTTTTTTTCGCAATTTTTTGATGCCAATGGATAGTGCTCGATGAGAAACGTTGAAAAATGGTGTTTTTTCGCCATACCACTATTTTTAAGGCCATTTTTTGACCTTTTAAAAAATCTTGCACCCCCCAGAACTTTGGTGCCGCCCACCTATGGTCATGACTGGTCTTAGATCAGAATCGGAGATTGCGCAGATTTTTCAAAAAGATTTTGTGCTTGCTCGACATTTTAAAGTTGCGTAAATAAAAAACAGTTGAACGATCTGATGCATTATCGAAAGTTTTTACGTTCCCGAAATGGTTTTTACGTTGGTTCGCAGAAAAGCTTACTATGAATGAATGAACAAAAAGATAAATATAATTAAGGTTTAGGTTAAACAAATTAAATAATTAATTAAATGTAATAAAGTTTAGGACGAGCGAATTAAAGGAATAGATTAGGAATAGACAAGTTATAATTAATTAATCAGTATTAAAAGTATAAATTATCTAATTTTAATTTATGACCTTTTTCAATTAATTGATAAAAGTGCAAGGTCACTAGGTATGTTATAGCCAGTGGCGGATCTAGGATTTTCCTAAGGGGGCGGTATCCCAACTTTTCCAAAAACAGTCGAAAATAGGTTAATTTGCCCCTAACGCGCGAAATGGCGTTTTTTCGGTGATGTACATTGTATACTTTTACATAAAATTACTTTTGACGCCATTTTTTTTCTTAAAATTTTAAAATTTTTGACAATCTTGTGCGAAAAAAATCATTAAATTTCTTTCACTTTAACAAAAATCTGGCGCGAAGCGCCGAAAAATTCGTTAAATTAAGGCGGATAGACGTCTACAAGCATGATTTACTGCTTTATTTCCTGTATTTATAGCATTTGATGCGAAACACCGAAATTCTTAATTGAAAATAGAAAACACCTTGCAAACATAGCTGTTTCTGCTGCTAAAATTGTTTTGAAACCTATAGAACAGAAAATGCTTCCAGGTCGCCAAGAAAGTAAATAAATGTCATTAATAGTTCGGAAAAATTCGAGAAATTAAGGTCATTGACGGCCAGAAATCATTGCAAATTGAATATCCATTCTTTATCTCGCCAAATATTTTTGGTCAGTGGGGAGACGGCCGCCCCCGTCCCTTCTTAAATCCGCCCCTGGTTATAGCATAGGCGCTACGCGCCCGTGGTTAGTCTATAGTCCGTCCAAACAAGTTTGAGCATAAGTTTAAAAAATTATCTCCGACAAAAAGCTGATAGATTGCGATTATAGCATTGATCTAATATATAATTATCATATCCGCCAGCTTATTGCCGAAGAAAATTCTTAAAATTTATGCCAAAACTTATGTAAAACGAAGTACAGTTGGCTGTCCCTTACTACCATCCTATGCATCTATGGTCACGATCACACGTGGGCGCGGTAGGTAGACCCCCAAGAAGCTAGCAGAGACCCCCATAGATCGACAGAGCCTTAGAATTAAGTTTTTGGCATGTTCTTTTAATGATTTTTCAGACTTTTGCATCATTCAGCCCCCCTCCCGCTCCCCTTAAATCCGCCCACAAGTTTTAGCATAAATTATCAACGGCAATATGCCGACAGATTCCAAGCGATTATTGTGTATTGATCTGATATAAAAAATTATCAAAATGTGTTCTGCTTGTTGTCGGTAACAATTTATAAAAATTAAAAGCCCAACTTATGTGAAACAGACAGGCACGTAGCTGACCATTTGGATTTGGGGGGACTAAAATTTTGAAGTCAGGTGATTTGGTTCTAAAAAGTGTATAAAAAATGTTGAAAAGTATTTGTGTACTAGCAAAGAAAAATGCTCAGATGGAACAAAAAAGATTAATATACTTGGAATTGTGGATTGTTAAGGATGTAAAAGGAGGGGACTAGGAAAAAGCTACCTAAAGTCGCAAAATCTGATAAAAATCACACTTTCCGTAAGCAACGCAAAAAATCGAAGTATATTCTGCGGCCTCTAAAAAAGTGTCTTTTTTAAATAATTTTCAAAGTTTCAGATAGAGTGTATAAGCAAAATCTATAATGTTTACTTTTTTTAATTGCTGGCAAGTCGCAACGCTGACTAGCTTCGTATCCTGATTGATGGAAAACTAAGTGGTATTGTATTTAAAGTTCTTTTATTTTGTTTTGAGCATTAAAGCAAGCAAAGCAGGGGCCGATTGATTAGTGCACACAATCGTTATGGGCATGCTAGTGTACCTTGCTTTTTCAATCATTTTCATGTTTAAATATTTTAATGTGTTGGCCGCAAAATATACTTCGATTTTTTGCGTTGCTTAGAGAAAGTGTGATTTTTATCAGATTTTGCGACTTTAGGTAGTTTTTTCCTAGTCCTCTCCTTTTACATCCTTAACAATCCACAATTCCAAGTATATTCATCTTTTTCGTTCCATCGGAGCATTTTTCTTTGCTAGTACTCTACTTTTGGTTAGCATGATTTGAGTAGGTACTTCAGTCAGTTAAAACATACAGTAACATGCCACAATAATGACAGCAGTCCAAGAACGCGGAAAACAATATTGTTCTTAACATAAGCATTATCCTTTATAAACAAGACAACCTTACAATATTTAAACAGATAAAAGTTTTTCAGCATAAACTTTACGCAAATATCAAGTGTAAGGAACACTAACGCTCAGATTTAGAAGTAAAATAAATTTATAGTGTAAACTACTTATTAACAACGAATGAATAGTGCAAACTTTACACAATTACTAGATGTAGAGAAAACTAACAGTCAGATTCCCAATTCTGATTTTACGTAGAAGATTAAAAAAAATAAAGCTTTCGTAAGGCTCTAGAACTAAAATTAATATGCAGTGTAAACTTTACACAACCACAGAGTGTAAAGAAAATTTCAGTCAGATTCGTAATTCTGATATTACTCTGATATTACGATCAATATTTATGAAAAAATTAAGTCTTCACAATGGTCCGAGGGCAAATAAATATCAGATGTAAACCACTTTACACAACTGTTGAGTGCAAAAAACTGGCGTATCACATTTGATTTCTGGTTCATTTTTAGACTTTAGATTATGTCCAGACTCATAACCCAGAACTTGGCAGAAAAAAACAAGACAGAAACACGTTTAACTCCCCCATTTTTTTGACTTTACACCTCCCGAAAAAGCTAAATAATAATGTAAACGAACGCAATTCGCTGTGACGCGTACCCCTTAAAAAGTACATTATTTTTATCCTATTCGACCTCGCCTGACTACTGAACAGAGAAAGTGGCGAACAAAAAAATGGACAAACACGTATTTTCCACTGTCCACCACATTGTAAACTTTAAAAATCTGAACCTAACGCCCTATGAGTGTTAATAAATTCGGTTCGGACCAGTTTGTAGCCCTTTGATTGTAGTACGTTTGTATGTGCCAAACTTATGTTCCGAAAAATATTTGATATGATTTACCAATCAAAATACGAAAAAAACCTGTTTTTTCGCCCATTTTACACCTCAGATTTCGAACTTTACACCCCTATAAACAACTGAATATTATGTTTTTTTGAACGCGGCTTGCTTCTACGTGTAGCTGTTAGAAGTTACTTTTATTTCTATTTCAATCGATTAATCCCAACTCATTCTCGAAAAAGTTGGCAGAGAAATCTTGAACAAAATCTGTTTTTCACTCATCCACTAGACTGTAAAGTTTGAACCCCTGGTACTAACTGCGTATTAATTGTATAAAAGTTTGCTGGTAAGCAGAAGATAGCCCTTAATCCGTAGTACATTTCTGTCAGAAAAAATTCTTAAAACTCATAACCAGAGTTTTTGGCAGGCATAAACAAGTCGAAAACTCGACCAAAATGTGTCTTTTCACCCCCAGATTTTCGCACTCTTTACATTCCCATTCGAGAACTGAGGCGAAATTCGAAAAACAAAAAAGTGTGTGATCTACGGAACCTAAATAGATGAATAAGTCAAATGAATTGCATGGTTTTGCCAAAAGGATTAAAAAAATGAAAAAGTTAGTATCCAGAAGACTTGAACCCATGATTCGTTTTTTAAATCCACATGCGAGAACGGATACGTCAGCCATTGCACCAACTCAACTCGTAGCCAAGATTTCAGCTTGATTATACCATATTGAAAAATATTCATCATTCTACTGAAGTTTAAGAATAATGCATTTATGATAATGAAAATAATTATTTATTAAAGACGAGTCAAAAAACCTCTGAAATAAGAAAAATCTGATCAAACAATATGCAATACGGAGTTATCTATCGGCATTAGAAAATAGATTTATAATTCAAAGTTCACCTCTTCATACCTCAACAAACACTGGCTGTAGAAAAATTTAAAGGTCAGATTCGTTATTCTGACCTTACAGAGAACATTTTTTTAAATTCATCATCCACGATGCTCTGGGCGGAAATTTTTTTAGTATAAAGTTACACCTGCACTAATAACGCAATATTGATTGTAAAGAAACAAAATAAATTTTGACGTGTAGCGCTTAGGACGAAGCACATTTTAAAGATAATTACCACGTTCTGTCTACTAAGTGGAGAATATGGCAGGAAAAAATATTTTTTGTCCCAGACTCTTTACAATGAAACGCCTCTAAATTTGAAAATATTACTTTAAAAAATAAAAAAAGGCTCCCCTAGATTTTATAACCGTCTACCTTTTGAATCCAATCAGACTGCATAGAATGTAAAACTGATTAGATATGCTTGTGCACATGAAAACAGTAAAAATCCGTCTAATTTACACTCCTGTGCAACAACTAATGAGTGTGAAGAAATTTTAAGACCAGATTCGTTAACTACTAATCAGGAAAAACATTTTAAAAAAATTGGCCCTGCGCCGATCATTTGAAGTTTTGGTGTAAACTTTACACACGCACGACTGGCTCGGTATTGAGTGTAAACAAAAAAAGGGTATCTAAGTTTTTTATTATCTACCTTTTGGAAAAAACCGCGCCTCCCAGATGTGTGCCGTTACATCTGTGAGGGGGGGCATATGTTGGGGTACCCAAGTATATTATAGGTACGCGCTAACGTGCTACCTATGATAGTCTGTTTCATTTATCCGAGAGCTTTTTCGGTAAATGTTTTGGGAGGCTACAGTAAACCCTTCTTTCTTATTTACTGTAGGTCGCTAGATCTCACTGTAGCTATGTATGTAGCAGAAGGGTTTTTCAATAACATTTTTGCAGCATAATTTATTCTCGTCATTCAGCAGATCAATCAACTTACACATAAAAATCGCGCATTCAGCTTATCCTAAGTTGACACTATAAACACAATAGACCAAAATGTTAAGAAACGCCGCGAACTTCCGCATAGGTCAGTGGTAAAACGTCTGCTTGTCGTCGAAGCAACCCGGATTCGACTCCAGCCGATAGCTTTTTATTTAGCGCACTTACTGTAGTATGCCCCAGCACTGATTAAATGCTTAAATTAAATTTATATGGACGGATTAGTGCAATTAAAATGCAAGAATTCCAGCCACTCGCCCTCGCTGAGCTGATCTGCCGAATTACAGTAATTCGTCTTGTTTCGCTTACTGTAGCCCTTGAAAAAATTGACTAAAAAGCTCTCGAATAAATGAAACAGACTATAGTTTGAGCACTCTAAAATAAAAAGACGAATTAAATGGACTTTTAATGCAACAGAGGAGAGCGTTAGCTTACCTAGGCTTTTCCAATTATATTTTTGGCTTTTTTTGTTTCCATTTGATTTCCAAAAGGGTAAAAAGAATGATTATTGACAGCAAAGATTTTCTCACAGTTCAATTCCAGAAATCCTATAGTCTGTTTCATTTATTCGAGAGCTTTTTCATTAAATTTTATTTAAAGGCTACAGTAAGCGTAACAAGATGATTTTCAACAGATAAGCTCAGTGAAAGCGAGCGGCTGGTTTCTTCTCTGTGGTTTTGTAATTTTTGACTATCCTGATTTATCATCATACATACATGATCTTGGAGGAGGGAAAGTTTCCCCCCAGAAAATTTTTTACTTTCTCCCAGAAATAACCTCCCCTAATTCGCGATTTCGCAAAATTTCCCAAAAATTCGTTGAATAGGTGCTTTTTAAGCATTTTAGCTATCTACATATCTATTTGCTGAAAAGTCAGATTTTTGGCGCTTCGCGCCATACACTTATGTTTTATTTGATTTTTTTCGACTTTTTCGAATTTTTTGTTTTTATGCTCTAAAAAGATAGAGCATCGTCAGAAATGCCGAGAAACGATGTTTTTGACGCGTACTCACAATTTTTAAGCCCAAAAAAGCTATTAAAAATTTCACCCCTCCTCCCGTATTCCCGTGCTGTGCATGTCTGCTTGTCATTGAAACAAAGACAACGTGTAGACAAATTTACTCTCGAGCAGCGGATACAACTCTAATGTTTTTAGAATATGACTGCACGAGCAATTGATTATAATCAGCCACTAGAGACATAAGCTTGTCTTTCAACGCCGTTGTATCAGCCATATCCGCATAAGACGACATACTTTTTTGGATAGATTCGTTATTTTTTCCAATTTCATTCAACTTCATATTCAGGCTGAGTAGCTAAATTAGAAAAATCAACCATTTAAGAGAGACCACTGAAAGAACGATATAAACATTATAATGTAAACTTTGTTGAAGGACACAGATTAAAAAAATTGAATAATAATAAAATATGCTCGACAGACTAAAAAGCAAAGTTAACCCTTCGTTTACCATCATATTTTGCAGTCTTCAGGGTACCATCACAATACGCCGTCCTAGTCTATGTTAAGCTACATCTTCAATCCATACAAAAAAACAAGAAAAGTAGATTTCTGTTGTGTTAAACACGACAACCAGGAAATGCATTTAAAAAGCTGAAAAGGAAATGCATTTAAAAAGTTGAAAAGGAATAAACCATTAAGTTTTTTTAGAACTCTATTTTCTCATAATGAGTTTTTGTGATTAACATGAGTGAGCGAAATCATATAATTACCTCAATTAAAATTCCGCAAGCTTATGAACTTAAGCTATCGTAAAGTAACAAGTTCTGGTTTTAACAGATGTGTAACATTGCTACTAAATCACCCTAAATGACAGGATGTTTACAAAGCTTTTACCTAAATTCTCATTCAATCCATAATCGAAGGAGTAGAACGGTCGGTTCTTCACTGCTGCTGCTCCATCGTTCAATTAGAGACAAGGTCGCTTCAAGAAACGCGTGTTGTTCAGAAGTATAGCAGATGTCTCATCGTGGTGGGGGAAGTCAAGCTGCAACCAGCCAGCAAGGCAAAGTGGGTGCTGCAGGTAAAGAAGCTGGTGCCGCCCCTGGAGGTCAAGCCCCAGCAAGTGCAAGTCAGATGGGTGGAGGTGGTGGTCCTCCAGCCTCAGTGCTTCAGTCAGCTATCGAATACAGTACGGCAATAGTAGGCGTTGACAAAAAACCAGAAGGAAAGTCAATGTTGTCCGGGCCCGTGGACAAGAAGGACGTGCAGAGACAGAGCCAATTGGTGAAACAGGAAACAAATAAATCAGCTTACCAAGTAAGCGACTTCTTACTTGGCAGTAGGACTTAGGTCTACATATGAAATCTATAATATACTTAGGCACAAATATGTTACGATACGACAAGACCAAATTTTGGGAAATTATGAATGAATGAATGAATGAATGAATGAAATAATTTATTACTGAAACGCGACAATTACGAAAATTATAAAATTAATTAATTTTCTAGCGCCTATGAAATGAATAAGAAAGCACGAGAATGCGACTGCGTAGGATGGAAATCTACACCTACAAATTCTTCAGGATTAATGAGCTTTTAAAACATTTTACTGTTTGATCAAGAAAATTCAATTTCAGACATAAGTACCTGAACTTTACGAAGTATCAGATGGTCGTTCTGATTCTACATGCTGTAATGTGCGTTTGGGAACTAAAATACGGTCTTAGGTATACGTAAATTTTAGCAGGTCACCATGTTTCGCTTCTGTCTTATTTTTCTTCGCTCGCCCTCAGGTGAGTAGCAGGTCGTCGTAACCAGACATGCAAAGCACGGCCGATCTAGGGGAGGGTCAGTCAAATAGCTCTTTGAACTAAAATAGTCTCAAAAAAGTATTAGCTAAACTTAAAGTAAAAACTGTTAGTCCAAAGATTTCTGATCATTTCAAAGCAATTTTGAATAATGTTTTTCAGTTTCATCGATTTTTAGCCGTCATTTTGCCTCATTATTGCCAGAGAATCCCCAATTTTTTTATTCTAGAGAGTCCAGATACCCAACCCTCATGTGCATGGTAGACTGGGGGTCAGCCTATCTGGGGGAGGGGGTCAAAAGTTGAGCTTTTTTGCGCCAAAATGACCACAAAAACTAGTATAAACGCTAAAGTAGTATAAAAACTATGTTAATTCCACAGTTTCCGGTCCTTTTCAAGCTTAAATAAAAGTTACAATTTTCATCTATTTTTGGCCTTTATTTTGTCTCACTTTTCCCCGGAAAATTCCCAATGTTTTCATTCTGAGAAGTCTAGACCATAGATACACAGTATGGCCGATCAGGAACTCGGCTAGTCTGAGAAGGTCAAGAGTTGAGCTTTTTGGGCCAAAATGACATCAAAAACTTGTATAAGCGCTAAAATAGTGTTAAAACTACGTTCCTACACAGTTTCTAGTGAATTAGGGTACTTATAAAGAAAATTTTTAATTTTAATTCATTTTTAACCTTCTTTTTGCCTCATCTTCCACGAAAAGTTTCCCATTTTTCCATTCTAGGGGCCTAGACCCTCCCAACCCCCCCCCCACATGCATGTCTACCCTCCCAACTCCCCCACATGCATGTCTGGTGACAACTCGTAATCTTTTTGGTGTTAAAATTTGTTTAAATGAAAGCAATGCTGAGCTGATACAGGTTGCGGAACCTACCTCCGATAATGCATTTCTCAGAGAAATAAAATTGTGTTATGCAGATCGGGAATTTCATCAGTTCCACGCAGCTGCTCTGGTCGATAGGATAGGAATTGAATTCTAAGTATTACAGGAGCTAAAGATTACAATAAGTTTTAACAGAGGAAAAGACAGCTATTTCGTCAAAAGAGAAACTTTAATAGGTACCTATGTACGTATAGCAGATTTGGTAAAATCTATCAATTGAAATTTTACAAAAGAGTTTCAAAAACTTTTTAATGCACGTAGCTTTAGATCTCAAAACTAACAAATTTTGTCAGTGCTGGAGTAACGGCAGTTTTCAGTCTTAAGTCAATGTCTACTCGTACTTCAATTTAATGTTCCTAGACTGACGCTTAGCTAGGATTGATTGTTTCCCTATTCGTGTATGTAGGTGCCTTCAAAGGGCAACATTGGCTACTCAGCTCGGCGTAAACATGTTTACATTGAAACAGCGCATGAGTCTGCATATTTAGCTTCTTACCAATTTTGACCAAAATAATTAGCGTATTAAATATGACCGTAAAAAGTTGATATTACCAGGCAATTTATCTCATTCCTCTCTTTTCTGATCCCGCAGAAGCGCAAAAAGTATCGCAAAAATTCTCAAGATCGAAGTCCAGGGACGATTTTCAACGAAAGTGTTTTTCACACCTCCTTTTGAAGATCCACGTGTTTTGCCGAAAATCCTGAATTTAAAAGTCAAATTTAAAGTAGGTAGGATTATTCCTGGAATTTTTAAGCGAAACGGTAAATCTTCGATTTCAACAATATGCATATTTTCGTATAAATTTCAGCGGTGAGTCAAATGAAAAATTATGACATTCTAATAAGCAACTCACGGTTGCTTATAAGATTGTTGAAAATCTTAATAAGCATTTTCCTGCATATTTCTAGTAAGCATCTTACACGCACTGAAATTTCTTGCAAGAAAGCTTCATTATTGTGCATTTGTTGCCATTGCTTACATCTTGCGAGCACTCACGAGTCACGAGCAATTGAGTATTGCCAACAAGAAGGAAGAGTAAGCAAGTCACAAGCATAGGTGGGTGGCACCAAAGTTCTGGGAGGGGTGCAAGATTTTTCAAAGGTCAAAAAATGGCCTTAAAAATGCTGGTGTGGCAATAAAAACACCATAAGAAATGCAAGCAAGTCACAAGTGATTATGTCTTGCAAAGATTTACCGGAAACCCAACATTTCTTAAAAGAAGAATTGCAAGCACTCCACAAGTATCTATGTACCACAAGCATTCATATGCAATCGATATTTCTGATTAGCAGGATTGTCAACAATTTACAAACATCACAAGCACTCAAGATTTTCAACCATTAGAATTTTATAACAAGTAACAAATGTTTATGTCATGCAGGCATTCGTACTTAATCTGAAATATTGATGGTAAATCGAGCTGCAAGTTAATCATGAATACATCTCTCAAATGTACATACGGATGACATGAAAGCATGTAAGTAAGCAAGTGACAGCAAAGAGTATAACACTTGCAGGATTACTAGCGAGCTGTCTCGTAAAATTTTTCCTGTAAGAATCATGAGCACACAACGTGGGAAGCTGCAGTTCTTTAAAGAACAAAGTTTTCCCAAAGGGAAAATAAGGGAAAAAATAACATTTTCGAAAATCGAGTGCCTACTCACCTGCTCAAACATTTTCATTTAAAACATTTTTTCTGATGCCAGTCGAACATGCTGAATTAAGAGAAAAAAATTTGATTTAGTCGCAAGTTCCCGGAGGGAGGAAGGGCAAGTAGAACAGAAAAAAAAATTTTTCGTTTGGGTGTATATAAGCTTAAACCTGAACCCACAAATAAAAAGAAAAATAATTCATTCTTTGCAGTGTCCCTAGACAGACTATGAAAACTCATAAAATTTCTGGCATTATACTCAGCACACCGAAATGAGTCAGAAAAGATTGCTTTCTTGCTGAAATCTGTGGTGTTACCGTATTCGCCGATTCAGCATTAAGTAACATGTCGAAAAGTTGTCATATAGTTATTAGGTACGTATATAGGTTGCATATTATATATTCACTTATTTGTTCGATCAAAATAATGGAAACGTTCATTTTTCTCGCTCAAATTACGAATGTTTGAAAATAAACTTAGCAAGTTTCTTTTAAAAAGTTAAAAAATTTCAAAAAATGAAGGGTTCAAAGGAATTAGATAGAGGAAATTTCTATCCGAAAAAGAAATCATACAAACAAATACAAACATTTGAAATATCCACAACATTTTGCAGCAGGCTAGTGCGATCAAAAAAGAAACGACTGGTCGAAAGTGCTTTTTCATGAGACACGGAGAACGGCTAGACCGCGTATTCCCCGGTTGGATGCAACTGGCGTTCTCTGAGACTGGTAGCTACAAACCGTATGATCTTAATATGCCCATGTCAGTGCCTAAACGCAATAACTATGCTGACAATGCAAATGATGGTCCTTTGACGGAGGTGGGCTACATCACATCCCAAATGTGTGGTCGAGCCATGCGAATGTCCCGCAACATGATTGATCAGATCTACAGTAGTCCCGCCTTACGTTGCTTACAGTCTGCTCATGGTATGATGATTCATTGTATGTATAAATATTTGAAAAGTAATAGGCAACGAATCTCTGATAAAAACATGGTTGGCCTTGACCTACACACGGGGTTCAGGTAAGGAAGACCATAGAAGAATAGCATGGCCAATCAGAGTAGGGCCAGCCGGTCTGGAAGGGGGTTGAAAATTGAGTTTTTTCGTGCAAAATGAGCTCAAAACTATTATAAGCGCTAAAATAACGTTAAAATACGTTATTACACAGTGTTTGGCCAATTTAAAGCATTTTTAAAAAAATTTACACTTTCCCCCATTTTTGGCTTTTTTGGACCCCCAGAATTAGGCTGCTGCCCATGTGTGGTAAGAGCAGCAAATTAAAGCGAAATTCAGAGGAATGCTTTAGGCTTTCATTCAACAAAACAGTTATGCGCACTAAATCTCGCGGATTTCAACTTGTCACTGTGTTGTTTTACATATCGCTATTTGAAGTTCTTATTCGGTGATCTTGTTAAAAATCGCTCCAGAAACTACAATTTATCCAAGTTAATAAGTGAATTATGAAAAGCATGTGAATAGGCTTTTTATGCAAGGTTTAGAAAAATCATTTCTGTATGTTTGGACGCGTAAACTTGAAATTCAGCGAACCATAAAATGGAATACTGAGGTAAATAGTTACTAGCATAGGTGGGCAGCTCCAAAATTCTAGGGGGGCGAGATTTTTCAAAGGTCAAAAACTGATCTTAAAAATAATGGTATGGCGAGGAAGACACCAGTTTTCTAACATTTCTCATCGAGCACTATCCATTGGCATCAAAAAATTGCGAAAAAAACAAAAAAAATTTAAGAAATTGAATTCTGGGGGTATTTTGATTTCTGGGGGTATTCGGCCTTCTAGGTGGTGCATACATACCCCCAGGCCCATGTGTGGTTATTAGGCATCGAATCGACGTGATTGTACACTGCCCGGATCGCAAATTATAATTTGGTTTTCGAAATGTTTCAATGTTTTAAGTACCTACATATCATTATTTCACAAACGAAGCATTTCTTGGATCTACAAATTAGTCAACCAGCGCCCCAGCGCCGAAATGCCGAGGGCCTAAAAGTATTTACACATTAAAAACACCGAAAAATTAATCTTAGAGCCGAAAATATTATTATCGACATTATCCTCAGGTTTTCAGAGAGTATACTTATTTTCCTCACTTTGCTACTTCTATTCATAAAAGTTTATGCATTGTTGTGTTCTACTTTATACATTAGTTTTAAACGTTAGGTACGATACCTGGGCGTGGGGGGTTGGGGGTATTCAGCCTCCAGAAACTAAAACACCCCCAAAAACCGAAATACCCCCAGAGTTCAATTTTTGAAAATTTTTTCCGCAAGTTTTTTATGCCAATGGATAGTGCTAGATGCAAAACGTTGAAAAATGGTGTTTTTTCGCCATACCACCGTTTTTAAGCCCTTTTTTGGCTTTTGAAAAATTTTGCACTCCCCAGAACTTTGGTGCCGCCTACCTATGGTAGTTACCCTTACTAATAAGATAGTCGAAGTTTGTTGAATCATCTGGGCTTTTCGTAGTCAGTGTTTGCTCTTTCGAATACACAAAATACAGTTAAGATATGGAACGTAAACCGATGACCTACATATAATTGTCGTCACAGTTACGTTGAAGCAACATATGCATGTACTCGTGCGCACACATGGGCGTGGGGGGTTTGTGGGGTATACACCCCAAGAAGTTCAAAAAACCCCGCAGATCACCGTAGACCCTCCAGAATTCTCTTTTTAGTAACATTTTTGGCGATTTTTGGCGATTTCATTCCCATAATTTTCTTGCTGCCCATGCATGCTCGTAAGTATAAACCTATTACTATTAATCGTGCAGGTGTAATGAAGTCGGCTAGAAAAAATTCAAGCACTCAAATTCAAGTTGAACCAGGATTGTTCGAGTACATGGGATGGTACAAGGATGATTTCCCATCGTTCCTTACACTGGAAGAACGCCATGAGTATGGCTATGAAGTGAATCGCGATTACAAGCCAGTGATAAAAGCCGAAGATTTGAAAAAGGCAGCTGCCACTGAGAGCATCGCAGACTACTACAAAAGATCGTTTACAGTAAGTAATATTTTTGACTTCGTCAAATCCCAATCATACGGGATTTTGTTTAATGGCTTAGGAAAATGCTCAAAATTAAGTCAAAGAATGTATTGCTCTATATGTCATAAAATTAGCTTTTTGAAGTGAGCAAAATTTCTGGCATGATTTCTTTGCTTTTATAGAGTACATAGCTTACGCGCCTGCTGCTATAGAAGTATAGCTGCATGGTTTCACTTCGGATAGTCAGTTAGGCCACAAATTCTTCACTAGTTTCATACGTAAGAGCCGATTCAACAGTCTAAAGCACAGCCTTAAACATCACAGATTACAATTTTTGTTCTTTTTTCACCTCCATCCAAGTGCTGATGCCCAATGTTAATTTCTGTACTCGTTTTTTTAAATAAGCTAATTATCGTTATTTATATGCGTCCTCCTTTGATTCGACCTACAGAAGCAGCCATTTCTTGACCTAATCTGGGGACAACGTCGATCTAAATAGCCTGAAATTATATTTTATCTAAATAACGAGCTTATAATCGGTTGCGTATTCATGATTTTTGTACATGTGAGGCTGTTACTTACATTTCTTCGGAATTTGACGAAAATAATCCCTAGAAACATCTATCGCGCAAAATGGCTTTTTCATCATTTTTCTGGAAATGTTAAAAAAATGAATGCGTTTCAGCCTCTTATCTCCTATGTATGCCGAAAAGCGGAAGATCTATCATAATTTCAATGAGAGCAGAAAAAATTTTACATTTCACTGGTATTTCCGCCCAAGAAATCTTTGTAGAGCCGAATAATCTTCACTGCACACGAAGGCTATACGTACATGGCGCAAAAATAAGGCTTTCAGACGGCCAAGAAACTTCGTTTATCACTGAAAGTACCTAGGTACTAATGATGCTAAATAAAATCGAGGGCCGACTAAAGGCTAGCCGCTTTGCTTTACATAGTTGGCTGGTTAAGATGGATGAATATTTTCTAATTATTTTTTCTAAAAAAAGTCGTCATCTTTCAGCATTTTTCAATTTTTTTGACAACGGATAATGCTAATTAATGACATGTACTAACTTTAGTCTGAAAGCCTTAGTTATTCTCCAAAAATGTGCTTTACTCAGCATAAATTCTAGCAAGTTTGCAAAGAATTGTGTAAAAACGTCTAACATTGTAATGTACATTTCACTTCGCGCCACCACGTAGTAGCACGTACAATTTCGCTCAAAACACACTACTTGCACTTTACTGATCTTCGTGCATTGTTTAGCCCAAATTTATAGAACGTTGAGTACTGCTGTCAGAAATTGAAATAAAAATTTAAATCCTAAATTTATATATCTAAAAATTTTAATCACATTAGAAATGATTTTTTTCACCATAAAACGTTGAAAAGCGTCATTTCACGCAAAAGAAAAAAAGTTTCGGGACTATTTTCGATGTTTGGGATAAAATTGGGGTACCGCCTCCTTTTTACGAAACCGTATCCGCTACTGGTTCATTTCTAATCTTGTCAAGGCTATGCAGTCCGAAATGACGGTCCTGTCCCCTTAAACCCACCCTTGCTTGTATTTTTAATTTTTGCATGAGTAAAGGATTTATCTTATGACGACAGGCGCGGATTTAAGGGGGGGGCGGGGGGGGGCGGCCGCCCCCACATTGGCCAAAAATATTTGGCGAGATAAAGAATGAATATGCAATTTGCAATGATTTTTGGCTGTCAGTGACCATAATTTCTCAAATTTTTCCGGCGCTACGCGGCGGATGATATCTATTAATGACATTTATGAACTTCCTTGGCGACCTGGAAGCCATTTTCTGCTCTATTTTTGTATAGTTTCCTTCTATTTACAATTTAAAATTTCGATGTTTCGCATCAAATGCTATAAAAACAGGAAATCAAGCAGTAAATCATGCTTCTAGACGTCTATCCGCCTTAAATTCACAAATTTTCCGGCGCTAAAAAAGTCAAAGAAATTTAATGATTTTTGCGCACAAAATTGTCGAAAATTTCAAATTTTTCGAAAAAATATTGCGTCAAAAGTGATTTTATGTAGAAGTGTACAATGTGAAACAAAAAAAAACGCTATTTCGCGCGTTAAGGGCAAATTTTTGGACCTATTTTTGACTGTTTTTGGGAAAAGTTGGGTTACCTACCCCTTAGGAAAATCCTAGATCCGCCACTGATGACGACTAAAAAGATAAATCCGACTCGACAAATATCAAATGAATGCTTATTCGCATTGCGGTATTGCTGTAAACCTCGAAACCCTATCTTGTGAATGTGTGTTGTGTTATTTTAATTTAAAAAAATTTCCTACCCATCTCTTCTCATTTCAGCATATTTTACAGAAATTCCGACTATTAAAATCCATTTTTTATTCATTTCTAAAAGTTTTCATGTTCTGCGTTTCGCCCCATCATCTGCCGGAATTTTTACTTCCTATTTTAAAAAGATATAGATAAGTCACAACTGTAGATGCTACCATAGGTGGGGTACCGAAATTCTGGGGGTGCAAATTTTTCAAAGATCAAAAAATGGGCCTAAAAATGGTGGTATGGCGAAAAAACACCATTCTTCAACGTTCCTCATCGAGCACTATCCATTGGCATCAAAAAATTGCGATAAAAAACAAAAAAAATTTCAAAAATTGAATTCTGGGGGGAGGGTATTTTGATTTCTTGGGGGTGCATACCCCCAGACCTTCCACGCCCAGGTGTGGATGCAACGCGTGGTCGACCTAGGGGGGCATGCGGTCTGGACGGGTCAAGAATTGAGCTTTTTTGGGCCTCAAACGACCTCAAAAGCATGTATAAGCGCTAAATTAGCATTAAAACCGCGTTATTACACAGTTTCTGATCAATTGAAAACACTTTTGAAGAAAAATTTTAATTTTCATGCGGTTGTTGCCTTCATTTTACCTCATTTTCCCTAGAAAATTTCCCACTTTTCTATTCTGGGGGTCTAGACCACACGTTGGCATGGGGGTTTATGAGGTTTACACCCCCAAAAATTGAAAATTCTCCGCAGATCACTGTAGACCCCAGAATTATATTTTTAGTAACGTTTTTGGCGTTTTTCTTGGCGATTTCACCCAACCAAACCCCTCCCCTAGAATTTTTGGCTGTCCATGCATGGTCTAGACCCCCAAACCCACAACGTGCATGTCTGGTTACAACACAAGTAAAAATGCGATTCAGGTAGTGAAGGCAATATTGGACAAGCACGCGGAAACGGGCGGAAACATCTTGTTGCTAGCGCACGGTCCGTCTATAGACGCGTGTTCGCGTGAATTGATGCGGCGCAGCCCGTCTATCCCCAACAACGAGCAAATGGGCATGATGGGAGTTAACTTCCCCTACTGCACTATGGTGGCTTTGCAGGAGTACGTCGACAAGACGTGGGGCGTCATCGAGCGTCTGTTGCCAAATATCAGCTACTATGAGCACAGCAACCGAATCAACGGTCTCTATTTCAATCGTCGCTAAAGTATCACTTTGTGCAATTTATGAAATATAGCGCTTTTCTGATGAAATTCTTATTTAAATTCGCACTCGATTCTATGACTAACAATTTTCCGTGAAGAAATTGTGATTAACCTACTAATTCATTCGCTGTTTATTAAATTCATGCTTAGGCTCACAAGATGATATCATGTGTATAGGTATAGTAGAGGTAAACAGGTAGGTTAGGTAGGAGGTGTATTTTGTTTCACACGAGTTTGAGCATGAATTTTAAGAATTTTTTGAAAGTAAGCCGACGGATCACGATAATTTTATATCAAATCAATGCTATAATCGCAATCTGTCGGCTTATTGTCGGACATAGTTTTTAAAATTTATGACCAAACTTATGTGAAACAGACTATAGTCTGTTTCACATAACTTCGTGCATAAATTCTAAGAATTTTCATCGACAGTAAGCCGAGGGTGACGATAATTATATATCAGATCAATGCTATAATCGCAATCTATCAGCTTATTGTCTGAGATGGTTTTAAAATTTATGACCGTAGTTGTGTGAAACAACGATTTATAGCATAGGCGCTATGCGCCCGTGGTTAGTCTATAGTCCGTTTCAAACAAGTTCAATGCATAAGTTTAAAAGATTATCTCCGACAAAAAGCTGATAGATTGCGATTATAGCATTGATCTGATATATAATTATCATAATCCGCCGGCTTATTGCCGAATTAAATTCTTAAAATTTACGCCCAAACTTATGTAAAACAGACTACAGTCGGCTGTCCCTTACTACCATCCTATGCATGGTCACGATCACACGTGGGCGCGGTAGATCAGACCCCTAGGAAGCTAGCCGAGACCCCCTTAGATCCACAGAGCCTTAGAATTAAGTTTTTAGCGTATTTTTTATAATGATTTTTCAGACTTTTGCACCATCCAGCCCTCTAGGATTTCGTCGATGCTCATTTATATTCTCCATGTGTGCTGTATGTGTCACACGTAACATTATTCACCTATTGATATTGAATAATTGAATGCCTACTGAATATTATGTTCAGGGTTGTGAAAAACATCCATCATATCCACACGTGGACGTGGGTGGGGGTGGGGTTTGGGGGTTTAAACCCCCAGAAGGCCGAATACCTTCTCCCCAATAACCAAAATACCCCCCCCCAAATTCAATTTTTGAAAATTTTTCTGTTTTTTCGCGATTTCTTGATGCCAATGTATAGTACTCGATGAGAGACGTTGAATAATGGTGTTTTTTCGCTAAATCACTATTTGACTTTAAAAATTTTGCACCTCTCACCCCCAGAATTTTGGTGCTGCCCACCTATGATCATATCCTTATCAATAACTTTTGTCGCGTAGTAGCTTACACGTTTACAGCTTATAGATTGTTTTTAGATTCTTCTGCAGAAAAAGGATGACATTCAATAAGCTTAGTGTTTTGTTAGCTAGTGAAGCATGGCAAAAAATTTAGGGACACATGTTATGAATACAGACATAAGAATTTATTTTTTATGAATCTGCAAAGTTTCATTAGGTATGCGCGGCCAATTAAGTAAGTCAAAACATCATTTTTACTAATAATGATTTTGTCGCAAAAGTGCTCATGAATTTTCAACGAGTCATTAAACTAATTTATAGATAGGTAACTTGCGCTGAGAACCAGTGAAAAACGTGTAAGGCGTAACAAAAGCAACAAAATTAATGAAAAACGAGTCTTATGATGAAAATCTGAAGTGTTTTTGCTAAAAAAATGACTTTCAGTAAACCTAATGTTTTGCAGTAGCTAAGAAAGCCTAGCTAACGAAACTTTGCGAATTGGTAGAGCAGTAAACTCTTTGTAGCCAGCAAGAAATTGTAAGATTGCAGCTTTTTCAATTCAAAGGTTATTAATGCAGCAGGCACGTATCTCTGGGGGAATATAGGGGGTTCGGAAGCCCCCCAAATTCAGAAAAAATCGGAAAAATAGGACTTTGTAAACGTTATTTTGTGATATTTTTGGCCTTTTTGGGCTTAGTCCCCCGAAAATTGGTGTTGGTCCCCAAAATAGGACGGCCAGCTATGTGCCTGTAGTGCAGACATAATGGATGTTTTTTGCGCCACCTTTAGGTATTCAATATTGAACTGAAATACTAAGGCCTGCTAATGCTAAGGTCTGCTTTGATTAACCCTGCGCCTTTCTAAAAGTTTCCAGCCGCGTTTCAGGTATACCAAGCTTATTTTAATTTAAGTCCATTTCATGAAACCAAAAATATATAGAGTAAGTACCTAATTTTTTGCACCAAGAAACTTGCTCAAAACTTGTTCAT
Organism: Mermis nigrescens; assembly: GCA_036768485.1. Classification (NCBI taxonomy): domain Eukaryota; kingdom Metazoa; phylum Nematoda; class Enoplea; order Mermithida; family Mermithidae; genus Mermis; species Mermis nigrescens. The sequence goes on along the minus strand of JAVLUZ010000145.1, from coordinate 14,415,300 downwards.
GAAAAGCCTACAGCAAAACAATTTTATAATTATAAAGTCCTCTGCATGTCCGTTGATTATTATGTGCAGTATTTCATCCCGATTTTAAGTTGTAATGAATTTGAAGTATTTTATTTCGTAAAAAAAGTTAACTGATAACATACATAATACTAATACTTTATTCGGAAAAAAACACAAGGGTAAAACAGAGTCGCAAGGAAAATAAAATAGCATAGAGTAAAATGCGTAAAAATGTACCTACCATACATGTAACAGTAGATGACCCCACCCAAAGTTGGTCGATCCCAAACTTTACCTGTCGGAAATTTTTGACCTCCCTTGATTTTTGGCGAAAACTTGCGTTCTTCGGCTATTTTTAAGTGTTTTTTTAATCATTTTTGGGTAAAATTTAGAGGTCATTTACCCAATCCCCGCATTGGGAATGCCCCACCTGAAATTTCGAGCTGTTACATGTGTGATACTCGTACCTACGATGACTTATCAAATAGGTACTCGTACCTAAAGGCAAATAAACAACTTTTAGTGAAAAACGAGTCGATTGTCGTCACTCAGCGTACACACAACTAAGATCAGTTGCTAATAGAGATAAATCCAGAGGCGATATTGCATCAATTTTGTTGAACCATTGTATACAATTTTTGTCCCTCCTGAATTTGTCGACAAAATCGTTAGCTAGGTTTCTATTCGTCTGTTTTGTAAAATTACCGTTTCGAAAAGCGACCAACAATCGAGTACATTGACTAGAGCGGAAATAAATAAATGTTTAAATTACCTCCGCCCGCGGGCCGCCGTGCTCTTGGAGAGCATAAAACCATTTTCTTTGGAGTAGAGGAAAAGCGACTTCCATGAAAAACTCATAAAACGACCATTTTACTGTCGACGACTTCTTTAAAACAAGCAAAGCGTCCTTCAAGCGACTGCTCAAAGGATAACTATAAATCAAAAGACATTTTAAAAAGTTACCTTATCATCTTTAGTCAATTTTCTCCACTTCTCTTCCCATAAAACCTGCAATTCATTATGCTAAAATACGAGTACGGGCGATTGTTCTTTCAATATAAGTTTTTCGAGCGCTTAACTAATAAACAGCATTCTGCTAAAAATTTTTTGAACGGATTACAAATTGAAAAAATCTTATGTTTTATCTGCAGCAGGACTTAAACATACGCTCTACAAATTAATGTCGTTGATAAAAAATTAGAGTATGATGTTGAGCCAAACTGGAAATGTGTGTGCATAGCCGCCGAACTTAGGGGGACAAAAACTTTTTTAGGGACAAGCACCGAGAGAAACCACAATTGAAATTTCGATTTTTTAGTATTCCGAGCGACAACGAAGCCTGATTTAATGATTTATACTTCACGCAGCGAGCGAAGCGGCGAGAAATTGCCGCAACGGCCGCCGCAGAAATTTCGCGCAAACCCATTTATACTTTGGGCTGCGGTGCGGCAGCCGGCAGATTATTCGCCGCCGCAAATTGATTTATACTTCACGCGGCCGCCGCGCCGCAGGAGTCACTGATTTAGCTTAGACAGTTTTTTCGCTGCGCCGCAAAAGTCAAAAAGCTCATTGCTCTTGCGAACGCTAATGAAGTTTCGAGCCGAGTGTCGACGTCGAATTATTTTCAATTTTAATGAAGTATCGACATTGACAACATTTATAACTCAGCGTTCTGGTTCTGCGGCAGTTCGCAGGAAGTGTAAACGCATTGCGCAAAGCGGCTGCGAAGCGGCGGTGAGATGCCTTCTTGTTGCTGGTTTTTTGTCCACGCGGCGAGCTCGCCGCGTGAAGTATAAATGCACGACGCGGCACGGCAAACGGATTTAGCCGCAGAATATCCTCGCAGAGTCGACTAATATTGGGCATACTGTGGCCGCAAAACCCCTTTGCGGCGTGATTCGCGTGAAGGCTTTATACTTCACGCGAAACGCGCCGCAAGGGGTTTTGCTGCCACAGTATGCCCAAAAATCAGTCGACTTTGCGCGAATATGCTGCGGCGAAATCCGCTTGCCGCGCCGCGCGATGCGTTTATACTTCACGCGGCGAGCTCGCTGCGTCGCTCTGTCCCGATTCTCCGACCGTCCCGCTTCTCCGACCGTCCCGATTCTCCGACTTTCCCGATTCCCCGACCGTCCCGACTCTCCGCCTAATGCTAAGAGAGGTTATTTTAAGATTCGCGAAAATTTCGTTTCTCCGACCGTCCCGATTCTCCGCCCGTCCCGATTCTCCGACCATCCCGATTCTCCGACCGTCTCGATTCTCCGACCGTCCCGATTCTCCGTCCGTCCCGATTCTCCGACTTTTCCCGATTCTCCGACTACAGATTCAAATATATCAGGTGGCATAAACCACATGTCAATCAACTGCTGAATAGCGGTTGCACATACATGTAATAAAGAACTTATTTAGAGATAGAATTATTATGTAATTTTACGGATTTTTTTATACCGTATTATTTTTGTCATTCAGTAAAATTGAAAGTAATTTTTTTGTTTGACATTACAATTATTCGTTTCATTTTGACTTTAAAAAGTGAGAATAAACAGAAGTTACATCAAAGTATATCTCCTTGCCTAACTCAGACTTTTTAGTATTAATGCAGTTATATACCTTTGTATGGCAAACGTCTTGAAAACGACGCTAAATATTTTTGTCTAATTTGCATTTTGCATTTTTTTGTTTCTATTTTTAGGGCCGAATGACAGAAGGCGGGGTAAATTTACCCCGGGGTAGCGTTTACCCCGGGTAGCTACCCGCGAGGTAAAGTTACCCCGGGGTAAATTTTACTTGGTATGACAGAAAGCGAGGTAGGGGTAGGGGTAGCTACCCCGGGGTAAATGGCGGGGTAACTGTCTTACCCTGGGGTAAATGGCGAGGTAATTTTTTACCCCGGGGTAAATGGCGAGGTAATTTTTTACCCTGTGTTAAAACGCAATGTAAATCCATAATAGTTTACTTGTGTACAACATACCAAGTTATGCTCAGTTGTCTCGTATGTTACGTACGTTGTTATAGTCTATTTCAACACAAGTTTGCGGTTGAGTTTCACCTGTTTGTAAACCTACAATTTCTTATAATGCATTGAATTGGTACGTATTTACAGCAAAAATGCTTAAAGAAAAACCGCAAGGTTAGGTAAAACGGACTATACGTAGTTGCGGTTTCGCTGTCTGATGCAAACAAGTAAACTTATATTAACCTCATAGACCCAAGTGATTCTGAAGAGACGACAAACGCAGTCTCATTCATTAGCAGTAAAGGTGATACGTCTACGAATGATGATCATATCGGTCTACAACCTAAGAAATTTTGCAAAATATTTCATGAAAGAGATGGTAGTGTAACAAAACCGCCTCAGCAGCTGAAGTATAACGACGATGATGGTGCTAAGCGACAAATTTTCAAAATAACACAGTCAAATTTAATCCGTGAACATGCGAGCAAAATGGAGCTTCTAGAATTGAATAAACAAGCAGTGAAAGAAAAAGTTTTGGCCCATCAAGCTAAAGCTGCATATTACAGTCAAAAAGTCGGTACCAAAAAAAGTCAATGTGACTGTCAAGTTAACGTCGAATATCAACGCAATACTGTATCAGCGCCTGTAGCATCTTATTTCTCGCGCGAGTGGTACATCTGCATTAGACCAAGAAAGCGAGATTTTGTCACCTTTTCCAAATTTGTTGCAAATATAATAAGCATGATTTTCATGTTTACGTATTGTATCTGACTGAATTTACTTGAGTTTCCACTGGTAAACTTTTATGGCGTCTTGTCGGGCGTTCTAACTGATTCGAAAGTAATCCTATAATTTCCCTGACTGTCTTCTTCTGAAATCTATATCGCAACCGAAAATTGAAATCGTCATAAATTTCAAACGGATTTGAACGAGTAATAAATCGAATATTATTGTGAATAACTTTATCAATATTACTCGTATTATCTTGCTGGTCTAGGAAATCAATTAGGTCAATCGCATCCATTGTTTCAAACTGCATCCGGGCATGAGCAAACCGACTTACCCCGCGATTTACCCCTGCTCAGAGCAGGGGTAAAATGGCGGGGTAAATTTTCACATTTTTACCCCGAGGTAAAGTTACCCCGCGTTCTGTCATACCAAAATTATTTACCCCGCCGATTTTTTTTAACTTTACCCCGGGGTAAGCCAGGGGTAAAATGGCGGGGTTAATTGTCCAATTTTTACCACGGGGTAAAGTTACCTCGCGTTCTGTCATACCAAAACCATTTACCCCGTCGTTTTTTGTCGGCTTTACCCCGGGGTAATCGCTACCCCGCCTTCTGTCATTCGGCCCTTATATGTCAGAGCAGAGTTTCATCGTATTCGTTACGCTGGTTAATCGAATAAATAGGTATCCATGTACTTATATAAGTGGTCGATTGAATAAGTATATATGTATGTACATATCTGTACGCAACACATATATGCATGTTATGTACATGCGTGGGATGCGTTCGTAGGTACTGCATTATAAATCGTGCAATGCTGTCGTAGTCGAAAATTGTCAAATCTTACCATGGTCGGAGAATCGGGATGGTCGGAGAATCGGGACGGGTGGAGAATCGGGACGGTACGGAGAAACGAGATTCTCGCGAATTTAAAAAAAACTCTTTTAGCATGGGCGAATCGGACGGTCGGAGAATCGAGACGGTCGGAGAATCGGGACGGTCGGAGAATCGGGATGGTCGGACAATCGGGACGGTCGGGGAATCGGGATGGTCGGAGAATCGGGACACAATCCGCTGCGTGGACTAAAAATGACGCCAAGATGGCGCTTAATCGCCGCTTCGCGCATTGTGTTTATACTTCCTGCAAATTGCCGCTTAAATTCAAAATAATTCAACTACTGAGATATCATCCGCATTAGCAAGGCAATGAGCTTTTTGGCTTTTGCGGCGCGGCGAAAACATGCATAAAAATGCTAAAAATATAAATGTGGGCTCTTTGCGGCGCGGCAGAAGTATAAATTGAAAAGCGGCGAAAAAATCTTGACTTTTGTGAAAAGTCCGCGGCGCGGCGACCATCGTGAAGCATAAATCGAATTGCGGCAGCGAATAATTCGCCGGCTGCCGCGCCGCAGCTCGAAGTATAAATGGGTTTGCGCGAAATTTCTGCGGCGGCCGTCGCGGCAATTTATCGCCGCGTCGCTCGCTGCGTGAAGTATAAATCAGGCTTAAGTTATAGCTTATTTTCCTGTACTTAGGTGTAGGTACTTTCAGGCACGTAGCTGGCCCTCCTATTTTTGGGGGACCAACACCAATTTTGGGGGGTCCAAGCCAAAATTAGCACAAAGTAACGTGTGAAAAGTCCTATTTTTCCGGTTTTTCCTGAATTTTGAGGGAAGGGGGGGTCCGAACCTCCCCATCTCCCCCACAGCTATGTGTCTGGGTACTTTCCTCAGCGTCCCTCTGTTAAGCAGAATATAAGTAGGTATCCTAAAAAGAGATAAACTTAGAGCTTTAGAGCTTGATATCTTTCCTAGCTTCTTACCTGTACGGCGTTCATTATATCTTGACTTGACATGGCTTTCGGGAATGATGCCAGAAACGGATCAGCAACTAAAGCTAAAAGGAAAACTGCTGTATATAATTTTCAATGCGCTGTAAGCCGGAGACTATGTGCGAATTGAAATCTGGACTTTTTTGAATGAAAAACTATTGTCTATTTTTTGGGAAAATGAGGAAGAAAATGACTGACTATTACGCTTTATTAAAACTAGCTTATTCATGCGGGTGATATCATAGGTAGCGCGATAGCGCTACCTACATATAATATATTTGGCCATCCTTTTTTCTTATATGTTTATCACAGCGAGTGCGAAATTAGTGTCCCCCCTTACAACAACAACGGCACACACCTTGGAGGTGCGGTCTTTTTAATCGATAGATAATTAAAAAATTCGATGCCGGTGTGTTTTTTTGTTTAAACTCAATACCGAGTTAGCAATGAGTGTGTAAAGTGTAAACCGAAAAATCAAATAATTTGCGGAGGGTCAGTTTTTATTAATGTTGCCCCTGAGCTGTAGATTACGAATCTGACCTTAAAATTTCTTTACACTCAATGGTTGTGGCACAAAAATGTAAAGTATACGGGGTTTTTACTCTTTGCGTGTCCTTCAGCTTATCTGACTCAATTTAAGTTTCTGTGCAGTCCAATTGGTTTTATGTTGTAGAGGATTACAAAATCTCAAAACCCTTTTTTACTTCACTTATTACGCAATATTTCTTGATCTGTGATCGTTTTAGTGTAAAGGGTTCGAGACAAAAAACGAATTTTCTTCAGCTACTCCGCTAAGTAGGCGGATCATGCTAATTATGCTTAAAAAGTGCCCTGACCTTAGCGTTACAGATCCTAGTTTATTTTGTTTCTATACACCCAATATTGCGGTATTAGCACAAGTGTAAAGTTTACACCGAGAAGCATTTTTCCGCCCAGAGCATTGGGTATCAAACAATTAGCGAAGGGCCAATTTTTTAAAAAGACTTTTGTCCCCCAGTTGTAGATTACGAATCTGACCTTGAAATTTCTTAACACTCAATGGTTGTTGAACAAAAGTGTAAAGTATAATGTGACTAAGTATTAAAATCCGCCGATATGTTGAGTTGGTGCAGAGGCTGACGCATCCGTTCCATGCACTCTATTTGACTTATTCATCTATTTAGAATCTGCATATGACACGTTTTTGTTTTTTGAATTTCGCCTTAGTTCTCGAATGAGAGTGTAAAGAGTGCGAAAATCTGGGAGGGGGGTTAGAAGACACATTTTGGTCGAGTTTTCGACTTGTTTATGTTTGCCAACAACTCCGGTAATGAGTTTAAGGAAATTTTCTCTGACAGAAATGTACTACGGATCAAGGGCTATCTTGTGCTTACCAGCAAACTTTTCTACAATCAATACACATTACCAGGGGTTTAAACTTTACACTCTAGTGGATGAGTAAAAAACAGATTCTGTTCAAGATTTCTTTGCCAACTTTTTCGGTTAAAAGTTGGGATAAATTGAATAGAATAGAAATGAAGCAACTTTTAAGGGCTACACGTCGAAGCAAGCCGCGTTCAAAAAAGGTAATATTGAGTTGTTTATGGGGGTGTAAAGTTCAAAATCTGAAGTGTAAAATGGGCGAAAAAATAGGTTTTTTTCGTATTTTAATTGGTATATCATATCAAATATTTTGCGGAACATAAGTTTGGCACTTACAAACGTACTACAATCAAAGGGCTACAAACTGGCCCGAACCGAATTTATTTACACTCAATGGGGCGTTAGGTTCAGATTTTTTAAAGTTTACAATGTGGTGGACATTGGAAAATAGTGTTTGTCCATTTTTTTGTTCGCCACTTTCTCTGTTCAGAAGTTGAACGAGGTCGAATAGGATAAAAATAAAGTACTTTCTAAGGGGTACGCGTCACAGGGACTTGCGTTTGTTTACATCAATATTTAGCTTTTTCGGGAGGTGTAAAGTCAAAAAATGGGGGAGTAAAACGTGTTTCTGTCTTGTTTTTTTCTGCCAAATTCTGGGTTATGAGTCTAGACATAATCTCAAGCCTAAAAATGAACCAGAAATCAAATGTGATACGCCAGTTTGTTTGCACTCAACAGTGGTGTAAAGTGGTTTACATCTGAAATTTATTTGTCCTCGGACCATTGTGGAGACTTAATTTTTTCATAAATGTTGATCATAATATCAGAGTAATATCAGAATTACGAATCCGACTGAAATTTTTTTTACACTCTGTGGTTGTGTAAAGTTTACACTGCATATTAACTTTAGTTCTAGAGCCTTGCGGAAGCTTAATTGTTTTTCAAAATGTTCTACGTAAAATCAGAATTGGTAATCTGACTGTTAGTTTTCTCTACACCTAGTAGTTGTGTAAAGTTTGCACTATTCATTTGTTGTTAATATGTAGTTTATACTACAAATTTATTTTACTTCCAAATCTGAGCGTTAGTGTTCCTTACACCTGATATTTGCGAAAAGTTTATGCTGAAAAACTTTGATCTGTTTAAATAATGTAAGGTTGTCTTGTTTAAAAAGGATAATGCTGATGTTAAGAACAATATTATTTTCCGCGTTCTTGGACTGCTGTCATTATTGTGGCATGTTACTGTATGTGTTTACTGACTGATGTACTCAAATCATGCTAATTAAAAGTAGGGTACTAGCAAAGAAAAATGCTCCGATGGAACAAAAATGATCAATATACTCTGTAATTGTGGATTATTAAGGATGTAAAAGGAGGAGACTAGGTAAAAGCTACCTAAAGTCGCAAAATCTGCTAAGAATCACACTTTCTCTAAGCAACGCAAGAAATCGAAGTATATTCTGCGGCCAACAGATTAAAATAAATATTTAACCATAAAAATGATTGAAAAAGCAGCACGTTAGCTATGCAGTAGCTATGGGAAATGATACTGAGTAAACTAACAGTCTTTCTAAGCCAATTGAATAAAATAGCAAACATCGGTGCATCCAAGACAATTGAAGAAATTGTTGGTTTAAAACAGTAGGAAACGCGTAAGTTGACTTGAAACAGACTAAATTTAGGTACACTAGCATGCCCTTAAGGATTGTGTGCACTAATCAATCGGCCCCTGCTTTGCTTGCTTTAATGCTCAAAACAAAATAAAAGAACTTTAAATACAATACCACTTAGTTTTCTATCAATCAGGATACGAAGCTAGTCAGCGTTACTACTTGCCAGCAATTTAAAAAAATAAACATTATAGATTTCGTTAATACACTCTGATCTGAAACTTTGAACATTATTCAGAAAAGACACTTTTTTAGAGGCCGCAGAATATACTTCGATTTTTTGCGTTGCTTAGAGAAAGTGTGATTTTTAGCATATTTTGCGACTTTAGGTAGCTTTTTCCTAGTACCCTCCTTTTACATCCTTAATAATCCACAATTCCAACTATATTCATCCTTTTTGTTCCATCGGAGCATTTTTCTTTGCTAGTAGGTATATATACGACATTCTTACTCAAATGTACATATTTAGAGATCGTAGTATTTACACTTAAAATTAAATAAAGTCAAAATAGACACACAAAAATTATACACACAAAAGCATGTTACTTCGAGACAGCACAACAGCACATGCTCGATTCATTTTCATGGTACATTAAATTCCTTAATTGTTCTTATAATTCAAAAATAATAACGGACTTCTCGTCAGATATTGAGGTAAGACATTTTTAGCTTACTGCTGATATTGGGAAGCAAAGCTGTAGATTCAGCGTCCTCCATACGTTGTTTAAGAAGTATTTCCCCAGCTAGTTGTCGATACCAATAAATGTAAGGAATAAACAAGCTGTTGCCTACTAGATCATCTGGCAGTGAACTAAACAAAGCAAATGTATGTTCTTAAAAGCTGATGCAACATTTTCATGAAAATAGCAATTTAGGAACATCTGATAAGAAAATATTAACAACACTTAAGATATAAATGCAAATTTAAATCACAAAAAAAATTAAAACACTCCTTAATTAGATTTCTCGTTAAATTGTGCAGTTTAGACGGCATTTGAGGTCAAGAAGTTGAAAATTTTAGAAGTTCTCAACGTAAACAAATACGTTTTATTGAACTGATTTATCAGAAAGCATGAGCAAAGCGAAATTGTTTCATTTCAAACTCTTTTTATCTCCAACTTAAATTCAAGTCTAGCTAAACTTAAGCTTTTTATTTATTGAGAAAATCCAATTCGTCAATTAAATCTGCGTTTATCTTACCCGATTTGTTTGAGTTTATCAATATGGTAGATGCGGTTAGATAAATAAAAACTATGCAATCTTACTCCAATCGTTCTGAAGTTTCTTGATTAGGTGCTACTACCCTAAATACTAGCTTGGGTTGATGTTTCTGCACATTTGATCCAGCAGTGGATGTACTATACAGTATAAGCGGCACAATTGAATTTCTGGAAGAATGAAAAAATATCCTAGCTTATGTACATTCGCTGCAAGCAAAATAATCTTGATGTTTATATAAAAATGCTCAGAATGAAAACAATGAAAATTTTGAAAATTTTGCAACAATGCAAGCCCTTTCTAATCCAATTTTACTATAAACATTACATAGCTTATTGAAGAAAAATTTTCCTGAACTTTAAAACGAGTCATACATTTTAAAACTGAATTCACATGTCTCTCTTATTTTCGTTAATGAAACTGATATTAAATACTGCGTAACACACCTGGGCGTGGGGGGGGGGGTATGCACCCCCCAGAAACCAAAATACCCCCCAGAAATCAAAATACCCCCCCCCCCAGAATTCAATTTTTGAAAATTTTTTTCGCTTTTTTCGCAATTTTTTGATGCCAATGGATAGTGCTTGATGAGAAACGTCGAAAAATGGTGTTTTTATCACCATACCATCGTTTTTAAGGCCATTTTTTGACCTTCAAAAAAATCTTGCACCCCCCCCCCCAGAAATTTCTTGCTGCCCACGTATGCTGCGTAATCGTTGATTGTTCATTATAAGCATGTACGCAATTTAAATTACGAGTATGAACGAACATTAATTTTAAGAGACATAGACAGCATTCAGCAACCGGGCTGATGGGGCTAAATTGCGAAAAACGCCAAAAATCTTATTCTAAGAACTTATCGAGTTCTAGGGAGAATCTTTCGGACTCTGGTAGCGGGAGAGGGTTCTTCTAACCTCAGAACTCAAAGTCCATGTTTATGTGAAAGTGTGTTTGTTTGTGTGTGTGTGCGTGCGCGCGCGCGCGCATATGCAAAAGAACCATTAAGTGGCAGACTGGAACAAGCTCTGGCAAATTTGATTTAAGTTCTGAATTTCAATGACTTATTAGAACTTCAACGTTATCCTGTTTTACCTACAATCAGCTAGCGGCGCTGCTTTTGTTTGTTCATTTGTCAAATCAAGCGTATTCCATCCAATACAGCTTTCTGCATATTTATTATGCTGCAAGAGTAGCTGAGATAAATGAAGTGAACATACGAGTCTTGTAGAAAGTAAAGGGTATCTATCACTTGTGGACAGATATGAATTTCAATATCGTTTCTGGCAGAAAGTATACTTTTCTGTTAAGAATCAAATAAGTATGAAAAACCAAAAATTAAAACAAGAAATATAGGGGATTACGACATGAATTATTTAGTTAGTTTTCAGAAAGAGCATCGCCATCTGTACATGGACGGCATTTAAATTCTGGGTCTGGAAGTCTAAAAATTTTCAGAGGTTAAAAGCCGAAAATTTGATTAAATAGGCGAAAAAACAAAATTTTTCGACCTTTCTCTAGTTCTATTTATTAAAAAAATTTTAAAATTTAACTCTGGGGGTCTTTCAAATTCTGGGGAAATGTATGATTGTCGCATAAGGCATAGCAGGTGAAAGAGAAATTTTAATGTAAGCACATAAAGGTTTTCGAAAATTATAGCAGCACACGAGTTTTTACAGTATACACTTCGCTGTTTTTTATTGTCACAGACAAGCCCTAAAAGAAATAAGATAAAATACCTTTGAATCGAAAATTCCAAAACCGACTTCGACGATTACTTTGACATCTGTGCCTGCGTAATTAGATCTAACGAAAAATGTGCCATAATCGGTGCACGAATCAATTTGCGAAGGCTTAAAATTGTATTAGATTTCAAAATATCAGAATATCTTATAATAACTAACTTTGAACGATAATACATTAACGCACATTATTCACAAAAGTCCAAATATTTGGCTTGCGTGAATTATATTGAGCCCTAATCCAGTGAGTGTTGCTTAATATATTTGAGCCATCAAACAAGCAAACTCGGCAGTATCTATGCGTTAGCGCATAATTTTGAGGTAGACTAGCTTCGTTCGGCATATTTTCACATTTGAATAGTGAAAATATCTTCTGAAAGTTAGCATGTCGTCTTAAAACCTGAAATTCATCAATGCTCATCAATTCAAGGCACCTTAATAAATGATACACAATTTTGATCGATATTATATACTATATATTATTTAATTATCTAGTAATTTTACATGTTATTAATTATAAAATATTTAACTTACTCTATTTACCATCTATTTTAAAGAGTGTCAAGAAATGATAGGCCCCCTCCAGAAATCGACTTCAAAGCATTATGGAAAAAATATACAAATACCAAATTGTAAAGTATTGAATTCTGCGTCTGATACTTATTCTTTCAGAACGCAGTGTGCATCGGTCAGCTATTGATTGATCAGAAACCATACATTATCTAAGTTTTTCAATTTCTGCGACTACATAAATTTGAATATTCATATTACCGCCTTTAGCTTCACCCACGAGACTCAAATATTTAGGCATTAAACTTAATAGGCTTCCAAGCAATTATGTATCACATTTTAATTTAGTGAACACCGTATGCAAATTTTTCGATACTGTTTCTGCAGAATAACGCCTAATTCCCGAATCCATGTGCAATCGCTTTTTCACTCGATCGTTCACATTTTTACAATGGACAGATCTTATTCAGAGCTACTCGTAGAATCCTCTTTTTATTTAGTGTATCTTTATAGTCCATCTGAAGCAGAATTGAATGCTCTACAAGGTGATAGCTATTAATTTTTTCTGTCATACCCCGAAGTCGAGTTTTGGAGGGGGCCTTTCATTTCGCGAAGCCCCGTTTATTGTCTTATTTCATTATTTAGATACTGCAAATTATGTCATTTGTTATTTATTTTACAACATGAGTTTAATATAATATACGATATTATATTATCATGTTATTTAAATTGAATTATTTGTCTTAGTTTATCATAGGTAGTGCGTTAGCGCGTACCTATAATATACTTGGATACCCCCAACATGTGCGGCCCTCCCTCCAACAGCAACACTTGGACATTTATGGGAGGTGCGGTTCTTATAAAAGATAAATAATCAAAAAATTCGCTGCGGGTGTTTTTTGTTTTTTCTTTGCACTCAATACTTAGTTCGTAATAAGTGTGTAAAGTTTTTGCGTAGTGTTATAACATATAAGAACTTTTGATGGTTTTTTAGCCAATGTGTACCTAACTCGGTGTGAACGTGTCTCATGCAATTCAATGGTATAGAATTGTAGATAATCAAATTCTCCCGATGGAAAATTTTTTGTTTTTTCAAATTTCGCATTAGTTTTCAAGGGGGAATGTAAAGGCTTAAAAAATCTAAGGGTGTGAAGATAGATTTTGGTCGAGTTTTTTATTTCTTTCTGTCTGCCAACAGCTCCAATTATGAATCCAAAAAATGTTTTCTGATAGAAATGTACTATTACCGAAGGATTACTTTCTGCTTACCTGCAACTTTTTTAAATTCAATGCGGAGTTAGATCAAGGGGTTTTAAGTTTACAATCTAGTGGATTGTGTAAAAGACAGGTTTTTTCTGAAATTTATCCAGCAACTTCTCCGCTCATAAGTCGGGACACACTTAATAAGATAGAAATAAAGTACGTTCCAGGGGCTACACATTGCAGCAAATTGCGTTTAACAAAATGCAATATTGACTTATTTTTGGAGGTGTGAAGTTCGAAACCAGTGGTTTAACAAGGGGTGAAAAAGCACGTTTTCTTACATTTTTGATTGGTCAATGTCTCAAATAGGATGTAGCAAAATATTTTCACACATAAAGGTACTGCAACGTAAATGCTACAAACTGACTGAAACCGGATTCATTTATACTCAATGGGGAGTTAGCTTCAGATTTTTAAAGTTTACACTCTATTGGTGCGCGAAGAAACTCGCTTTTTTTACCATTTTTTGGTTTGCCAACTTCGTCAATTATAAATCAAGACGTGCAAAGTATACAAAAAATAAAGTACGTCTCAAAGTTACACATCGCATTTGGATGCTTTTCTTTTAACTAAATACTGAGTTAGGTGTGGAGGTGCGAAGTTTAAACTCTGATGTGTAAAAACACGCTTTTCGCTCATTTTTTGTGAGCCAACTTCTCCACTTATGAATTGGGTTGTGCGGACTACTCTAAAAATGAAGTACGTGGCCACGCTTACAAATCGCATTTGGTATGAATTATCTTCACTCAATACTGTATTATACTGAAGGTGTAAAATACTAGCACCGTGGTGAAAAAAACGTTTTTGCAGTTATTCCGTGTGCTAAATTCTCTGGCTATGAATTAATATGTCTGAACGAATGTGGAAAATAAAGAACGTCTTAATGGCTACAGATCATAGTAAGATGCGTTTCTCTACACTCAATATTGAGTTAGTACTGTAGGTTTAAAGTTAAAGATTTAAGGTGAATAACACGTTTCTGCTTCTATTTTGTCCATGATCTTCTTTCGTTATGAGTAGGAGGATGATCTCAACTCTTAGAATGCTTTACGCTTGAGGGTCACACATTCTATTGAGCGAATCAGTTTTCCCAATGGCGGTGGAAAGTAGTGAAATGTAAAGGTTTATTTTGCTCTAAGAGTATTGTAAAGAGTCAATTTTTGTAAAATGTAATTCGGAACATCGGGATTACGAATCAGATTTTAGATAATTTTTTACACAGAGCGGTGGTGTAAACTTTACACTGAGAATTTACTTTAGCTAAAGAGCATTGCCGAAGGTCAAGTTTAAAAAAAGGGATTTCTCAGTACGATCAGGATAACGAACTTTCTGAAATTTGCTGCAAACTCTCTAGTTGTGTAAACTTTAAACTTCAAGTCAACTTCAGGCCCAGGAGATTGTAGGTTGCACTGGCTGTCTTTTTACAAACATTTATCCGTAAAATTAGTACTACGGATCCAACATTGTTTTTTGTGACTCAGTGGCTGTGTAAACTTTAAACTCAAAACTGATTTTGAATTCAAAACGTTGTAAAAGGTAATTTAAAAAAATGTTATTAATAACATCATGATTACGAATTAGGAAAGAAGTCTTGTTTGAAATGTAGATGTTGATGAAAATGAACAATCTTGTTCCCTGTGTTGTTCAAGTTTTATAGTTCATTTGGCAAGTTACCTACGAGTTCATTAATCATTTCACTCAAATCATTCTAAGTAAAAATAGGGTACTAGCAAACTAAAATGCTCCGATAGAACGAAAAGGACAAATATACTTGGAAAAGCGAATTATTGAAGATATAAAAGGAGCGGACTACGAAAAGTTCCCTATTCGTACAACAAATCATAAGAATCTGCTAAAAATCGGACTTTCTCTAAGCAACACAAAAATCGAAGTATATTCTGCGGCCTCTGAAGAAGAAGGTGTCTTTTCAAAAGGTTTCTCACTTGTTTGCTGGAGAGCATAGAAGGAAACTTTGACTTGTGCTAGATAGCTGATTTAGTTGGATATCAGTATCGCATTTTTATGACAATATGTAATCAATATTCAGTTGAATGGCTCAATAGAGAAATTATGACATTCGCATCGTGCTCTTTCTTATCGCTCCACGATTATACTCGTACGTGTTTTGCTAGCATGATGAATGTAGGTCTCCTGCTTCTGCATTCTATACATATGAGCTGTTAAAATTATTGTGACCCGCTTGACCCACCGTCCCGCTAGAACCACCGTCCCACTAGACCCACTTTTTCGTCCCGCTAGACCCACCGGAAGTCTCGCTAGACCCACCACGTGCATAATGAAGTGTCCCACTAGACCCACCATTTTGCGACCGTCCCGCTAGACCCACTGTCTCGGAAGACCCACCAGAGAAGAAAATTATGTACGCTTATGAGAAAAACAGAAACGCTTGCAAAGTTTATTAATTCAAGTATATATGTTTAGTCAAATTAAAAAATAATTACATTTAATTAACCACCTAATCAATTAGATTTAATATACGTTTTTTGAAAAATACAAAAAGTTTCGTTATTATCCGCTTCACAGACTAACATAGCTGACTTCATGTAACGAATTAAAACGAAATTAGCGCGACTGAAATTCATGGCTCGATTCGAAATCAAAATTTCTATATAGTCTTTGAAGCGATGAAATAAACTGAGCACATGGACATTAGCCCTCCTTAGTCCTATTTTAAAAACAGATTCGGATGATTGTGTCCCGATTCTCCGACCGTCCAGATTGTCCGACCATCCCGATTCTCCGACCGTCCCGATTCTCCGACTGTCCCGATACTCCGACTTTCCCGATTCTCCGACCGTCCCGATTCTCCGCCTAATGCTAAAAAAGTTTTTTTTTAAATTCGTGAGAATCTCGTTTCTCCGACCGTCCCGATTCTCCACCCGTCCCGATTCTCCGACCATGGTAAGATTTGACAAGTTTTGACTACGACTGCATTGCACGATTTATAATGCAGTACCTCGAACGCATCCCATGCATGTACATAACATGCATATATGTGTTTTGCGTACAGATATGTGCATACATATATACTTATTCAATCGACCACTTACATGGATACCTATTTATTCGATTAATCAGCATAACGAATACGATGAAACTCTGCTCTGACTTATAAAAATATAAACAAAAAAATGGAAAATGCAAATTAGACAAAAATATTTAGCGTCGTTTTCAAGACGTTTGATATACAAAGGTATATAACTGCATTAATACTAAAAGTCTGAGCTAGGCAAGGAGACAATATGGTTTAACGATATAGTCTTAACTTTCTCGAGATTAGGGATGACAAATCGAATGTCATTATTTATATACTTTGATGTAACTTCTGTTTATTCTCACTTTTTAAAGTCAAAATGAAACGAATGATTGTAATGTCAGACAAAAAAATCACTTTCAATTTTACTGCATGACAAAAATAATACGTTATGAAAAAATCCGTAAAATTACATTAAATAATTCAATCTCTAAATAAGCCCTTTATTACATGTATGTGCAACCGCTAATCAGTAGTTGATTGACATGTGGTTTATGCCACCTGTCGTATTTGAATCTGTGGTCGTAAAATCGGGAAAAGTCGGAGAATCGGGACGGACGGAGAATCGGGACGGTCGGAGAATCGAGACGGTCAGAAAATCGGGATGGTCGGAGAATCAGGACGGGCGGAGAATCGGGACGGTCGGAGAAACGAAATTTTCGCGAATCTTAAAATAACCTCTCATAGCATTAGGCGGAGAATCAGGACGGTCGGGGAATCGGGAAAGTCGGAGAATCGGGACGGTCGGAGAATCGGGACGGTCGGAGAATCGGGACAGAGCGATTCGGATTTATTGACAATGACTTAATTAACATTTTCGATTTTTTAGTGAGAATTTGCAACATCCGTTCTGCCCGATTATTGTTGAGCCGTCTTTGTGAAATTACTACATGCTTTTCACCATTTTCATATGTGCATATCTGTACTGTTATCGGAATGCAGTGTCAACGCTCAAATCTGTGTGCCTACTTAGTATGAGGAAATTCCTGATCGGAGGATACTAAGAGTACAATACCATTACGATAAAAAGCAAAAAATGCACTCTGAAATGTGTTTGACAAGAGTGTATCCCTTGACATGAAGAATAAAAATGTATTCTTTAAAAAATAATCGGCCATGGCTGGTTACTTACCATTGCCACACACATGCACGAACGCACGCACATATCTTCATTGCATGTAATAATTTGTAATGTACACAATATCATGCAATAATATAAAAAATTTATTAATTTATTAATTAAATTTAATTGATTGGGTACTTAATTAAATGTAATTATTTTTTAATTATTCATTTATATATTTGACTAAACATATATACTTGAATGGATACACTTTGCAAGCGTTTCTGTTTTTGCTTATAAGCATACATAATTTTCTTCTCTGGTGGGTCTTCCGAGACAGTGGGTCTAGCGGGACGGTCGCAAAACGGTAGGTCTAGCGGGACACCTCATTATGCACGTGGTGGGTCTAGCGAGACTTCCGGTGGGTCTGGCGGGACGAAAAGGTGGGTCTAGTGGGACGGTGGGTCTAGCGGGACGGTGGGTCAAGCAGGACGGAGGGTCTAGCGAGACGGGACCGTAAAAATAAGCGATCTATCATTATGCACTATTGTGTTTATTTGCGCGGTTATCTCACTCATTCATCCTGCGACGTGTCCTAAATTCTTCGTTGCTAAACTGTGTGCGCATGTTTAGTGCCTTATTTAAATATCTATTCTATATTGTTAATTTTATATTTAAATTTGATATTATTACTATTTTCACACCTTTTGTGTCGTTAAGTCCCAGTAAAGATCATGATATCCAACGCCAAGTTTATTCAATCGCGGCAACAAGTGATAATCGATGGAGAATTGCTTGCCTTAAATTTTCTGGTGAAATGTAAACATGCTACTTTGCGAACAGATAGAATCATAAACTAGACTTGTAAGCAAATTCATGAAGTTTTGAAAATCTTAAATATTTAACGTTGCTAAAACATTGACTAATTGAAAACATATTTCCGTTTGCGTTTGAATCGAAATATTTCAATGTGATGACGCTCTAATTATTGAGGATTAAAAACTCAATAAGAATAAAACAATATTTCCCTTTTTTTATTTTAATTTAAAAACGACGCACTTAAGTTCGATAAACTACAACTGAACTTTGACGCTTACGGATTAATTGACTGCGGCTGAAAGTGAATGATCAATGTTAGATTATTAAATAAAAAATCTTTTTTATCTAACTTTTTAATTAAAGTACGGTAGAATTCATTTGTCCGTTCAAAAAATTTTTTTTGCTTACTGGATCTTTCTCGGAGGAACAATGGAGACACAAGGCATCCGGAAGGGAGAATCATATCAACGCGCGGATCTTCCTCTAACTATAATCACGAGAACGAAAGTAAACGTGAACATATCGAACCTTTTCCTGAGTTGCTTACACTTTGTAGACGAGTAGCTTGGCTAAAATTAATTAATTAAATTATTATTAAATCATAAATTAAATGAATTACTATGAAAATTAAATTTATATCTTGAAAAAAATAAAATAATAATATAAATTATTATCATTATTTACTAAATTAGCATTGAATTAAACAAAATTACGTTGCATTGCAAGTCTTTCAAGCGAACGACTTAGAATAAATAATTAAAAAATTGAATTAAATCAAATAATTAAATCAAAATTTAAATAATTAGATAAACAAAAAACAGATAATATCAAACAGGTAACAAATAATTCTCAAGTAATTAGATCCCTACCTTAAAATCGCCGAACTGTCAGCATTAATGGTTGCAACTGAAATAAGCATAAATAAAGAAATTTGCGCTGGTCAGTAGAAGTGGCATTATTCTTACCTTCCACTCCTATGTTTTCATAACCTTTTGCTGGCTAAAATTGAAATGAATGCATGTATTCATTTGACATCAACTTTAATTACGATAAAGTAGTCAGTCTCGATTTTGAATACCTGTAGATACTTTGATTAGGTTAATTTAAAAGGGACTGAATAAACAAATTACTTTAGAGCTGAAAAGAGACAAAAATGTTTTCAGACGGCATATAGTTTTTAACAGTATCGTGATGGTAAGATTAAAATAAAGACGTCTTTTTTTAGAGTCACTGTACGTATTTCGCTTGATAATCAGAACTAAAAAGCTCCCTATGCACATTTTTTCACAAACAAAGGTAATTATACCAGTAAAAAAGTTGAGGGTACAAGCCCTTGCTTTTTGTCATTTGTACGTTCGACCAGCCACCAACCATCGGATCTTAAAAAAAATTAATGAGTGGGTAAATATCCCGTGCTATTGTTTTGCGCCGGAATTTCGCACTGAAATAGTCCAAGATAATAAAAAAGCCAAAAACGAGGATAATTTTTAAAATAAAAATCACCTTTCAAATCTGTCGGCTAGTGAAAAGAAATTCACATTTCTCACATTTGAAATTAAAATTAGACTGAAGACTTACCTACTTGATAAAATAAATGTGATTGATTATTACTCGCTATTAAGTCAATGCGGATCAATCGCAACTATAATAAAATTTCGCGTAATACCGACATTTGCACCTGCGCGGCAAAAAATCGTAAGAAATGAAATCAAATAAAAAAGTCTCACAAAATGCCAAAGAATGCCATGTTTCGAGCGCATTTGAGAAAAATTGAGCTGTAGTTCTCTTTCTAGAAATACTAATCTGACCTTGGTTACATTTATATCTATAAAAAATAGATGCGCGGAAGTTAAAACAAGAAGCTTCTCCAAAAGAGGCTAACTTACCTAGCTGATTTAACGACGCACATGTCGCCCTTTTTAATGTTAAGTCATTCCGCTCTTCAGCTACAAAATCATTTTGTGCGATAAAAACCTAAAAATGTATATACAATTGACAAGCAGCAATATTGCGAAAAAATTCGATTACATTCGAAATTATCCCTGCTTGCTTGATAAGTTCGCTTGGGTTTTTAGCGGCATCGGTCTCAATGTCGTTTGCAAGAATGCCTGGTTCCATCGCCTTTCAAAATGAATTCTTTGGATGAAATAGACAGGATACAAATTAATAGAGAAACTGTAAAATGATAATTTCTATCGGTGAAATCAGATTTATATTTTATTAGAAAAATCATACGATGCAAAAATCGGTCATTAACTGCAAGCGCATTCTAGGACCTTGCCTCTGAGCGATTACTTTAACATTATACGAATACTATGCAGATTTTGAGGACGTTTTGTATTCACCTGTTGCCATTAGAAACGCTTTTATATCTAACCGCAATGAGAAAATCTGGGTCCGGTACCTGACTTCAATGTTTGAACATATGTGGCTAATTTTCAGCCTGGATTAAGCCTGACTTAAGTCTAGCTTTAGCAGCTTAAGCCTGGCTTAAGCCAGGCTTAAACCTAGCCACGTATGTTTAGACATTGAAGTCAGATTTAAGCCTGACTTAAGCCTAAAGATATTGAGACCGGGCCCAGATCATAGCTCTGAATTTTTTGTTCCTTGTTGTGAGTGTTCCAAATTACAGGTTTGACCGGCGTGAGGAAGAGGGAGTTAATGTGGCTGTGGGTCAAAGCTTCAGCCGTTCAACATTGGCTTGCTCTTTTTCTAAATTTGTCTATGCAAGTGCCTTAGTGTAAAATTAGACTTAAATTAAAATAGCGCTGAAATTTAGAGTATTAAAAAATTTTCCTTTACATCCAGTGCGTGCTTGTAGCTACAGAAAGACAGCTGCTTTAATGCCCTTGCATCATTACGAGTGATTCGATTCTTTTGAGTATTCTTCAAAATATATTTTTGAATTTCCTAAATTGCTCTTTTCAATAATTTGGTGCCAGAGTGCAAAAAGCAGTAGGACTCTACATTGTAGGTCCCACGGAGATCCCTTTGGGCCGCTCCCCCAAAAGGCCTCTTTCTTACGGTAGTGTAAGTGAGGCGGCACTTACACGTTCATCGAGCTCCGAGCTATTTTTAACTCTTCTTTTTTGTGCTCAAACCCGTAGCTAGATGAAGTGGCGCAATTTCTATTTTGGTTGAGCAAGCGACCGAACATTGGCCAGTGGCAGCACTCAAGCTGCCCAGCAGGACTCTTACAATATTAAGTGTCATACATGTTTTTAGGGACTAGGGTTAAAGCCCCAGAATAACTGTTCATCCCCGCAAAATGATACAGATTTTCCCAGTGGCAGTTAGGATTTCCATAATGGGGGGCGTACTCTAACTTTTCCGAAAACACTTAAAATAGATACGAAAATTCGCTTTTCACGTGCGGAATAGCGTTTTTCGCTATTTACGTTGTCTAGTTTTATTTAAAATCATTTTAATGCAATATTTTTCCAAAAAATTTTTATAAATTTCGTGCGACAAAATGATTAAATTTCTTTTATATTATCATACATCCGGCGCGAAGCGCCTTGTGAAATATAGGCGAGGGACGATCAGTGACCTGATTTACTGCCCAATTTCCTGTATTTGTGCACTTGGGGCAGAGATGTAGAAGGAGAATGAAGGACCCCCTACCCAAAGCTGGTCTTGCCCCTATCCCCACAAAATCAGAAAATTTTGGACCATCTGATTTTTGGAAAAAAATCAATATGTGGCCGTTTTTATGTGTTTTTTGGCCAAAATTGAAGGTCATTAACCCCTCCCCAAACACCCGGGGACCCCCAACATAAAATTTCGAGCCGCTACATGTAGGTACATATGACATGAAGCAATATGTATGTACACAATACAAGCTAACTAAAACATTAGATGCGAAGCCTCTGAAAATTTTAAAATTTGTGCTAAAAAATGGAATAAAACTATTGCTGATATGTAGCTGTTTTGATGCTCCAAAAATCGTTTCAGCAGTCATGAAAATGTTCTTGCTTACAAAAACCTATTCCATGGAGCAAAAATATAGCTTTCAGGTCGCCTAGAAAGTAAATAAATGCCTTTGATAGGTACCTATTATCTGACAAAAAGCGCTGGAAAAATTTAAGAAATTTCGATCAACGATGGTCAAAACACATAACACATAAACAGGGGGCGGATTTAATCAAGGGGCGGCCGCCCCTATTGGTCCAAAATAGTTATGTAATTTGCAGTGATTTTCGGCTGTCATTTGTATTAATTTCTAAAAATTTTTAGGCGCTTCGCGCTGAATATTACCTATTAATTGTAACTGCGAGAGTTACACGTGGCGAACTAGTTTTAGCAGTTCGCATAAGCCATGCCGAAAACAGCTTGGTTCTGTATCGGTTAACATAGCCAAACACGAGTAGCCATTGCGCGATGTGTGTACTCGTGGCTATGCCTTCAGTTTCTCATATATTCCCTAATTTTCATTATAAAAATCAATAAGATACTTGTCCGGTAAAATAGAATTAAGTATATGCTAATAGTAATTGTTCTACTTATTATCGCATTATCGTAAAAGACTCGATTCGAGAGTATTCTTGTTTGATGTTAGTTTATCTTTAACTTATGTTTTACTGTAGCGATCCCCTATGGGATATTAGTCTAGTTGGCGTATTGACGATTTTGTCGTTTGCTCGTTTTATTCGTTAGCGTATTTTGTTTCTCTTTCCCGGCATAAGGCCGTGTGTAGATAGTCGGAATAAAAGATAAAACCCACCCAGGGGTGTTGTATATCGAGGGTGAGGTCGGATAGATAGGAACGTCGAGGACTTCTGAGTTTTGGTGGAAAGGAATAGGTAAATTCCGTGTGATTATTTATTTCGTTCAAAAATTCAATATTCTTTTCTCAATTCCAAAATTGGTCAAAAATATTATTTAATTGTTCATGATGACTGATCAGCTTAGAGCTCGTTGGTGTTGTTTTCAAATTTCATTGTGCTTCACGAATAAGGAACCAAAACATTTCTGTTTGATTCGAACATCGAAAAGAAGTTAATTTATCAACTTGAGTGGGGTTAAGATAGGTCAACTGACCTTGCGGCAATTCCGGGATTAGGTAGGTACTTTAGGATCTAGGGCGTAGCTGCTGAGACTCCCGACGAAAAGCAGTCAGCAAGATTAGGACTGAGGGAGTCGAAGCCGTAGGTCTAAAAGGGTCCAGAAGATCGAAGTTGTATTTGACTATGCGATCGGGGCCAGCGCTGAGAGCAGATTTAAGTACTTAAGTACCTCCCGAAGGCAAATACACCCGTGTCCTTGTTGCTTTAGTAAACTTGGACCGGCCCTGTATTTACATAATGACATTTATTTGCTTTCTTGGCAGCCTAGAAGCCATAATTTTGCTCAAGGAATAAGTTCTTAAACGATTTCAAGAGCAAAAACGGAGCTACTTCTGCATATTTTTCTAATGCCACAAATACAGGAAATCGAGCAGTAATTCAAGCTTCTTAACGTCCTCCCGTCTAAATTTCAGAAATTCTCGGGCGCTTTGCGCCGGATTTTCGCTAAAGTCAACGACATTTAATGATTTTTTCGCAAAAAATTGTCGAGAATTTCTAAATTTTTTGTATGTTTAGTCTGTTTCACACAAGTTAGGACATAAATTTTAAAAACTACATCCGACAATGCGCTTATAGCATTGATTTGATGTATAATTATCGTACTCCGTCGGCTTACTTTCGAAAAAATTGTTAAAATTCATGCCCAAACTTATGAGAAACAGACTATAGGTACTCACAATTCTATCTTTCAGGTCACGACCACACGTTGACGTGGGGTAGAGTTTACACCCATCGTAGAAGTTGAAAAAACCCCACAGATTATTGTAGACCCTTCCACCCAGAATTATATTTTTAGTATCATTTTCGGCGATTTCAACCAGACACCAAGAATTTTCTTGCTGCCCATGTATGGCTACGACTGGCTGAACTAGAAAAAGGATAGATGACCGGAAACGCTGTCTCACGGAGGCCAGGTCCAACCGGCAGAAGTAAACACGGGTGTAGGTAGCTCATCCTAAGAGCGAATTCGCTCCAGCAGCTAATAAAATTGTACTTATAACGGATAATCAGCTTATAAAATTGTACCCGAGATTTATAGCGATTCCACCCGGCCCAACACATATACAACACTGTCCTGTTTAATCGGGTTTAGACTGGAAACGCGGGCTACCCTACTTTGTCCAATTAACGGCAATCCAAGAGGGTGCAGCTACATTTGCATATGCAAGGCACGAAATTTATATTTATACAGCGAAACTCAAATCGTTTAAATAAGAGTAATAAACTTTCCAGTTGCAGTCGGCCACGTACAGCAGGTACCTACTTCGAATCTCTTGCTATTTTGATTCGTTAGTGATTGACAAGCAATTTTCAAGGGCGCTCCATTAAATGACCCCAATGATTTTGCAAAAAAACCAAGGTTTTTACAAGGATTTACGAATGTTCTAGCTGGGGCTTGGAAATCCGTAATATTTTTCCTTTCACCAGACCATTTTGAATAATCTTCAAGTGCGCACCCAAACCGATACCATATTTGCGTCAATATAATTTAAATGTATGCTGTAGTGAAATATACGTAATTTATTCAACAAGCTAATCAAGAAATCGTGTAATGGTATCGTAACACCTGAGGCATGGCACTGATCGATCGATAGACTTAAAATGCAAATGCGAAGAAATGACCGTTGACGTAAAAAACGGCTGAGTCGAGTGACTGTGCATCAGCGCGACTAAAATTAATAAGTTTGCAGAAAATAAAGTTGGTAAACCGAATTTGAATATATTAAAGGAAAGTATAACAGGTTTTCAAATGTTCTAGTCGCGGTAACGACTGAGTGCTCGATTTGTACACCATCAACGTGCATTAAGTACAGAGTTTGTACACAACAGTCGAACAGAAAACAATCTGTATCAATCAATGCTGAATGCAGAACGGAAGGCGCGATTTCGTAAATATTCTCGAAATTTAGACATTTTCTCAATGATGACATGCAAGTTTTACGATGAATTAGAATAGGTAACGCTCTAGCCTGATAAACTTTCCAGAGCTATACGATTTTTCCGAAAACATTTGTTTTGTTTTTTAGAATTTCAGGAAAAATCCAAACGTGTACAATAGACTCGTGAGGTTTTTAAAGGTTTGGATTCTTCATAGCCAACATATTTTCCGGTATTGGCGATGTAAACTGTAAACGGATGAAATCATAAGAAACCCAAGTAAGTCCTAAGGAAAAGAAGAACCTCCTTTCTAAAAGCGTCCCATAATCGGTCCCAAGTCATTTTTTGCAACATGCATACGTTTAACGGGGTGGGGAGTGGTGGGTGGGGGATCCCCACCACCATCTAAAGTTGGTCGTCCTCCAATCTCCCAGAGCCAGAAAATCTTTGACCCCAATTTTCAAAAGATCATTTAAAGTGAAAAAGACCGAGGGCCCCCATAGACGTTACATGCATGAAATGTATCATATTAGCAATGTACAATGCGAAATGACATCTTCCGCCAGTTTGTTACTCTAAAAAGCCTACATGTCCAAATAAATCTAAGACGAAATAACGAGTACAACGCAGGAATATTTTCGATAATAAAGAAATTTCCGTATTTAATAATTGCGCATATGTTGTACAAAATTGAATGATGATGAAACGCCGGCGTAATAGCCACAAGTGGGCGTGGGGGTATGTACCCCAGAAGGCCTAATACCCCCCAGAATTCAATTTTTAAATTTTTTGTTTTTCTCGCAATTTTTTGATGCCACGTTGAAAAATGGTGTTTTTCGCCATACCACAATTTTTTAAGACCTTTGAAAAATCTTGCAACCACCCCGAGAATTTAGGTGCTGCCCACCTATGGGCAGTCGCGCAAGGCGATAAACTTTAACAATATAACGTAACAAAGTAGTGAAGCCTTCACCAAAGGTCACTTTGAACACAATAAATAAGACGTTCGCTAATGAGGTCAAAGGTTGACAAAAAACGAACCATTCTGCCATGGAGAGGCCAGGCAGCTACGAAATGCAAAAATGCTAAGAGACTATATCCAAAAAATGAGTCATCAAATAAAAAGAAGGTTAGATTATTAGACCAATTGGAGCCATATTCCCTGAAAAATGAAAATAAAAAATTTTATACAATTTTTTTCGTAAGATCCAATCGATTTTCATGAAAGATTGTGTCCGTTTCCGATACGAAACCGACATTTTCGATCGAAATAAGGACGTAATTAATTTTTGGGTAAAAGTTCAGCGAACAGCAAAATTAAGTTTTAGGTAAGTTCAGCGAATAGCAAGGCCATACATGTAACGGCCTGAGTGGGGTGGGGTCCCCACCCCAGCCATTTTCAAGGGAAGGGGTAAACGACCACCAATTTTTGGCCAAAATATATACAAAACGACCAAAAATTTTTTTCTGAAAGTTGAGGGGAGGGGGCCAAAAAATTTTCTGGCTTTGGAGAGATAAAGGGACGACCAACTTTGGATGAGGGATCCCCTCTTTGTTACATGTATGAGGAAAGCTATGTATTAATGCCGTGCTATGCCACTCTTTTCCGAGTTTTCGAGGTTTTTTAACATTATTCGTCACATTCCGCTGCACTTACAGAATAGAACACTGCAAAGTAAAAAAGTAGTAAAGAGTACAACGCAATAAAATTAAGTAAAGTGCCAAAAGTTTTTATGAAATCGTCCGGCCAAGAACAGCACCTTGCATATGTCGTGTTGTGCAATGCAAAGTAGCACCTTGTTTGATTAAGCACAACGTAACTTGCATGCGGAAGCAGCTATGGATAACAGAATTCCGATAAAACGCAATGCCTTAGATCTATTGAGCGACTAATCATCGGCATTTACGTTTATTACGTTGATCATGCCAGTAGGCGTTGATACGATCGAACTGATTTTTTTACAAAAATATTCAATAAAATCGAGATTAATCGCTATAAAAACGATCGACACGCTTGAATAAAGGAAAAGGAGTTAGAAACAAACGAAAAAGATTAAAAACAAGATATGTTTTAAAAATGATTTGCCATTTTTTGAAATTATCTAAGCAAACATATGTATTAATTAGTTACTTATTTTAATTGCAGATATTCATAATATACAGTGTGCAGAAGCACCCTATTAAATTTACTGTTCCCTACCACCTTTAATCGATAGTATGTTTTGAGTACCACTCTATCAGGCAATTTTGAGCTATCGGAAAACTTTCTACATCATTTTTGAGAACAAAAGCAGCAATATGTCCAAATTTTTCAGATTTATAATTTTTGTCTTGCATACCGAAAAAACGCCTAAAATAGTCTAAAACTGAAAGTCCATTAAGCGAATCAAAATTTCTAGTTTTTATGCTTGAAAGTGCTGTAATGCAATTGAAATAGACTAAAACGCGGTGTTACCACATAAAGAGACCATTTTCATCACTAGAATAGCAAAAAAAACGTACAGACTAAATTTATTGGTCACGATTTGTGGGATTGCACCCCCTCCACCCTGCCGACCCTAACCTCGTGCATCTACGATTTTTATCGAAAAGTAAGAATCCAATTTTCGCTATAAAAACTGAGCATGCCTAAATTTAAAGAAAGATGGGTACAAGCCCGAAAGACAAAAAAAAGTAAAGGATTGCGAGAGGGACAGCTGGCTGTACATGGACAGCAAGAAAATTCTGGGGGGGGGTGAAATCACCGAAAATTGCCAAAAATGTTACTAAAATAGAATTCTGGGGGAGGGGTCTACAATAACCTGCGGGAGGAGGGGTTTCGACTTCTGGGGAATGTATACCCCAAACTCCCCCCACTCCCATGTGTGTAGCTGACCTCGGCCGAGGTATTCATGTTACGAAGTAACCTTCGACTACATGCGCTACCAAATGCTTATACAAAAAACACAAAATAAGCGAAATTTTACAAAAATGTGAAGCTGAAGGGAACTGTTGCTTCGTTTCGTTCAATTTCCTGACCTGCCGAGCAGCTTTTCGAATAAAGTGTTGCACTCTCTTCTCTTCGCTGCGAAAATTTTTCGCTTTAATACTATTCGGATGCACTTCCGAATCATCGTTGCAAATCTGAGCAAAAAATATCAGGTTTCGCTCTGTATTTCAAAAAAAATAATTTTTAAATTTTCACGGGCTTGTCTTATTCAATAAGTGATAATAAATGATAACAAGGCGTTAAGCTCCGCAATTTTAGATACTTTAATTAACATTCGATCATTTTCGTTAATGTTTTAGCTAAAATACTATAGTTTTAAGCAGTTCAAAAATCGATTGCTCAAAAAACGAATTAAATTCGAACGGAACGACCGAAGAATGAAAAACCATACATACGTAGCTATTTGTAACGTATTCTTCAAAACGTTTAAAATAATCCCATTCTTTCTGGCCGCGCTTGCAAAGACGGTGGAAAAAACTTTTAAACATTGAAACTTTTATAGCGAAATGATCCAATTTTTCTAGATTTTCCATACACCACCTTATACTTTAAGAACTTTTAAAGACAGGAGACGAACGCCTCGATTTCGATTTCATCTAAAGGTGGTTTACTTTAAAGATAATTAAGAACAATATTTGATTCCAAAGATCCTTTGATTGAAATACAAATAACAGATTTTTTATGATGAATAGAATTTTTGGGGAATAAAATCAGTAGGTTAAAAATACTCAGTAATGTCTGAAAGAATTGACCATTGATAAATGCGCAATGATTCCACGAGGCTGGGTAGTCAATTTGCAAAGATGGTTTATTTTTCGTACGTATTCTGCGACAGGCACTTAGCTCTAGGAGGGGATGGGGGGGGGGGTCCGGACCCCCTCAAAATTCAGAAATATCGAAAAAATAGGACTTTTTGAACGTTATTTGTGCTATTTTTGGCCTTTTTGAGCTTAGTCCCCCCAAAATTGATGTTAGACACCTCCAAGGCCAGCTACGTGCCTGTTCTGCGAGCTACTAAAAACGACTTCTACTCAAACAAATGATAATGAAGAGAAGCATAATTAGTAAAAGTAGAACTTCGACAGATTCCTAAAGGAATAATGAGCTTTTGTACAAAGCGAACCACATCAAATCTGATAAATTTCCGGTTAAATAAGAGCGATATGACATTGTTTTTTGCTAACCCCGCATTTATGTATAAACGTACAACATAAATTTTAATAACAAAAAATAAGATTTGCCGAAAAAGGGTACCTATTTTTCAATTTTTTTAAAATGAGAGTGATAAATAGTAGTGAGTTTTTTACCGTAGTGAGTCACATTGAAGGAAAGTTTAGCATTCAAGTTTACAAAGCAATACGCCATTATACGTTTAAACTCCGTTATAAACAACATAATACATAAACTTGACGAAAGTAGCTTACTACGGAAGTAACTTTGTTAATTAGTTTGCTGTGAGGGTTCAGCAATGGAAGCAACAGGTCGTTGGAAAGAACGTCGAGAGGGAATTCGGTCTTGTCGGATGATTTACAAGATTCTAATTGCGATTTTAACGATTTGAGCGTTTCGAGGTCTTCCTAAGGATAAAGGACTCCTTAATATCAAGTGCAGAAAAGTGCTTTTTTGCACGACCCCCATTGCCCGAGTGCAAATGAAAATATCAGGCTATATTTGCATACCTGCACCAGGATCAGATTATTAGTTACGAGAGTATATTTTTCTACAACTTAAATCTCAAATACATCAATTTTTCACCTTTTTTTGCAATTATGTAATTTGAGATAAAGTAAGATAATACGCAGATTTCGACAAATTTTTAAGACTTCATAGTGAAAAAGGACTTTGGGGAATTAAACGTGTATTTTTAACACGAATTTTAACTAACTTTACTTTTATTCCTCAAAATTTTTCATTTGGAAGCCGTGCACCGGCAAATGAACACCAATTTAGTCGCACTGTACGAAAAAAGCCGTGGTACAGGAACGCTCTGGAAATGTGAGCAAGAAACATGCGTAGCTATTCTTATTGTTACATAACACGGTTTTCGAACAACCCACATTTGCATATACGCAAAGGAAATCATCATATCGATTGCGCGCATTTAATCAAAAATCATCTTTGCATTCTGCTTCACGTTCCCGTTATATTTATGATGCCCGAACAATACAAATAATTCGGTGCGGAATGTCAAGTTTTAACGATTTAGCAATATAAGAGTTTATCGTGATTCTTACGTTCTCCATCAGGTTTCTGTTCTATTGATACGATCATAACCATCATACATAGTTGGGTCTACGACGTTTTGGTGCCAGCAACTTATAAATTATTCTATTTAAATCAATTTTGAAGCAATTTTGGAATGAATTATATATTCAGAAAGCAGGTTCTACAAGCTACAACATAGCATATTGTTCTTTTCGATTCGATGAGAATTCATTTGTGTACGGCTGAAAAACTGTAGATCAAGTGTATTTTTGGATGCATTTAATTATCTCACTAAATTCAAAGATATTCTAAAAGTAATTTATACCATCACGTAGAGAATTGAATGGGCCTTCAGAATCTGTATTATACTTTGATCATAAATGAAATGTAAATAATTAATAATATTACAAAGAGTGTGCGCCAAAACGGCGGCGCCAAAACGTCCCATTCGATCAGTAAGGTAGCGCGTTAGCATGAATTTCCATAATATTCAAAGCCTGTCTTTTTCGATAACAGTTGAAAAAGACTAAGGAAGGGCCGAATCAAAGCACATTTCTACAGAGTTCGAGGGAAGAGCAGAACAAATATTCAAAATAATATAAATGTTTGTTTGTTTCCTTACTAAATTCCTGATGCTGAGAAATGAACGAGAACGTAGAGATTCTTTTCCTAAAAGTAAATCCCTCAAAAACTTGGAACTTTCACTGCCTCAAAAGTCGTTTTTGATGATTATGCTTCCTTTCCCTGCTCTTGAGCAGAAGAGGAGCATTTATCACCTGATCAAAATTTAGAAAGACGGCACAGATCAATTGTTAGATCAAAAGTTTCACGAGGACTCCCTACAATCGCTTATGTCTAAAAATATAGTACTATTTATTATATGGGCAAGTTTCTTAAGTTACTTAGTAATTTATGACAGAACAAAAAATTGTTCGAAAGAGTCAGTCCAACCCAAGTCACTAAGAAATCCTTGTTTCAGAGCGATCGTGTTACATTTACTGCATTTTAGTTTATATTTTTCTATTTATTATTTTTTCATTTTTTTATTTTAGTTTTTTTATTTTTTACATTTTTTAAACTTTTCTTGTACTTAAAAGAAGCGTACAAGAGCTCCAAGATTGGCTGTTATCTTACCCCTTTGATTTTCTAATGATTTTTCCAAGCAAAGTAGATTTTTTCAATTGTATTAAAAAAACGAAAGTGTTAGAACTAAAAATACACTTTTTTGAATAGAGTACGCTTTAAATAGAATACATACATATGCAAATATACAACAGATTCAACGTCATCGCTCTGCTCAATACATGACCATTGATTAATTAAGCTAACCTTGGTCAGAATCCTTAACGAATAGCTATGTACTACTAGTGTACTCTGTTACTTTAAGACTATGCATCTACAGCATGGAAAATTGCTGAATTGATGTACAGGCTAAGTGACAATTTTTGAGACAAAAATTAAAATTTCTTTAAAGAAAACGTACGTGATATCTAATTAATTGTCAAAAAGATGGGATAAAATAGCACCCTGTTTATCAAAGGTGAAATGTTGGCGTTTACTTTTTTCGATTTAAGCGAATTTTCGCCGCTTGTAAATCTAGGTCAATATCAATCGAAGTCCTAAATCGATCGACGCGATTCTTAATCGTTTTACTTTCCATATCCGTACAATTTGCGGCACCAACTTTCTTTGAGAAGCGAGAGTTAGACACCTTTTTCCATCTGAGAAAAAACTAAATTAGTATCAAGCAACGATATAAGCATTCTCACCGCGGTTCCCCCAGAAAATTTTCACCCCGCCAGAAATTTGTCAAGCCCCTCAATTTCGATTTTTCAAAAGTTTCCGAAAAATTCGTGGAAAATGTGCTGTTTTAGGCGTTTGAGCCATCTATTTGCTCGAAAGTGTCAAATTTTCGGCGCTTCGCGCCATATACGCATTTCTTGACCATATTTTATTCGATTCATTCAAATTTTTTTGATTTTATTCAAATTTTTTTATTGTTTTTATGCGCTAGAAAGATAGAGCATGGTCACATACGCCGAGAGACGATGTTTTTGACGTGTATCCGCGAAAGCCCAAAAAGACATTTTTAAATTTCACCCCTATACCAAGAATTCCCATGCTGTGCAAGTCAGATTCTCATATTATGTGTTTGAGAGGATACATATATAGCAGTAGGTCTTTTAATGCACAGTGCAAATGAAAGACCGGCAGTGCAAATGTACCGTGGAGCTCATTTGCACGGCGTAAAATGGACGCATTCTAGAAAAGAAAGGGATAATTGGTGAAAATTAGTATTCAAAATAGAATTTTGGTCCCCGAAGTCCTTAACATACATTAGAGCTGTGCCGGGGCCAGGCCCTGGCCCCGGCGCTAGGCCTCGGCCCCGGGGCGGGCTAACCCCGGCACCGGGGCCGGGGCCAATGTTAGAGTTGATTATAATGTAGAAAATTGATAACGTTTTGGGCAGATTTACCTTCAAACTCAATTTCAAGCAAACCACAGATCTTGCTAATTCAAATCTTTATTTCACTATGTCAGATTGGTGCAAATTTCTAATTAATAATCAAAATTGACATATTTTAAATTGCAATTCATATAGACGAGCATTTCCAGCTTGCTTGGTAGCAGACAGCTACGTCTATCAGAACAAATAGAATAGTAAGCCTAAAAAAGTGCAAAGTAAAGCACATTGAAAAACGCATCCAAGTCAGAGGAGTTAAATCCATACATGGGCAGCTCAAAAATTCTAGGGAGTATAAAATTCAAAAAGTGCCTGATAATATATGGTAGAGCGAAAAAAACACCCTTTTCTCGCGATTCTCAATGAGAGCTATCCATTAGCATAAAAAAACCGCAGAAAAACAGAAAAAATTCTGAAAATCAATTTTTGAGGGGTCTAGCGAATTTTTTCTGGGGGGGGAATGTGAATTCTGGGTGGGTCTAGATCCCCCAATGCCCATGTTCTGTTATATCTTGTAATCCCAACAAATATTAATGCTTGACGTGCATATCTACAAGCAAGAATATATGCATAGGTACATATAAGGGGTAGGGCAGGGTCGTACTATGAGCATGGTTAAGCACGCTATTATTGGCCCCGGCCAGGCTCCGGCCCCGGCACCGGGGCCTAGGCCCCGGCCCCGGCAAAAAAGGCGGCCCCGGCACAGCTCTAACATACATATACAACAAAATGCTCAAAATTTTGGGGAAAAGGCAAGATGGAGGCCAAGAATAGATAGG
The DNA here is from genome assembly GCA_036768485.1 of Mermis nigrescens. Taxonomy (NCBI): domain Eukaryota; kingdom Metazoa; phylum Nematoda; class Enoplea; order Mermithida; family Mermithidae; genus Mermis; species Mermis nigrescens. Next base: position 14,381,703 of record JAVLUZ010000145.1, on the reverse strand, counting down.
GATAAAAAAATTTAAGCTAAATTGCTTAAAATTGACCAGAAACAGTGGATTGACTTATGTAGTTTTCACGTCATTTTAGCATTTAATAGCAGTTCTGAGGCCACTAAAAAAATCCCTTGCTGACCCCTCCAGATGGACCATGCAGTGCAACTTTGACGACTGCCGTCCTACCCAGAGAATAAGCACAATCATTTTAAAAAAATCCATTGAAAATTTTACCGCAAACTACGCCGTTCCATGACATTCCTCTTGAACGGCTCCCTCCGGAACAAAGCGACGCTGGTGTCGCTGTCACTCCTGTTTAGCCGCCTGCTGAAACTAGGGGTCAGCTCACTAGGACTGCAAGAAGTGCATTGGCCCTGGTCGAATTTCTGTCCGCCATCATGCGTCGAGCAGCTTGACTCATCTCGATTAATTGGATGATCGGTGTTCGTCTCTTTTTCGAACGTCCTTATCTTCATTGCACACAAAGAGACAATGATTTACTTAATGAACGATTTACCTAACTTTGACAATTTTACATTTTTATATTAGCGTTGAGCAGGCATGTACAGCATAGAAATAGTAGGGGAGGGAGGGATGTTAAGTTCTAAAGTGCCTTTATTGCGCTCAAAAACGTTGGATACCATATATGATCTAGAGGGGGTTTCCAACCCCAGCAAAATTTTCAACCCCCGCAAAAATTTTTCACCCCCTCAGAATTGGCGGTTTTTTTAAAGTTCTCAAAAATTTCTAAAAATTTGTAGAAAAGATGATTTTTTAGGCGTTTTTGGCTACCTATTTGCTCGAAAGTGCAAATTTTCGGCGCTTTGACCCATTATACTCATGTGGACTATATTTTGTTCAATTTGTTCCGACTGTTTAGATTTCTTTCCAAATTTTTCGTTTTTATGCTCTAGAAAGATAGAACATCGTCAGAAACGATAAAAAAACGATGTTTTCGACGCGTAACTACCAGTTTTGGACCCAAAACAGGCACTTTATGATTTCACCCCTCCAGAATTCCCATGCTGTGCATGTATCGTGGATACGCATGGAAAACGTCAATTTTTGATTTTTCTGACAATACTCTATCTTTCTAGAGCGTATCCGAGTGAATCGAACAAAATATAGTCGAAAAATGAATACATGGCGCCAAGCGCCGAAAACAGCACTTTTTCATGATCCTGTATGGCAGTGTGGTGCCTAAACAAATCACGTAAGGTCTTCAATCGGATACGTACAATATAGGACTTCTTCCATAGCCAGTCCATCATTTTTTCCTTATAAATTGCGTTTTTTGGCATAAAACGACTGGTGTACTGTAGGTACGTCAGAAACGCCATTTTTCGATTTACATATCTGACAAAGCTACTTCTTTCTAGAACATAAAAAACAGAAAAATTCAAAAAATTCCACGAAATTGAAGGATAATTGGTAAAAAATATAAATTGATCTTTCGAGTCAAGAAGCGCTGAAATGCTTAAAAGGCGTAATTTCTTGAAATTTCTGATAACAATTTTACAAATGAGATCGGATCAGCAGTATTTTGCAGGGTAGTGGAAATGGGTTGATCAACTATCATTCAGGGGTTAAACTACTGAACTTTCATGAAAATCACTAATCTCTGCTGTCTGTTTCACTTACCGATGTCAGACGTACATATCTATATAAAAATTTGAGATGCAATTGATTTGAATATAATATAATTAGCAAAGAAAAATGCTCCGATGGAACAAAAAGGACGAATATGCTTGGGATTGAGCATCATTAAGGACATAAAAGGAGGGGACTAGGGAAAAGTTACCTACTATGCATGCCTGTGAAAGTTGTAAGAATCTACTAAAAATTAGACTTCCGCTAAAAAAACGCTAAAAATCGAAGTATATTCTGCAGCAGAAGGGAGTTGCACCTGCGACGTAAAAATAAATAACATGAACAGCTTATTCCTAGAAAAGAAGCGATCACTAATCAAAAAACGACATAACGTGCATTCTTCCGCTAGCACGCACTGATATGGGGCAGCAATTAACAAGATGGTGTGCTTTTCATAATTCATTTATGAAGCCATCGACGATTAAATCAATATTGGTTATAGACATACATGCACAGCATGGAAATTCTAGGGGTGAAATTATAAAGTGCCTTTTTTGTCCAAAAATGGTAGGTACGCGCCAAAAACATCGTTTTTCAGCGTTTCTGACGATGCTCTATTTTTATAGAGCATAAAAACAGAAAAATTTGGAAAGAAATCTAAAAAGTCGGATTAAATTGAACAAAATATAGTCAAAACATAAGCATAATGGCGCGAAGCGCCAAAATTTGGCACTTTTGAGCAAATAGATAGCTAAAAACGCTTAAAGAAGCATCTTTCCCACAAAGTTTTAGAAAATTTTTGGGAACTTACAAAAAATCGCCAATTCTGGGAAAAGGGTGAAAAAATTTTCGTGGGGGTAGGGGGGTGAAAATTTTTATAGGGAGGGGTAAACCCCGAAGATCATGTATGGTTATATACTGAAAGAGAAAATTGATATTGATAAGAAACTAAATCGGTTATTAAAACACAGCAAAGCTCCCTCACAATCTTTTTTCTAAGCCAGTGAACAATGTTTTGTGAAGGTACACTTTTGTCAGAAGCCGTAGAATACACTTCGATTTTTAGCGTCTTTTGGCGGAAGTATAATTTTTAGTAGATTCTTACAAGTTTCACAGACATGCATAGGTAACTTTTACCTACTCCTCTCCTTTTATGTCCCTAGTAATGCGTAACTCGAAGTACGCCCTTTTAGTCCCATCGGAGCATTTTTCTTTGCTAGTACTCTACTTTTAATTAGCATGATTTGAGTAAATCAGTCAGTAAACACATACGATAGCAAGCCACAATACTGACATCAGTCCAAGAACGCGGAATACTTCTAAAGAATTCATTCATTCATTCAAAAGAACGATCTAAACCTTACCTTATTTAAAAAAGATCAAATGTTTTCAGCGTACACTTTACCAACTACTGGGTGTTAAGAACACTTACACTCAGATTCGTAATCCTGGCGTTACATGGTACATTTTGAAAATAAAAGATTTTACAACGCTCTGAAACTAAACTTCATTTTTAGCGTAAACTTTACACATCTAATACGTGTTAAGAAAACATACAGTTAGATTCGTAATCCTGACCTTACGGAACATATTTAAAAAAATTGATGTTTTGCAATGCTCTGGAAGTAAGATAAATTTGTAGTGTAAATTTTGCAATAACTGAATCGTGTGAACTTTACACAACTACTGGATGTAGAGAAAACTAACGGTCAGATTCGTAATTTTGACGTCACATTGAACATTTAAAAGAGAATTAAGCTTCCGCAACGATCTAGAACTAAAATTAATTTTCAGTGTAAACTTTACACAACCAACGAGTGCAAAGAAGATTTTAGTCGGATTCTTAATTCTTATATTGCTCTGATATTACGATCAATGTGAAAAGATTAAGTCTCCACAATAGTCTGAAGACAAATGAATATTATGTGTAAACTACTTTACATCGCTGTTGAGCGTAAAAAAACGCGCCCAACTGACGTATGACGTTTGACCCCCGGTACATTTTTAGACTTGTGATCATGTCCAGACTCATAACCGGAGAAGTTGGTAGGAAAAACAAGACAGAAACGCGTTTAACACCTCCCGAAAAAGCTAAATACTGATGTAAATAAGCACAATTTGCTGTGATGTGTACCCCACATAAAGTGCGTTATCTTTTTTATACGACTTATTCCGATTTCTAAACGAAAAAATAGCGAACAAAAAAGGGACAACAACGTATTTTTCCACAATACACTACATTATTAACTTTAAAAATCTTAACCTAATTCCCCATTGAGTGTAAGGAAATTCGGTTTGGGCCAGTTTTTAGCCTTTGAATCGTAGTATGTTTGTGTGTGAAAAACTTGTTTCGCAAATTATTTGAGATATTGATCAATCAAAAAAGGGAAAAAACGTGTTTTTTTCGCTCAATGTTTCACTCCTAATTTCGAACTTGACACTCCCATAAATAACTCAATATTGCGTTTTTGGAACGCGGTTTGCTGCGACGTGTAGGCCTACACTTCATTTTCATTCTATTCAACTTGTCCAGACAACCGGAGAAGTTGGCGGAAAAATCTTAGGCAAAACCTGATTTTACATCATTCACTAGAGTTTAAAGTTTAAACCACGATATCTAACTCCTTAATGAGTGTACAAAAATATGCAGGTAAGCCGAAAGTAGCCCTTGAGCCATAGTACATTTCTACCGGAAAAAATTTCTGGGGACTCATAACTGGAGTTTTTAGCAGACAAAAAATTGGGCAAAATGTGTTTTTTTCACCCTCAGATTCTTTACACTCTTTACACTGCCATTCTTAAAATAAGTCACTTTAGAAAAAATGAAAAAGCGATTTTGAGCTTAGTCAATTGTCTACATTAAAAAAGACCAAGCAAAATGCCAAACTTAGATAGAAAAGTCGTGTGACCGACCGAAATTTGAAAAAGGTATATGTTATAACGTTACATTAAACTTTACACGCTCTTTGCACACAGAATAGAAGTGTAAAAAAGGCTACATCGAATTTTTTATTATCTATCTTTTAAAAGAACCGCACATAACAGAAGTGTCCCGTAATAGCTGTAGCGGGGAGGGGGTGCACAGGTGTCAGGGGTACCCAAGTATGTTATAAGTACGCGCTAACGCGCTACCTATGATTTTTAATTCTTAATTCGAATTTTGTAATAGAATATCTCAAAATGCAGAATACCGGCTAAATACGAACAACAGGGTTGCGAAGCAGATCAGCTTACTTATTCTGCAACAGCTTATGCATAAAATTCATTCTCGACTCACTTTACAATAAATAACAACATGGGTACGAAATCGCTTTAACCATTATACAAAAGAAAAACTACAATGGAAGAGACTAAGTACGAAAATTTCATTCAGTCATAGATCGCTTCCGGTAAATAAACGAAACCGAACCAAACGAAAACGATTCCTGAAGATTTAAAACCAAGAGCTATCCATTATTTCATGTGTATTCAGGGCATCTGACCAAATGAAATGAACTTTTATTTGGTACGCTAGGTTCAAAAAATTCAAACCAACATAATGAAAAAACTAAAAAGTTTTCATAATCTAAAACTTATTCTGTAACTGTAAATATCATATTATACTATCATTATGCATAGTAAAGTAAATATAAATACATATAATATCGTACATATTATTCTTTCATTTTGTATAGCAATGTTAGTATAAACAGGATGGCTCGAAAAACGAATGGGACATTGAGCCTTATATAACATTTCTTATACTTGACTAAACCGAATGCGGTTTGCATCATTTAAGAGCCTATTATGTACCTCCGCAGGATCTTACCAAAGTTTTAATTATGCTAGTTGAGCTGTTGTTAGTTTATGATAAATTAAGCAGAAGTCATTTTTTGGGTCGTGAAAGCATCTTTTAGAAGCATTATTTACCTTTATAGCCCTATAACTTTATATTAGTTTACGACAGTTACACGCAACTTCTTTTATTTTAAAGATATTTCAATCGTCTACCATTAACTGTATTTGCTTTTTTTGTATTTTGAGCTGGTGGAAAATAATAAGATTTTATCAAAGGTAGCATTTTTTGGCATTTGCTAGCAAAGTAAAAACATTGATGTACGAATACACCGACCCGTGATAAAAGTCAGCTGTTCCGCACAGGCAAAACCAATCAAAGTAAAAATAAACAGAGTAGTAAACACATACATAAGTTTGATTCAATATAAAACAAACGCGTTTAGTCATCTTTTTCTGCCGGAGAATAACGCTATTGTAAAGATACCTTGTTTTAGACAAAAAGTCAGCAGAAAGTCAGAAAAACGACTCTTGCTTAATTTAGAGTAGACTAGCAGCAGCTTAACCAGCATCATTGAAACTTCACTGAGAAAAAGCAAACCGTATTTAATTTAGCCAAGTATAAAAGAAGATAAACGGACCTGTTTGCCATTCGTTTTTTTGAGCCACCGCGTACAATGTAGCAATGTATAAGTGTAAAGCAACTCACCAACTGCCCGTCATTACTAGATTCGCCTTGTGGCATACTGTCGTCGTTTACAGTAAGTCGAAGACAGCCGCTAGTCGACTGAGGAGCCGAAATTGAGGGTAGAACATATGATATCGAACAACAGGAAACCCCATCCCCAGATGATATCGAATAACACGATATTTCGTCCAAGTTTGCTGCATTTGCGGCTAGAAAATAACTTTATGCGCGAAAACGAAAGAATTTTCTTTACCACAAATAATTTGCACATCTAAGTAGCAATGTACACGCAGTCAAGGTAAGAGGCTTATTCAAATTTATCCATCTAAATATAAAGAAAACACAGGCAGGTTAAAAAGTTGATTGTAATGTAGGTCTATTAGAAATGGATGCACACGTACGAGTACCGTTTTTCTAAAATTGAGTTTCGTCATTATTGGAGGAAAGCTATGTATTGCAGTCAGTGTTTTTTGTACTCGGCAAAGATTTTTCCCGATGTACAAAGTCTTTTCGGGACCGTCTTTGTACATGTACAAAGATTTCTGGGAAGACAAAAATTGCAAAAAAGATCTGAAATTCGAAAAATTTCGACGCTTCGCGCCGAAATGAGTAATTGTGTGTTCTATATATCTTTATAATGGCAGAAATTGCATTTCAAAAGTAAAAATGTCAAATTTTTCGGCGCTTCGCGCCGTTTTAAGACGATTCTTAGTGATTTTTGCCCTTAGAGACCCAGAAATCAGCTAAAACACACTACGAAAAGTCGAAGAACTCTGTTTTTACCACACTAAAATCGCTGCTGTACCATATTATAGTACCCAGAAATTTTGTGTGTACAAAATGCACAAAGATTTTTAGGAAGACAAAAACTGTAAAAAGGTGTAAAATTCCCAAAATTTTCGGCGCTTCGCGCCGAACTGATAAATTATTTGTCCTACATATCTTTAAATGGCAGACTTTGTATTTAGAATGGAAGGATGTCAACATTTTTCGGCGCTTCGCGCCGTTTTCACATAATTTTTAGTAATTTTTGGCGTCAGAAACCCAGAAATTAGCTAAAAAACACTACCAAAAAGATCGAAAACCCTGTTTTACCACACTAAAATCGCTACTGTACTATATTATAGCACACAAAAATTTGCATGTACAAAATGTACAAAGACTTTTGGGGACCATCTTTGTACATGTACAAACGGACCTTGTACAAAAAAAACACTGATTGCAGTGTTTTTTTGTACAAGATCCGTTTGTAAATGTACAAACATGGTCCCCAAAAGTCTTTGTACATTTAGTACACACAAATTTTTGGGTACTAAAATACGGTACATATGTACAGTAGCGATTTTAGTGTTGTAAAAACAGAGTTGTTCGATATTTGATAGTGCATTTTAGCTAATTTCGGGGTCTCTAAAGGCAAAAATCACTTAGAATCGTCTTAAAACGGCGCGAAGCGCCGAAAAATTTGACATTTTTACTTTTGAAATGCAATTTCTGCCATTATAAAGATATGTATTAGACACAATCACTTATTTCGGCGAGCCGGAAATTTCTGCGAATTTACGACCTTTTTTGCAATTTTTGTCTTCCCAAAAATCTTTGTACATGTACAAAGACGGTCCCGAAAAGTTTTTGTACATCGGGAAAAATCTTGGCCGAATTAAAAAAAAACTGATGTTTTGTTAGAAAAATTTTGAGCTTGCAGCAGAAAATGCAACGCATGTACTTATTAAAATTCTAAATTAGCCTAGGAAGTTTTTATAAAGAAATAGAAAGCTACTGTGCTTGCTTGATTATCAGCCAGTTGTCAAACTAGTATTTCATTTGACTTATACATACATAATACATACATACATTCAGGGGTGTACGCAGGATTTTTTAGGGGGAGGGTGGTCCAGAATTGGTGGCCCTATATTTTGGTATATGTTCGCCGGGGCACCAAATAAAATGCATTTTCTGACGTTTCCGAACATGCTCTATCCGTTAAGCTCATAAAATTCAAACTTTTCGAAAAAATTTTATCTTCTTTCAATCAGCTATAAAAAATAACGTTTGTGTGGCCGCGCTTGGGTCGAAATTAACGAATATAATGATACTACGACGCGAAGCGCTGAAAATTTTGAGATTTTTTAATAAAAAGGTGCCAATTTTTATGCATTTCCTTACCTTTCCAAAATTATTTTCAGGCTAAGGGGGGCGGCCGCTCCCCCGCCCATGCATACATTACATATGTAGAACGTAACAATGGTCGGACGTAGACGAGCTGTTTTAAAACAATATTTAATCCTTCCTATCATTCTGAAACAAGATTTAAAAAAGTGAAAAAAGTGAAAATGCCGTTGCATTGGCTATTTTTATCGTTTAACAGTTTTGAACTTCGAAATATGTTCACTTAAATCTTGTGATCCTAATAAAAATGCTGATTGGATGATTAACTGGCCGATTTTAGTATACCTGATTCAAATCCTGAACAACACAAGCCTTCCCGACAGGTCAGCCTAGCCTGTCATCCCGCACTGGTCAATAAAAATGAAACTGCGTACGTGCGATGAAGGACAATCCCACAGGTGCGTCGCATCATACCTTCGGTGTACAAGCAAACTTTGTATGAAAAAACTAGTTCGTCCCTTTCAGGTCGTGTATGATCCCTAACAGTACATGTAACGGCTCAAAATTTTAGGCGGGGTTCCCAGTGATTCTTAAGGTGAGGGGATGGATGACCTCCAATTTTCGGTCAAAAATGATAAGAACTTAAAAATGGCAAGTAAACGCGAGTTTTCGTCCGAAACTGAGGGTGGGGGGATCAAATTTGTTGATTTCGGGGATGATGACCGATGAACGAAAAATACCCGACTTTAAGTGAGCAATTTCCCATCCCCATATATACAACAGGAGGATGGGGATCAACCCATTCAAAGTTGGTCATCGCCTATTCTCCAAAGCCAGAATATTTTTAACACGCACCCCAATTTTCGGAAAAAATTGAAATTTTTTTGGCCGATTTTGGCCAAAAATTGGACGTCATCTACCCCCTTCTTAAAATGGCCGGGGAACCCCAACCGGAATTGCGAGCCGTTACATGTATGCCCATCCCCTGTTACATGTATGATCCTAACACGTTTAAAGTGTAAGCTCTCAACGTGCGCGAATAAAACTTACCCCGACTTCTTGTTAAGGTAGACGTCTGGCTAGGTATAACGGTTGATTCATCGCTACTCTCTTCTTTTAACGTGCTAAAAGTAAATAATGTTGATAATATGAATGAATTACACAGCCAAGTCATGCAAAGATGCAGTGAGTGAACAATGGCATAACGTTTTTATGTAAAAAGAATGAAATCAGCCAAGAGTCGAATATGAGAAGAAAAGAATGAAATCCAATCCACTAAATACCTTAGCTTTTGGTCAGCATTTACAAGATGGTCAAAGAAAAGCCACACCGAAGTTTCATCATAAGTTAAGCTAATATGAAGACTTAATTTTGAAATTTGTCAAATTAGATACATAGATAAAATATGATTGTATAAGTCAGAAATATTGGCCAGCTGTCGGCTTTCCATATATTAAAGCGTCTTCTTTGCGCCGTAATTTGATATTGTTTTAACCCCAGAGCTTCTGTATTATATTAGGTAAAAAATATTTATGCACGTAGGTGCATACATATAGGTGGGTACCCTTTTTGACAATAAAATATCTTAAGTTGGAGAAATTATTAACAAATTGTTGAATCTCCAGAGTGCATAGGTAGAAGCGAAAACTGCAAGATATCGTCAAAAAGCGTGAGCAAATCAATGACTTAACCAAACAAGCTTTCGGCGTTCAAACGACGTATGTTATGTAGAAAAAAAGCAGGTAAAAAATCGTCGTAGCGCACGAACCGGGGTCAACTGATAAAATTTTTTCACATGGTTTAATCGAAAACATTTTTATCCATCTGATACGACTGATTTAACAAAATTTATGTTCAAGTCAGCTAAACTTAAGACAATATCATAGGGGTGTGTAGTGTAGCAATTTCCAGATCACCCTGTTTAACGTTACTAACTTTTTAACAAGTAGGCAAAAATCACATAATATGATAAATAATTTAATTAGATGAGCATGTTCACAAAACCAAGACTTGCACGACGTTTTGCATGTCGATAAAATTTTTCAAACATTCGGCGTAATTTTAAGTGAAACAATTTCCGCTGCATTATCGATTTCTGCTCACAATTTCATCGGAGATCGTCGTTAGCTTAAGTTTCTTTTAAACCACGGATTCATATCGATTCAATCAATAACGAATAAGACCGAGGCTTGAAAAAATGAAGTATAATGTAATTTAAACTCGTTTATCAACTCAAAATACTTATGTAAGTCAAAATTTTTATTTAAACTAAATTAAAAAGATGAAAAATAAACAGATTCGAACGAAAGATCAACCCAAAATTTTCAATCAATATATATCGCGAACCATCGAAAAATATGTAAGCTGACTTCAGATGCCTAGCCAGAAGCGTCGTCTGCCGATCAAGGCGCCACGCGTCGTCGGACGGAGAAAGCGACGCGGACGCCGCGGCGCCGCGCGACGCCGAGCTCGCGATCGCGGCAGCGGCCGTCGACGCCGCGAGCGGTTCGCTGGGCGGAGCGACGAAAAATTGGCTGCCCAAAACGTTCACCCAACGACTGCGCGTCGTCGTACCGCCGCTGAAGTCGGCCAGCGACAACTGCGCCTCACCGACGCAATCGGCTGAGTGGGCGCGACGCACGAATACATACAGCTGTAGCGTTTTATCGCACAGCGAACGCAGACTGATACGCGTTTCGTACGAGCGATCAAACGCAACAACGACGGGTTTCGAAGCGGCGTTGGCATCTTAGAAGTAGGAAAAAATAATGGCGTGTTTTTTGTATTCGGCAAAAATTTTTTCCGACGCACAAAGACTGTTCGGGACCGTCTTTATACATGTACAAAGATTTTTGGAAAGACAAAAACTGTAAAAAGGTCTAAAATTCGCAAAATTTTTCGGCGCGAATGAGTAATTGTGAGTCCTATATATCTTTAAAATAGCAGAAATCGCATTCGAAAGGAAAAATGTCAACTTTTTTCGGAGCTTCGCGCCGTTTTAAGACGATTCTTAATGATTTTTGCCCTCATAAACCTGGGAATTAGCTAAAATACACTACGAAAGGTCGAACAACTCTGTTTTCACCACACTAAAGTCGCTACCGTACTACATCATAGTACCCAAAAATTTGTGTGTACAAAATGTACAGACTTTTAGGGACCATCATTGTACATGTACAAACAGACCTTGTACAAAAAACACAGCGTCAAATACTTTTTGACTTTTACTACTAATAAATGGTATTAAATCGTTGGTGCGAAAAAACCAGAAGACATAGCACGTCACGAGTAAATTTTTTTACAAGTACCTATGTAGGGCATAGGTCACAAGGTCAGGGTCAGCAGGGGGAGTTAAACCTCAGAAATCTAAAACAAATTTGACGTTCACGAGTTTTTTGTTGTTTAAATGACCAGAATGGTCAAAATAGCCTACACAATATCTTTCTGTGGTAGTTTCGCATTTTAAAAGCATTTTTAGTCTATTTTGACAGCATTATATCATTTTTAACTATTAAAAATACAAAAAATTTATCCATTTTTGGCGCGTTTTGGTTGAAAAAGTACATAAGAGTACTAATCCGGAAAAATTTGGACATTTTTCTGCTTTTGACCTCGAAAATGATGCAAAAAAGCGTTCCGTCAGCTCAAAATCGCCGGACAGTACCTGTCTGGCCATAAATGCGCAAGTGCAAGGTAAAAAAGACTATCGAAGGGGGAAACCAAAAATCGGTAGATAGCTATATGCTTCGTAAAAACGGTTATATAGCCTTTTTGGATACAGAAAATAAGCTTTATAGCCTTTTTGGGCTCAGAAAACTAGCTATATAGCCTTTTTTGAGCCCACAAACATAGCTATATAGCCTTTTTAGACTAAAAATAGCTATATAGCCCTTTTTGGAGTCGAAAAGTAGCTAAATATCCTTTTTAAAGTCATAAAAGACAACTATATAGTTTTTCTGAGCTCACACGGTTAGTTTATGATAGCTAGTTTTCTGAACCCAAAAGGCTATATAGCTTAATTTCTCAGCCCGAAAAGGCTATATTGCAGTGTTTTTTCGGCCAAAATGGTTGTATAGCTATCAATTTTTCAAAGCTCAGGGGGTTATACCCCTCACCCCTATGCTCTTGCATGTGTCTGACTGACCCTTCAGTGGGGGGTAATACTCCCCTCAATCCCCTATGTACATGTGTGATATAGGGCCGGTTTGGCCGGAAAAAATTTTGAAAGGTAAGATAATGCACGAAAAGATAGTGAAATCGCATGTCTTTGACGTAAAATCTTCAAATTTTCGGCACTCCGCGCCAGATACGATGTATTTGCCATAATTTTGGCTCAAGCGGGACAAAAAACGACACTCTTTATGCCTTTTGATTAAGAAGAAATTTTGTTCGGACATTCCAAATTTCATGTTCTTAATGGATAGAGTATGCATGTCGAAAATGCGGTTCTTACGAACTATCCCGACGAATTTTCCGAGATATAGAGCAATTCATATTGGCCCCACCCTTGCCCCAATCCTCGATACGAACCTGAATGGAGTCGAATAATTTTTTATTTTTTAGTTTTACGTAGTATTAATCGTACATAGTGCAAAAAACACCCTGAAGATTTCATTACAAGAGCGAAATCTTTTTTTGCACATACGCGTCTTAAATATTGAGCTTTTTTCGAACGGAATAATTCTACCTCGTTCTTACTATTTTTATTTTCTGCTAGATAAGTATATACAAGTCGAAATACGCAACCTGTGCTGAGAAGTCTCGAAAAGGAAATTCGAATTCTTGCGTTTATACCCTCGTCATTTCAGATCATTTCGAAGGCAAATGAAGGTAAGACGAAATTTCAATTTATTTTGGGTAAACTCCGTGTTTTGATGGGGCTTCTAACGGCTTACTAACGCATTTCAAATGAAGGTACAGGTTTATGCTTGTGAAGAGACAGGAGCATGGGAGTAGGTTTGTATCTTTGGACCCCAATTGGAAAAATTGGAAAGTTCTGGCGAAAATAAGGCTAAGTGAAGGTCAAAAATAGATAAAAATAGAAATTTTCTCGAAGAAACTGACCAGAAACTGTGGATTAACACGGCGTTTACGTTACTTGAGCATTTGCACCAGTTTTCAATCTCACTCTGACACAAAAAGCTCTGGTTGACCCCCGAGACGGAACAAGCGGTGCATCAACGTACGCTCGAGACTACCAGCAAAGGTCATGTGACCATACATTGGCCTGGGGGTCTGAATTTCCTCACGAAGCAGCAGACCCCCACCAAAAAAATCGATAGACCCCGTCAGAATCGAATTTTCGGTGCTATTTGTGACAATTTTGCATCATCGGATCCCCAAAATTCGGCTGCTGCCCTTGTATGCACGTGACACCCGGTACATGCATACTTTGCATACGATTAGCTGTGCATCCCGCGTCCGAGATATCAGCCCAATCTGTCCTAAATTCCGTCAAATCGGCCTGTCCGTCGGGCGGCAGCAATCGAACGCGCACCTGCGCCGCCGTAACGTCGTCGACCAATGACGACGCGACGCCATTCGCTGCGATTGGGCGATGCGGCGATTCCGACCAATCGTCGCAGTCCCGAATCGACTGGTTCCTATTCGCCCCGCATTGACTACTCGACTGCATTGTCGATTTAGGAGAGTCGTTTGTATCGGTCGCAAAACCGTTAGTTCCTAAATATTTTTCAGCGGCTGCATTCGGCTCCGACTTGCCGCCGTTCCACAAACGCGACAGATTTCGCGCCTTTTCGACCGTCGTGTGCAACTTGCCCGACGCGGCGTCGAAACTCAGCGTCAACATTACCTGAGGCGACGACGACGACGGCGTCGCGTCGTCTAATGCGGCCGACGCGCAGCTGTTGGTCGCGCGGCGCAACGCGCCGTCGAACACGCCGCTGTCGCCCGCCATCGACTCGTCGCTGACGGCGGCCGAAATTGACCGGTTCCCGCCGGTGTCGGCGCCTGAGATGTACATAAAATATACACGGTGTTCATACAAACATGCAGGGCGTTGGGGTTTTAGGTGCGTACATGTAACAGGGGATGGGTGGGATCCAACCCACCGAAGGTGGGTCTTCCCCTATACCCAAGAGGCAGAAAACTTTTAACCCCCCGATTTGGAAAAAATTGAATTTTTGGCAGGATTTGCATTTAGAATGGGGACATGTCAGATTTTTCGGCGCTTCGCGCCTTTTTGAGACAAATTTCAGTAATTTTTGGCGTCAGAAATCTAAAAAATTAGCTAAAATACTCTACCAACGGTCATAAAGCCCTGCTTAACCACACTAAAATCGCTACTGTACCATATTATAGTGCTCAAAAATTTGCATGCACAAAATATACAAAGACTTTTGGGGACCATCTTTGTTCATGTACAAAAGGACCTTGAACAAAAAACACTGCTCTTCCCTAAAAATGGCCGGGGACCCCCACCCAAAATTTCGAGCCATTACATGCATGGGTGGGTGGAGCCAAAAATTTTTTCCAAAGTGCTTTTTTGGACCCAAAAACGATGGGTATGACTGAAAACACCATTCTTGGCGTTTCTGACGACACTAGTTATTTAAAGAGCATAAAAACATTGAAAAAATTTGGAAAAATAATAAACTACCGACTAAATCGAACAAAATACCTATAGTCGAAAAATGAAAGTACCTAAAACTCAACACATTTGAGCCAAAAGATCGCTAAGAACGCAGTTGGGAAATTAAAAATTACGGGAGTGGGTTAGGAAAAACTTTTTTCCGGGGCGGGAGATGTAAATCCGCGAAAATCACATACGATGGTGTTTCGACTTATTTATTACCCAAAGCGTTTTTGGCAGTAAATCCATCAACTACGTACTTGATGAAAATTTTTTAGGTGTCAAATCTCAAATCGGTCGCATCGCATGAATAAAAACACACTAAGTACCTGAAGAACCAACCGAATTTTCCCTGTGCACTACGAGGTCGAATGCCGAATTCAGAGGAGCAGCCGACGGCGACCCGACATCGGCCGTCGTCGCCGACGACGCCAAGCCGAGCGATCGTTCGACGCGACGCCGCACTTCATCGACGGCTTTGGACGAAAACCGAGCGATTCCAGAAAAAGCGCCGCAACGGTCCACGACGCCGCCGCCGCATGATGACGTCAGCGACGTGCAACTGGCCGAACTAGTGCTCAGGCTAGACGTCGAAAGAGTCGACGTAGATAAAGCCTTCAACTGCTGTTCTAGGCTGGCTAGCGCGTGGCCCGTCTCGCGAATTTTGCATTCGATGTCCTCTTTTTGATCAAGCAGATGCGACCTGATTCCCATCAAAATAGGCTTATTAATATTACACGGAACGTGTTCTTGACGGGAGGAGGGAGTGACGGCCCCGTTGAACGATCAATTTACCGTAAAAGTGGAAAAAACATACTCTTAATTAGAGCTTTACCGGGGACTGGCCCCGGCCCTGGGACCTAAAAATTTTAATTTGTTGTTAGGCGCGCATTGTTGCACTGATTGATTGAAATGAGGAAGCTCAGCATTTAGATAATTAGCGGAGACTGAGTTAGTTCCATCAGTCACACTTTCATTTCGTTGTGGATGTAAAAGAATTAAAATCATTTATGTCTTTTGAGACAAACCTGATGAAATTCATATTTAGTTCAATCAACCAAGCCAACAAAATTCACCTAACGTCAGTCGTTGTTGAATGATATCGAGTTATAACCTTCAGTCACAGTTGCATTTGTACAGTATTTACGGTCTGGGGTCTGCTCGGTGGGTAGATCACAGTGCTTTTCCTAACTAATATGTTATTTAAAATGAGTAGAAAGGTTCAAATAGCATACATAATAACTACATTTATTTTCGGGTTCTGGTCGATTTCAATCATTTTCAACCTTGACTTTTGTCCGTTTCTGGCCTTAACCCAAGAAATTTTCAAAAAAGCCCCATGTGCACGTCTTCTTGCAGCTCTAGTAGATGAGAGTAGTTCACTATAAACCGCGCTGCATAAAACCTGAATTGAAAATTAAATTGTTATCATAGAATGCCTAATGAAATTTTTGATTATGTCGTTTTAATTTCAGGACATTCATTTGCTTATAGTCTGTTTCATTTATTGAGAGCTTTTTCGGTAAATTTTTTTAAAGCTACAGTAAGCCTATCTAGGAAATTTTTTGTAACTCGAGGGATAAGTTGAGTGGGGGCGAGCGGCTGTCAGTATTAGAATGTACTACAGTAAGTGCATTAAAAAACTCGCGGCTGGAATCGAACCCATCTTCCTTTGACGACAATCAGACGTTCTACCACTGAGCTAAGCGGAAGTTTGCGGCGATGCTTAAAATGTTAGTCTATTGTGTTTTACGGTCAATTTATGACAAGCTGAATGCGCAACTTCCATCCGCAAGTTGCATGATCTGCTCGAAGACGAAAATAAATCATGCCGTAAACAATTTTATTGAAAAACCCTGCCTTCCTACGTAGCTACAGTGATCTCTAAACGACCTACAGTAAGTAGGAAAGAAAGAGTTACTGTATCCTCGGAAGAGACTTATTGAAAAAGCTCTCGGATAAGAAACAGAATATAGTTGACAAGCTGAAAAGTTAGGTGGAGAAAATTACAATGCAATCATAAACAGTATACAAATATTAAGGATTTGAAAGACAACATTATTTAATTAAATATGATCTTATATTGAGCAAAGGTGCTATGCATAGTAATTATGATTATTTCTATATATTATTTCATTACTATTACTATTTTATTATTATTTTTATCACTACTGTTGTGGTATATTTAACGAATAACACTTGGGTACATATATGACATAACAAACGCCAGCAAGGGGAAGTCATATGACCATATGATATAGTACGTTCCCAAGCCCCGGCCCGGTAGACAAGGCGGCCCCGGTACAGCTATACTTTTATTATATTTTTCTCTCGCGAGTTTTCGACTTAAGAATGATTTTTTAGGAGCACTTGGTCGGTTTTTTGACTAAATCTCGTTCCATTCTCATAAATTTTCAGGAAGTTTTTTTATGTTTCTGCGTACTAGGGAGGAAATTGGCCAGAATATTATTTTTGAAGTAAATCCGAAGTATTCCCGCCCATCAACATCGTAACTATACTTCATATTGCAAGAAAAATATACGCTATAAGTGATAAAAATTACTTGAGTTTTGCTTTCATTCAGTAAATTTGTAAATAAAGCCGCAATAACACGAATCCAAATAAACAGGTTCACATCTTTCTAACCCATAAGTCAGATAATTTATGTCAGAGAGGTACATATGTAATCACGCCTGTATCCAGGATCCGGCCGAGAGGTGGGGCGGACCCAGCATGAATTAGTCTATATATCGGGGAATTCGTCGGGTTACCTAGTAAAAACTGCATTTTTCGACGCTTTTCGATATGCTCTATCCATTAAGAACATAAAATTCAAACTTTTCAAGAAAAATCTTTTATCACTCAAAAATGCTATAAAAAGTCTCGTTTTTTTGGCCGCGCTTGGGCCAAAATTATGCAAAAATACTTCAAAAGTGCCGCGAAGCGCCGAAAATTTGAAGATTAGACGACAAACACGAGATTTTTCTATTCTTTCCGTCCGTTATCCTACCTTTCAAATTTTTTCCGGCCAAGGGGGGCGGCCGCCCCCGCCCCCACAAATACGGCCCTGCATGTAATAAATACAAATGTCGAAGATTAACGGAATTATGTAAATTGCACCTTTGCGCCATTTGCTCTTCGGTCAATCTCAAAGCTCGTCTCAAATCTTCCTCCAACTCGTGCATTTTTTCAGTTAATTTAAGTCGCTGTCGCGACGTGGATTCGACCAAGTCGCCGCTGCTGCCTTCGTTGCTGCAAGTCGTAAATTTATTGCCGTTGGTGTGGCAGCAAACGCTTTTCAATTCGCGCAACAATTGTTCCTTTTCGTTGATCAAATTGATTTGATCCAAATTCAATTCCAAATCAGCCGGCAACATTTTTTCGTTAAGAACGGCCAACTGTTGATGCGAACTATACAGCAAAGACTTAAGTTCGTTGTAACGCAGTCGTGCGCGAGCAAGCGCCGCTACCCGGTTTACAATGGCCTACGTAAGATCAAAAACGAAAATATCATTTGAGGTCTCGTATGCGACCATACATGATCTTGGGGTGGGGGTTTAAGGGTGCCGGAAAAATTTCACCGCTCCTAAAATTTTTCGATTCCTCCCCAGAATTGGCAATTTTCCAAAAGTTTAAAAAAGTTCGTAGAAAAGATGCTGATTTAGATATTTGTTCGAAAGTGTCAATACACATTTTTGACTATATTCTATTCAAATTTTTCGAATTTTTTTTTAGAAATTTTTTATGTTTTCATGCTCTAGAAAGATTGAGCATCGTCAGGAACGCCAGAACGACTATGTGTTTAACGCGTATCCACCATTTTTGAGCCTAAAAAAGCATTTTAAAATTTTCCCTACTCCTTATGCGACTGTTTACACAAGCAACCGAAGAAATGGTCAAAATTAAATATAGCAGAAGTTACACTTAGTGAACTAAATACACATGCGTACAAACATGACTGGACAATAGCCATAACTTCAGCGGATTCTCAAATCTCAAAAGTTGGGTTGGACTAAAAATGGGTGAAAAAATCGATTTTGTTCAACTCCGTTTTTTCTACGTTTTTTCTACGATTTTTCAAATCAGTCCGTTCAAATGTACCCCATATTCCGTTCAGTATTTTCGTGTTCCCGTTTCACGGATAAGTTAGGAATTGGGTGGGAAGGGCTATTGTGCCCAGGTATGATGGATAATCTAGAGATTGAATGACCGTAAAATCCATGAGCTGCATAATGATGATGACCGTAACACGTATTTTCAGCGCTTGTCACAATAATCGTTTATGAACCCTTTGAAAAATACCGCTTTTCATATAAAAGGGTTAAATTTAAAAAATGAATTCTATTGAATAAGATGCTCGCTTCGAACCATTTTTCATGCGTATACTCAACTTGTATGCGAAAATTTCTTATCTTAAACACCCAATGGCTACCATTAGAGGGGAGATGCTCCAGATTAATCATAAATAAGATTTGTATATTTATTATAAAGTCTTCTAATGAGATTTTTAATGCGAAATAACAAAATCGTACAAAACCGGCAAACTTGACGGACTAGACGATTAAATTTATATAGGATTGACTTTTGTGCTTGAAAAATATTTTTGATTAAAAAATGTACGTCTCAATCGAAACGTCGTGAATACGGAATAGCAGTGATCGTACGGGGTCAGATTTTCACCCCCGATCGGGGTCGGGGTCGGGGATGAAAAACCCCGGTTTTCGGGGTCGGGGTCGGGGTTGAAGATTAACAATTAACATTGCATGATTACATACCAATTTGAAAAGGATAAAAACGATACCTTCACTTGTTTGTAGAGCATACTAATAAAGCTGGTTATGTTCAACATTTTATTTTCATTCCAAGTTCAAGCATGGTTTTAGCAATTTAGCATTACTTTCAATTTTAATCACTAATCGCTCTCGCTTTTTCGTATTCTTCCACAGTTTTTTCATAACGGTTTTCTATGGCGCACTGATTGTAGAGGAGCCAATGGCGCGAAGCGCCGAAAATTTTCGAAATTTTTACCGTTTTCATGTAGAATTTACGCCTTTTTATTGACAAACAGTTCGGAAATCATAAGTGGCGCAAAGCATCAAGAAATTCAGTCATATTTTACCGCCCTAAGACAATAATCGGCGGTGCTAAGCGCAGGAAAATTTTGACGTTTATACTCTTTAAACTCAACTTATACCGCTTAAATCATACAGAACAGATAAACTGATTGCGGCGCGAAGCACCGAAAATTTTCAAAAATTCCTAATCCTTTTACCTTTTCTGTCCTCCTAAAAATCTCTTTCAATATGTAGAACGAGATTGTACAGCTGGGGGTCTGGGAGCGCGCTCAAGCGCCACCAGCGAGGTCCAGAGCAGAACTCCCGAAAATTTTGTAAAAAAGTACTCTAATTTTTAATAAGTGAAGTTACAATTTTCGCAAATTGGCAAAATCTCGGTTCTGAATTAAGTCCAAAAAAACTTAAAATTGATGAACACCTACACTGCACAAAACTTCTGAGCTGAAATGCGTTTTTCGACCTCTGCTAAGTATGTAGCGCAGCAACGGGTCGCAACCAATAAGTCATTGAAAGATGTATCAATGAGAATTTCGTTCTTACCATTTTCAGGCCCATTTGTGGTCTTCTTATTAACTAGTTCAGAAAACAGAAGATGCGCAAAAACACAAGAAAATTTGGCCTTTCCTTTCATTTAAAATAGAATAATGTGTCCTTGTAAAGAAAGATAAACAAAGCAGAGAATAGATAAATTGGTCTGCAAACATTTTCGCACTTTTACTATTATGTTCAACAAGCATGTGCAGTTTCATTCAATGAACTACTAGTGCATTAAATCACTAAAGTGCTGCGAAGTGCTGGATTATTTTAACAGATTCAAGCTTTTAAATTCATTGGATCTGTATCACAATAAATAATAATGACTCGGCGCGAAGCGCCGGAAAATTTTTACGTTTTTGCCTTTTTAAACTCAATGTTCTGGACACATTGCGCCAGAAAAATCAATATAATTTCTGAAAAATTCCGGGGGGGCATGTGCCTTCATTCCCCCCGGCTACGCCTGTGATTCCGCAGTAATTTCGGCGCACTTCATGATGGAAAATATGCGAACATGTATGTACGTCTTAACAACATGGCGACCAGGCGTACTTTTTATGAAATATCGCGAGTGTCGAGTTTAACATATTAATTTTGCTGGTGAATGAATCGTCCTTGTTCCGAATTTATCTGCTATTTATACAATTCTTCTATGTACCAACAAATAAAATGCTATATCTCAGCCCCGAAAAAGGTTCAACCCCGACTCGAAAAATCATGCCCTCGGTCGGGGGTCGGGGTCGGGGTTTAGGCCGGGGTTTTTCGGGGTCGGGGTTTAGGCCGGGGTTTTTCGGGGTCGGGGTCGGGGTCCCCGTACGATCACTGCGGAATAGCCAAATAAATTTTTAACCAATTTACCATATCGTCCATTACTACTTTATGCTGGACAGGAAGAATTTACGCACAAAGTTGCAATTTTAGTCGACATTTGAATTAGACAAAATCGGCATTCAATTCTTTTGGCTCATTTTAATTAATTTTGCATTTCTAAGTTTAAACCAAAAGGCATGTAGCTGGCCATCCTATTTTGGGGTGACCAACAACAATTTTGGGGGGACCAACACCAATTTTGGGGGAAGAACACCAATTTTGGGGGACTAAGCCCAAAAAGGTCAAAAATAGCACAAAATAACGTTTAAAAAGTCCTATTTTTCTGATTTTTCTGAATTGGAGGAGCGGGGTCCGGACCCCCCATTCCCCTAGAGCTACGTGACTGTAAACCAAGAAAGCACTTTGCAGATAAAACTTCTCCATTAAACTTTCTACTAGGCACTTCAATTTTGAGTCACTAACGGTTTTAGTAAAATCTGCCATCTTAAGTAATGTTTTATAATATCGAAATAAATAGGCTGATACATACACATATGTATCACTCGACTCGTTTGAGATTTAAATAGTCTGATTCAATGTTAAAATACAGTGCAATTGACTTACGGGTTCAACTATATCAGTTTGCGATGAGCAAGAAGCTTTATCAATAGGAAATTCCAGCTGACTGTCGCTTTTTGCGTTATCCGACTGTAAATCATTGCAAAGTTCCTTAACTTGCTGGAAAAAAACGCAAAAAGAAATAAATAAAATGAAGATTTGAGAGAAAACTATAAAGTGCACCTCCATAAGCATTTGCTTCTCAGTCTCAATGGCGACGAGAACTTTTTTTAAATCCTTCAGCTCGTTTTCTAGTAATTTCTTTTCGGCCAGCGTATAGCCTTGCGGTCTGTCGGAAATCGATTGCTTGATCCTGCGAGGATAACACAAAATATGCAAAGCAATGGATAATAAATTTCTTATGGTCTATTTGAAGATAAATTTTGGCATGACTGCAGTAAATGCACTGAATCGACTTATTATACAGTCGGTAAAGTACTTGAAAATCATGCTCAAATCTATTTATTACGTGTTTATAGTGACGTGCACACATAGACATGCACAGCACAGGTCTGAAAAGTGTAAGTTCAAAAAATGTGCAAAAATTATGAAAAATTCGTCAAATTTGCAGCCTATTTTTAAAAATTTGACAACTCTGCTGGGGAAAGAGAATGATTTCAAGGAGCGGAGCAGGCAACTTTTTATTGGGAGAGGGGAAAACCTTCGCCCCAAGATCCCTCATAGATATAATCTACTGTAGGTTACTAATACAGTCGAACCTGGATAATAAACACTCGGATAGTAGACACTCGCATTTAATAAACACCCTTTTCCTTCGGTCCCTGCCAAAGTGCTACGCTTTATTACACTTAGAAACTCGGTTAGTGAAGATTCAGTTAACGGATATTAAACACGGCTCCATAAGATCGTGGCTATACGACCACGTGCTAATGACTCCGGTTAGTAAACACTTGACTAAAACACGTGACTAAAAGACAGTATACTTCCTTTTTTGCGATGTAAACCAGTAGATAAGCATGTCAGTTTGGATACTAAGCACGCTTCCATGCACAATGAATGTTAAAATCATTAATATTCATATAAATGCAGTTATATCTTGCCATATTACAAGACTTTTGATTATAACAGCTTTGTGTGACAGATGAAAATTAGCAACTGTCAACTCGGTTAGTAAACACTCTCGGTTAGAAAACAAGGAACCCATTGGTCGCCTATGGATGTTTATTAAGGGGTTTGACTGTAATTCTTAAAAAACAAGTCAAAATGCATAATTGTGCTCACGTAATAATATAAGAACCAGCCATTGGAAATTAGCAAATGTACTTAACTTTATAATAAAAAGTTTCAAAAGGCACATACATAAGAGTAAAAAACCAATTTTCGACAAGAATTTCGGTGAAATAGAGGAGCAAATACTTCGGGGGATAGAAGGAATAGCCGACTTTTAGTTAGGATTCTTATTCTCATTGTAAATGCGTTTCATACATAAGTGCAGCCTACATACCTAGCCAAGGTACTGACGCCCTTTTGCTTGTGACTCAATTCGCGTCTAGCGCACTGTTCCTCGAATTTCAGTCGAGTCAAGCGTTGCTTAGCAACTTCGATTTCGGCCTTCAGCAGATCAGGATCGTATTTACTATACAATGAGCATGAACTGGAAGCCGTAGCCACTAATAAAATAGAAATACGTAACAGAAATATATAAATAAATATATAAGATACAAATACACTGCATAAAAATTGTACCTACATAAACCTGCAAAGTTGCTTTTATGATAGGCAGGTTCAACTGAAGTAGTTGCTCGGAGTGAAAATAATTTTGGAGACGATTTTTAAACGCCATTCTGAAACACCTTTTTCTATCAACGGAAAAGAGGTTTTTTTCAAGATTTCTTTTCAGGCTTAAAAATTGAACGATCATGCATATACATATGGATATAAAACTGGATGCAAGATATTGATTTGTGTAATAATTTGCCTATTGCTCGTAATCAGGTCATTATTTTTTCTTCACATGAATGTAAGTAACAAATTAAAAAAGCACCTTTCAATAAAAGGGTGGGGGTAGAAATGCATTTTTAAGGGATGAACGATTTACAGTGCATAATTACATGTGTAAAGTAAATACGCAGCCCCGTAATAAAGATTTTATTTTAGGGGATCGCCTAAATTTTGGAGATGTTCATATATAATGCATTCAAAAGCACTTAGACGCGATTAAACGACATTTTTCGACGACTTTGAGTTTTTAAATCACTTCTTCAACTTTTGGCGACAAAACATGAAAGTTTATTGATTCTGCAAAAATTTTACATTTTTCCTTTTTTGAATTCAGTTCTGCAACCTTTTCGAGCACAATGTAAAAACGTACATATCGACATTTTTAACTTTCAATTCTTAAGCTCAATTTTATAGCTTTCTACAGATAAGCAATACATGAATAATACCTGGCACTGAGCATTAGAAGATTTCAACAGTTTCATTCTTCAAAGCTCATTTTTGCAGTTTTCTGAATATGAGCAGCGCAGTAATTATATCTGGCGCGAAGCTCCGGAAATTTTCATCATTTGTATCGTTTAAGCTCAATTTTACTCTTTTCTAAAGATAAAAAATGCAGAAAATTTTATCTGACGAAGAATCTAAACTAGAAAAGTAAAATATATCTTATTAAATGGTCATTTTGATTGGTCAATTAACGGCGCAGAGCATCCAAAACTCGGGTATTCTGGGGAGGTGGTTAGGCATCAAAAATTTTGAAAAAGTGCCTTTTTTGGGCTAAAAAACGATGGGTACACGTCAAAAACACTGTTTTTGACGTTTCATACATTGCACGTTCTTTCAAGGATATAAAACGTGAAAAAACTCCAAAAACAATTTTAAAAAAATCGAGTAAATTGAATAAAATATAGTCAAAAAATGTGTGTATGGCATAAAGCGCCAAAAATATTAGGTTTTTGAGCCAAAAACGAGCTAAAATGTTTAAAAGGGCATACTTTATACAACTTTTACCAAGTTTTACGAAAAATTGACAATTTTGGGAGGGTCGCAGCTATTTTGCAGACGGTCAGTTACCGTTCTAGGGGGGTCAAACCCCCCAAGAACACGTATGCTTACGGCTGTTTTTGGAACCGAAGGTCGACGAAGGTAATGAAGAATGTGACTGCCTTTCATGTATTCTCTGAAGAATTGACATCAGATAAGCAA
The DNA here is from genome assembly GCA_036768485.1 of Mermis nigrescens. Taxonomy (NCBI): domain Eukaryota; kingdom Metazoa; phylum Nematoda; class Enoplea; order Mermithida; family Mermithidae; genus Mermis; species Mermis nigrescens. The sequence continues at coordinate 14,356,766 of JAVLUZ010000145.1, read as the reverse complement.
GTTCCTGGTTAGCAAGAACCGATCGTTCTTGTTTTAGCGAAAGGATCTTCTCCTTAGCCTATAAATATATGAATAATTTTAAGAGAACGAATTACTAATTTGACATTATTATTTTTTATACTCAATTTTGACGCTGCACTGATAAAAACATGGATTACTCCATTATTATACTGTTTCGGCATATTAACACACCTTAACCACTCTGGAGTTTGTAAAAAATGAATATGATTGCACAAAATTTTCGGTTTATACATAGTTCCATAGCTCAGAAATGTGTAAAAAAACCATTTTGGCAATATTTTAACATGACTGGGCTTTTTAATTTTTGTAGGGAAATCTCTGATGTGATTTTTCCTTAAGAGGCGTGCTCCCATGCTGTCCTGAAGGGCCAGAGTATATAATCCTGTAGACATAGTTTTCTTACGCTTAAGTATTAATCTTATGCAAACGAATAGAAAAAGAGAAAATCATCTTAATAAAAGTTAATAATCGATCAACGTAAGAGGGACGTACATACACTGATATCAAAATTCAAGAGAGACTGTAGAAAATCACTTAGACAAAAAGGTCAGGTATCAGAAGAGCCAGTGTTTTTTCAAATTAGATCCCTCCAGATGTATATAAACATGCAAAGACAATACCCAATTTATGTAACTTTAGTAATGTTTTATGCGCTAAAACTGCCTACTGCGGCCTTGCATGTGCATTCTAGTCAGTATATGACAATCCGAGGCTTAAAAATTCATCAACAGGGCACGAAAGTACCTGAATACATTGAAATTTCTAATCTTCTCTAGCCGAATTTGCGACCGCAGACAAAACAGAAAACTGTCAGACTGGCATAAATTAAGTTTGAGATCTTCTATACGATGTTTGAATTAATTTTAGAGCTTCAACAGACAAGAACGTCAAATAATAAATCGGCGTAAAGCGCTGGAATGTCCTGGATGATTCAGAGGCTCTTTCTCCCTTTTTCTTTTTATTTAATTTTTCCATTTATTTATTTTCCCATATTTTCTCTGAAAAAATTTTTTGGTCCTTTTTCGTCGTATTGATGACTTCCTATTATTTGCATTGAATGCTTTGATATGATACAGTAACGCTTTATGTATAGCAAAACTAGCTTATCGACCTTTAGTAGTGTAGCCAAGCGAATTTATGGTTTTCTGACGATGAAAAATAGAAAAAAATGTAAAGCGGCGCAAAGCGCCGAAAACTTTTGTTATTTTCACTATTTTATTGTAGAATTTACGGCCTTTTCATCGACAGCCGGTTCGGAAATCATAAATGGCGCAAAGCACTAAGAAATTTAGTCATTTTTATCGCCCTAAACATTTTGTAGCTTTGTAAATACTGACAGTCTGACAGAGCAGAAAAATATCTAATTTGCACAAAACAATTTTGACATAATGCTATAGGCTCAGGCTTCTAAGAGGAAAACTGCAAATTACTAAGTTGAAGCACTAGAATAATTGATTCAGGCTTTTAAACGCAATGCTGGAGCATTAAAAAGAGAAATAATTGTATTCGGCGCTTGCGCCGAGAAAATTTTGATGCCCTTTAAGTTCATACCATTTGAAAGTTATACAGAACAGACAAACTAATTCCGACGCGAAGCGCCGGAAATTTTAAAAAATTTTAACTCTTTTTCCTTGCCTTTTTGTCCTCCCAAAAATCTTTGAGATTTAGCGGTTGACGGGTCTAAGGTGGCGCGCTCGAGCGCCCCCCAGCGGGGTCCGGGGCCGAGCCTAGGAAAATTTTGTAAAGAAGGCACTTTAATGTTTAATAGTAACGTTAAAATTTTCGCAAAATCGGCCAAATATTGGTTCTAAATTAAATCCATAAAAACAGTTAAATTCGATCAACTCCAACGTATGCTCGAAACTTTTCAGTTGATTGCTGAATTGTGAAATGCGTTCTGAGCTGAAATGCGGTTTTCGACAATGCTAGTAAGTGTTGCAAAGGATCGCTGCCAATAAGATATAAACGGATGTATCAATGAAAATATAGTGCTTTCCGTTTTCAGGTCCATTTGTGGCCTTCTCATTAACAAGACGTAGTCCAGAATACAGAAACTGCGCAAAGAAAATTTGGTCATCCCTTTGAATTAAAATAGGATTATATGACCTTGAAAAGAAAAACAAACAAAGCTGAGAATAGGTAATCTGGTACGTACGCAATAATTTCCGTCACTTTCACCTCGATGTTCAACAAGCAAGCGAAGTTTCATTCAATGAGCAAATAGTACATAAAATCACTAAATCGATGTTAAGCGCTGGATTATTTTAGCTGACTCAAGCTTCTAAACAAATTGGATGTACGACATGTATAAGAATAAATAATAATGACTCGGCGCGAAGCGCCGGAAAATTTTGACGCTTTTTGATCTCAATTTTCTACACCAGGGAAGTCAACAAAATTTCTGAAAAATTTTGGGGAGAGCATGTGGCCCGCCCTGTGCCCCCTAGCCACGCCCTTGGGCTGATTCAAACTTCTAAACTCAATGTTGAAATTTTATAAAAAGAAACAGCACATTAATACACTAGACAAATTGGAAGATTTTGATGTTTTTGTCATTTAAACTCCATTTAGAGCATTATATGTATAAATGCAAGAAGCAAAAAGAGAAAAATTAAAGTATAAAAAGGACAAATGCGCATATTTACCGCGTTGTTTATCTTTCCCCCAAGTTTGAGCAAAAACATGCGTTTTTTGATTACCGCAAATTAGCACATGTAAATTTTCCATTTTTACTGCACATCTGTTGAAGAAAGTTTCTGATCAGAAAATTAGGCTATGACCTTCAGTACGTTTACACAATCATAGGGGTTTCACCACCCCTCGCAATAAGCTTTTCATCCGCCGCGAAAATATTTTCACTCACTGCAGAATTCGTGATTTTCCAGAAAAAAAATCACAACGTCCTGGTTTAGGCGTTTTTAGCGATCTTTTAATTCAAAAAAATTTTTCGGAAAAAGCCATTTTCGACTATATGTTGTGGAATTTATTGAATTTTAATTGAACTTTTTCATATTTCTTCATCGTCTAGAAAGAAGGAGAACCGTCAGAAACGCCAGAAAACGATGTTTTCAACGCATATCCATCTTTCTGAGCCCAAAAAAGGCACTTTAGTAAAACTTTTTGGCTTCACCCTTCCATAATTCCCATAGAATTTGCATTTGCATTTGAACAGCAAAGCGTGATGCTTTGATAAACCGATGACTGAACAAACCCCATGCCAAAACCTGCTTAAAATAGATTCCTTTTGCTCAAAGATAAAGCTCTTTGTCTATTTATGCATTTTGAAGGAAAAACGTGAAAAACGTGCTCTAATCTGGTCCAACATCTGATTCTCGGGAAATGTGCTATATCTAAATACAGATTGACCCTTAAATAATGAACATTTTAAACCCGAAATTCTGATTTCGTTGCAATATTGTTTGTATTTATGAAAATATCGGCACTTACTAACCTTGTTAAGCTGACTAAACAAATTTTGAAATTTATTATACAAATCTGTACGACACTAAGCTTGATCTAGACGAAATTTGGTGTTTCAAATCTACGTCTGAGAAAACGTTTAACTTTGCACATTAAAACAAGATAGTTACAGTACGATACTTAAATAGCAAAGTTTGCCTTTTTGCCGATGACGTCAAGCTTTATAATTTATCTAGAAATCACACCCAACTTCGAGATGATATCGCTAAACTCGTAGTCTGGTCCAAGGATTGGCAGTTAAAAATTGCTACTGAAAAATGCTACGCGTTATATCTAGGTTTTGGAAATCCCAAGCATTCTTATAGAATTTCTGACCTGACTGTAGAACAGAGTGTAAATTCTGTAAAGGATTTGGGTGTTTACGTATCAAGTAAACTTGATTTTAATTTCCACTATAATGATATAACGCGTAGAGCTTATGCTAGGGCTATGCTAATATCGAAATCATTTGCTTCTAAAAATAAACTAAATATGTCTAGGGCTTTTACTGTTTACGTCAGACCGCTTCTTGAGTATTGTAGCACTGTTTGGAATCCATACCGTAAGACCCATGTTTCAATGATCGAAAATGTTCAAAGGAAATTTACACGTAAAATTATTGGATTTCGGGGACTTTCTTATGCTGAAAGACTCAGTTCCTTAGAATTGGATAGCCTGGAGATTCGCAGATTGCGTAGTGATCTGTGTATGATGTATCAGATATTGAGTGGTAGATGCGTTTTGCAGCAAGCCGACTTTTTACTTTTTGTGAAAACAGCACGCGTGCTCAAAATTCAATGAAATGTGAATGCACTCCTTTTCGGCTTGATGTTCGTGGGTATGATTTATCCAATAGGTGGATTCACGTATGGAATTCTCTTCCTGAAGCTGTTGTAAGATCTCCTAGTGTTGCTTCCCCCGTGAAAAGTTGAAAAAGTTGATCTAACGGGGTATTTGCTAGGGGGCGTGTTCTAAGTGCATAATTTATTTAGCCTGCGCGCCTACCTTCGTCTTTTGCACTAATCTCGTATAAATGTACTTTAATTAATAATTTCTTGCTTTTAGAATATGTGATTTTGCATGATGATTCATGTCGAATGTTTATTTATAATTGTATTTCATTGTATATTAATGTTTCTTTTCTTATTGTGTTCTTTTTTGTGCGACGAAAATAAAATATTTGTATTAATTGTATTAATATATAGCAGCTCATTTGTGGGAAGTTTCATTACCCTTGCTCGAGTAATAGAAGATTATTGGAAAAAATAAAAATTTATCTTCTTTTCCCCGAATAAACTTTTTGATTGGTCTGCGATGACGTGAGTAAAAATTTAGCGCGCTGCACACTATGATCGATCTTAAGTCGTTCAGACAGGAAGAAATGAGCAAGGAAAAAAATCGAGCAAACGATTTTTGGCAAAAACAAACTAGCCGGTCAATTACAGCGTCATGAGAAAATATTGGCAGTAAAAAGACAAAGTACATAATACCTTGTTGAGCCAAACTTAAAAACTGAAATGCAGAAGATTGCGAGTAATTATATGTGACCATACATGATCTGGGGGAGGGGAGTTTTCACCCCCCCAGAAAAATTGCCAACCCCCCGCAAAACTTTGTTCATTCCCCTTCAGAATTAACGATTTTTTAAGTTTCCAAAAATTTTCTAAACATTTGTAGAAAAGATGCTTTTAAGCGTTTTTAGCTATCTATTTGCTCAAAAGTGCCAAATTTTCGGCGCTTCGCGCCATTATATTCATGTTTTTTGACTATATTTTGTTGATTTTTTTACATTTTTTATGTTTTTATGCGCTAGAAAAACAAAGCATCGTCAGAAATGCTGAAAAACGATGTTTTTGACGCGTACCTACCATTTTTGGACCCAAAAAAGGCACTTTATAATTTCACCCCCAACCCCAGAATTCCCATGCTGTGCATGTATGTATGTGACCACACATGTAACGGCTCGAAATTCCGGGAGGGGGGTCCCCGGCCATTTTTAGGGGAGGGGGTTAATGACCTCCAATTTTTGGCCAAGAAACACCTAAAAACGGCTGAAAATCGAAAGTTTTTTCCAAAAATGGAGGCGTCAAAAAATTTTTGACTTTGGGGGATGAAGGACGACCAACTTTCGGTGTCCCTCCCATCCTCCTGCTGTTGCATGTCTGTATGTGACGATACGTCTTAGTTATATGTACATTTTGTTTGTTTGGTAAGAGTGTCTAGAAATTAATAAAAAAAGCAGTTTGCACAAAACAAGCGGTCTTCACTTCAATGCTTTCTTTCGCCGAACTCAGATAATAGCGGATCATAGACTCTTGCATTACACGCCATTGCTCCCGCGGATCTTCCAACTGATTTATGCCTACAAAAAATAAATCATGTACATACGTATATATGTATATGCATACAGTATGTCGCACTTGTGGAGCTTACAATACAGTCAAAAAATCAAGCTACTACTCGTTATAATCAAATGCACAGCAGCTTCGACGTTTAGGGCATTAACACTGATTTTAAGAGAAAGAATGGTAAAGCAGTGTTTTTTGTACAAGGTCCGTTTGTACATGTATATACAAAGATAGTCCCAAAAAGTTTTTGTACATTTTGTACACACAATTTTTTGGGTACTATAAAATGGTACAGTAGCGATTTTAGTGTGGTAAAACCAGAGTTGTTCGACTTTTGGTTGGGTCTCTAAGGGCAAAAATCACTAAGAATCGTCTTAAAACCTCGCAAAGCCCCGAAAAATTTGACATTTTTCCTTTTTATTTCTGCCATTTCAAAGATATATAGTACACATAAATACTCATTTAGGCGCGAAGCGCCGGAAATTTTGCGAATTTTAGACCTTTTTTGCAATTCTTGTCTTCCCAAAAATCGTTGTACATGTACAGAGACAGTCCCGAAAAGTCTTTGTAAATCGGGAAAAATCTTTGCCGAGTAAAAAAACACTGTGGTAAAGACGAAAAAATTGCACCCCTTTCTTAGAAAATCTTTTCGGCTTTTAGCGTCACGTGTGAAATATTTAACACAATTTTACCTCAAGGGCAATCAAAAAAGACACTTTTCACAGCTTATTAAGATGGAAGAAAATTTTTTCGAATTCTTTCTATCTGAATGGACAGATCATATTGAGAAAGTATGTGGTTTCTACATGCTATCTCGACGACGTTTCCTAAATATTAACCGATTTGTCTTGGGTTCACCTCTCTGTTTAATGAGACTATATGCATATACTCGTAAGTTGTGTACTTAACTTTAGGACGAAACTTTTATCATTATTATTATTATTATTATTATTATTATTATTATTATTATTATTATTATTATTATTATTATTAATATTATTATTATTATCACTTTTATTACTTTCTTATTTTTATTACTTATTTTTTATTGTTACTTTATTATTACTTCATTAAAGAATATTACTTTTAGCACATGCGCCGAGCGCCGCAAATAACAGACGGATAATATGTATCCCATGCAAAAAAGACTCGCGCAAAAACAGTGCTTAAAGCTAAAAACTTGAGATAGGTAAATGGCCATATTAAGACGGGAGTTAACTTCCCACTCCTGCTCACACGGGCTTGAATAATACATGAGTGAGAGATGAGGTAGGTTGTAAAAACTAGAATTATTTTCTAGATAATACAGACAGAGCATGAAAATTCTGGAAGGGGTAAACAAGAAAATTTTTCTCAATTGCCCTTTTGGGCTCAGAATGATGGGTAAGCGACAAAAACACCATATTTCAAACAAAATCGTTAAAATTAAACAAAATATAGTTTAAAGTGACAGTTCGGCGCAAAAAATGCACTTTTGAACTAGTTCGATAAAACCCTTAAAAGCCTTAGTACAGGAAATTTTCTTTATCGGATAATCAAAAATTCTTTAAAAGGATGAAAATTTCTTTGCGGCGGGTGAAACCCTTAATATCATGTATATATCTTCCAGAGTAGATACAGTAAAACTGATTCAAGAGCAAAATGATAGATTATTACCTGATTTACACAAATAACATGTACGCAAACGGAACCACAAATATGTAGTACAGACGACTGAAATACTAACTATATTAAGCAGGATACCTGATCAGGCATGCAAGAGAGTAGTTAGGAACATCTGCTTTCGTCAGCGGTTACACAGAGCGTATCAATAAAAAGTTACATTCTTCAAATTTTTCTGACTTTGGTCCCTTTCTAGTTAGTCTTAATCTTACTATGTTTACCCGGGAAATTCGCCCTTTCCATAATTACTCACGTGTAGAGCTGTGCCGGGGCCAGGCTGGCCCCTGGCACCGGGGCCGGGGCCAATGTTAGAGTTGATTATAATGTAGAAAATTGATAATGTTTTGGGCAGATTTACCTTCAAACTCAATTTCAAGCAAACCACAGATCTTGCTAATTCAAATCTTTATTTCACTATGTCAGATTGGTGAAAATTTCTAGTTAATAATCAAAATTGACATATTTTAAATTGCAATTCATATAGACGAGCATTTCCAGCTTGCTTGGTAGCAGACAGCTACGTCTATCAGAACAAATAGAATAATAAGCCTAAAAAAAGTGCAAAGTAAAGCACATTGAGAAACGCATCCAAGTCAGAGGAGTTAAATCCATACATGGGCAGCTCAAAAATTCTAGGGGGTCCAAAATTTTTCAAAGTCAAAAAGTGCCTGATAATATGTGGTAGAGCGAAAAAAAACCGTTTTCTCGCGTTTCTCAATGAGAGCTATCCATTAGCATCAAAAAACCGCAGAAAAACAGAAAAATTCTGAAAATCAATTTCTGGGGGGTCTAGCGGATTCTTTTTGGGGGGGAGAAAGTGAATTCTGGGGGGTTTAGATCCCCCGATGCCCATGTTCTGTTATATCTTGTAATCCCAACAAATATTAACGCTTGACGTGCATATCTACAAGCAAGAATATATGCATAGGTACATATAAGGGGTAGGGCAGGGTCGTACTATAAGCATGGTAAAGCACACTATTATTGGCCCCGGCCCCGGCAAAAAGGCGGCCCCGGCACAGCTCTACTCACGTGCACGTCTACTTGCAGATCGAGTAGATGAGGGAGCATTTCACTACATAACTCGCTGCATAAAACCCTAATTGAAAAATTAAACTGTTCATATACAATGCCTTATGAAATTCTTGTCAGGTGCGCCGGTTTTATTTTGTGGGCATTTACTTGCTTTTAATAAAAAGGTAAAAAACTGAGTGAAGAAAGTTACAATGCAATTTAAAATAATTATAAACATACAAGTATTCAACATAGGAAAAATTTTTTCAACGGAATAATGATATGATTTTATCTCGAGTAAATGTGTTACGCGTATTAATTATAATTATTTTTATTTATAATCATATTATCATAATTATGATTTTATTATTTTCTAGCACTACTATTATGATATGTGATGAAGAAGAGCTAAGCACATATATTACATAAAAAATGCCAGGATGGGGAGGTCATATGACCACTGTATATGGTGTTTCCAGGGCCCTGGCCCCGGTAAAAGAAGGCGGCTCCGGTACAGCTCAACATGTATGTCTATGAAGAACACACAATTATGAAAAGCTGAAAAAACCCTCATGTGTACCTCTGTTATGGTCGATGAAATAGTCGCCTAAGTCTCGATCGTGCGCCATTTCCCAACCATATGGTAATTCGTCGCCTATGCAATCCGCGAACGTTTGTGGTTTTGTCAAGCTATAAAAACAAAAACGTCAGATCAATAAAAAGTTGTCTTATATATTCTGTCTGTACTTTGAGAATACTAGTCTTCTTAAGCAGAATAAATTAATGTTCCGAATTGTCGGCTGAATTTTTTTCATCGTATTTCGTGCGACAAAAAGATTTCAGAGGATGCAATTAATTAGCTACACCCTCTTGGTATTCCATTGCGAGACAGATCATTATTCGTATTAATATCAATCTTATCATCCTGAATTTTTTGAGTGTAATAGTGACATTGACACACGATTAGGTTTGCGCTAAATTCAAGCGAATACAGACGATTACTTTCCAAGCAGAAAATCGAAGGAATTTAGTACTTTTTTTAACTAAAACTTGACTTGTGTTTATTAAAACGCATTGTTGAAATGACGCCCATAAATTTTTTATTTGTTGCGCATCGAGAGTGCATAAGACTAGCTCGGAGCCACTTATCAATGTATGACGTGAACAGAGCAGTGAGCGCTACTTCATTAAACGTCGGAACGTCTACTGTAGCTTACACTAAAATGGAGCACAATGCAGAATCGTTACCTACTTAATCATTTGTCAGTTTTAATATTTCGTTTCATAATAATGTCATGAGATCCGCAGCCAAAAGTGAACTTCTAAGACCAATCAAATTTTCAATGACTAAAAATTATACGACCATTCAAAGGTACCCCTTAAAACACAACAACTGGGTTGTTAGCCTTGCCCTAATTTTAACTAGGTAGGTATTTCTTAATTTCCAAATATTCAGAAAGACGCGTATATTAATAGCGCACGCAAATGCACCATAGACAAGACAACGTGAATAAATGTGAAAAGTAAATGGCATGTCAAAATACCACTGCTCAGCGTGTGAATAATGTAAAAAGGATTGTTTGAAGCATAAGACTATTTTATGCTTTGCGACAAGCAAACAATTCGCAGCAAGGGCCCTGAATAGTGACAGACAGTGGCGGATCTAGGATTTTCCTAAGGGGGGGGGGGGGCGGAACCCTGATTTGGGCGGAAAAATTAGCCGTTTTAACCCGAAAATCGCAAAAAATCGCTCAAAAATGCTTAATTTTTCGCACTTTTTTAGGCCAATGGGGGGGCGGCCGCCCCCCCCCCCTAAATCCGCCCCTGGTGACAGACGATTAAAGGGAACTATCAGAGTCGAAGATAGTCTATTAAATTTAGATAGGATCATGTGTATTTGATATCCGTACGTTGAGCAATTTGGGGTTACCTAATGCTTAAATATTCAGATTTTCAGACTTCAACAGAATAATTATTCGCATTTAGGGTATCATCGATTTCACAAGTATCAAGCACATTATTTGACTCATATTTTTCATTTTTCATTGCACAACAATAGTAAATAGTCGAGTCAAAATTGACGAAAATTCTTCATTTTATAATAAAAAAATGAGAAAAAATCTCTCAGTGATTTGAAACAAGAAACTTATTTTTATTATCTTTTAAATTTCAAAAATGTTAAATTTTTAAGATTTGTTTTTAAACTTACTTCTTAAAATTTTCAAATCTTTATGACATAAAGTTTTCATTCTAAAATGCAATAGAGTAGATTTAAATACAGTGTGCTAGTTGACTTAAAATTAAACCAGGTTGCAAATAAATACAAAAGCAAATCTAAGTCGACTGTTTCAATGTGACACTGAGCTTTCAAAAATTTAGATTTTGTTGACTTAAATTGAACAATATGTGAATCCTGACACTCATCATAGCTTGCTGAGTCCTAGCGAGACTAATAAGGTTTATTTTCAAGTCAATCATGAATTCTACTAGTTTCACTTAACTTGAATTTTGATGAGCAGCAGGGTATTCATTAGGGGTGTGCCGGGTACCCGGACCCGAACGGTCGGGTTCCCGACCAAAATTTTGGATCCGGTTGTCCAAAATTTTGAACCCGGACCTGACCACAAGAGGAATCGGGTTCGGGTCCGACCTACAATTTTCTTTTCATTCCCCAGAATTTGCGATTTTCTTAATAATTCATAGAAAATGTGCAGTGTTAAGCTTTGTCAAAATTCTTAAGCTTTGCCAAAATTAAAATCTTTGTCCCGTACAACAAAGAAAAACAATGCAACAAATGCCCATTTTTGTACCATATTTTTTTAATTTATTCTGCTTTTTTGTTAATTTTTCGGAATATTTTTATGTTTTTACGTTCTAGAAGGATATAGCGTCGTAAGAAACACTGAAAATCGATGTTTTTGACCCGTATCCATCATTTTTAGGCTAAAAATCATCAGTTTCATTTTCCATAATTCTCGTGCGATGCATGTCTGCACAGAACATCAAGATTTTGAGCTTAAAAAAGACAAAAAAAGTCAAGCTTTTTTTCTGCTTTGCGATCAGTGTTTTTTTTGTACAATGTACGTTTGTACATGTACAAAGATGATTCCCAAAAGTCTTTGTACATTTTGTACACACAAATTTTTGGGTACTAAAATATGGTATAGTAGTGATTGCAGCGTTGTAAAAACAGAGTTGTTCGACTTTTGGTAGAAAATTTCAGCTAATTTTTGGGTCTCTAAAGGCAAAAATCACTAAGAATCGTCTTAAAACGGTGCGAAGTGTCGAAAAATTAGACATTTTTCCTTTTGAAATGCAATTTCTGCCATTATAAAGATATATAGGACAAACAATTACTCATTTCGGCGCGGAGCGCCGGAAATTTTTGCGAATAATTTACCTTTTTTGCAATTTTTGTCTTCCCAAAAATCTTGTGCATGTACAAAGACGGCCCCGAAAAGTCGTTGTACATCGGGAAAAATATATGCCGAATACAAAAAACACTGTTTGCGATAGATATAATTCCTGTTTTGCTTATCTTCAGAAAGCTACAAAGTTGATTTTAAAGCGAAAAAAATGTAAAAGATTTGGGCGCTTCGCGCCGGACTTTTATAGTATGTACGTTTTTTGCGCTCTTTGTCCTCGAAAAGGCTGCAAAGTTGAGTTAAAAATGTAAAAATGACCAAGAATTTCGCCGAATCACTCAATTTTTTTACATGCTTAACTATCAAAAGTTATAAAAAAGATCCAGAAACGCATAATACATCGAAAAAAGGTTCAGCCATGTAAAGTCGCACATGAATGCATTAAATAAATTTTCTTAATTTTGGCGATGCCCCGAAAACATAGGTGCACAAGGTCAGGGTCGGCAGAGGGTAGGGATGAAATCCAAAAAATATCCAAAACAGTAAATTTTATGTTCACGATTTTTTTGCTGTTTTAACGATCGAAATTGCCTAAAAAACGTCTTTTTGTGGTAATATCGCATTTTAAAAGCATTTTAGTCCATTTTGACTGCATTATATCAATTTTAACACTAAAAAATGCAAAAATTTATCAATTTTGGGCGCTTTTGAGTAAAACGTACCTAAAAGTACTAATCTGGCGCGAAGCGCCGGAAAAATTTTGACGTTTTCACTGCTTTTGATCCCAAAAATGATGCAAAAAAACGTTCCATCAGCTCAAAATCGCCAGACAGTACATGTCCGCTGTCCGTCTGACCCTTCAGGGGGCAATACCTCCTCACCCTCCCTATGTGCATGTATGCCCAGAAATATAATCCTGGATGGATAGTGGGCTGCATTTAACAATAAACTGGAACTCGTGCATCCAGTAAATTGTGTTCGAGTACTTTGTACACTAATATATGTATAATGTACCTCATGCAACAGCCATCTGAATCATAAAGTCAAATGCGTTAAATTGGACCCGGATTCGGATGCGGACCCGATCGGGTCCAGCTTTTTAGGAAGCGGACCCGACTTTTTTGAAACTTTGGACCCGGTCCAGACCCGAGGTTACCTAAATTTTGGACCCGGACTTGGACCCGAGTTTTTGAAAAAGCGGGCCCAGCACACCCCTAGTATTCATTATCGATAAACGAGTCTCTTGATACGAATTGATCCTAAGAGATTTGTTGGTGGCAGCAAAATATTTTGTTACGAGAAGAGGCACGCCTAAGACGTCAGATAATGTGCTATGCACGGATATTTGAAAAGAATCGCATCGTCATAAAAGTTTCTCCCGCTAAAAGCCAAATTTTGTAATTTCGAACAGTCTTGTGAGTTCAAATCCAATGTCATAGAGGAATAAAATTTTTTTCTCAAAAAAATGACCAAAGCCAAAAGAGGTAAAAATAGAATCATTCTTGTGAAAGTACACTTAAATTCATTTATGAACTGTGAATCAATCTATTTTTCTGTGCCATACAGCAATTTATTAGGCCACTTCAATTCAATTAAATGCTAACTGGTGCTTCTGACAGACCGGGCCAACCGCCGGAATCTACCTGAACCTCGCACCATTTATAATAGCGCTTCCTTGTCTCTCTGAACCCTTGTGTGTACATTGCCATGCAGGTTATGGATTTGAGGCTGAAAAGTGAAAAAATTGAGAAAAACGATTTCTTTAAATCCCTACGCACTTTTTACAATAATTACTGTCATCGACCTTTATTTTGCTTTATTTCACCCATTTGCATGTCTGGTTAGGGCCACAGATGCACAGCATGACAAGTCTCGAGGTCAACCGGTCTGGGGGTCGTCAGCTAGTGAGCTTTTTTGGGGCCGGAATGACCTTAAAAATTAGTATAATTGTCAAAATAGCTTTTAAATCTACATATACCTATTAATTCCCAGTTTTTAGTCAATTTCAAACATTTTTGAAGAAAATCTTCGTTTCCATATATATTTGACTTCACTCTGATTCCTTTTCCCCAGAAAAATTCCCATTTTTCTTTATGGTCCAGACCCCCAAATTACCACGCGCATGTCTAGTTAGGAGGACCATACATGATCTTGGGTAGGAGTCCGCTCAGAATTTTTTCCATTGCCCCAGAATTCGCCTAAATAATTGCAGAAAGTTCGTAGAAAAGGTGTTGTTTTAAGCGTTCCTAGTCGCCTGTTTGCTCAAAAGTGTCAAATTTTCAGTGCCCCGCGCCATTATACTCGTTTTTTAACTAAACTTGCTTCGATTTAATCGAGTTTTTCTTCAATTTTTTATGTTTTTCTGCTCCAGAAAAACAGAGCATCATCGTCAGAAACGCCGAAAAACGACGTTTTTAGCGCCTATCCGCCATTTTTGAGCCCAAAAAGGCACGTTTAAATTTCACTCCCTTCAAAATTCCAAAGCTGTGCATGTCTGATTAGAACTACCCAAAATTTCTGACTTCTGAGCAATCTACTTCGAAGCTGTTAGACAACGAAATGACCATGTTCGTTTAATCGTCGGCTTGGGTCTAGCAACACTTACTGCTAGCATAAATGACCACTGCTTACTCACCTATCTCTAGGATCGGTCCAAGTCGTTACTTTATTCGCATGATCTATAAAAACTTTCCGTCCTTCACCCGTCGCATAAACCGTCCAATTGTTTGGCAACGGAATCTCCTGAGATAATGTTTCGTTGCACGCAGCCATAATCGACCGTAAGTAGAAATATTGAAGATTAATTAGATTGGGTTATCTTAGCATAACATCACTTTAATGTTTAGCACTTTTACGTTTGAGCAGTTATTATCATAAGACACGGCTGACGTCAAAGTTGTGCAAACTTTGCATTTCTATCTCGATCTCCGATTAAGCGCGTAATTCGAAGAATTAAAATGTCCCATTTTGAATCGATAAGCCGTAAAATTTTTCCGCAATCCATGGGCAATAAAACCTAAAAATATTACCGTTTATCCAAATGGATAATAATTAAGTGTATAAACGGCGAGTCTTGCTCAGTTTACGGAACACGTCATATAATAAATATATATCATTGCATACCACAATCGCATTGACTTTTTACGAATGAAAGAAAACCAGCGACGAAAAACTCTGGAATGCGGCCCTTTAAATATGTACTTCGCACGTAGACATTAGACGCTCAAATTCTTACAAGTACAATAAACAAGCGGACGAATGGAAGGTATTTATGTGTGTATATGCACTAGCAGCGAGCAACGAGTTTCTAACGAAAAATTGTCAATCGAACATTTTGGGATTCCGTATATACATAAACCGTGCATTTATTACAGGTAACATTACTGTAGGCAGATGCCGTGCGATGTTATAATAATCTGGGCATTTCGTGGTTCGATTCTAGCGGAACGGCAGCAGAACAGACCGACAGGAGAAGACAGCAGAGAGAACAAAACGACACGCCGAATTTAGACCCACAATTTTAACGAATTAACCAAAATAGACGGCGGAATTCCCACAAACCATCGACACACACACACGTTGTGGTTTACTCGCTCAACGAATGACACAGTAATTAGTAGAACGGACAATACATAAAACATTCGATTCGTATGCACGTAACGGTATTTATAAATCCAAGTATGAATTATAACGTGCGGCGACCGCCGTAGGTATCGTAACGCTGCTGAATCGCCAAAATTTTTCACGCAAACTATTAAAAATACTACCAATGCATATAGTAGTTCGTTATTGTTCAATGAAGAATGCATTGCATTCGTTCGACCGACCGACCGTTTTTGTACGTACAGTACGTTTAGTCGCCTGTATTGCATACGCTGTATTATTTATTTTGTACGGGAGGAGAAATTTGGTTGGATTGGGCTTGGCCGCTCCGGGTATTTTTGCCGCTGATTCGCGCTGCAAAAATAGGCCTTGATTTCCAACGCGCAGATATATACATAATTAACCTTACATTCCATTCCTTCGCCGCTCGGCTACTGTAGTACGCGAGTTGAAGTGCGCACATATTTTCAACAACTAAAAACGCACGAAACGTTCGGGTTAGTCCCACAAGGAACAGTGGATTGGATTGGAATGTTGCGCGCGAGTAAAGGCAAATGATTAAGCACGCGCTTGAGCATAAAAAAATAGTACGCCTACGCCATATGCGCACCTGATGTTCGCTGCGAACGCATTTTGCACCGGTTCTATGCAGTAATAAAAAGTTAGGCTAAAATTTGTTTTATTTAAGTGGCAAACGAAAATTTCGGATTGCTAATTACGCCGAGTGTATTTAACGCCAAAAGAATTCCAAGCACTCCTGAATTGGCCTCTGTACGATAAGAAAAACAACTAGCGAGTAATAATGCAGCCAATGCAGCTGATCATACAAAGCAATAAAGAAGTTAGTGTAAATATAACAGTACAACGGCATAAAGAGCAAAACGTTTATCGTTTGCGCAACGAAGGGCGGGCCAAAGTCGCCCATGCGAGTTCGGGGTCTAGATTATAGATGCGCAGCATGGCCACACAAGGGCGTGGGGGTTGGGGGAAGGGGTTTATACCCCCAGGAGTTGGAATACCCCCACAGATTACTGTAGACTCCCATAATTCTATGTTTAGTAACATTTTTGGCGATTTACCTTATCCTGACCCCCCTCCCAGAATTTTGGTGCTGCCCATGTATGAGCGAAATCGGGTCTTCTGCGAAATCAGTCGATTAGAGTCGGGCTGGGCAGAGAGCTTTTGGAGCCAAACTGGCCTCAAAAACTATTATAAATGGTAAAGCAGCGCAAAAAAATCTGTTAATTCATAGTTTTAGCAAATTTCAAGTATTTTAGTCGATATTGTCGATTTTCATCCATTTTTCACACAAATGTAACAGGGAGGTGAAGAATCGGTCGTTCCCTTAAAGTCAGAAATTTTT
This sequence comes from Mermis nigrescens, assembly GCA_036768485.1. Classification (NCBI taxonomy): domain Eukaryota; kingdom Metazoa; phylum Nematoda; class Enoplea; order Mermithida; family Mermithidae; genus Mermis; species Mermis nigrescens. Next base: position 14,339,931 of record JAVLUZ010000145.1, on the reverse strand, counting down.
CACCCCACCCCCTCTGATTTTGGGTAAGAACTTGCAATTTTAGATAATTTTTGGATGCCTTTTTTTGCCATTTTCGGCCAAAATTTGAAGGTCATTTATCTCCTTAATGACCGACAAACCGTCCCCACTTAAAATTTTGAGCTATTAGATGAAAACTGAAACTTTTCAAAAATGATCGAACTCAAACAGAAACTAAAATTGAGATAGTTTTTGCGCTATCAGTGAAAACTATACTGACTTCCTAGTCCACTTAGCTCAATAAAAATTCAACGGTTGACACTCACACCGGAGATTCTTTGTAAGCGTGATTACAGTCAGTGACAGATTCAGAATTTTCATTAGAGGGCATTACGCACCCCCAACTTTTTTGAATGTTGAAAACAATCCCGAAAATCTTCTATTTAGGCATAAAACAGATTTTTCTGCCATTCTCCGGCTCCTAATTTAAGTTGGAATCCTTTCTAGTATATTTTTTTCAGAAAAACCTAAATTCGTTGAAATTTTTCGACATCGTTAAAAAATGATCTGAAAAGAATATTTTCTACATATATCGCTCACAGCTGAAATACAGCTAGAACTTATTGAAATTACTACTTTATCCTTCGCCGCACTTGCATCTACAAAACTTAACTAACTCCTTCTACAGGCCCAGTTGGGGGTCAACCGTAATGGCTTATTCGCCACGTCCGGCCAAAAAACGATTGATTATAAAAATTAATTAATAATATTCGGCCGCGTCGAGAATATTGAGAAAATTATGTCGCACAATTGTCAAGCAGTGATCGACCGGGTATTTTAAGTATCTTAACAAAAAGGATTTAAGCCCGGTTCACACGAGTGCAATCACCTGCAATCTGCAATCTGAAACCCAGACAGGGCCGTCTGACTTGCACCGGTTGCAATGCATTGCACCCGTGTGAACGGCGTTACAACTCCATGCAACTGGCCGTTTTGGTTGCAAGGCATTGCAGCGGACGGAATGAACCAAGTTCATTTTTTTGCCTGCAACCGAGCGCAATCCTCATTAACATTCATTTTTAGCTCGCAGGGGACGCATATCAACGAGGACGCATGCTCGCTTTTTGCACAAACGTAGGTACTTATGTACCCGCGCAGTATATGCTTTAGCATCAAAAAATATTAAAACGCAGCTAGCAGAACAACCGCGTGCCTATTCCGATTCATGTTTTCAAAATGCAGCGCCCTGAAAATGCTGTAGGTACCTAAGTTTTTAACAGGTTGCAACCCGCAGTCGCACCTGATTGCAGCCTTTGGTTGCATGCTTTAGTTTGTGCCGTGTGAACGGCTGCAATCACTGACACCTAGACGTCTGCGACCAAATTGAAGGTTTCAGGTTGCAGATGATTGCACTCGTGTGAACCGGGCTTTAGGCGCTTTGAACAAAAAGTAATTTAATTACAAGCGCATCATACTGTAGGTACACACATGTGCCTTTTCGATCGATATGACTTTGTCCCCTGTCTGATGCTGGTGACGGTTGTGCTTTTATTGAGTACGACTGGTGTGATGCTCTACGTTAGGAATGTGGATTGATTTCATTAATTCCGCCATGCACTTGACAAATATTCGAATTAACAGAGTTCATTTGATTGAGCCTTGAATGAGAATTCAGTAAGATAAGTAACGTGGCAAATCGAGAAAAAATTAGTATTGTCAGAAAACGTGGATAACTCATAATTTTTGTGCTCAGCAAAATTTTTTTGGCTGCACAAAGACTAATTGTGACCGTCTTTATATATGTACGTATAAAAGTTTTCGCGCCATAAATGCATGGAAATTTCTATAATTTTGCCGAATAAGCAAGTTTTATGTGCAGTATGCATTCATACTGTTTAAGATTGAGTTTAAAAAGGAAAGGACGGCAAAATTTTCTGGCGCTCAATGTCCATTAGAAACCATTACTATATCTTCTATAAAGCGACACTTCTGCGCAAAACAGGCTTAAAGTAACCAGTAGATTTCGAAACTTCATGCCGTTTTATTGATTAAACTTTTGCCCATTTGAATTTATAAATTTGCATAAGTTTTTACGACACGGTAAAAATGTAAAGCTTTTGTTCCAATTCGGCGATTCACCGTTAAAATGCCACAAATTCGACTTGAAAGCAGAGAGAATATTTAGATACGTATCTAAAGCATTGGCGCTTCGCACCTTCTTGATAAACTTTTGTATTTTATATTGCCAGAGATACAAATTTGGTCAAAGTAAATTGCTGAAGGTCGAAAAATGCTATTTTAGAATACAGAACGCGTGATTGAGCTTCATATAGATATTGAAATGTGCGTAATATCCACAAAATACACAAAAAGTTATGGTGTTGTCTTTGTGCGAGTACGAGGGACCTTGTACTCAGCACTGTGACAAATTAAAGTTTTCGATGTTCAAGTATTTAATATGGGAGCGCTTAATTGCAAATCATTTGAATGACTTAATATTTAGATGAAAATATTACTGTATATTAGACTACATTATGCACGCTTAATTGGTGAGATAAAATTTTTTGGTATATTAATAAATGAGAATTGAGATATACTTATAGTATAAGAATGGATATAGTATGTTAATTGTAATATATGAGACCGGCCCTGGCCTTTTTACTTTAGACCCGGTACCGCTCTGGTCGGATTTTCGGTCCCGTCTCGCTTGACCCACCGTCCCGCTAGACCCACCGTCCCACTATACCCACTTTTTCGTCCCGCTAGACCAACCGGAAGTCTCGCTAGACCCACCACGTTCATAATGAGGTGTCCCGCTAGACCCACCGTTTTGCGACCGTCCCGCTAGACCCACTGTCTCGGAAGACCCGCCAGGGAAGAAAATTATGTACGCTTATAAGCAAAAACAGAAACGCTTGCAAAGTGTATCCATTCAAGTATATATGTTTAGTCAAATATATAAATAATTAATTCAAAAATAATTACATTTAATTAACCACCTAATCAATTAATTTAATCAATAAATAAATAAATTTAGTATATTATTGCATGAAATTATGTACATTTTTTGCGAATATATGCGAACATAAAACGTTACTAAAAGTAGAATTCTGGGATATACATATATAAATATATAAAATTATTATTATTATTATTATTCTTATTATTATGATTATTATTATTATGATTATTATTATTATTTATAATAATAATAATAATAATAATAATAATAATAATAATTATTATTATTATTATTATTATTATTATTATTATTATTATTATTATTATTATTATTATTATTATTATTATTATTATTATTATTATTATTATTATTATTATTATTATTATTATTATTATTATTATTATTATTATTATTATTATTATTATTATTGTTATTATTATTATTATTATTATTATTATTATTATTATTATTATTATTATTATTATTATTATTATTATTATTATTTATTCTTCCATATTTCAAAATTTACAGCTGTCCGTTATTGATTTTGTTGACAATGTATACACATTTGAAAAATACTATTAGAAACAAATTATGTCTCTTTAAATTTTTGACAAGTATCGTTGTATCATTTTGAAAATTTACTTTATATCTAAAACATTTTGTTTCTATTACTTAGGCAGTGGCGTAGCTGTGGGGGATGGGGGGACTAGCCTCCCAAACTTTTGGAAATACGAGTAAAATTTTGGAAATACTCAAACTTGCTTTTAAATTAATGATTACAAAAATTTTTGCACATGTAATATGTATGTCTTCATTTTTTCGGGTGGGTCTTCCGAGACAGTGGGACTAGCGGGACGGTCGCAAAATGGTGGGTCTGGTGAGACACCTCATTATGCACGTGGTGGGTCTAGCGAGACATCCGGTGGGACTAGCGGGACGAAAAAGTGGGTCTAGTGGGACGGTGGGTCAAGCGGGTCACAATCAGATTTTCAGGCCCGGTCGATCACTGATTGTCAAGCCATCAAAAAATATATTTTCCTTATCTTGCCAATATTAGATTAACAGAGGGTCGACCGCCATACATAATCAGCATAGGAATTCTGGAGGTCAACCCGAAAAAAATGTTAAGAAGTACCTTTTTGGGCTAAAAACTACGATGGGTACACGTTTTTTCACGTTCTGGACAATGTTTTTTCTATAACATAAAAACATAAAAACATTTTGAAAAACTCGGCCAAATAGAAAAAAATAGTCAAAAATGAGTGTAAGGCGCAAAACGCTGAAAACTTGTAACTTTTGAGAAAATTTGTAACTAAAAGTAGCATGATTTCTATTATTTTTTTCCGGTAAATCGACAATTCGGGGGTGGGTGTCTGGGTGTCCCATTCGGTGGGGGTATTAAGAATACTTAGAACACGTAATACAGCCGCTCTCCTTAAATACGCCCTTAGTCGTAGTCCTAATTGATTTAAATGGATTTTTTTACATAGTATCTTAAGGATGTTTAGACAATCCGCAAACGAACTGTATGGACTCCTAGAATTCAACAATAAAAGAACCTTTAAATTTTATAATTTATATGGAGCGAACCAATACACATCGACGTTTATTGCGAATTCACAAAGCAAGGTATCTTACCCACAAACTTCGAACATTTTCGAGCTCAAGACTTCGACTCTGACCAGAAAGAGGATGTCCCTGAAACGAGTTGCAATCGCAGCATGCACGACTCCTTGACCTTCAAAGGTTAATAAACAACTTTTTAGGTAGGTAGGTAGATACATACTGATATACACAAGAATGAGACATTACATTAGTATGCAAATACTTGAGACATAGGATATATACATGGATCCCTGTTCATGTTTACTAGTCCTCCTAAACAATTAATACAATTTTCAACGCTTCCATTTCTGACTATGCTTTTCAAGCCTCTATACAAAAATTGAAATTCTTTATGACTTCGGTTTGCGATACGGCTTCTGGTACATACGATTTGCGAGCAGGTTTTCTTAACCTGAAGGATCATTTATCAGCCGCGTAAAAAGTACTAACTTTTATTGTAAAAACATAAAGCGCGTCAACAATAGCATTCTCCAGTCGCTCTTGACGCTTATTCTTTGTAAGCATGCTATTCGATTATTTTTTAGGAATATAAATTTCGTAAGGGGCAACAACCATGTTGTGAAGGTCAAGAATACCCCTATCTGCAGAGTGCAGAAGCAGTTGCATCGGGCATAACCATCATTGCTGGGTCATAGCCAAAACTTCAGCTCGTTCATGAGTTCTCAAAGGTTGATTGGACCATTAGTTGGGCTGAAAATGGGTTAAACACGCAATTTAGTTTGATTTTCCAGTCTTCTCAGATTTTTTCAAAATCAGCTCAACCAAATGAACCCTCCAGCCCGTAAGGCTTTTGTGTCAGCCCGTTGCATGTACGGGCTGAGATGGGCTGTCGGCAGCCAAATTCTGGGGGCTCGGTGGAACACTGTGAGAAAAATTGTTGGATTTACCCAACAAAGTGGGTGTAAATACACGCCACAACTTTACCAGAATAACATGAAGAATACAATTTTGAGGGGTCTCGACTTACGTTGGGGCAAATCCTCACGCCCATGTGTGAGTACTACCCGAACCCGCTCTAAATGCTCCGTTGGTTTCGCATTGTTCAGCAATTTAGGCCCAACCCAGTGATATGTTCAGGGAATTTATGCATAATATACTTCAAAAACGCAACTTACTGCGGAGAAAATTGCAGATTTAACACCTCCCTGATAACAGATTATTTTCCCCTGTAAAGCCACCTTGACCATGTCCATCTATGACGTCGGATCGGATGTCATTTTTTAGCTGCCGTGAGGTAGTCGTCTTAGTACCTATACCTAACCTAATTTGCACGTGTTAAAAATTAAATTATCTTTTAACCCTCGCGTTCCGTGAACTAGGACAGCGTCCTAGCCGATCACTTTTTTGTGATTTTTTTCGTTGTATGTTTTGTATGCCTACAAAACTTTGTCTAGCCTCATTTTAGCCCTAGTTGCATCATTTGAAATGTTCAAGCTAGTAAATAAAATTATACATCCTAAAAAATTAGCATATTTTCATGATTATCACGTAAAAACTTAAATTTAAAAAAAGTGTTGGTCAATGATTAGTACAAGATTGGCGGGCTTCTACTTTTCAATCAGCTAATACAGTCCTAAAATGATATTTTAGTCAACTAAAATATACTATTTATATTTATTTAATGCATATCCACCTCATGCCTATGCTTAAAAATAGTAGCAGTCTTTTAATTATAACTTCTTACAAAGTTACTTTAGCGAAAAATGACAAACATATTCGGAAAGAGCATAAAAAATCCCACAAAATGATACTAATACTTGCTATGTTGAATGAGACTAATTACATTTTAACTTGGCTAGGACGGCGTCCTAGGACGGGAACCGTTGACTTCAAAAAACACACGTGGACGAGAGGGTTAATCAGGCTTTTTTAGGATAGAGGCAAACTAATCGCTCAAAAAGGTTGATAGAATAAACCATAGTGTATTTTTGATAAATTTGTCACTGAGACTAAATTTCAAAATTTCCAGCGCTCCGCCCTGATTGGCACAATATCAATTGAGCAGCCTAACTAAGTAAACGTTTTTTGGCACGAAGACTGTTAGATCCTATTTGTTCTTATGAGGACAAAGTTCAGCTGTACAAAACGATTTTCAGATTTTTCTTTTTCCTTTTTCGCCTACCGTAATCCTGAATGCACTACATAGTTTAACACTCTCAAGCATGTCTGTTAGAAAAGCGGCCCATAGGCTGTAGGAAGAAGCACGATGTTGTATACGGTAGTCAATGAGCGTTATCTCTTGACATGCACTCTAGGAAGCTAAATTTTCGAGAGAAGCGACGACTTAGAACGTTTGCCATTACATCATTTTTATTCAACATTCATTCGTCACTCATCAGCATTTTAGCATCCATACAATTATTACCGATTCAACTATAAATCTAAAGCTTACATTAAAGTACTGTCTCGCCAGCATATAGTCACAAGCTTTATTCGCAAGATTTCAACAAAAAATTTACAATCGAAGAAAATTTATTAGTGAATAAATCACGTCATACGCGTTAAGCCAATCAAGAATTTATAGCGAGAAAAATCGAACACTTTTTTCCATACAGAACCAGTTTCAACATGCATAAGGATCCTGGGAAGGTCCTAGTACAACTAATTCTTGAACTTATAGTATAATATACGTATTGGTATATAGTACGAGTATGTGTTCGTTTTTAAAAATACATAGGCTTTTCCGAAGAAAAAACGTCCTATCATGTACGGCCTTATTCAGAATTAAAAATTGTTTGAAAAATAAAATAAAAAAGCTAATTCACGTAAATATGGGAGTTTAGAAGAGCTTTACATTTGCGGCGCTTCACGCCAGATACATATTAAATATTTTTCAGTAATTTACCGCAGAAAAGATGCTTTCTTAAGCGTTTACGGCTGTCTATTTGCTCAAAAGTGTCAAATTTTCGGCGCTTCGCGCCATATATTCGTGTTTTGACTATATTTTGTTCAATTTATGGTAACTTTTTTAAAATTTTTCTAAAATTTTTATCGTCAGAAAAGCTGAAATACGATGTTTTTAACGCTTACCCGATATTTTTGGGCCGAAAAATGCACTTTAAAATTTTATCTCTCCCAGAATTCCAATGCTGTGCATGTCTGGACGGGAATAACACTACCTTATAGCATTGTAGGGAAGAAATGTAAAAATGTGTTGTTTTTCTTTGTAAAATTTTAAAGTTATGAAATGCGTAAAATTATGCTCAGTCTAATCAGAGCAGAAAACAAGTCGTTTTAGTCCACAGTATAGAAGATTTGGCGTTTCATGTCTTGTTATTAAAATTTAAGTCAGATATAATGGCTTGAAAACAAAAAGTTTTTGGAAATGGTATTTAGAGAGTGTTTTCAAATATTTATAGGTAATAATGAATAACATAAACACTTTGTTTCATTTTAAAAGCATTCATTTACTTTTGAATAAATATGATCTCTATTTTAATAGTTCACGCGTTAAAAATCCTGTGCATAGTGCCAACGTTGAACAGTCAATAATTAATAATTGTATGAAAATTGGTTAATAAATACAGTACATACATATGTCAGTGTATTACGATTTTATAGAATTCACTTTTCCTGGAGTCGACTTTGTCGACTTTCCTCCAAAATTTCTTTAACGAACAAAGAATCAGAAGATGATCCTTCACAAATCTCTTTACATTCTTCAGACGTACATTTCGATGCAGATGAGGAAGATCTGCGAACACGACGAAGTGCCGCCGCCTTTTCTCTTTTATACGCTTCTCGGTCGTACAAATATGGTTTTTTTCTCGCACTAAAATACGACTTCATAAAACTATCTGTTTAATAAGTCAGTTGTAAATTAAAAAAGTAGAGCTAATTAAAATAATAATCATAGTACAAATATCTTTAAGAAAACAACGTTTGAAGAATTATAGCAAATATTGTGAGTGTCATAATACGAACAGCAAGCAAAATGTACAGGGTGGTGTACATATCTATTCTTTATTTTATTCCCCTATAACTACTGCTGTTTTTATTTACCAAATTATAAAGATAACAAAGTTTTATTAGGTGAAAATTTACATTGTCAAAATTTATACTTTATGAGTATTACACTTCCGTGTGAACACAATTATTTCCGGAAATTAAATAACGCTTGCAACCACACGTGGGCGTGGAAGTTTGAGGTATACACCCACCTCAGAAGGCCGAATACCCCCTTCCCCCATAAAATTCAATTTTTGAATTTTTTGGTTTGTTTTGCAATTTTTGATGCCAATGGATAGTACTCGATGAGAAACGTTTGAAAATGGTGTATTTTCTCCATATTTCCCCCTAGAGCTGCACACCGGGTAATCGACGGGTACTCGAGCAGAGAAAATTCCATTGCCCAGGTGCATACGTTAACGCCAATGAACAAAATTTTAAATATCATGACAATTGACAAATACACGAAAGTTGTTAGGAGTCGGATTAGCTTATCTAAAACTTCTTGTTCTTAAAATTGGGGTTGAACTACAATATGGCATAAAGCATACCGTAAATACTCGCGTATAAGACACCAAATTTTTTCAACTTCTTTAAGTCTTAAAATAGGGGGTGTCTTATACGTGGATACAAGGAATTTTTAATTTGAAAAAACATACAAAAAGTTGTGAAATGTGATGCTTGGAAAATTCAAACACGCAGTTTGATGATAAAGCATCATAACTTTATTGCATTGAGCTTGTAACTCGCTGTGTATGATTGTCGATGCATTTTTGCTGAATTCATTGTAGAAAGAATGGCTTAGTGGCCAAATTGCAAACTGGATGACAAAATTATCACACAGGACAGCATCCTACAGTATTTGTTCTACTATTTGCTCTACTTTATCTGAAATTATCAACTTGGAAACCGGTGATGTTTTATACGCGAGTATATGTTTTTCTGACCCAAAGGCTACAAAAAGTAGCTAGTCTTATACGCGAGTATTTACGGTAATCCTTTAGCCAGTGAAATGTGTTTGGAAGCTGATTATTACTTGCTCATTGATATAACTTAGGCATTATTGTAGTCATGATAAAACTCAGACAGAAAAATCGGTATTTTGGGTTCGGTCAGCACAAATAAAATTGTTCCTGAATGGATTTTTGATTTTCTCTTGATTGTGAAACTCCTTTTGGTAAACTGCGCACTGTTGCATTAAATTTGTTACTCTGATACTAAGGTGTTTAGCGACCTCACTCATTACATGATACATTTAGACCAGTATTTAGAGGGGGAGGCGAAGGTTAAGGGGAGAATCTCCCTCAGACAGTTTTTTTTAGAATTTTCTCCTATGATTATTTAGATTTTGACATTCCTCAGCGTGAAAATGCTAAAATTTTCGGCGCTTAGCGCCACTAGTTCAATCAAAATTACTATTTACTACATATTTAGATTATTTTCAAGACATTTTTGCATGATCAAATTTGCTGCATTTATATCTTCAGCAAGGCGCAAAATTGAGCTTAAGGACAAAAAACGTCAAAATTTTCCAGCGCTTCGCACCAGAAATAATTCCTGCTTTGCTTATCTTTGTAAAACCGCAAACGTGAGCTTGACAGAATAAAAAACATCGAAAATTTCCAGCACTCCTCGCCAATTTGCGCCAGTTATGCCTATATCCAGAAAGTTACAAAGTTTAGCGTTAAAGAATAATTACAAAACTTACGGCGCCATAGGTGCACAAGGTCAGGGTCGGCAGGAAGGGGTAAAATCTTAGAAATCCAAAACAGTAAATTTAACGTTCACGAATTTTTTTGTTGTTTGAGCATCCAAAATTGTCAAAATAGCCTACAAATCATCTTTTTCGTAGTATTTTTAAAACATTTTTAGTTCATTCTAACTACATTATGTATATCACTTTTAACACTTAAAAATACAGAAATTTATCAATTTTAGGCACTTTCAGGATAAAAAAGTACGTATAAGTACAAATCCGGCGGAAAATTTTTGACTTTTTTACTACTTTTGACCTCAAAAATGATGCAAAAACGTTCCGTCAGCTCAAAATCGCCGGACAGTATCTATCTGACTGACCCTTCAGCGAGGGGTAAAATTCCCTCAACCCCCTATATGCATGTATGTCCGCCGCCTTCCGCCAGGCATGATTACTGCATTGCTTATATTCAGGAACCTGCGTAATTGAGCTTAAAAGGATTAAAGTAAAACTTTTTTTGGCGCTTAGCGCCAAATGTAATTTCTGTATATTGCTTACCCTCAGAAAGCTTTTCAAAATTGAAAGGGATTAAAAAGTCAAAAATTTGCGACAGATCGCGCAAAAGTTTCATAAAATTGCGTTTAAACGCGTCATATACGTTTTCAAAATTTTGGTGATCCCTGAGATAAAATTCTAGATATTGGGCTAAATACATATATATATATATATATATATATATATATATATATATATATATATATATATATATATATATATATACTATATTTTTTTTTTTCCGTTTATTTTTGTGAATCTTGTAAACTTTTTACATCAATTCTTTCCAGCTTGTGATGACTTGTGCAACATTAAGTACATAATTGGGTTTCAAACCTGCAAGCTATTCCTAAATCTGGAGAAAATTTGGCCCAGGATATTGTGCAGATGATGAGACCAACAGCCTTCTTAGCTTACGTCTTTTTGTACCTGGTGTCTAAAAAAGTGACAATTCTTAGAATAATTAAAGAATTACGATTTTTCGATATCAACTAAATTTTCAAGCTGTATTAATACCTTAAGGTAGTTACAAAGATTTTTTTGGCAACAAAGTCAGTAAAAATGTGAAATATTTTCAGTGCTATAGATTTTCTGTATTGTGTGCCTTTATAATACCCACAGAAAATTTTATAAATCAGAAGCACCAAAATTTTTCGGTGCTTTGCGCCGATTCGGTAAGCCACTTTTATTTCACCTTGTAAAGTCGCATTAAGTTTAAATGCTTGTATCAGCCGAAAAATCTATATGAATTACTTGATTTATCTTTCTTTCTGTTAAAACTCTTCACTTGATTTTTAACTGAATATCATGAAAAGATATGAAAATAATTAGGCGTCACTTTGCTAGTTTATCGTTTTAGCCGGTTGCTTGCAAGCACGAAGAGTGAAAACATTATTTGACGATGGTGATAAATTTAGGTGATTGACTTTATTGTTTTTAGACAGAATTCGGAACCAAAATTCGACCAATTTTGTAAAAATTTAGAAGTCATGATTTGATTTAACTTAAAAGTGCTCTTTTTACAAAATTTGCCGGCGCTCTTTTTTCCCACCCTCGAAATCTACCAAAAGGATGGGCGAAATACGTTTTTAGCACACTTCAAAGCTAAAATCTCAAAATTTTTCGGCGCTTCCCACCGGATTCTTTTTAAAGTATATTTCTTAGCTGAGAAGCTCAGACTTCAGCTAAAAATAGTAAATATTTCAGAATTTTTCAGCGCTTCGCGCAGATTAAACATATCATTTCCTGCATCAGTTTTATTTGGAAAACCGCAAAATTAAATGCGACGACAATAATTTCAAAATGTTTTGAGATTCAAGCTTTAATTTGAGATATTGAGAAATTATTCATATACATAGGTTAATGATAGATTTTTTAGATCTAAGTTTGTAGTCAAGAAAAATTTTTTTGATTTTTTCTTCACCATATAGTATAGTTCTCATCGAGGAACGCTCAAAATATCATTATTCTCGCGCATCTCATAATGGTTCTCGCGCGAGATGTAGGGCTTCAAAAAAATTTGAGACCCCCCTCCCGAAATAAAATACTGGTTACGCCCTTGCATATCTAAATAAATAGCTATTCATTACTTATTCGAAAATAGATGATTGTGTTTTACATTTGCTAACGCGGATCGATTAGGCTTTTAATGAGTAAATAAATACAAATGCTTGAAAAATGGAAAATAAAGAATATTCAAAATCATACGATGTAAACTCCGTAAAAATGGTACTTGATCAAAATGGCGTCGAAATATTTGGACCTACTCAATCAGTCGTGCGGAGAATAAATAGCCACAAACACTTAAGACGTCTCAAATGCACTACGACAAAGGCCACTAATCACCACAGTAAGCTAAACAGAAAGCAACATTAGCCTTAAAATTTTGAAAGAACTACGAGTAATTTTATGCACAGGTTAAATTTCAAAGTGTCTTTTTTGGGCTCAAAAATCGTATAAACGAGTCAATAAGATTGTTTTTCGACGTTTCTGACGATGCTCTATCTTTCAGAAACACAAAAGTATAGGAATTCACAGAAAAAATTCTAATAAATTGAACAAATTGTGGTCAAGAAATAAGTATATGGCGCGAAGCGCCGCAAATGTGACACTTTCGAGCAAATAGATGGCTAAAAACGCTTAAAACCGCACTTTTTCACCTTTTCTGCGAATTTGTTAAATTTTTTTGAAAAATCGCGTGGACGTGCTTTAATAATGTCAGATTTTCATATTAAATTTTAAATACAATTTTATGTCAAAATGCGCTAAAGTTTCGATGCTTCCAATTCAACTACTGTTTATTATAATTATTTAAATTTATAATAAAGTATCTATCAATAAAGACGACTCTTATATTTGTATCTGCCATGTATTGTGTGCGAAACAATTTTTACATGTAGGTAAGTAGGCTAGGACTTTACGCGAAATTTTAGTACACGTAGAAAATATTAACAAAAGTACATGCAATAAATTATCCAGGCCGATTTAGAGGTGCGGCCGCTAGAAATAAACACAACAGCTCAAAATTTTGCAGGGAGTAGTCGGCCATTTCTAGGAGGAAACACCTTCATTTTTAGCCACAATTGACAAAAAAAGCGCTTAAAAATAGCCTGAAAATCAAAGTTTTGACAAACATATCAGAGAAAAGGAGGTGGGCGACGACGACCTGCTTTGAGCGAGCGAATCCCCGTCCCCTGTAATATATGGTGCGGTCGCTCCTCCGCAATTAAAATTTTTCCAGAAAATAAGACAATTTTTGTTGACTTAAAATAGATAAGTGTAAAATTTTTTGAAGTTGGAATTTTTGAAGTTAGAATTTTATCAACTCGATGAATATACGAAATGTTGAAAAACGACTAACGACGTACAGTTTTTAATAGCCATCGCGACATTAGTTTCCGACCGAGATATAATTAAAATTTAAGTCCGCTCCACCAGTGGGCGAATTTTGAATAAGACGGGCCTATGTGCATCTATGGATAAACGAGAGCAATGCATAAACCTAGTTATTCGCCGACGCTCTTTAAAATTCGGTGATTTTCCGCGTTTACTAGTTGACGAATCGGAGCCTTCGTCCTGGCTAATCGTACAGAGGTCAGACTCAAATTTACGTGGACGATACGAGCCCGAATCCGATGCAAACTCCGAGGAAGAGTCGTTCGGGACTAAGACGACAAAGTTGAAGGTGAAAATACACAAAATCAAATTTGAATTTTCGTTCATTATTAATATTACTTCTGTCAAACATCAGATATACATATATGCATAGCGCGTCAGCAGAGGCGGATCTAGGATTTTCGCACGAGGGCGTAGCCCGGCCTTTCCAAAGACAGTCGAAAATAGGTCCGAAAATTTACCCTTCACGTGCGCAATAGCGTAATTTCGGCGTTTTGCGTCGTTTACATTTATTTTAAATCGCTTTTGGCGCAATATTTTCTCCGAGAAATTTTAAAATTTTCGACAATTTTCAGCGAAACAAAACATTAAATTTCTATGACTTCAACGAAATTCCGACGCCGGGAAAATTTTCAATTTAGGCGGAAGGACCTTTAGATTGAATTACTGCTCGATTTCTTGTATTTGAAGCATTTAATGCGGAGCGTTGAAACTTTTCAATAGTTATGCTTGAAAATAGAAGAAAACTATGTTGAAATAGCTAATTCTACTCTTGGGATCGTTTTTACTTACCCATTCTTTATCTCGCCAAGTATTTTGGGCCAATGGGGGGGCGCCCCTCCTTCCTTCAATCTGCCCCAGCACCAGCACGTAAGTATTTGCAAATAAGCTATCATTCAAAGAGAATGCAATGTACTGCGAGTAAAATACATGAAGCAAGCATCGTCCGAAACGTTTAAAAAATATTGTTTTTGACGCGTACCTACCCGTCGTATTTTAGCTCAGAAAAAGTCCTTTTATAAAAATTTTTTGAGGTTGACCCGCCTGCCAATGCTGTACATGTATATGGTCCGAGTAACCCATAATTGGATTGCAATAGCGATCCCGCTAGGAAAGAGTTTTGGGGGCGAGCTGTATGGGGGCAAATTGTGGAGGGGTGAGTTGCTTGGGGCGAGTTGTGGGGGGCGAGCTGTGGGAGGAGGCAAAATATGGGGAGCGAATTATTCGGAAATTTAGTTTATAGAATGGACCCGATTCGTGGCAGAAACTATCCTTTTTATGCCATGCGATTCTTGGCCACAATTAAAAATTATTTACTTCCCCTCAAAATGTCCGGCTACCCTGCTTCCAAAATTCTCAGTACATTTATAATGCATGATGTTCCACATAATGTACGTAGGCGAGCGATGTGCATTTGAGTGATTAGAAGGAGTTTAGAGTGATTAAAATTAAGGAACTGTAATAATAGATACATGTAAATGGGTAGCGATTGTACATGCGTGTCAATGCTTGACTGTTTAAATTTCACTTTGTCATGTATGAAATTGTCTTAAATAATAAGTCAAGCAACATTTTATCAAGCTGAAGTGTATAATATGATAAATAAAATGCTCGTTTTGAAGCATTACTTATAAGGGTAAGCACACATGCACACTGGGGGTATAGGGGGTATCTCCCGACCAAGACTTTTGAGAAGCATACCCTCCTCTCTCGGGCCATTTTAGACCAAAACCGATTGCTTGAACCATGAAAAAGCATCAAATGATGTATAATAGTGTAATTTTAAGTTAATATACTTATTTTTAGAGTAATAGACTGTTCAATTCATTATCTAGACACTTTTTTCCATTATTTTGTATAAATTTGATGTTACAGGTCATTCCATTGTTATTATTGTTCTTTTTAGTGCAAATCTGACCATGAATATTCATGCAAAACAAAATACGACGAATGAAGTACACAAATTTGACATTAAATCGGTAAAAAATCACTCATTTACCCCTTCCCCAAGAAAACTCGGTTTGCCCCTCAGAGCTTTTGACTCTGTGCATGTATATATGAGGATAAGTTCGGACGTAAAAGAATTTCAATTGAAAATTTTTCGACAATTTTTTTCGCCTTTCAAGAATCATTGTATTTCATTTGACATTTCGCTCAATTGTCGTTCACCCTATCGTCGCTAATTTACATAAAACGTTTTTAAAATTCACGTGTAAAATAAGTTAAGAAATAATTTTATCTTCCAGGAAACGAAAACTTCGGTCGATGAAAACGGCGAGGTACATCTTTATACAGTGGTACTGGTAATATACTCTTTATAATGACATTCATCCAACTGTCGTTCACCCAGCAGCCGCTATCGCCCTCCTGGCTCAAATACACATATGCACACATGGGCGTGGGAGGTTTGGGGGTATGCACCCCCCCCAGAAGTTGAAATACCCCCCAGAATTCAAATTTTGAAATTTTTTTGCTTTTTTAACGATTTTTTGATGCCATTGGATAGTGCTCGATGAGAAACGTCGAAAAATGGTGTTTTTTCGACATACGACCACTTTTAAGACCATTTTTTGACCTTTGAAAATTTTTTAACCCCCCCAGAATTTCGGTGCTGCCCACCTATGCACATATGTACATTCGTTAAGCATATACAGAGAAAATTTGATTTTTATTTTACTCACGTGAAGGATTCGTCTTAACTTCATTCTTTAGCAATTAACAGAATCACTCTGTTTAATTGCACACTATAACATTCACAACTATCAAGATAGCTAAAAAAGACATACAAGGCCATTTCTTTCAACTTAATGTGAAAAATCTAACTTTCGATTGATTTCAAGCCATCTTCTTTGATGCAAACTTTCGCCGTACTACGACGTTTCCGATATCGCTTTTTCCGCTTACGATCAACCATAAATAATATATACCAGGAAAATTAGCTTTGGCTACAACGTCAATGGAACATTACCTCAAGTGTACTCAATATAAAAGAAATATAAAAGTCTGCGTAGCACGATTTTTTTGTATTCGGCAAAGATTTCACCCGATGTACAAAGACTTTTCGGGACCGTCTTTGTACATGTACAAAGATTTTTGGGAAGACAAAAATTGCAAAAAAGGTCTAAAATTCGCAAGAATTTTCGGCGTTTCGCGCCGAAATGAGTAATTGTGTTTTATGTATCTTCGTAATGGCAGAAATTGCATTCAAAAGGAAAAATGTCAAATTTTTTGGCGCTTCGCGCCATTTTAAGACGATTCTTAGTGATTTTTGCCCTCAGAGACTCAGAAATTAACTAAAGTACAGCACCAAAGGTCGAACAACTCTGTTTTTACCACACTAAAATCGCTACAGTACCATCACTAAAGTATCATATTATAGTACCCAAACATTTGTGTGTACAAAATGTACAAAGAGTTTTGGGGACCATCTTTGTACATGTACAAACGTACCTTGTACAAAAAAACACTGCTGCGTAGCAAAAATATCAAATAAGCATGCCTAACTATATACCTACAAAATTTAGCTAAACTTTAGAATAACAGGGGCATATGACACGCAGGGTTTTTTAAAAGCGGCAGGTCCGAAAATTGGTGACCCTATATTTCGAGAAGCATTCAGAGGTACACAGAATACGGTAATTTTTTATTTCCGGCCATACTCTATCCACTAAATTTTTAAAAGAAATGAATTTTTTAAGAAAAAATATCTCTGATCTGATTGTATTAAAATTTTGCCCTTAGATGATTCTATTAAGATTTTTACATGAAGTTTCGCGTCGTCATTATGAAATGGACATTTTCCGGCCAGAAAAGAGACTAAAAGCGTTAGAATAAAGAGAAAACGGCGCAAAGCGCCGAGAATTTAGAGATTTTCCAACAAAACGAATTTTCATTATTTTTTCATGCGTTATCTTTTCAAGTCTCCTTGGTCTATAGGAGGCAGTCGCCCCTCCTCCGCCCCCTCCCTGCGTACGACCAAGGTCCAAACTAAAAATTCACAATTCATCGCAGATTCAATTGACACTGCTTTTAGGGTTGTTGACTTCCTAAAAACAAAGCGCCGAAAAATGATTCGATCAAAATCGACCTAGTTCAAAAAATCGTTGTAGAATAGCGTTACACAATCGCATAGCTTCATTTCTTAAAATTTATAAATTTTCTAAAAGAGGAATCCCTCAATGGCTACGCCACTGAAATAGTATTCTACCTTCCGCCCTAGAATTCTCCTAAACCTAAGATCTGATTATACTCTGATTACTTAAAGGATACAATTTTTTCCTGCGATTTGGGGGTATAAGTGTATTACGTGCAAAGTTCCCCAAAACTGTGAATAGCGTACAGGCCCGCAGGTGCAGTACGTGCGCACTTATAATAAATAATATAGCAGTTTATATATCTTGTCTTGTCGGGTTTGTCTGCTTAAAGGTAAATTATTTTGAGGTTCTTCCCTAATTGGTATGCATACAAAAAAGGGAACTTATGCAGTAGTCCCTATACCCTGATTACGAAAATGAAAATCAAATTCGCTTTTTCTACTCTGCTTTCTAGCTTTATGTGTTGTTTGTGAAACGTGATATACTTAAATGGTTCACTTATTACTTCGTTAATTACTTTCGGAATTCGGCGACGTAGCCAATTAGTGAACGCATTGCGCTGTAGAGCGAGAGGTCTGAGGATCCAAACCCGGCAAACTAATGTTGAAAAACAGAAAAAAATTCGGTAGGGCCTAAAATGAACAAGTACTCAAGTACCGTTACTTGAACTGTGCATGTACTGCACCTGCGGGCCTGTGTGCTGTTCACAGTTCTTGGGATCTGTGCACGTAATACACTAATACCTGATTTAGGTATGTACCTATTAAAATTCCCCATAATTTGAATTTTAATGAACATAACCTTATGATAAAAAGACTTTCTTTAGATCAATTTCAATTCAGAAGTCCTTTTTTCGTATGATAAGTGTAATCTTGTTAAGGCGTAAACAAGTTATGTAAGGCCTTTATTAGAGTATTATTGCGCATTATGGAACCCCTCTTATCTGACTGATATCAGCAGATTAGACTGTTCAAGGTAGGTAGATTTATTGATAAAATTTTTAGTCAGGATAGTATATACTCTATCATACGACGATCGCTTCAAACGACTTGGACTATGGAGGATTGAATTGAGACGCTTAAACATTTGCCTCTGTATTACATATCAAATTATTCATCGTAATTCCTGTTTCAATTCTGGTGAGTTTTGTGTACTCATGTAATAACTACATTACCCGCAGTAAGTAAGAATCAATTTAACTTGGTCGTACAAGTACCCATATATACATGCACACATTTAAAAGATTAAATTTGCATGAAAGCAAGACTAAAAGAGCGATGGAATGTCCTGTAACATAAAATAAACACGAAAAAATGGAAGAAAAGCGTCTGGATGAATGAATTGAACAGTCTACTGCTCGAAAAATAAATAAATTTACTTGAAATTATACTTTTAGACGTCAATTGACGCTTTTTCATAGTTCGAGCCACTGTTTTTTTGTACTCGGCAAAGATTTTTCCCGATGTATATACATACAAAGACTTTTCCTGACCGTCTTTGTACATGTACAAAGATTTTTGGGAAGACAAAAATTACTATAAAGGTCTGAAATTCGCAAAAATTTTGCGCTTCGCGCGAAATGAGTAATTGTGTATTCTATATATCTTTATAATGACAGAAATCGCATTCCAAAAGGAAAAATGTAAAATTTTTTGGCGCTTCGCGCCGTTTTATGGCGATTCTTAGTGATTTTTGCCCTTAGAGACCCGGAAATCAGCTAAACTACACTACCAAAAGTCGAACAACTCTGTTTTTACCACACTAAAATCGCGGCTGTACCATATTGACGTACTCCAAAATTTGTGTGTACAACATGTACAAAGATTTTTGGGAAGACAAAAACTGTAAAAAAGTGTAAAATTCCTAAAAAAAATTCGGCGCTTCGTGCCGAAATGAGTAATTATTTGTCCTATATATATATATATATATATATATATATATATATATATATATATATATATATATATATATATATATATATATATATATATATATATATATATATATATATATATATATATATATATATATATATATATATATATATATATATATATATATATATATATATATATATATATATATATATTAATATAATATAATATATATATATATATATATATATATATATCATAGGTAGCGCGTTAGCGCGTACCTATAATATACTTGGGTACCCCTAACACCTGTGCACCCCTCTACAGCTATAACGGGACACTTCTGGAAGGTGCGGTTTTTTTAAAAGAAAGATAATAAAAAATTCGCTGCCCGTGTTTTTTGTTTTTCTTGAAACTCAAAACTGACTGTGTAAAGAAGGTGTAAAGTTTTTGTGTAACGTTATAACATAGGACAAATTTTGGGACCTTTTTACTGCGGCATGTGGACAACTGAGTATTGATGACTCGAACAATTAAACAGCATAAGATTATAGAAGATTGAATTCTACAGAACACCATTTTTTTGTTTTTTGAAATTCGCTTTAGTTCTCGAATGGCAGTGTAAAGAGTGCGAAAATCTGGGGGTGAAAAAGCACTTTTTGGTCGAGTTTTCAACCTGCTTATGTCTGATACTAACTCCGGTTATGAGTTTTTCAAAATGTTTTCTGACAGAAATGTAGAGCGGATCAAGGGCTACATTCTGCATATAAGCAAAGTCTTCTACGCTATATGGTGAGTTAGATCCTGGGGTTTAAAGTTTACACTCTAGTGGATAGTGTAAAAAACGGATTTCAACTAAGATTTCTCTGCCAAATTTTTCCGCTTATGAGTCAGGGTAAATTGAATACAGCAGTAATAAAGTGCCTCTCAGGGGCTACACATCGCAGCAAACCGCATTTAAAAAACGCAATATTGAGTTATTTATGGGGGTGTAAAGTTCGAAATCAGAAGTAAAAAATGGGCGAAAAAACACGTTTTTTCCGAATTTTGATTAATAAATCATACCAAATAATTTTTGCAAGAGAATTTTGGCACACAGGAATGTACTACGATTTAAAAGCTACAAATTGTACCAAACCGAATTTCTTTAAACTCAATGGGGAGTTCGGTACGGAATTTTAAAGTTTACAGTGTTCTAAATGATGGAAAATACGTTTTTGTTGCGTTTTTTGTTCGCCACTTTCTCCGTCCAGAAGTCGGGATAAGTCCAATAGAATAAAAATAAAGTGCTTTATATCGGGTGCATGTCAAAGCAAATTGTCTATACATTAATATTTAGCGAGTGTAAAGTCAAAAATTTGGTGTTTAAAATGCGTTTCTGTCTTGTTTTTCCTGCCTGCTTCTCCGGTTATGAGTCAAGGACACGATTATCAAGTCTAGAAATGGACCAGGAACCAAATTTGATATGCCCGTCTGGCGCATATGTTTACACTCTACAGTGTTGTAAAGTGGTTTACACCTAATGTTAGTTTGCCCATAGAACATTATGGAGACTTAATTTTTTTCATAAATATTAATCGTAATATCGGAACAATATAAAAATTACGAATCTGACCAAAATCTTCTTTACACTAGGTGTTTACATGAAGTTTACACTACATATGTATTTATCTTCGTTTTTGAGCATTCCAGAAACCTAATTTTTTCCTGAAGTCTAGAAATTTTCAAAGAATGAAATGTGAGACGTCACGTAGGCGCGTTTGTTTACATCCAACAGTGATGTAAAGTAGTTTACACTCATTGTTTATTTGTCCTCAGACCATTGTAGACATGCAATTTTTTCATAAATGTTGGTAATAATATCCGAGTAATATCAGATTTACAAATCGGAATAAAATCCTCTTTACACTAGGCGGTTGTGTAAAGTTTACACTGCATGTTAGCCTTTGTTCTAGAGCATTGCAAAAACCGAAATTTTTCCTGAGATCTAAAAATTTAAAGGGAATGAAATACAGAACGTCAGTTGGGCGCGTTTGCTTACACTCAGCAGTATTGCAAAGTGGTTTAAACCTAATGTTTATTTGTCTTTAAAACATTATGGAGACTCATTTTTCCATAAATGTTGAAAGTAATATCGGAGCAATATCAAAATTACGAATCCGACTAAAATATTCTTTATGCTATGTATTTGTGTAAAGTTTACATTACGTGTTAACCTTAATTCGAGAAGCTTGCAGAGACTTTCAAGTGTCCTTAGATCATTGAAGAGATGTAATTTTGTCTTAAATGGGTTGCATTAGAGTCAAATCCTTCTTAGCCGTGTTTATAATATGTTTCACAAAATCTTGCACATGGAGAGCAATCGTTTAATTGATGTAAATTGCCTGCAAAAGTGGTTTAAAATGAACCAGCAATCACACGACTGTGCACAGAAGTCGACAAAGATATGCAGCTTAATTGTAATCATGTACATTAATAAGCCGTAAATCGAAAATACACCATTTGGAATGGAAAAGACTGTAGTTAATGAATACATATCATAGGTAGCGCGTTAGCGCGTACCTATAATATACTTGGGTACTCCTAACACCTGTGCACCCCCTACAGCTATAACAAGACACATCTAGAAGGTGCGGTTTTTTTAAAAGATAGATAATAAAAAAATTCGCTTCCCGTGTTTTTTGTTTTTCTTGAAACTCAAAACTGGCTGTGTAAAGAAGGTGTAAAGTTTTTGTGTAACGTTATAACATTTGATAAATTTTGGGAGGTTTTTTAGGCGGCATGTGGACAACTCAGTATTGACTCCTCAAATAAATTAATGGCACAGATTTGTAGAGGAAGGGATGCTCCAAATTATCTTTTTTTGTTTGTTGAAATTCGCATTAGTTCTCGAATGGGAGTGTAAAGAGTGCGAAAATCTGGGGGTGAAAAAGCACATTTTGGTCGAGTTTTCAACTTGTTTATGTCTGATACTAACTTCGGTTATGAGTTTTTTAAAATGTTTTCTGACAGAAATGTAGAGCGGATCAAGGGCTACAATCTGCTTACAAGCAGACTTTTCTACGCTCAATAGAGAGTTAGGTCCTGGGGTTTAAAGTTTACACTCTAGTCGATGGTGTAAAAAACAGATTTTAACTAAGAATTCTCTGCCAGCTTTTTCCGCTTATGAGTCGAGCTAAAATGAGTATAACAGTAATCAAGCAGCTTCTAGGGGCTACACGTCGCAGCAAACCGCGTTCAAAAAAACGCAATATTGAGTTATTTATGGGGGTGTAAAGTTCGAAATCAGACGTGAAAATGGGCGAAAAAACACGTTTTTTCCCCAATTTTGATTGGTAAATCATATCAAATAATTTTTGCAACAGAATTTTTGCACATAGAAACGTACTACGACTCGAAAGCTACAAACTGTACCAAACCGAATTTCTTTACACTCAATAGGGAATACGGTACGGATTTTTAAAGATTACAATGTTCTGAATGATGGAAAATATGTCTTTGTTTGGGTTTTGTTCGCCACTTTCTCCTTTCAGAAGTCAGGATAGGTCCAATAGAATAAAAATAAAGTGCCTTATATGGGGTGTTGAGCACAGAAAATAATGCTGCTTCGAACTTCACCTAAATAATATTGCAAATGCGCGGAGTCGGAATATAATTCATACACAATGCAAGTATAAATTGCTAAGATGGAAGCAGTACCTAATGACATTCGCTACAACACTGACAAAGATAGGAATAACTACTATTTTTTGCTAACAAAAAGTTGGGTACTAGCAAGAAAAAATGCTTCGATGGAACAAAAAAAGGTAGAATATACTTGGAACAAAGAATTATCAAGGACGTAAAAGGAGGGGACTAGAAAAAGCTCCTATCTACAAATGTCACAAAATTTGCTAAAACTCAGAAATTTCCTAAACAAAGAAAAAATGAAAGTAAGTAAATCAAAGAAAAAACCTACCTGTGCCTAAAACTGCAAGATCTGCTAAAAATCAGACTTTTTCTAAGCAACGCAAAAATCGAAGTATATTCTGCGGCCTCTGAAAAAATAGTGAACCTTCTCATATTGTCCACCATACAGTGGGCGGTTCCAAAATTCTGAGGGGGTTTCAAATTGGAATATTGGCCTTAAAAATAGTGCTATGGCGAAGAAAACACCATTTTTGAACGTTTCTTGTCGAGCTCTATCTATTGGTACCTACCAAAAAACCCGAAAAGAGCAGAAAGATTTAAAAAATTGAATTCTGGAGGTATTGTTGGGTATTTGCGTTTTCTTGTTGGGTATTTTGCCTTGGGGTGCATACTCCCCAAACCCCCTACGTCTAGGTATGGTGTCCAATGCTTAATATAAAGCTTATAAAATAAATCTCAAATCTGCGTTTTTGCTAATCACTTGCAACGTTAATTTATTCGATATTGTGGCTAGATAAATATTACAAAAAGTTATATCCTATGATTATTTGCGATACCGCAACGAAAGACTGTGATTTCTATATAATGCATGCGTCCATTCAGTACTCTTCTGGCGTTTAATCCTACCAGACCACCCGGATTTCATTCCTGCCCATGTAAACTGATAACCATTAGGCATAGGAGGTTAGGGGTATGCACCAGTGTTCAATCAGAAACGTCGAAAATTGCCGTTTTTCCAACATACCATAATTACTATTTTTTGACCCAGAAAAATATTGCAACATGGCGCTGCTCAGCTATGGCGATATCTGCTTTTGCAGAGTGAGTGGTTCAGTTATCTAGCCCAATGTTTTATCTTTGTTCGACAGGATGCTGCTTTCTTCTGCAGGCCGCAGAATATACTTCGATTTTTGCGTTGCTTAGAAAAAGTCTGATTTTTAGCAGATCTTGCAGTTTTAGGCACAGGTAGATTTTTTCTTTGATTTACTTACTTTCATTTTTTCTTTGTTTAGGAAATTTCTGAGTTTTAGCAAATTTTGTGACATTTGTAGATAGGAGCTTTTTCTAGTCCCCTCCTTTTACGTCCTTGATAATTCTTTGTTCCAAGTATATTCTACCTTTTTTGTTCCATCGGAGCATTTTTTCTTGCTAGTATAAAATGCATGAACTAAATATATATATATATATATATATATATATATATATATATATATATATATATATATATATATATATATATATATATATATATATATATATATATATATATATATATATATATATATATATATATATATATATATATATATATATATATATATATATATATATATATATATATATATATATATATATATATATATATATATATATATATATATACATATATATATATACATATATATATATATATATATATATATATATATATATATATATATATATATATATATATATATATATATACAGGGGCGTAGGCAGGATTTTTCTAAGGGGGGCGGTCCAAAATTGGTGACCCCATATTTAGGGATATGGTCGCCGGGGCGCCAAATAAAGTGCATTTTCTGACGTTTGCGAACATGCTCTATCCGTTAAGCTCATAACATTCAATTATTCGAAAAATTTTTATTTTCTCCTAATAAGCTATAAAAAATGACGTCTTTTTGGCCGCGCTTGGGCCTAAATGAACGAAAATAATGATTCTACGGCGCGAAGCGCCGAAAATTTTGAGAATTTTCGATAAAATGATGCCAATTTTCACGCATTTCCTTACCTTTCCAAAATTATTTTTGGGCTAAGGGGGATCAGCTATGAAAAATGACGTTTCTTCGGCCGCGCTTGGGCCTAAGTGAACGAAAATAATGATTCTACGGCGCGAAGCGCCGAAAACTTTGAGAATTTTCGATAAAATGATGGCAATTTTAATGCATTTCCTTACCTTTCCAAAATTATTTTTGGGCTAAGGGTGGAGCAGCTATAAAAAATGACGTTTTTTGGCCGCGCTTGGGCCTAGATAAACGAAAATAATGATTCTACGGCGCGAAGCGCCGAAAATTTTGGGAATTTTCGATAAAATGATGCCAATTTTCATGCATTTCCTTACCTTTCCAAAATTATTTTTGGGCTAAGGGGGGGCGGCCGCCCCCCCCCGCCCCCCCTGCCTACGCCCATGTATATATATATATATATATATATATATATATATATATATATATATATATATATATATATATATATATATATATATATATACACCGTTGCACCTGGTGCAGGAGGTTGACGGTTCGAACCCTACGTAATGCAACGAGTTTTCTCTCCTGGAGGCACGAATAAAACTCGTACATGAATACTTGGTAGTGACAGGCTGAAGGATAGCCGACTGTTGGGGAAGAGACTACAAAATCAGGTAGGTGATTCCAAACGGAGATGACATTTGTTTTGCGAATGACTAACGTAGCAGTCTGCTACCAAGCAAGCTGGAAATGCTCGTCTACATGAATTGCAATTTAAAATATGTCAATTTTGATTATTAACTAGAACTTTGCACCAATCTGACATAGTGAAATAAAGATTTGAATTAGCAAAATCTGTGGTTTGCTTGAAATTGAGTTTGTAGGTAAATCTGCCCAAAACATTATCAATTTTCTACATTATAATCAACTCTAACATTGGCCCCGGCCCGGGGCCCTAGGCCCCAGCGCCGGGGGCGCGGGGCCTGGCCCGTAGCACAGCTCTAATATATATATATATATATATATATATATATATATATATATATATATATATATATATATATATATATATATATATATATATATATATATATATATATATATATATATATATATATATATATATATATATATATATATATATATATATATATATATATATATATATATATATATATATATATATATATATATATTAGGGATGCACCGGGGCCAAAATACGCCAATTTCAGCTCTATTATTAAGAATTATCTCAACGTTTTTTGTTCGGATTTTGGCGATATTTTGAGGGTAAATCGTGCATAATCGCCTGTGCATATCATTGGCTAGATTGTAAGGACTTATTAATAAAAATGCGTGCAAGTCTAAAATCGTTTCATGTAATCTGATGCCGTTTAAGCGAAATAATAGTATGCTACAAGGCGTAACACTTTATAAGAACACAAATTAACATGATAAACGACACTACACATTAACATAATAAATTATGCACGCGAAATTTCTATCCTTATTTGAGCTATTCTAATTTGTCTGATCTAAAACATGAGCTATCGGCTGGTAATGATGCAAGTTACATGAATTGGACCAAATTTGTTAAATGGCAGGAAAAAAATTTGGCCTATATAAGCTATGATGATTAATTGAACTCGGAAATACATGTGGAACGGATGCCATGGACTTGCCCAGACGCTGTTTTGCATAAGTAACATTTTGCTTAATACATATTTATACATGGTATATCTGGGATATAGCAAAAATAGTTGGCCCCGGTTGGTCCCAGTCTCTGGTACCGGCCCCGGCGCCGGGGTCCGGGCCTGGCTCCGCGCGGTCAAAGGCGGCCCGGTGCATCCCTAATACATATATATACATATATATATATATATATATATATATATATATATATATATATATATATATATATATATATATATATATATATATATATATATATATATATATATATATATATATATATATATATATATATATATATATATATATATATATATATATATATATATATATATATATATATATATCTTTAAAATGGCAGAATTTAAATTTAGAATGGAAAAATGTCAATTTTTTCGGACGTTTTGAGACAATTTTTAGTAATTTTTGGCGTCAGAAACCCAGAAATTAGCTAAAATACACTACCAAAGATCGGAAACCCTGTTTTACCACACTAAAATCGCTACTGTACTATATTATAGTACACAAAGATTTGCATGTACAAAATGTACAAAGACTTTTGGGAACCATCTTTGTACATGTGCAAATGGACCATGTACAAAAAAACACTGGTCCGAGCAATCGGTTTTGGTCCAAATGGCCTAAGAGGGTATGCTTTTCAAAAGTACCAATCCTAGTATAATCAGCCCGTATCCAAAGGGGATAGGGAGGGGCACGTGCACGCCCGTATCCAGGATTTCGTTTCGGGGGTAAGGGCACGACCAATCTTTTTAAAGCATAAGGGGAGACCAAAAATTGAATTTAAGCCTGCCAATTTTGCTACCCGGATAATTTAATTAAGGTGAGAATCCAATAGAAACCATCTCTTTTAGGGATGCGAGTCTGAGGTGGAACGCTCAAGCGCCCCCAGCGGGGTCCGTGGCAGAAGCCCGGAAAATTTTGTAGAAAAGAGCACTTCAATTTTGAGCTGTAGCGTTAAAATTTTTACAAAATCAGCCGAATAACGTTCTAAATTAGCCATAAAAATAGTCAAAGTTCATCAGCTAATTCATAATCATCTAAAAAATTGCTGTCATTCTAGCTTCTTGAACAAACCTCATTTACTGCAAAGAAAAACCTGTGAAGGACAGAAGACATAGATGCAAAATAAATGTTAGGTTGTTTAAAGACTAAAAATGGAGTGTTTAAAACGCGCGCTTGGATCTAAATAGACTCTAACTATATTTGCGAAATTCGGCTGCAGGCGTGAAAATTTCACAGATTTTTGGCTAAAAAGCAAAGGGGAGTAGGGGAAAAATCATACTCGTATTTCGTTTTGGCAGGGGCGCGTGCCCCCTATTCCCGTAATACGGGCCTGGGCACATGCTTCCCCTCTCGAAACGGAATGTGAGAATGATTTTTCCTCTACCCCATTTGCTTCTTTAGCCAAAAATCACAAAAAATTTTAGGCGCCCGCTTCCGAGTTCTTCGACTATATTTAGAGTCTATTTAGTCCCAAGCGCAGCGGTTTAAACACTTCCATTCTGTAGCCTTTATACAACCTAAAGCGTATTTTGCATCTATGTCCACTGTTCTGCACAGGTTTTATGCAGAAAATCAATTTATTCAAGAGGTAATTATCGAGTTCTCACCATATTTAAGATATCTGAGTAGCAAAATTTACAGAGTGTGCAGCTCTAGTAATCGTAGAACGTCTTTTTTAATTCATCCTTTGGTCCCCCTTGTTTTTAAAAAATTTTGGTCGGGTCCCCCTACGAAACAAAATCCTGCTTAAGGGCCTGGTATCATAGTGATCTTTTGGCAAATTTCTTCCCGAGCAGGGTTGCCACATGCTTTAGTCAGGAAACCGTCACACGCATGCCAGAAACCCGTCAAAAATCGTCAACAGCTGGCTAGAAACCCGTCAAAAAAGCGTCAAATTTATAATAAAATAGCAGTATGTTTACATGACGAATAGCAGTATAAACATACATGCATTTGCAATAAATATACACCAATCAGCATCAACACAGACAGTAAATTTTTTATTTACATAAATACGTATACTGGACCAGAATTGCAAAAACTCAAAGCACCTGCTTCAAGACTCGGATAACATGTCTATGGCATCAGAAAAGGCATCTTCAGTAATATTACCACTAACATCTTCATCCCTCTGATAATTGACGCATTAAAGCTATTCAACATAAACTGTGACGGATTAAAATTTGACACATTTAAATAAATAAACTTCAAACCAAAACGTACTGACAATATTGAATCTACAGTTTTACAGATAAGACGATTGCGCAAATTAGTTTTAAGTAAATTCATAGCAGAAAACACCAGGGCTGGCAAACTTTGGTTTTTGTGGATTTTGGTTTTTGTGTTTTTTAGGAGAAACAAAAAAAAATTCTATGGTTTTTGGGTTTTGGCACTTTTCAAAGAATTTTTTCCTAAATAAATTGGATTCACATGTGAGTACTTTGTGGGCATATTGTACAATCGCTCATAACTACTTCAGCAAGAGTCTCGCATTATGAAGGAGTTGCTAATTACATCTCCAGTAAAGTGAGTGACCAGTCCAGTCCAGTCTAGGCATCTAAATTTTGGGTGACAGATACTAGATAGTGAGTCAAGTCAAGGCTTGTTTGTTTGTCCAATAGATGAGTTATGGTTTGCAATTTTTCTGTGACCGTTTTTACTCGGCCCCTCCTTGCTGCCAGTCATTTTAAGTTGGTGGCTGGGGGAAGATTCAGTTGGCTTGGGTGGGAGTGTGACTGGGGTTTTGTCATGTTTGGTCAATTAAGTTTAATCATCCATTTTCATTTATTTCATAAATTTCTCCTTTTGCTTTATAATAAATTGCACGCTGAAGCGAAAACAGTCAGCAGCAGACTGGCTTAAAATTACAAGATTTTGATGTTTTGCAAGTACCTACCAATCTACGTAGGAGGGGTCATGTCAGATTTTTCAATGCCACAGTTATAGAATTTATGAGCTTTTTGTCCGACCCGAGCAACGTATCTTTTGCTTACTACTTTTTTCCTTCGTTTTTGTATTGATAATTGACTGGATGATGACTGCGTTGTTCCAAATGTTTTTATTGACTAAATGTTTGAATTATAAGCTCTAAATAAAAAATTGTGCTCAATTTTTTTAACAAACAAACAAACAAATGATTTTTTGCTAGGTCCAAGAAAACACGTGATAAAATATAATACAGCATATGATAAAAAATGACAGCAATTGGGACACGCAGTCACTAACTGACAACTTACGCGTGCCCCTTTACAGAAAAAGATAAATCGAAAGTACGGACTTTGCGCTTAAAGATTTCCAAGCTAGGTGAATTTACAAGATCGTACAGAAGCGAATTCCACAGATTAACATATCTATGACTGAAATCATACTTGAGAATATCGGAACGAGCTACTGGAACAACAAGCTTAAAATTATTAACAGAGCGAGTATAATTGTTGTTGAAAGCGAAAAATTCGTCACAAAGAATATGGGACTGTCCAGTAATAATTTGAAAATACAAGCACAACGCAAAATGAATACGGCGTGTTTCAAGACGTTCTAAAGACAGTTTAATTAAACGATCGTTATAAGAAAAACTGCTGTTAAAGCCGAAAATATTTCGCGTTAACCTGCGCTGAACTCTTTCAATGGGATCAATACATTTTTCAACTAAAAATTTTGGTTGAAATAATCAAAAACCACCCAAGCTACCACCAAAAACCAAAAATTAAAAAATTAAAATTTCAGCATCAGTATCATCCTCCTCTAAAAACGAGGTCCTGCTATGCTCACCTCAACGATTTTTCGCAATGCTATCTCAAAATTTGGAACTCCTTACCTGATCATGTTGTCGCTTCCTCTCCTAACGTTTGTTTGTTCAAAAAAGAGCTCCTAAACATTGATTTTATGATTTTATTGTTGGAGCATACCTAGTTGTATCACTTTGTGATCTGTATGTCCTTTTGTTCAGTCACTGTTTTATCATGCATTCATGTTTTATCAAATTTCGTGCATTTTTCTGGACAATAAACATTTTCTTGCCTTGAGGTAGGGATAATACCCCTCACTCTCCCTGTGGGAATGTATGGTTGTACGTGTTGTTCGTGTTACTGTTGCCCTTTCCAGTGTTGCCAGGTCCCAAAATTCAGATTCTCCCGCACAGAGGTAAAATTGGGGAAAAATTCTCCTGCAATTCTCCTGAAAATATTTTGATTCTCCTGAAAATTCTCCTGGCTCATATTTTGCAGGAAAGGTTGTACAGCAGATCTACAATTGTATGTACACATGCATATCAAGCATGCTCAGGCCAATTTACCTTGGTTCACCTAACTATTTTATTCTGATCTCTTGCCTGTTAATCCTAAGGACACTCAAGGCTAAATAATGAACATTAATTCTCTCACAAAAAGCTCATGGAGCATATCTGCATTATACAGGCAGATGCAAAAATAATGGAAGACTAATGCTGCAGCACAAAGTATAACATTTTATTCAACATCAACAGCTGACAAACATTCAATAACAGATTCCTGATCTTCATCAGGATATACTGCTCAAGGGCCTAAGCTAAAGAGGTCGCATTGTTTACAATACACATTATTCGAAAAAACAGTTTCTGTGCTTAAAACAGTGACCGCCAATTTTCAGTTGCACTTACATCATCAAAAATTTCTGAAAAGAGCCCTGTCTGCAATGTCTTTTGAAAAAATAAATAATACTTTATTACTAATTGTATGTACTTCAGTAGCAAGCAAATCCTTACGTTTTGAAATATATCAAAAAAAATGTTTATAGGCGCTTTGCAAGCACCATTTTTTCCCCAGCGATTTGGTTGACATTATAGACCGAACCCAAATTTTTTTTCCACTTTTTCCGACTTTTTTCCACATTTTTTGGGAGGTCTAAAAACGTTCAAATTAGAGCGCCTGTGTTGAAAAATCAGTGTTTTTAAGTGGAAAATTTTATGTACACATGCAATAGCGGTGTTTGATGCACTTTTTGTATAAAAATTTCGCGCTCTACAAGAATATCACGATCAGTAACGTTATTTATGTTGAAACTTGAATTTCCTTCCTTCAGTAAAGCATTTTAGCCAATTCTGAAGTCGTTTCTGACAATTAAAACTATAATTTATCAAATGGCGCGAAGCGCTAGAAAATTTTGAAATTTTAGCTCTCTAAATCATTTTTGCATTTCAAAAACTGTGCAGAAGGTAAGGATTTCAATCGTAGTGGAGATTCTAGGACCAGATTATCGATAAAAAATGCTGCAATTGGCGCCGCGCAGCTTAAACATCAATAACAAGTAAGAATTAAATCAATTCGGCGCGAAGCGCCAAAAATTTTTGTAGTTTCACCTCTCTGAAACGCATTTTTGCATTACAAAAACTAACCGAATCCGTGCAGAAGATAAGGATTTTCAATTGTAGTAAAGTTCTAGATCAAATTTTCAATAAAAATGCTACAGTTGACGCGCGCAGCTCAAATATTAATAACAAAAAAAATTAAATCAAAGTTTCACTTCTCTAAAACGCATTTTTGCATTAAAAAACTAACTGAATCCGTGCAGAAAATAAGGATTTTCAATCGTAGTGAAGTTCTAAATCAAATTGTCGATAAAAATGCTGCAGTTGACGCGGCGTGGCTCAAATATTAATAACAAAAAAGAATTAAATCAATTCGACGCAGCGCTGAAAAATTTTTGTAGTTTCACTTCTCTAAAACGCATTTTTGCATTACAAAAACTAACTGAATCCGTGCAGAAGATAAGGATTTTCAATCGTAGTGAAGTTCTAGACCAGATTGTCG
This sequence comes from Mermis nigrescens, assembly GCA_036768485.1. NCBI lineage: Eukaryota > Metazoa > Nematoda > Enoplea > Mermithida > Mermithidae > Mermis > Mermis nigrescens. The sequence goes on along the minus strand of JAVLUZ010000145.1, from coordinate 14,307,176 downwards.
ATAAAAATGCTGCAATTGGCGCGGCGCGGCTTAAGGATTACTAATAAGTAAGAATTTAATCAATTCGGTGCGAAGCGCCGAAAAATTTTTGAAGTTTTAACTCTCTAAAACGCATTTTTAACATTACAAAAGTTTCCACAAATGCCAACCAAGCCCAAAAATTTTTTCCATTTCCCAAAATTTTTGGTTGACAAATAGACCAAAAAGTGGAAAAAACGGTATTTGCATTTGCAAACGTCTATGAAACTGATAAAAACAATTAGACGGTGTGTAAAGCTATGTATTTCTGCACTTTGTGATATTAAGTGAATAAATAAATGAATGAATGAATGATTTACTACGGAAGCACGAAACTTATTTGGATATAGTTATAACTTAACACTAGTGATCGACCGGGGCCCGGCCCTGGCCCCGGCAATCCCCGGCCATTTTTGAGCATCCCCGGCCCCGGCCGGGGCAAGGTCAAAAAATGGCCGGGGCCGAGAAAAATTTAGTTTAATTCGTATTTTGTACAGGCTGTGATACTGGCACTTATTAATCAATGAGCAAGTGTTAATTTTGAGAACTGTACTGATTAGAATATATGTATACTTACTTAGTCCTTGTTATAACTTTGCTTCTGTGTATAAATGAGCTTTTACTGAAATAATGTTCAGGAAAATCTGCGTGTTTTCGATTCCTCCACTTAACTTATTTAAACTGAATGCTACTTTTAACTCATTCATTCATAGCTATGGCTAAAAGATTTAGAGCTGACTAATACCTTCTATTTCTAGTTGGAAATTGTACGTTTTCAACAAACTATTTTTACAAAAAACACTTTTACATTTAATTGAATGGGAATCGCGTGCTTCAAAACGCGTTTCTTGTGTAATAGTTATTAGGACGGAGGTTAATTATAGGCGAATGTAAACTACGCTGCAGAATTGCGTCCGATCCGATAAACTAAATATGTCTCAAATAGTTTCCTAAGGTCAAGAGTTGAGGGAGGGGTGAAGTCCCAAATTGGAGGACCAGAAAATTAAGTGGTGGACTATTATTAGCCGACTCTATTTTGTTGTATGAGCTTCTTGTGCTTGTACAAAGATCTCTGAAAAGGTCTTTGTATGAGCTAACAAATTTTTGTAGCTATATTATATAAATATATTTTTAAACATACACATTTTCGCAAACTATCAGTATGTGACAGTGTTTTTTTGTACAGTGTACCTTTGTATATACATGAACAAAGATGGTACCCAAAAGTCTTTGTACATTTTGTACCAGTGTTTTTTTTGTACACGGTCCGTTTGTGCGTGTACAAAGATGGTCCCCAAAAGTCTTTGTACATTTTGTACACACAAATTTTTGGTTACTATAATATAATACAGTAGCGATTTTAGTATGGTAAAACAGGGTCTTTTGACTTTTGATTGTATATTTTAGCTAATTTCTGGGTTTCTAACGCCAAAAATTACTGAAATTGTCTCAAAACGGCGCGAAGCGCCTAAAAATTTGACATTTTGCCATTCTAAATACAAATTTTGCCATTTTAAAGATATATAGGACAGACAATTTTTCATATCGGAGTTTTTATCTTCCCAAAAATCTTTGTACATGTACAAAGATAGTCCTGAAAAGTCTTTGTACATCGGGAAAAATCTTTGGCAAATACAAAAAAACACCGTTTTGTACATGTAAATTTTTGTATACTTCAATATGGTACAGTAACGATTTCAGTGTGGTAGAACATAGTTTTTCGACCTTTAGTAGTGTATTTGGCTAATTTAGGGTTTCTGAATAATTGACATTTTTCCATTTTTCCATTCTAAGCGCAGTGTTGCTTATTACAAGATTTAATTCGCATATTACAATTTTTGTAATATTTCTGATTTTGTAGTACAAGTTGTTTTAGCTTTCTCAGTCGAGTTTTATGTGTGAATTCCATCAAAAGCTCATAAAAATTTCGGCACTTCGCGCCGAACTGATATTATCAACTAAATTCAGGCCGAATTATCACATCTAGAAGCACGGTCTTTTTGTATTCGGCGAAGATTTTTGCTGATGTACAAAGACGTTTCAGGACTGTCTTTGTACATGTACAAAGATTTTTGAAGAACAAAAATTGTAAAAAGGTGTAGAATTCCTTATTGCAAATTCTACCATGTTAAAGATTTTCAGAGGGGTAAGCGGCTGCAAAAATGGAGCCGCTTACCCCCTTCCCCTGAAAATGACCAAGAAATATACGTGACAGGGGTATGGGCCATCCCTCATCCACGCTTTGAAGCCCCGAACTTCCTTGAAAGTCAGAAAGTATTTGACCACCCTCCCCCATTTTTTGGCGAAAACTTGCGCTTTTTTGGCTATTTTTATGTGTTTTTACCATTTTCGATCTAGTCGCTAACCCCCTCCTTCTAAAAATGGCGAGGGACCCCTACCCTAGATTTCCAGCCGATATACATGTATACTGAGGGGCCCTCATAAAGTTTTTAGCGATTACATGCATGTTTTATAGTGATAGTTTATCTATTTACTCTAGCTCACATTCTAAAATAATGTATCACTTCGTGAAATTCTAATAGTTAGGTACACTTTTGCCATACTAAAAAATTAAGTTCAAAAAATTCAAAAGGTTTTCACCAAAAATCGTCTGACAGTGACTTGTGTCTTGGACCCTGAGGGGGTAATACCCCTCCCCCATTATAGGAATGTGTGATGTCTCATTTATTACATCCAATACCTATTGCATCCAATCGCTACAGCAGCAGTAGCAGTAGCGAAGATTCAAATGATATAGAGTGTGCTAATAGCAGCGACATAGACTTTATTGATGATTCAGACAATGAAACACTGGACTAAATTTGTTTCTTGTGACATAAATAGTAATAAAACTTGATATGAAAAGGCGCACCTAACTTTGCGCTTGTCATTTACTACTGAATGGAGCAGTCGCTCATTATTTCTTTTCCTATGCCCGCCCCAAGTATGTGTCATGCAATAATATTTTCCTTGTCTAACCCCGGCCAGCCCCGGCCCCGGCCGGGGCCGGGGATTTTTTCCAGCCCCGGTACCGCCCGGCCCCGGCCAAAAAATGTCGCCCCGGTCGATCACTACTTAACACTTAGGTCTTAACTATGAACGAAATAAATTCTTAATGTGAAAGATCTCTAAGTATAAATTATATACAACTAACTAACTACAGTAAGTACAGTAAGCAGCTTAATGTATGCTTATCATTATAACTTGCTGTTTAAGTTTTTGAAAATTCTCCTGAATTCTCCTAGATTTTCAGGATTCCACTGAATTCTCCTGATATTTTAAAATTCTCCTGCATTCTCCTGCATGTTTACAACTTCTCCTGAAAAGCCCATTCTCCTGCTTCTGCTCCTAGAAAATTTTAGATTCTCCTGAATTCAGGAGAATTCTCCTGCACCTGGCAACCCTGGCCCTTTCCTTTTTTTACTGCTGCTCTATTTGATTACAGTTTGTCTTGTCAATCTTATAAGCGTTTTGTTATGCGAAAATGATATAACTTGCTCCAAGTTCAAAATCCGTCAAAACCATCAAAAGCGATCAAAATCCGTCACAAAAGCCGCTCAAAAACCCTTTCCCGTCAAAAACCCGTCAACGCACCCAAAAAACCGTAAATCTGACGGGAAAAAGGTCCCACCTGGCAACACTGTAATCCCGAGTGTTCAATCGGTGCAATGCTATACAGTAGGTCGAAATATACATTTTAATTGTACGAATTGACGCACTTGCTCTGCATGTTCAGGTATGCTTTATTACATTACGTAAATCGACGCTAGAGAAATTTTTGTTTACTCGTCACTAAGACTATTCGTTACGCACAAGAAACAAGTTCGATACCAATAAACAGTGAATCTGTTAAAAAATGAGAACTCATGATTTACAACAAAAAAACAATAAAACAGCTCTTTTGTTAACAGATATTGTAATAAAAAGCTGCGAACAAATCTTGGGATTCTTGAAGATCTTACACATTTTTCATTTTTGTCAAAAACTTATTTTTTACCGCGCTTTAAGTTGAAATCTTTAACTCGGATGATGAAAAAAGGCGCGGAAGTATGTTTAAACTGTTTATTTTAAACTAAATTTTTTTAAATGTTTTATGTTTATTTTTAATCATTCGAGTTAAAGATTCCGACTTCTATTTGAAGATTCAAAAAGAGGAATACAGAATCACATGTAGATACCCAACTTACGTCGACCTACATATACATAGCGTTGGCAAATGTCCGCAAAACAAGGACTTTCCGGACTATAGTCCAGGTTTTAGTCCGGACTGCTTCAGATCAGGATTATAAACCGGATCATAGTCCTTCAAATAAAAGACTAAGTCTCGGACTAAGTCCTTTATAAAAAACAGTATCATTTATGCAGGGAAAACATACCCAGACACTAGACTGGCTTTTCGTTAAAAAATCAGAGAACAATGCTGGTACCTACTACATGGTGGTATTCACTTTCTAGTGCTTTTCTGTTCAGATCTGATTCAATAGTCAATGAAAAGAACTTTACAATCAATGAATACATACATGCATACATATATATTATAGGTGCTACTATAAATACATTTTGTAACAAACTTTACTCAGATTCAAGTAAAAAATAGCAAATATTACTGGCCAAACAGTTCAGAGTTAAACTTCAAAAAATTTCCATTTCAATACGCTCATCGCTTAAATTGTGACGATTTTTATCTAAAATCACACTTGCACAACTAAACACGCGTTCACATGGTGCCGACGTTGCGGGAATGGCCAAAATCGTGGATGCAAGTCTGGACTGAATGCTTCGTATGAATCCAACAAGATTTAGTCTTGAACCCAAAATTATGACAATTTTTTTTGAATTCAACAAAATTTAGTCTTGAAACCAAAATATGAAACTGTTTATGTTTATACAGCCAATTATGTTCTGAGGTTCTTACAAAAAATGACAGTGGACATTGGGGACAATACTTTTATTAAAAAACATTGATAATGTAAACTTAACTATAGCTGTTGTTGAGTTGACAACTAATTAGCTGTTGTATGGTTGACAACCTCGCCTGTTTTTTTCCGCCTCCACTAAACAAATAAAACATATCTCTTTGAGCACAGTTTGAAAATCAGACAATAAAAGAAAAACTAACGTGAACATAGGCGTTAAACGCAAACAACACTCCCCAAAGAGAGGGAAGACTTGCAAAACGCACGTCAAACGTCGGATAGCACAACGTGGAAGAAGTTAGAACTTTTGTCCGGTAGGTCGGACTAACCGGACTTAGTCCGCCAAAAAAAGGACTAGTCCTTTTCCGGACTAACGGGCTAAAAAAAGACTAGGACTATAGTCCAAAGACTAAAGGACTTAGTCCGGACTATAGTCCTTGCTACTTCTTAGTCGGACTTTTGCCAACGCTACCTATGTACATAAGCATCTATACTAAGCATCTATACATCGACCCAAGCATCATCGACCTAAGCGGGAGCGACCTCGACCTAGGCAGCTCAAAACACCTTTTTCAGGTATACTTAGCTTAAGCCTAAGCAAAATAGGAGTAAAAACTTAAATTTTCGTATATCTAATCAGGTAAAACCGAAAAAAACACGCAAAAAATATGAAAACTTTTTAAGTTTTTAAAAATTTAAAACAGCTTTCCGTGCCTTTTTTTCTTTTTACTTCTTCATTTGTCATGCTCCCTTCCGTATTTTCAGCTCATATTATTTATTTTCGACAAATGTTTAAGTCCTTGAATCGAGCCCAAATCTTTCATAAATGAATAATAAGTAGTCAAAGTTTGATACGGTGATCTAAAATGCGTAATCTCTTCAAGGATACATAAGAGCAGCAGGTTGATTGATTACGACGAATAAGATTACTTTAACGGCTTACTGTTGTCTGAAAAACCGACGAGCGTAGCGCTGCGTGCCAGTGTTGCCAGGTTGGCGAAAATCGGCCAAAATTGGCCGATTTTCAGGCTTGATGTCCGATTTTGGCCGGTTGAAAGTCTTGGCCGATTTTGATGGCCGATTTTCTTAACAGTTTGGCCGAATTTGGCCGATCATAAAATTTTCCTGAATAAGGAAGGTTGTTGCTATGCTGCGTATTATTGTTTATGTCTACTTACTGTAAGAAGAAGGCACAAAACAAAAATTACAACAATTTACAAAAGAACAACAAACCAGCAAGGACTGTGGGCTCAAGTCCGCCCTTCCGACCCGGCACCCACCCACCCAGCCCAGGTTTCCTCTCATTCATCCCCCACACCCAATTTCCTTCCCATTTCGTTCACGTATCTTCACAACAACACATTAATCAAATCAAAACCACTCCTTATGTCGTGTCATTCAGTGTCTGCTTAGTCTGATGGGGCATCACTTATTGCGCCCCCCCGGGGGCGGATAATTTTTTATTATTCGCTCCCCGGGGGCGAATAATTTTTAATTATTCGCCCCCGGACTCACTGTCCCCGAACCTATCAGAAATGAGTGTTCTTAAGAAAATCGGTGAGAACCATTTATTAGATAAAAGTTTCCATATATTTACCATTACGGGGGCGAATAATAAAAAATATTAGCCCCCGGGGGCGAATAACAAAAAATTATCCGCCCCCGGGGGGCGGATAAGTGATGCCGTCTGATGGTGTACGTTGTCACTCGCTATTGGTTTCCTACACACGCTAACTGATTGCCGCTTTTAAGGACTCAACTATGCCATCACCGGTTAAAAAGAAACGCAAATCCGGATCTCATAGCATTTGTCAGATCTTGGCTTCGGGAACCAATTTTCAAATCGTGGCTAATAGAAGGCAAAGATGGTTCTGCTCACTGTAAAGTATGTTCTGCTAATCTACGCCCAAAACACGATGCTCTTGTTGTACATATTAAGTCGGTCAAGCACATTAAAGCTGTTAGTGACTTTGAAAGTTGCCAACAAACACATTCATTGACGAGCTCTACTGGATTTACACATCGAAAAGAGCAGAGCTCTGCTGAAGTAGTTAAGAAAGCTGAATTGAACTTAGCAGTATTTATCGTCGAACATCTCCTCATGCTCACTATTGATCATCTCAGCGAAATGTTGAAGCGGTTATTGCCAAATGATTCGGTTGTTGGAAATATAAAGGTGAATAGGCGCAATCATACTTACCTACATCTTCAAAAATACAGGGTGGCCCTTTTATTTAAGTATAACCGATTTTATTATAACACAACTTAGGCAGCTTCTAAATGCCCTACCTCCAGCTTTAACTGATATTGATCTCGATAAGGCCATATCTGAATACAACGTGCTTGTGAAGAATGAATGGAAGTCAGCACTGCAAAATGATCCGGCTCTGTTTTGGGCCGAAGTCATTGAAGATGACAATAGCAATGGTGTTCTTCCGCGCTTTCAAAACATTACCTCATTTGCAATGTCTGCTTTAAGTTTGCCTTTTTCTAATGCTAGTGTTGAACGAGCTTTTTCTGTATTAAACTTGCTGAAGACTAAACTAAGAAATCGCTTAGATGTCAAGACTACTGATGCTTTATTACGTGTTCGTTTTTTGCTATGCTGGAAGGGTGAGGATTGTTGCAGCTTTACTGTTACCAAAACCATGCTTCAATTGTTTAAAAATACAATGTACAGTCCTATAATTTGTGATGATGATATCGTGTGCCTTAATGAACCGTTCTTAGATTCGGGTGATACTTTGTTGAATGTTCAAAATGCGTTTAATGTAGTAGATATTTCACCCAGTAGTTGATTTGAATAAATTTTATCCGTTTTCTTATTTTTCAACTATACATACATAGTTTGGCCGATTTTGGCCGGAATTTACCTTTGCTCTTGGCCGATTTTGGCCGGTTGTAAATGTCGATTTGGCCGATTAGCCTTTTCAGAGCTGGCAACACTGGTGCGTGCGTAGACTGGAGAGTACTCGACCTTTACGTATATAAAATATATGTAGGTAAGTTAGCTGACCGACCGTATTACATTTATACATTTCTAGGCTAATATTCCGGCTAAAGTTCAGAATATGGTCCAAACGGAAAATTCAAATTCAATTTAAACTGCCTCTAGGTTGTTGGGCTTCTCAGGAGAAAGCGCGGATAAGATATTTGATCGAAAAAGAAAAGACCCAGTATCAAAGGAGCCACCGGACTTCAAACATTGCATTTTTTATGCTTAAGTAGGTATAGGCATTTTTTACTCTAAGTTTCAATTCGCCGGTTTTGGACAAGAAACAAGACAAGAAAATAGGGCGTGGGTAAAATCCGGAAATGGAAATGGAAAATGGAAAATGGGTAAAAACCGGAAATGGAAAATGGAAATGAAATATGGAAAAATGGGTAAAAGCCGGAAAATGGAAAATGGAAAAGTGGGTAAAAGCCGGAAATGGAAAATGGAAAATGGAAAATTTTCTATTTCCTCTATTTTCAACGGAAAATGGTTCATTTTCAAAATTTCAGGTCGTAAATGTCAAACTCATGTCGTTTTTTACCAAAATTCCTCAATTTTTGAAGAAATTTCGAAGGCGTAACTAAAAATGGAAAAGTCTACAAAAAAATGGAAAAAACTGAAAATTGTTCATTTCTTCGTCTTTTCACTCAAAATTCTCCTCTTTTGAAAAAATTGACCTTTCAGATCCGAAAAAATCGTTATCCACTTCGACTACAACGATTTCGTCGCAGATGGAAAATCGCCGGAAAATGGAAAAATAGGGTAAAACCCGGAAATGGAAAATGGAAAATGGAAAATTTTCCATTTCCTTTATTTTCAACGGAAAATGGTTCATTTTCAAAATTTTAGGTCGTAAATGTCAAACTCATGTCGTTTTTCACCAAATTTCTCAATTTTTGAAGAAATTTCGAAGGCGTAACTAAAAATGGAAAAGTCCACAAAAAAATGGAAAAAACTGAAAATTGTTCATTTCTTCGTCTTTTCACTCAAAATTCTCCTCTTTTGAAAAAATTGACCTTTCAGATCCGAAAAAAATCGTTATCCACTTCGACTACAACGATTTCGTCGCAGATGGAAAAATCGCCGGAAAATGGAAAAATAGGGTAAAACCCGGAAATGGAAAATGGAAAATTTTCCATTTCCTTTATTTTCAACGGAAAATGGTTCATTTTCAAAATTTTCAGGTCGTAAATGTCAAACTCATGTCGTTTTTCACCAAAATTTCTCAATTTTTGAAGAAATTTCGAAGGCGTAACTAAAAATGGAAAAGTCTACAAAAAAATGGAAAAAACTGAAAATTGTTCATTTCTTCGTCTTTTCACTCAAAATTCTCCTCTTTTGAAAAAATTGACCTTTCAGATCCGAAAAAATCGTTATCCACTTCGACTACAACGATTTCGTCGCAGATGGAAAATCGCCGGAAAATGGAAAAATAGGGTAAAACCCGGAAATGGAAAATGGAAAATGGAAAATTTTCCATTTCCTTTATTTTCAACGGAAAATGGTTCATTTTCGAAATTTTCGGTCGTTAATGTCAAACTCATGTCGTTTTTAACCAAATTTCTCTATTTTTGAAAAAATTTCGAAAGCGTAACTAAAAATGGAAGGTATACAAAAAATGGAAAAAAACGGAAAATTGTTCATTCCATTTTTGTTGAATTTTTTCCATTTTTAGTTGCGCTTTTGAAATTTCTTCAAAAATAAAGAAATTTGGTGAGAAACGATATGATTTCGACATTTATGACCTAAAATTTTGAAAATTAACCATTTTCCGTTGAAAATAGAGGAAATGGAAAATTTTCCATTTTCCATTTTCCATTTCCGGGTTTTACCCTATTTTTCCATTTTCCAGCGATTTTCCATATGCGACGAAATTGTTGTTTCAGTTGAAGACGATTTTTTCGGATTTGGAAGGTCAATTTTTTCAAAAGAGGAGAATTTTGAGTGAAAAGACGAAGAAATGAACAATTTTTCGTTTTTTTCCGTTTTTCATAGACTTTTCCAATTTTAGTTACGCTTTCTAAATTTCTTCAAAAATGAAGAAATTTGGTGAGAAACGACATGAGTTTGACATTAACGACCGAAAATTTTGAAAATGGACCATTTCCCATGGAAAATAAAGGAAATGGAAAATTTTCCATTTTCCATTTTCCGGCTTTTACCCATTTTTCCATTTCCATTTTCCATTTCCGGCTTTTACCCTTTTCCATTTTCCATTCCCATTTCCATTTCCGGATTTTACCTTTCCCCAAGAAAAGGGCGAAGAAAATATTTATTGTCCAGAGAAGTAATACACGAAATTTTGTGAAACACGAAGGGCGGAATATACAATACTGGAAAATGTCAAATTTTCAAAAAAGGACATTTTCTAACTGACTTTGGGATGGGGAATTCATATTTGAAAGAATAAGTTGACGGTCGGCATTATTGATGACTGAGTTAGGTACAGGATGTTGAAGTTCACATGCTTAAGGAGAGGCAAAAAAGGGAAAAAATGGCGTTCGAGGTATTTTTCAGTTTTCAATTTAAGGCGACAGCAATGGCTTGCGCGTTCAGATTGGTGCCAGACATAGGCTAAGCCTAAGACATAAAAGGAGCAAAAATTGCTCTGCTCGCTTCTTCTCTAGAAGTCCATGGACCTTTCTATGGCTTCAGAAGTGTACGCTTTGGAGCAACCCAATTATTTTAGGCTTCTGAACTCATAGAAAGGTTCAGAATTGTACGCCTTGGTGCAACGCAATTTTCCGATTCTGGAAGTACTTCTGAACCAATTATAAGGTTTAGAAGTCATTGGTGCAACTGGCCCCGAGCTGCTGGTTTTTGACTGCGTATAATTTTACATTGTGTGATATATGTATAATGTGCAGTACACTGCAAATTACTGCTCCCCCGACAGGCCCGTAACCAGGATTTTATTTTAGGAAGGGGGCGAAAATTTTTTAGGCCAGATATTTTGAGAACCATTAGGAGATAGGCGAAAATAAAGGCAGTTCTGAGCGTATTTAGGCGAGCTCTATACGATGGCGAAGAAAAATTTTGAGAAAATTTTAAGAAAATTTTTCACCTCATTTCATATTGATATACAGCAAATTTATCATTCAAGCTGATTTTTCATCACTTAATCGACGAATTATTTCTTATCTCTTGCCTTTGTACTTTATCATTGTGCTTTACAGAGAAAAACAATACAGATAATGAATAATTCGACGCCAAGCGCCGAAAAAACATCATATATTCTGCATGTCAAGCTCAAATTTGAGCGGTTTCGAGCGGGCTAGAAAACAAAAAAACATAAACAATTAATATAGCGCAAAGCACCGGAAACATTTAATGTTTCCTATGTCATAAGTCAAATTTGAGCTGTTTTGAGTGAGCTAGAAGGAAAACTATAGCTGAGAAATGAATCCGGCGCACCACACATGCACATAGGGGAAGTGAGGGGGTATTACCCTCCCCTGAGGGGTCAGCCAGACCGGTACTGTCCGGCGATTTTAAGCAAACAGGTCTTGCGTTCTGCATCATTTTTACATCAAAATCAGTAAAAATGTCAAAATTTTTTCCGGCGCTTCGCGCCAGATTAGTACTTTTAAGTACTTTTTACTAAAAAAGCGCCCAAAATTGATAAATTTTTGCATTTTTTAGTGTTAAAGTGATCAGTCAAAATGGACTAAAAATGCTTTTAAATGTGTTATTAACACGAAAAAGTTTTATACGCTATTTTGACCATTTTTATCATTAAAACAGCAAAAAAATCGTGAACGTTAAATTTACTGTTTTAGATTTTTGGCATTTCACCCCCTGCCGACCCTGACCTTGTGCACCCATGCGGCGCACAGCGCCGGATAAAATTGACATTCTTTCTATGTCTAACTCAAATTTGAGCGATTTTTAGCTGGTTAGAAGACAAAACTATACATAAACAATAAATCCGGCGCACAGCACCAGAAAATTTTGAGTTTACTAGCTTAAAAGTACGCTAGAAACCTGTTTTGGCGGTGTTTTAGACGCACTTCGCCAATTTTCTATTTTTCCCTTTGGAGGATTCTTCGGAAGAAACAAAAATGTTTCCCTTTCGAGGGGTACGGACCTGCCCCTTCATATGAAGTCTGAAAACGATTTTTTTCTTTGCTCCTCTTTTTATTTTTGCGAAAAATCGCATAATTTTATTAAGTGCACGGTTTAAACCTTTTATATTCAGTCTTTTTATAGTTGCATACAACCTACAACAAATTTTTTGCATCTATGTCTTCTGTTCTGCACAGTTTTTGCGCTGAAAATGACATTTTTATAAACAGCATGAATGAGAGGAATTTTCGACGATAATAATGAATTTTACTGATGAACTTTGACTATCTTCAGGCTGAATGCAGAACCGAAATTCGATTGATTTTGTGAAATGAAGCGTGGTTGGGGACGCTTGATCGCGCCATCATAGACCGCCTGCAGTAAAAGATAGGGTGTCTTTTGGATTCTGACCGCATCTGAGACATCCGGGCTATGTGTAGTATGTGCAGCTCTAGCGGTTGTACAAATTTCTTCTAGAATTTATCCTTTGGTACTTTACATTTTTGAAAATTTTCGGTCGTGCCCTCCTTTCGAAACGAAATACTGGATATTGGCTTGAGTGGGTGGAAGGCAAGGGCGGATTTAAGGGGTGGGTGCAGCCGCTCCCATTGGCCAAAATATTTGGCGAGGTAAAGAATGGATATGTCATTTGCAATGATTTTTGGCCGTCAGAGATCATAATTTCTCTATTTTTGCCGGCGTTTCGCGCCGGATAATACCTTTTTAACACAACCAATTACTTTCTTTGCGACCTGGAAGCTACTTTTCGTTCATATAATAGCTTCCAGAATAATTTCAAGAGCAGGAACAGCTATTTCAGCATAGATTTCTTCTATTTTCAAGCATAACTTTTAAAATATTTTCGACGTTCGGCGTCAAATGCTACAAAGACAGGAAATCGAGCAGTAAATCAAGCTTCTAAACTTCCTTCAGCCTCATAGTTTTACGAATTTTTGGCGCTTTAAGCCAGATATTCGCTAAAGTCAAAGAAATTTAATGATTTTGTAACAAAATTGTCGGAAAATTTCAAAACTTTTTCGAGAAAGTAATGCCTTAAAAGTTATTTTAAATGAAAAGAACAATGTAAAACGCCGAAAAAACGCTATTTCGCACCTGAAGAACAAATTTTTGAACCTATTTTTGGCTGTTTTGGGAAAAGTTGGGTTACCCATCTCCCTTAGGAAATCCTAGATCCACCACTGGTGAAAGGGATACCAGCACACCGCACCGCTCCTGACGGAAATTCTGGATCATCCACTGGTTATTTCATATATATAATTGGTATCTATAACCCTAAAGCACGAAGATAGTTTTAAAGCTACTGCCTGTAATGAAGATTAAGAAACGACGTAATCAGGCCTGTATCTAGGATTTTTTAAGGGGATGACGAAGTTAAAACACTTTGCTCATATACCTATGTCGGGAAGTATTTGAGGCTGCGAAATGCTTTATTTTACGGGATAAGGCAGCTTTTGTGTGAAGAATATCGCTGACTTTTACTTAATTCGTCGTGATTGTCGTGACCACACGTGGGCGTGAAGGTATGCACCCTTCAGAAGGCCGAATACCCCCTCCATAAACCACAATACCCTCCCCCCAGAATTCAATTTTTGAATTTTTTTTGTTTTTTTTCGCGATGTTTTGATGCCAATGGATAGTGTTCGATGAGAAACGTTGAAAATGGTGTTTTCTGCCATACTACCATTTTTGAGACCATTTTTCTGTCCTTTGGAAAATCTTGCACTCCCTTCCCCAGAATTTCGGTGCTGCCCACCTATGGTCGGGTCGTGACCATACCTGGGCGTGGGGGGTTTGGGGAGTATGCACCCCCCCCCGAGAAACCAAAATACCCCCCAGAAATCAAAATACTTTCCCCCAGAATTCAATTTTTGAAATTTTTTTCTTCGTAATTTTTTGATGCCAATAGATAGTGTTTGATGAGAAACGTTGAAAAATGGTGTTTTTTCGCTATACCACCATTTTTAAGGCCATTTTTTGACCTTTGAAAAAATCTTGCACACCCAGAACTTCGGTGCCGCCCACCTATGGCCGTGACCCTATGTCCTTTTGTCATTCCTATGATTTCGTTTTATGTACCTACTCATTATTTCGTGTTTTCTTGACAATAAATTATCTTTCTTCTTCTTCAACTCATTAAAGAAAAGAATAAAATAAGAGCAGCAAAGTGCTAAGTGCTAAAATTCTGAATAACTCGCCTACTTATATTTCAAAAGACAAAATTCTGGATAACTCGCCTACTTATATTTCAAAAGAATTATTCAAGAAAGTATCATAATTTTGTGCTGGAATTGTGCATAATTTCTGACAGTTTTCAATATCAAATGTTTACAAATCAATGCTACATTCTATTAACCTAATTTCGCACGATTTCAGCGAGACACCACATCATCGGCCTTTTGTATTCCGCGCTAAAGGTATACCAAATATGCATGATCTTTGGATGCAACAAGTTTTTCACCGCCCTCGCAATAGTATTTTCAATCTGAATTCGCGATTGTCCGAAAAATGTAGAAAAAGTCCTGCTTTAAGCGTTTCAATTAGCGATCTTTTATTTTAAAAGCGCCAATTTGTTCGGCGCTTTGCGCCAAACAGCATTTTTGTTGAATTTCTTTGTAAATCTGCTGAGGTTCGCTTGAGCGCGCCACCCCAGATCCTCCATTCTTGATCGTTTCTTTGAACGCATGTCGACTGCTATGAGCAGTACTTTTAAGATGATTCACTAATGTGTCAGTATAATTGCTAAAAACTACAATTCTTTTAGACTTCAAATTTTATTTCATTGCCTAATTGATCCTTCAGATAATTTATTTACGTTTAATATAACTTCGCTTTTTTCGTGGAATTTGCTCTCCTACTTTACATATTAATGGAAAGCGGTATTGAAGCTAATTTGGACAGACTGTGAGCACATTTATTTCTTTTAATATGTATTTCGTAGCGAGGTCAACCCTTGGGATTAGCGACTAGAGCGACCCCTTGCGGTATTCAAGCGAGAAAAATCACGGTTCTGATGTGTAGGCAATACTCAACTTTGGATGAAAAGCTTAGTTTGGACCTTTTTTAGATATGTATACTGAAACTATAGACAGTGATGTTTTGTCCATAGTCCTACACCTACTCTGTTTCATATAGCTAACCTTACAGTTTGCTTTTGAGAATTTTTACCTGCAATAAAATTGACACTGTCATTATGAATCAACAACGTGATTTTCGAAAGTATAGTTGAAAAGCGTAAAATGAAAGCTATAGACTTATTCTGGTAGAACAGACTACTAGCAAAGAAAAATGCTCCGATGGAACAAAAAAGATACTTGAATTTCTTCATTGCTAAGGATGTAAAAAGAGGGGACTAGGGAAAAATTTTTATATGCGCTGAAGCTACAGGAATGTGCTAAACAGTTAGATTTCCCCTAAACAATGCAAAAATCGAAGTATATTCTGCGGTCAATGCGCGTTTCTGCAGATTTTCCGTAGTAATTTCGATTATGATGGCGAGTATTTTGATTACTTTATTTTGGAAAATTTAAAGGAATTTTTTTGTGGTTTTTCAAGAAAAATATTGACTTGACCATGTAGGTGTAAAGTTTACACTATTATCTTTTACTCCAGAGCATTGTGGAAGGTCAAGATTTCATTAAATAAGTAATACATTGATTATTTAATAATCATGAAAGTGTCTTCAATGCACTTTTGCGAAACATTTAAATACGCTTTGTAGCTACAACCTCATTTTTCACGGGACGCAGAATATACTTCGATTTTTGCGTTGTTTAGGGGAAGTCTAACTGTTAAGCTCATTCCTATAGCTTCAGCGCATATGGGGAATTTTTCCCTAGTCCCCTCCTTTTACAACCTTAGCAATGAAGAAATTCGAGTATATTTACCATTTTCGTTCCGTCGGGGCATTTTTCTTTGCTAGTTCCCTTCTTTTATTTAATAATTCAGGCCATATATCCATAGGTGAGCAGCGCCAAAATTCTGGGGTGCAAGCAGCTGAAGAAATTTCTTTTTTCGTCTCGAACCCTTTACACCAAAATGATCACAGATCAAGAAATGTTGCGTTAAAAGAGAAAAAATTTTACGTATTGAGATATTGTAGCCCTCTACATTATAAAACCAATTGGACTGCACAGAAACCAAAATTGAGTTAGATGAGTTTTAGGACACGCTAATAGTAAAAAATTCGTTTACTGTACATTTTTGTGCAACAACCATTGAGTGTAAAGAAATTTTAATTTCAGATTCGTAACCTACAACTCAGGGGCAACATTTTTTAAAAACCTCCGCAAATTTTTTGATACCCAATGCTCTGGGCGGAAAAGTGCTTCTCAGTGTAAACTTTACACTTGTGCATATAACGCAATATTGGGTGTATAGAAACAAAATAAACTAGTATCTGTAACACTAAGGTCAGGGCACATTTTAAGCATAATAAGCATGATCCGCCTACTTAGCGGATTAGCTGAAGAAATTTCGTTTTTTGCCTCGAACCCTTTACACTAAAACGATCACAGATCAAGAAATATTGCGTAATAAGAGAAGGAAAAAAGGGTTTTGAGATATTGTAATCCTCTACAACATAAAACCAATTGGACTGCACAGAAACCAAAATTGAGTTAGATAAGCTTTAGGATACGCTAACAGTAAAAGAACCCGTATACTCAGGCCCGTATCCAGGATTTTATTTCGGGGGGGCCGAAAAATTTTTGAGACCAGATATCTCGAGAACCATTAGGAGATAGGCGAAAAGAAAGACAGTTTTGAGCGTATCTCGGCGAGCTCTATAACGGTGAAGAAAAATTTCGACTAAAAAAATTAAAAATTTTCACTTTATTTCATTTTGATATACAGCAAATTTATCATTTAAGCTGATTTCTCATCACCTTCAATCGGCGAATTATTTCTTATCTCTTGCCTTTGTACTTAATCATTGTGCTTTACAGAGAAAAACAATACGGATAATTAATAATTCGGCGCGAAGCGCCGAAAAAAATTGACATGCTCTGCATATCAACCTCTAATTTGAGCGGTTTTGAGCGGACTAGAAGACAAAAAACATATAAACAATAGATACGGCGCGAAGCGCCGGAAAAATTTCATGTTTCCCATGTCATAACTCAAATTTGAGCTGTTTTGAGTGAGCTAGAAGGCAAAAACTATAACTAAACAATGAATCCGGCTACAGCACTAGAAAAAAAATTGACATGCTCTCTATATCTAACTCTAATTTGAGCGATTTTTAGCGGTTCAGAAGACAAAACTATACGTAAACAATAAATCCGGCGCGAATCGCCGGAAAATTTTGAGTTTACTAGCTCAAAAGTACGCTAAAAACCTGTTTAGGCGCTGTTTCAGACGCACTTCGCCAATTTTTCATTTTTCCCTTCGGGGGACCCTTGAGAGAAACAAAAATTTTTCCCCATGCCCCCTGGATACAGGCCTGTACCCATGTCATAACTCAAATTTGAGCTGTTTTGAGTGAGCTAGAAGGCAAAAACTATAGCTAAACAATGAATCCGGCGCAAAGCGTTAGAAAAAAATTGACATACTTTCTATGTCTAACTCAAATTTGAGCGATTTTCAGCGGTTTAGAAGAACAAAACCTTACATAAACAATAAATCCGGCACGAAGCGCGAAAATATTGTGTTTTCTAGCTCAAAAGTACGCTAAAAGCCTGTTTTGGTGGTGTTTCAGACCAACTTGCCAATTTTTCATTTTTCCCTTTGGGGGACCCTTGGGAAAAACAAAAATTTTTTCTCTTATTTCGGGGAGGGCAGGCCCCCCCCGCCCCCCTGGATACGGGCCTGCGTATACTTTACACTTTTTGCAACAACCATTGAGTGTAAAGAAATTTTAAGTTCAGATTCGTAATCTACAACTCGGGGGCAACATTTAAAAAAATTGGCCCTCCGCAAATTATTTGATTTTTCGGTTTACACTTTACACACTCATTGCTAACTCGGTATTGAGTGTAAACAAAAAAAGACTGGCATCGAATTTTAATTATCATCGATTGAAAAACTGCAATTCCAGGTGTGTGTCGTTGTTGCTGTGAAGGGGGACACAAATTTCGCACTCGCTGTGATAAACATATAAGAAAAAGGATGGCCAAGTATATTATAGGTAGCGCTATCGCGCTACCTATGATAAAAACTCTTTTTGTCGAAGTATAGTTCGGAAATCACAAATAAACAATTCTTCACAAACTTCGAAGTCTCAGTTGTAGAGCTCAGTCTCGTAAACTAGGTTCGCGTGGGCAGCACCAGAATTCTGGGGGGTGCAAAATTTCTATAAGATCAAAAAATGGTCTTTAAATTAGTGGTAATGACGAAAAACGTCAATTTTCAAAAATTAAATTTTCTGGGGGGCATTCGGCCTTTAGGGGTTGCATTCCCCGAAACCCCACCTCCACGCCCACGTGTTGCCGCAGTAAACCCGTGCAGAGCGGAGGCATATTTTTCAAAAGTAACATTGTTACCTTAGAATGTCAATCAACGGCGTCACTGGAGCTTTATGTGCAGAAGATGGTTTCTGTCTACAAGGTTTGTAAAATTACTATGCTCTGTAATCAAACATGTAAGGGCTCGAAATTTTGGAGGGTCTCGGCCATTTTTAGGGAAAGGGCTTAAATTACCTCCAGTTTTTGGCCAAAAACGGTCAAAAATTCGATTTTTCAAAAATCAGGGGGTCAAAAATTTTCTGGCATTGGAGGATAGGGGGAACGTCCAACTTTGGGTGGGGAATCCTCATCGACTTACAAGTGTGTCTGTAATTGTACTAGCATAAAAATATGGTCATATATGATCTTTGGCGTTAGGGTAATTTATTCCCGCAAAAAGTTTTTCACCCCTTCCCCCGCGAAATCCTCCCAGAATTCGATATTTTCAACAAAAGACCGTTAGTAAATTTCGTAGTTATTAGCGTCTCTAGCGATTCTTTAGTTCAAACGTGCTAATTGCTTCTGCGATTCACGCCAAACAGCCATTTCTGACTATATTATGTTAAATTTTATTGAATTTTTTGTTTTTATCGCTAGGAAGAAATAGCATCGTGAAAAAGCCAAAAATTATCTTTTGTCGGGTACCTATTCATCGTTTTTGAGCCAAAACAAGGCAGTTAAGAAAATGTTTTTTGGTTTCCCTTAGAATTTTCATGATGTGCATGTGTATGGCGTACGAGCAGCAAATGTGAAGATTTATTAGTCGTTAATTGAAAAAATGTATGAAAGCCATTCGCAATACAATCTCTAATGCTGCTTTTTATTACAGTTCATTGCATAATTGTGTTTCAGCAAGAGGCACACTGCCTAAGGAATGTTCAAGTGTGTTCTACGAACTGAGTCGTCTTGCATCCAAATTAGATTCCAGTTCGAAGAAACCTGTCATTTGCCTTGAATCGGAAAGCTCGTAATTTTTTATCTGTTGGAATATATATTTCATTACATACACGTATACACATTCACATATTATGATATAATGCTGTATGCGCTAGAAAATTTTTTCCCATTCCACATTTTCACATTCTTAATCAAGCATCCTTCCAAATAAATTGAAACTGCTTCATTATTAACCTAATTGACGCTGTAGTTTTGTCGTTGAACGCTGCTACCTTGCGCTAATGGAGACTTTGATGCCTGAAATATTTAAGGCTTTTGCTTATAGCAATCTTTTTGTCGTATGTATGTCCCTAAAGCTTTTTGCCTAAAATTTTTGAAATTTCTGGAAGTTTATTATCAAAAATCCTGCACATTTTGAATAAAAGTAGATCATTAAAAACATCAAAAAAATGCTATGTCATGAAGGCTGAATTTCCGGATTTATTTTCCACTGTTTGGGAGAAAAATAGGGGTACCGTAGACCAGTCCATTATGAAAATGCTAAATCGCCTTAAATTCGTCAGGCCTACTATTACCTTAAAAATTTTTGAAGAAAACCGTACAGATTAATGAAACACCTGAGCCTTTCGTGTTAAATGAAAGAAAATCGCTCCTTGTAGTCCGACGATACATGGCAATGAAGGGGTTGTTATGGGGTTTGGATAGAACCCCCAAAATTCAAAATATTCGCCGCAGACCCCGGAAGGAAACTTTGACGAGTTTTTGCGATTTATGATACGCGTCGAACCCCCAGAATTTTATTATTGTTCATGTATGAATAATCGAACTAAGATGTCCTCGGAGTTATTGATTCTGAACAAAAATAAAGTGACATGCTAATGAAAACAATTCGTTCTGAAAAGTTTCCTTAGTCTTCTCGAATTCTACTGACTCCATAATTACAGAAGCATAGACAAACCATGGATATTTTGCCTCTTCTATTATTTTAAAATCGGCAGATTCGCCGTTATTGAATAATTGCAGTCGATTTTTAAAGCGCCAAGTTAACAGCAATTGTTCAGAGCACATCGAAAAATTAAATCGAGTTGTCATAGATTTTTGTAAATTTTGTCGGTTCTTTGAAAACATTAATATTAATCGAATGGTATGTACGTTTTCAATTTAATTTAGATTAAAATAATTATTAAAGACATGCATTTTGTTGGATCAAACGCATTTTTTAATCAATTTTCAATTAAATCGACCTCAATTGATTCACTGATTAAATCTTGTTTTTTTATTAATCGCTTTTATTTCTTGCGTGTCAAAAAATTGAAGAAAGGCATTAAAAGCATAAAGTATGATAAAACAATTAAGATCGCTACCTATTTGTTGTATTGCAGCTGTTTAAGCTGTTCTCCTCCCTCACACCAACCCTGTCTTACTCGTCTATGACCCCTAGTCTCTCCCTACCATACCTGGGCGTGGGAGGTTTGGGGTATGTACCCCCCAGAAACCAAAATAACCCCAGAATTCATTTTTTGAAATTTTGTTTTCGCCGTTTTTGATGCCAATGGATGTGCTTGATGAGAAACATTGGAAAGTGGTGTTTTTTTCGGCATACCATACCACCATTTTCAAGGCCATTTTTTGACCTTTGAAAAAATCTTGCACCTCCACCCAGAACTTTGGTGCCGCCCACCCAGGCCCGTATCCAGGGGGGCGGGGGGGCCTGCCCCCCCCGAAATGGGAAAAAGTTTTTGTTTTTCCCAAGGGTCCCCCAAAGGGAAAAATGAAAAATTGGCGAAGTGGGTCTGAAACACCGCCAAAACAGGTTTTTAGCGTACTTTTGAGCTTGTAAACTCAAAATTTTCCGGCGCTTCGCGCCGGATTTATTGTTTATGTAAGGTTTTGTCTTCTAACCCCTGAAAATCGCTCAAATTTGAGTTAGACATCGAGAGTATGTCAATTTTTTTTCTAAAACTTTGCGCCGGATTCATTGTTTAGCTATAGTTTTTGTCTTCTAGCTCACTCAAAACAGCTCAAATTTGAGTTATGACATGGAAAACATGAAATTTTTCCGGCGCTTCGCGCCGTATTTATTGTTCATATAGGTTTTTTGTCATCTGACCCGCTCAAAACCGCTCAAATTCGAACTTGATATGCAGAATATGTCGATTTTTTCGGCGCTTCGCGCCGAATTATTTCGTTATCCGTATTGTTTTTCTCTGTAAAGCACAATGATTAAGTATAAAGGCAAGAGATACGAAATAATTCGTCGATTAAGTGATGAGAAATCAGCTTAAATGATAAATTTGCTGTATATCAATATGAAATAAAGTAAAATTTTTTTAATTTTTTTGTTGAAATTTTTCTTCACCGTCGTATAGAGCTCGCCGAGATACGTTCAAAACTGTCTTTATTTTCGCCTATCTCCTAATAGTTCTCGAGATATCTGGCCTCAAAAATTTTCGGCCCCCCCGAAATAAAATCCTGGATACGGGCCTGCGCCCACCTATGCTCCCTAGTGCTTGCCTACCCATCTTATTGCGTATGTTTTATCAAAAGTTAATCAGCACATGAACACATTCGTCACTACAGCTTATAATAATGATATTAAATGGCATTTCCACAGCATGAGCTCATTTATCGCACAAAATAAACCTGAAGATTTAGAAAAAATTCTACATTAAATTCTGATTCTGACAAAAATTATATATAAAAACGTTAATGTGCTGCTTACGCGTAAATAACTGATTTTCAAGATTGTTTTTGAAATTTCGGCTATTTTGGGGAATTGGGAGACTACTAAAATAATGTATACGCCTCTGATAATGCGTTTTTTATTAAATTAATCACTAAACTAAATTTAATAAATCGAATAAAGGAAAATGAACAAGATGTTCGCCACGAAAATGCAATCTAGTCTAGTCTACAAGAAATGCAGATAGGCGTTTTCTAGGAATCAGTTGATTGTTCAAATTAGATTACATGCCTATTTTTCATTGCGATGTTTATGAATTTCAGCCAAACAATCATTCAAACAAATGAAACAACGACGTTGGCTGTAAGAAAGTCTGGCAGCAATTTGTGAAGCATCTGTCTATGCATTTATTGCCCTGATATGTTCGTAAATTAATTTTATTGTTGTCCAGAGACCGAATTTTCAGGTGCAGCTCATAAAATTCGTTTTGATTTTTAAACGCTATTGGAGTTGGACTACCTACCATACCTGGGCGTGAGGGGTTGGAGAATATTCACCCCTCAGAAACCTAAATACTCCCCAGAATTCAGTTTTTGAAAATTTTTTGGGTTTTTTTCGCAATTTTTGATGCCAATGGATAGTGCTCGATGAGAAACGTTGAAAAATGGTGTTTTTTCGCCATACCACCATTTTAAGGCCATTTTTTACCTTTGAAAAAATTTTGCACCCTCCAGAAGTTTGGTGGCGCCCACCTATGCTACCTACTAAAGTTATTCCGATCGTTGTAAAGCAGATTTACTTGCACCTAATATGTCAAATACCAGGTTTTCAGGATTTCAGGACCTAAGCGCTTAGCTTGCGATTGCTATATACTTTAACTTTCTATCCAGCTAATTGATTACGTATTTTATAGTCTGTTTCTCATAAGTTTGGGCGTAAATTTCAAAAAGTTTTTCGACAGTACGGCGGATTACGATAATTATATATCAAATCATTGCTGTAATCGCAATCTGTCAGCTTATTGCCGGACATACTTTTCAAAATTTATGCCTTAACTTGTGTGAAACGGACTATACTTTTCATGCCGATCAAAATGTAAGCGCAACTGACTAGCACAAGGCTGCGCGAAATAGTATAAATACAATGTCATACAATAAGTTTTTCTCCTAATAAAGATTTGTTATGGTAGTTTTATATGCTGAGCCTAAAGTATTCCTTCAGCGCACCTAAAGTTACCGCTTAGAATAATTGTTTGTTGTAAATACTATATTGACTGCTTTGTACCTGTATTCGTTGTTAATTTTAATAAAACGGTCTCATGTCGCGGCAAGCTGTCGTTTCTGGTCATGGTTTCTGGTCATTTTGATCGACAATTCTGCATCAGCGGCGCGAACTGTGTATTTATCTTGGGGCCAAAATGTGGGGAGTGTTTCATTATTCAGTTGTGCGTTTATTCATACACGAACAAGGGGAAACGGAAACAGGTTAGAAGCCTTAGGTGGGCGGCACCAAAGTTCTGCGGGTGCAGGATTTTTTCAAAGGTCAAAAAATGGTGGTGTGGCGAAAAAACACAAGTTTTCAACGTTTCTCATCGAGCACTATCCATTGGCATCAAAAAATTTCCAAAAATTGAATTCTGCCAGGTGCATACCCCCACGCCCAGGTGTGGTAGAAGCCGGAAAATAGGTAACTGGGTAAAAGCCCGAAAATGGGAAATATTCCATCTTTGAATTTTTTCACTTAAAATGCTTCTTTTATGAACAATTAAGCTTAAATCGTGGATATTTTGAGGTCTTTAGTTGAAATTTCGTAGCCATGGTCAAGATTGAAAATGGGTAAAATTCGGGAGATGAAAAATTTTCCATTTTCTAATTTTTTTTCACTGAAAATGCTTCTTTTATGAAAGAATAAGTTGAAATCATGTATATTTTAATGTCTTTGGTTGAAATTTTGTATTTATGGTCAAGATGGAAAATCGTCGGAAACTGGAAAAAATGGGTAAAATGTGGAAAATGGAAAATTTTCCGTTTTCTAATTTTTTCACTGAAAGTGCTTCTTTTATGATAGATTAAGTTGAAATCATGTATATTTTTATGTCTTCACTTGAAATTTCGTATTTATGGTCAAGATGGAAAATCGCCGGAAAATGGAAAAAAGTGGGTAAAATCTGGAAAATGGAAACGGAGAATGAAATTTCTCATTTTCTAATTTTTTCATTGAAAATGCTTCTTTTATGAAAGGTTAAGTCAAAATCTTGTATGTTTATGCTTTCAGTTGAGATTTCATATCCATGGTCAAGATGGAAAATCGCCGGGATATGGAAAAAATGGTTGAAATCCGTAAAATGGAAAGAGTTCTATTTTACAATTTTTCCACTGAAAATGCTTCCTTTATAAATATCCAAGTTAGAATCATGTATATTTTGATGTCTTCAGTTGAAATTTCAGATCCATGGTCAAGATGGAAAATCTCCGGAAAAAGGATAAAAATGGGTAAAATCCGTAAAATGGAAAATTTCCCATTAAAATTTCTCAAGATGGAAAATCGCCGGAAAATGGGTAGAATCCGAAAAATGGAAAATTTCCCATTTTCGAATTTTTTCACTGAAAATGCTTCTTTTATGAATGATTAAGCCGAAATTGTGGCTATTTCGATGTCTTAGTTGAAATTTCGTATCTTTGGTCAAGATGAAAAATTGCCGTAAAATCCGAAAAATAATTTATTTTCCATTTCCGAATTTTTTCACTAAAAATGCTTTTTCCTTGAATGATTAAGCTAAAATGTCGATATTTTGATGTCCTCAGTTGAGATTTCGTATTCATGGTCAAGATAGAAAACGGAAAAAAATGGGCAAAATCCGGAAAATGGAAAACGGAAAAGTTTCCTCCATTTCCATTTTTCGGATTTTACCCATGTATTCCATTTTACGGCGATTTTCCATCTTGACCATGGATACGAAATTTCAACTAAAGACATCAAAATATTCGCAATTCTAGCTTAATTTAGTCATAAAAGAGGCATTTTCTGTTTTCGTTTTCTACTTTCCGGCTTTTACCCGTTTTTCCATTTTCCGGCTTTTACCAATTTTTCTATTTCCGGGTTTAACCCATTTTCCATTTTCCATTTCGATTTTACCCATTTTCTATTTCCGGATTTCACCCACGCCCCATAAAGACAATGGCAGATCCGTGATTTTCTTACGGGGCGGACGGAACTTCGAATTTTCCTAATAGTGTCGAAAATTGTAAGAAAAATCTGTCCCTTATGCTTAAAGTAAACGAGCGGGTTTTTGCCGTCGTCTGAAAGAGTCATGTGCTATAGTCCGTTTCACATAAGTTTGAAAAATGATCTTGCGACAAAAAGCCGACAGTTTGCGATTATTGCATTGATTTAATATATAATTATCGTAATCCGCCGGCTTAATGTCGAAGAAAATTCTTAAAATTTATGTCCAAACTTATGTGAAATAGACTATAATTTCAAAAATCATGATAAAAATTAGCTAACATAATTTAAATGCACATTCGCCCGACTGTTTTTTGACACCCCGTCCCCCTCTAAATCCGCCCTTATTTAGAGAAGTAGTAAAGTACCGATTCCCTTAACATAGTACACCTACCTACTGATTTTAATAGGCGATTCCGCAATGTTACACCAAAATTTCGATCATATGTACTATGCAAAAATTCCTGCTCCCTTTAACGCCAATCTTTCCTTGAAAATCTTTTCTTGACTCCATGCGTAATATGCTGCCGCGTGACCACGTGGTAGAGCTGCAAAAGTTTAAAGTTCACTGTCACAGAGGTTTTGTGTAGGTTCACACGGGTGGGAATCAGTGTTGTTTTTTTTGTACAAGGTCCGTTTGTACATGTACAAAGATGGTCCCTAAAAGTCTTTGTACATTTCGTACACACAAATTTTTGGGTACTATAATATGGTACAGTAGCGATTTTAGTGTGGCAAAAACAGAGTTGTTCGACCTTTGGTTACGTATTTTAGCAATTTCTAGGTTTCTGAGAGCAAAAATCAGTAATAATCGTCTCAAAACGGCGCGGCGCCGAAAAGTTTTGCATTTTTCCTTTCAAAATGCAATTTCTGAAATTATAAAGATATATAGAACATACAATTGCTCATTTCGGCGCGGAGCGCCGAGAATTTTTGCGAATTTCGAACCTTTTTTGCAGTTTTTGTCTTCCAAAAAATCTTTGTACATGTACAAAGACGGTCCCCAAAAGTCTTTGTACATCGCGAAAAATCTCTGCCGAATACAAAAAAAACCGTGGTGGGAATATGTTTTTATTGCACATAAAATGGGCTACCAGTGCTACAGTACTATTTTGCACAGTATAACTTAGAGCGCCCATTATGCAAAGCGTATTTGTTGCCTGAGTTTGAACAACGTTTGTATAGGTACGTAATCGTTAACTGATTTAAAAGTATAAGCTATGCATCACAAGGTTTCGGGAAACAGACTATTTATGTAGTTAGGTATGTACATACATACATATTTGCGCTATCAAGGAAAAATGCTCCCATGGAACAAAAAAGACGAATATACTTGGGTTGGGATCATACGTGGGCAGCAAGAAAATTCTGGGGGGGGGGTGCAAGTTTTTTTTGAAGGTCGAAAAATGGCCTTAAAAATGGTGGTATGGCTATAAAAACACCATTTTTCGATGTTTCTCATCAAGCACTATCCATTGGCATCAAAAAATTGCGAAAAAAACGAAAAAAATTTTCAAAAATTGAATTCTGGGGGGGGGTATTTTGATTTCTGGGGGGGTATTTTGGTTTCTGGGGGGTGCATACCCCCCAAACCCCCCACGCCCAGGTGTGGTTGGGATTACGGATTATTAAGATGTAAAAGGAGGGGACTAGGAAAAAGTTCCTACTCATATGCCTTAAGTCGCAAAAACTTAAAAATTAGACTTTCTCTAACCAACGCAAAAATCGAAGTGTATTCTGCGGCCAGAGACCGCCGATTGAAGTAAACTATTGAACCACAAAAACGATACAAAAAGCAGCAAGTAAGCTATGCAGTATGTAGCTAAGGAAAAGTAGATGGAGTAAACTATAGTCCGTTTCACAGAACTTCGTGCATAAATTTTAAGAATTTTTATCGACATTAAGCCGATTGTGTCCCGGGTGACCGACAGTCCCTGGTGACCGACAGTACCGGGTGACCGACAGTCCCGGTTAACCGACAGTCCCAGGTGACCGACAAATGGTTTTAAAAATAGATCTGTCAATCGAAAAATTCCCGTCTGGCCGACAGTCCCGAGTGGCCGACTGTACCGGATGGCCGACAGTCCCGGGTGACCGACAAGTGGTATAATAATAGGTTTGTCATAAAAATTCTTAATTGACTTATGATTTCGGAATTAACGCTTTTTCAAATATGTACCTATTTATGCACATAAATATTTTTACCAATTCGATAACACTGCTCATACGAATTCATAGCAAAGTTGAAACATGCAGGATTTTGTAAAAAAAGGCCTATTATTTAAAATGCGTGATATTTTAGTGCTATCCTACTTAAACTTATTGTGGCTATCCTACTTAAACTTATTGTTTAGTGCAATCCTACTTGAACTTATTTAATGCTATCCTACTTAAACTAAATTAGTGCTATCCTTATGGTTTAGTGCTATCCTACTTAAACGTATTGTGAAAAAATGAATCTTTGATACAAAATTTTTTACTTTAGATAGTTTATATTAAATGTGTACATTTAATAAGTTTATATACAATATATACATGTAATAAGTTTATATTCACATTTATGACAGTGAAAACTTTATTTCTATTCTAAGAGAATGAAAAAATTACGTATTTCGATTTTGAAAAAATGTATGTGCATATATACATACGTACGTATGTACATATATTCATAGTAATAGTACAACCGGGTCATTTGGGAATTTTTATGCCATCTATCGATCACCCGGTACAGTGTCGGCCACCCGGGACTTTTGGCCAACCAGTACAGTCGGCCACTCGGGACTGCCGGCCACCCGGCACAGTCGGTCACCCGTTACTGTCGGCCAACCGGTACAGTCGGCCACCCAGGACTGTCGGCCACTCGGAACAGTCGGCCAGTAGGTATTGTCGGTCACTCGGGAATTTTTTGATTGACAGATTTATTTTTATACTATTCGTCGGTGACCCGGGACTGTCGGTCACCCGGCACTGTCGGTGACCCGGACTGTCGGTCACCCGGGACTGTCGGTCACCCGGCACGTTACCATTAAGCCAAGGGTTACGATAATTATATATCAGATCATTGCTATAATCGCAATCTGTCAGTTTATTGTCGGAGACAATTTCAAAATTTATGGCCGAAGTTGTGTGAAACAGACTATAGGAGCGATTTTGTGAGCCAATTGAATGGAATAGCAAATATCGATGCATTCAAGACAATCAAAGGAATTGTTGGTTTAAAGCAGTAGGAAGCACGTAAGCTTACGTGAAACAGACTACATATAGGTCGCTTGCATGCCCGCAACGATTGTGTGTAATAACCATACGTGGGCAGCAAGAAAATTCTGGGGGGGTGCAAGATTTTTTTGAAGGTCGAA
This sequence comes from Mermis nigrescens, assembly GCA_036768485.1. NCBI lineage: Eukaryota > Metazoa > Nematoda > Enoplea > Mermithida > Mermithidae > Mermis > Mermis nigrescens. The sequence continues at coordinate 14,278,560 of JAVLUZ010000145.1, read as the reverse complement.
AAAATGGCCTTAAAAATGGTGGTATGGCGATAAAAACACCATTTTTCGACGTTTCTCAATCAAGCACTATCCATTGGCATCAAAAAATTGCGAAAAAAACGAAAAAAAATTTTCAAAAATTTGAATTCTGGGGGGGGGTATTTTGATTTCTGGGGGTATTTTGGTTTCTGGGGGGGGTGCATACCCCCTCAAACCCCCCCACGCCCAGGTGTGGTAATAACCAACTGCCGCCAGGTTTGCTTGCTATAATGCTCATGATGATAAAATAAAACATCTTTAAATACAATTGCAGCTAGTTTTACATCATACACGAAGCAAGTCAGCGTTGCACCCATAGGTGGGCAGCAGCAGCACCGAAATTCTGGAAAGGGGGGGTGAAAAAATTTTTAAAGGACGAAAAAATGGTCTTAAAAGTGGTCGTATGCATACGTGGGCAGCAAGAAAATTCTGGGGGGGGTCCAAGATTTTTTGAAGGTCAAAAAATGGCCTTAAAAATGGTGATATGGCGATAAAAACACCATTTTTCGACGTTTCTCATCAAGCACTATCCATTGGCATCAAAAAATTGCGAAAAAAACGAAAAAAATTTCTCAAAAATTGATTTCTGGGGGGGGGTCTTTTGGTTTCTGGGGGGGTCCAGACCCCCCCCCAGATCCCCCCCACGCCCATGTGTGGTCGTATGGCGAAAAACACCATTTTTCGACGTTTCTCATCGAGAACTATCCAATGGCATCAAAAAATCGCTATAAAGCAAAAAATTCCAAAATTTGAATTCTGGGGGGCATTTTGATTTCTGGGGGCAGGGAGGTATTTCAACTTCTGGGGGTGCATACCCCCCCCAAACCCCCCACGTGTGGTTGCACCTTGCAAGCAATTTACAAAAAGTATATATGTTAGATTGTTTGTACACTCTTATGTTAAGCGTTGAAAATTATTCAAAGAAGGTTACTTTTTTTCAGAGACCGCAGAATATACTTCGATTTTTTGCGTTGGTTAGAGAAAATCTGATTTTTTAACAGTTTTTTGCGACTTTAGGCATGTAAGTAGGGGCTTTTTCTTAGTACCCTCCTTTTACATCCTTAATAATCCGTAATCCAAAGCATATTCGTCTTTTTTGTTCCATCGGTGAATTTTTCCTTGCTAGTACCCTACTTTTAATTAGCACGTTTTGAGTAAATCAGTCAGTAAACACATACGATAACATGCCACAATAATGACACCAGTCCAAGAACGCGGAAAACAAGATTGTTCTAAATATCAGCATTTGATTTTTTAAAGAAGACAATTCTATCTTATTCAAACAGATCAAATGTTTTCAGCATTAACTTTACGAAACTACTGGGTGTAAAGAACACTTATAATCAGATTCGTAATCTGACGTTACATAGAACATCTTGAAAAAAATTAAGCTTATGCAACGCTATGGAACTAAAGTTAATTTTCAGTGTAAACTTTACACAACTAATGCATCCAAAGAAAACATATAGTTAGATTTGCAACATTCTGGAAGTAAAATAAATTTGTAGTATGTAGTTTACACATTAACAATCAATAAATAGTGCAAACTTCATACAAATACTGGTGTAGAGCAAACTAACAATCATATTCATGATTCTAACGTTATATAGAGCATTTTGAAAAATTAATCTTCTGCAAGGCTCTAGAATTAGAATTAATTTGCAGTGTAAACTTTGCACAACCGCCGAGTGTAAAGCTGAATTGAGTCGGATTTGTAATTCTAACATTACTCTGGTATTACGATCAATATTTATGAAAAAATTAAGTCTCCACAATGGCCTGAAGACAAATAAATATTAGATGTAAACCACTTAACACCACTGTTGAGTGTAAACGAACGCGCCCTACTGGTGTATCACGTTTGATTCCTGGTAAATTTTTAGACTTGAGATCCTGTCTATACTCTTAAACGGAGAAGTTGGCAGAAAAAAACAAGACAACATTTAAGCATCCCCAATTTTGGACTTTACACCTCCCGAAAAAGCTAAATATTGATATAAATGAACTTAATTTGCTGTGATATGTTCGTGTACCCCTTAGAAAGTACTTAATTTTTATTCTATTCGACTTATCCCGAGTTTTAGACGGAGAAAGTGGCGAACAAAAGAAGGGACAAAAACTTATTTTTCCACCATCCACCACATTGTGAACTTTAAAAATCTGAACCTAACTCCCATTGAGTGTAAAGAAATTCGGTTTGGGCCAGTTTGTAGCCTTTAAATCGTAGTACGTTTTTGTGTGAGACAGTTCTGCTCCTCATAATATTTGAGATATTGACCAATCAAAAAAGGGAAGAAAACGTGTTTTTTGCCCTATGTTACACCCCTAATTTTGAACTTTACACCTCCATAAATAACTCAATTTTGAGTTTTTTTAACGCGAATTACTGCGATGTTTAGTTCTTAGAAAGTACTTTATTTTTATTTTATTTGATTTATCTTGATCTATAAGCGGAAAAGTTGGCGGGGAAATCTTAGACAGAACCTGTTTTTTACACTATCCACTTGTGTTTAAAGTTTAAACCCACAGATCGATTTCTGTATTGAAAGTTAAAAAAGTTTGCTGGTAAGCACAAAGTAGCCCTTAAGCCATAGTTACAATTCTATCAGAAAAAAATTTCTTGGGACTCATAACCGGAGCTGTTGGCAGACATCAAGAAGGCAAAAACGCAACCAAAATCTATCTTTACACCCGCTGATTTTTACACTCTTTACACTCCCCCTCAAGAACTAATGCGAAATTCAAAAAACAAAAAATTATTTATCTAGAAAATTCTATCCTCTACTATTCTATACTATTAAATTGTATGAGGCATTTACAGAGAGATGTGTACATGCTGCAGAGAAAAACCACCAAAATCCGCTTTATGTCATAACGTTACACGAAAACTTCACACGCTCATTACGAACTCGGTAAGTGTAAACGGAAACAAAAAAAGCCACATCAAGTTTTTTAATTATCTATCTTTTAAAAAACTGCACCCCCAGATATGTCTCGTTATAGCGGTATAGGGAGGTGCTCATAAAATTCGCACTCGCTGTGATAAACTTATAAGAAAAAAGTTAGCCAAGTGTATTATATGTGAGTAACGCTATCACGCTACCTATGATATAGTCTTTCACGAAAGCTTCTGTATGAATCATAGTTTTTGCTACAATGTAAAATCGATTACAAAAGCGGCTTAAACTTAAGCAAAAATTGTGATACTGCGCATGCGCATGGCAATTGATAAGCATATGAAGTTTTTCTGTGCAAAATTGTTATACTGTAGGCTTCCTAGGAACCACTTTTATTTGTCAAAATTGATTTTCATGCTCTAGGTTTCGTGGGATATACATGTACATAGACTACAGGTCCTTTAGTCCGTTTCTAAATTCTTCGGACTTTTTTACAGTAAGATGATTCGAAAGAAATTCAGCTAATCAGCAAATAATAGAATTTTAGAATTGCATGCATTCACATGTCTATCCTTTAAACATGTAGGTGCATATGCATAGGCAATGTAATTCGAAATCGAACTCACATCGTACACTGGCATGGAATATGATGCTTGAATTTTCAGTTGATTGAAGCTGCACAGCCATGCGGTTATAATCCGAAATAGCTCCATGTCCACGAGATAGGAAATTTCCGAATATTTCGCGATTATCACCGCATACTCTAAATTCACAAATTACTTATCGATTTCATCTATAGCAATGCAATCGAAAAAAATATAAACATTTTATCAATTGTTCTTCCAGCGAAATGTCCATGTTTATTTCAAGTTTGATGCAATGTCTGCGTACGCTATAATATTTTCACAGCTTCCGTCAATATCATGCGTAATAATTTGTATTTTAGAATTTTAAGGAATTTCAAATTTCATTGCATAAGGCCGCCGAGTCATCGTGATTATAGGTGGGCAGCACAAAAATTCTGGAGTGGTGCAAGATTTTTCAAAGGTCAAAAAAATGGCCTTAAAAATGGTGGCATGGCGAAAAAACACCATTTTTCAACGTTCCTCATCGAGCACTATCCATTGGCATCAAAAATTGCGAAAAAAAAATCGAAAATAAAATTCTGGGGGTATTCGGTCTTCTGGGGTGTGCGTACTTCCTCCCAAATCCACCCACGCCCACATGTGATCATCATGATTCACGGAATTCTGAAGTAGTTCAAAAACTTTTCGCAGCTCTTGTGTAGGTACAGAAATATTGAAAACCCGAATTCTTTATTTTTAGAATAAAGAGATTAATCTTTAAAGCGCGTTGTGCATACAATACTTCCTCGAAATAATGGAGAAAATATGTAAAACCGGATAAGGTCAGGCCCTGGGGTTCACTGCCTTGAGTTTGTTCAATCCACATTCAGCTAAACACTTTTACTTCTGTCGTTCGCTAGACATCAATTTTCGATGTAAGCAAAAGTTGTCATCTACTATATATTAGTGAAAGTGTGTTTGTATGTTTGTTCGGGGCTAGTTCCAGCCCCGTAACAATTGGTGAGCCGGCGTTTTAGCTGGAGATCGACCTACCGGGAGAAGGATCCGTAGTGACATTAAAATTTCACCAACTCCACCCAGTCAACCTGTACAGGGGGAGCGGGAGGCAGCCCTATGCTTAGCATTTTTCGGGACATTGCCGATTTTTCGCAAAATTTCAAAAATGGGACAAAACTCGGTTTACACTATTTTCGGGTCACCGTACTTTGGCCGCTGCATACGTTATAACATAGGATCGGACGCAATATAAACTACGCAGTGCTAAAAGATGGGCAATGCTATAAGATAGGCCATAGAATAAGATACCGTGTGCTACAAGATAGGCAATGCTATACAATAGGATGTGATACAAGATACCCTGTGCTACAGGATAGGCAATGCTTTAAGATAGGACGTGATATAAGACACCCGTACTACAAGATAGGTAATGCTATAAGATAGGACGTGATACAAGATACCCCGTGCTACAAGATAGGCAATGCTATAAGGTAGGACGTAGTATAAGATACCCCGTGCTACAAGATAGGCAATTCTATAAGATAGGATGGGATAGAAGATACCCTGTGCTACAAGATACGCAATGCTATAAGGTAGGTGTGATTTAAGATACCCCGTGCTACAAGATAGGCAATTCTATAAGATAGGATGGGATAGAAGATACCCTGTGCTACAAGATACGCAATGCTATAAGGTAGGTGTGATTTAAGATACCCCGTGCTACAAGATAGGCAATGGTATAAGATAGGACGTAGTATAAGATACCCGATGCTACAAGATGAGCAATGCTATAAGATAGCATGTTATATAACTTACCCCGTGCTACAAGATAGGCAATGCTATACGATAGGACATGATATAAGATACCCTGTGCTACAATGTAGGCAATGCTATGAGATAGGATGGGATATAAGATACCCTGTGTTACAAGATAGGCAATGCCATAAGATAGGTGTGATATAGATACCCTGTCTGTGTCATAACATGCAGTGATATAAGATAGGAGATACCATCTGCTATAACATATGAGTGATATGAAATATCACATGATATATGACACCCATTGCTACAACAAACAAGAAATTTTTAAAACATCAAAAATATGGTTTGACCAAAAAAATTTTCCAAAACATCCAGAAACATCAAAAATATGGGTTTGATCAAAAAAATTTCCAAAACATCCCAGAACATCAAAAATATGATTTTGGCTGAAGAATTTTCGAAACCAATATGTAACGTCAAAAATATGAATTCGATCAAAAAAATGGTTGACAAAAGACATTTAAAAAAGATCCAAAAAATAAAACATGGTTTTTACCAACAACTTTTTTAGAAATATCCCAAAAACATCAAAAATCCCGAAAAATGAAAAATACAAGAGACATCTCAATCCCATACAGCTAGGCCTAAGTTCAGTCCAGGCAACGCCGGGCAGCTCAGCTAGTATTGTTATAATTGCATTGGTCTGATTCTGATGTAATGATCGTAAGTCGGCTTACAGTTGATAAAAATAATTGTCATTTATGCCCAAACTTGTGTGAAACAGACTGTTTACGGACAATAGCTTACTATAGTCTGTTTCACATAACTTCGTGCATAAATTCTAAGAATTTTCAACGACAGTAAGCCGAGGGTTACGATAATTATATATCAGATCAATGCTCTATGTAATTTCAATCTGTCAGCTTATTGTCGGAGATAGTTTTAAAATTTATGAACGAAGTTGTGTGAAAGAGACTATAAGTAAACTCTGAGTGATGGGCACACATGGGCGTGGGGGGTTTGGGAGGTATGCACCCCAAGAAGTTGAAATACCCCCCCCCCCAGAAATCAAAATACCCCCCCCAGAATTCAAATATTGAAAGTTTTTTGCTTTTTTAGCGATTTTTTGATGCCATTGGATGAGTGCTCGATGAGAAACGTCGAAAAATGGTGCTTTTTTCGCCGTACGACCACTTTTAAGACCATTTTTTGACCTTTGAACATTTTTTCACCCACCTATCCCCAGAATTTCGGTGCTGCCCACCTATGGTGATGGGGTGTGCAACCATACATGGGCAGCAAGAAAATTCTGGAGGGAATGAAATCACCAAAACTTGCCAAAAATGCTACTAAAAATAGAATTCTGGAGGGGACTACAGTAATCTACAGGGGTTTCCAACTTCTGGAGGGAATGTTTACCCCCCCCGCCCTTCCCCTCACGCCCATGTGTGGAAGCGACGAACGGATTGAGCTGAGAGATTAGCATTTTATTTTATTAGCTCTAATATATATCCACAAGCAATCTGGTGTCGGCACTTGACAACTTCAATGAGGTATCCTGTTTGCATGGCAAGATCACGGCAAAAAATGGGTAGGTAGCATACGTGGGCAGCAAGAAAATTCTGGGGGGTGCAAGATTTTTTGAAAGTCAAAAAATGGTCTTAAAAATGGTGTATGGCGATAAAAACGCCATTTTTCGACGTTTCTCATCAAGCACTATCCATTGGCATCAAAAAATTGCGAAAAAAACAAAAAAATTTTTCAAAAATTGAATTCCGGGGGGGTATTTTGATTTCTGGGGGGGTATTTTGGTTTCTGGGGGGTGCATACCCCCCAAACCCCCCACGCCCAGGTGTGGTAGGTAGGTACCTAATCATATTCGCGTTTATCGAACATGAAATACTAATGGGTACGGTCAACCAGCCAGTTCGAACTGCTTAAAAACTTTTTATCGGGATTTGAACACACAAGTCATCCGAATACCTACCTGCTTGGGGTTGGGCTCTGCCAAAATGGCTGATGGACCATTAAATAAATGAATTACATGAATAAATTATTTTTTTAAATAATGAAGCAAATAAACCATAAAACCAACTGTATTCATTCATAATTTTCAAATTCTAAAATAAAAGCTAAAAAAGTAATATTACAAGAATTTACGCGTATTGCCGTGATATCGATTTCTCGGCAAAAGGAAGAAAAGAGCACTATCGAAGATTTCAAAAAATACTTCTGACGTGTAACGAGCATACATGGGCAGCAATAAAATTCTGAGGGGTCCGATGAGGCCAAATTGCTAAAAATAGTACCAAAAATTCAATTCTGGGGGTCTACGTATTTGGAAGGAGGTTATTCAGATTATGGGTGGGGTCCAGACCACACGTAGGCATGGGAGTTCGGGGGTATGCAACTCCAAGAAGGCCGAATGCCCCCAAACCGGAAGCCGCCAGAATTCAATTTTTGAAATTTTTTTGTTTTTTTTCGCGATTTTTTGACGACAATGGTTAGTGCTCGATGAGAAACGTTGAAAACCGTAATTTTTTTAAGATAATTTTTTGACCTCCAAAAATCTCGCACCCCCTTTCCCAGAATTTTGGTGCTTCTTACCTATGGTTCACCAGACCACACATGGACGCGGGGTCTGGTGGTTTACTTACAATCTCCACAGAAATTGAAAACCCCCAAAAATTATTGTAGACCCCCAGAATTCTAATTTTTGGCGATTTTTGGCGGTTTCACCCAACCCGACCCCGCAAAATTTTCTTGATGCCCATGTATGGTTCAGACCCCCAGGCACCTACGTCCATGTGTGGTAACAGCGTTTTCGCGTCTAAATTAATTCAGAAGAATTTTGGTGTCTAACCCCAACGTGCAACGTGTTAACTAAGAATATCTGGAGGTTGCGTCTTAAATCGCGCTTTTCTCTATATACATACATTCGGTGATATGCTCTCTTAAAAATTTTAAATAGCTAACACTCAGTGTCTCACACTTCACAAGACTCTTTGCAGAAAATGTTGAAAGTTGATCAAAACTTGCGAAATGATTTTTAGGCAAATGCGATGTCCTGCTCACATAAAACTCGTCCGATGCCATACTTGCGTAAGATAATATGGGAGATTCCTTTCTCAAATCTGTGAGATTAATTTCTGGAGTAATTCCTGAAAAGGATTTCTCGACATTCTCGCGAAGTTGCCTCTCTCTCTATGCTATATAAAATAATTATCAACGGTGTCGACCTCTGCGTGGTGTGAGGAAACAAACTGGAAAACTTATGATTTAAATACCCAAATTTGAAAAATTGAGAAATCGATTCTTCAAAGTTATTTATTATTAATTGATATTCAATTAAATGTAGTCTGTTTCACACAACTTCGCTCATTAATTTCAAAACTATGTCCGACAACAAGTTGACTGAGTGCGATTATACTTCTTAAAATTTATGCACGGAGTTATGTGAAACAGACTGTAATTGATTTGAATTGTGGAAATAAAATCCTACTTTATTGCATTGTCGCTCGCATTACGGGGCCACACTTCGATGGATTGCTCGCAATCTCCATTTTCATCCATTTTTAAAAAATAGTCGCCTGTAAGTTTGAGCTGAATAATGTGATCTTTTTCTGCCTGGTGAAATACATATGTAAATATGTATGTATGTAGCGATTAAAAGAAATGTAAGTGTCTGCAGCTAAATGAAATGTATCTACGTTACATATAAAAGAAGCGAGATAAGTATAGAATATTTGTACAAGGAAGTAAACTAAGACATCTCCATTTTTTGGCGGAAAACACTATATTATATAATATTATAACACTATATTATAAAACACTATATTATATAATCTTACACTACATAAACACTAAAACACTATATAAATTTATTTATGCGTACATATCAAATATCAGTGCTTAAAACTCTATCTATTCGTATTCGTATGCATATTGGATTCAAATGATTTTGCATCGTTAGACCCGCTATTTTGGTAGACCAAGTGGCTCTTTATAATAAGGCATTTAGCTGTGGGGGATTGGGGAACCAGTTACTCTAAAAATCATTCTCAAAGTACGATTATTTTCATAAGGGTCCCTAAAAGGAAAAAATTGAAATTTCTTTGAGTGTATTTTAAAGACCACTAAAATAGATTTTAGCATAGTTTTGAGTTGATAGGCTCAAAGTTTACGGGCGCTTCGCCGAATTTATTGTTTTTTTTGCATCACTTTTGTCCTCCAAAAACTCCAAATTTGTGTAATCATGGTAAACATGTCAAAATTTTGCGGCGCTTCAGCGGATTTCTTTTCTATATTGCTTTTCTTTGCACACCAGAATGGAATACCAAAATAAGTTAAATGCTGAGAAGTCATTTATGTGGCCATTTTATGCGATATTCTTTTTGAAGACTTTGGAATCGAAATCGATTTTTTCAATGTTCTTTATTTTTTCTTTCCTAATATGTAGGGCTCGCTGAGAAACACTCAAAAACATCATTATTTTTATCTATCATATGAGTAGTTGCTGAGATATGTTATACCTACGTAGGTGTCCGTTTACAATACATTGTCGCAGAGGCCTATCAGTAAAAACCTCGATAGGTCAACTAAAAAAATCTCATAAGACCCAACGAAAAAACATCGTCAGATCTACTGTCTCAGTAGACCCACTGTAAAAAATCTCTTTAGAACCTAGAACCACTGCATCGGTTCGGTAGACCCCTCCCCGAAGAATGACTCAAATGACTTAAAGAAAAATCTCGCTAGACTCACTGTAGCCGCTTGAACCGCCTACCTGAATCAATTTCATTTTGAATTCTGAATAGAATGGTTCATGCTTGTTTTTCCGTTTTCGACCTTCAGTAGTGAAATTAACCAATTTTTCGATTACTAGCCATGAGAAATACAATAATTAATCAAGGACGCAAAGCGCCCGAAAATCGTGTCATTTTTTATTGTGCTCGTCAAGGATTTATAATTTTTCTTCTTAGGAAGTTCCTTGTGAAAAATACTCTTAATGTCAAAATTTTGGGGGCCTGGTTCTCCAATCTCCTTCACCACACACAATTACGTTCCTAATCATATCTAAATAAGCCTTTTGTCATTCTCTAGAAATTATAACCTGGTTTTGGTTTTCTTCAAGTTAATCTATGCCCAATTAACTATACTACTATTTATTGTCAAGCCGATTCCCCGCATGTTCTATTCAGCATCAGTTCAAGTTTCTATGTGCATCATAATGCTTTCACATTGCCTCGAAGTATTGTCTCGTGAATTTTTGTATTTACGTTCATCTAGTGTAGCAATGAGTACTTTGAAGTTGTATTATTTGCGCGCAAAGTCGTACTTAATTACTTATTCGTATGGAAGAAAAATTTTAAAAATCAAGATCTCACTTCAAATGACCAGTAGCATTTCATTTGTGCCAGCAGAGGTAATGGATAATTACGCGAGTTGAAATCGAACCACGTTCTATTAAGCATAATTTTTCCCCCACACGATCTTGCTTCAAAAGCGTTTAATACAATGAACGCAATTGTGAATTTAATCATAAATATTTTACTCTTTGATAAAGCGGCGTCCGATTCATTCCAGTTCGAGTCGCATTCTTGCCCGGAGAATCCGTCAAAGCACAAACATTTTTCAGGGTCTCTCGGGTTGACGATTCCATTCTTGCAGTGGGCCAATTTAATAGCTAAAAATATCTAGTAAATGAAAAAATAAGTACACAACATTAATAACCTTTAAATTTTCAAATAGGCCGAATATGGGTTGGAAATTTAGCCTATAATATTTAAAATTCATGAGCTCCGGCATGCGAGTATGTAAATATTTAGCACTTTTCAGACCTTTTCCGTTAATAAATAAGAAATGCGTCCTGAGCCAAAATGCGTCTCGACCATGCAGCAGCAACCGAATTCTGGGGGTCTGGGTGGTGTAAAGCTGGCAAAAATCCCAAAAAACATGCCAAAATTAAATACTGGGGTCTATCGATTTTTGGGGGTCTACCCAATCCAGGGAGTCAAAACTCCCCCAAACCCCCTCCTCCACGTCCAAGTGTGGTCTGTACTTCTGTTGATTGCAGCATTGGCTGCTGCGCTGTCAATTAATTATTTAGAACATCGATGACAATGTGTTCTTACCGCATTCAGGTCAAATTTATGGTTTTTCTTTAGCAGATAATTTAGAAACATGAATATGCGCAAAACACTAGAAATTTGGTCATTCATGCCAATTAAAATCGAATTTCGTGTCCTTGTGAAAGACCGAACGAACGGAAAATTGTCAAACACGGCGGAAAGTAATTTTCACGTCTTTACCAATGTCCAGCAAGCGTTTTTTTCAACGGTCGAATAGTAGGCTTCACTCAAGTTTGGGCGTAAGTTTTAAAAACCACCTCCGACAACAAGTCGACAGATTGCGATTATAGCATTGATCTAATATATAATTATCGTAATCCGCGGCTTACTGCCGATGAAAATTCCTAAAATTTATGCCCAAACTTATGTGAAACAGACCGTAGCTGATTCCAGCTTCTAGACATAATGCTGGATTTTCACAATAAAAATAACAATAATTTGGCGCAGAGCACCTGAAAGTGTTGATGTCTTGCCTTTTTGAACTCTATTTTTGGCACAATTTGCATTACAACTTACCGGTTTCTAAAAAAGTTTCTCAAGAGTATACGTCATCTTGTTGGCAATCAAATTCATTATTTCATCATTTTCAATCTGTATTTCCTCATGAGATGTCGAAAAAGTTAAAGACGAGCAATCGTACATATGCGTTAAGTGCATTCAGTGCGACCTAGATTTTCTTGCGCCTCATGTTTCTCTGGGACCAACTTTCACCATGAAAAATAAGAAAAAATTTCGGCGGGGGCACAAATTTCCTCTGTGCTTTTCTCCCAGCTATGCCATCAGTTTTTGCCTGGCATGCATAGGTGGGCGGCACCATAAGTCTGAGGGGTGCAACGTTTTTCAGAGGTCGAAAAATAGCCTTAAAAATGGTGGTATGGCGAAAAAACACTATTTTTTAACGTTTCTCATTGATCAACAAATTGCGAAAAAACGAAAAAAATTTAAAAAAATTGAATTCAGAGGGTATTTAGGTTTCTGAGGGGGTGGCATTTTGTTTCTGGGGAGTGCATACCCCAACCCCCACGCTCAGGTGTGCTGACATGTACCTGTATCGGAATCGAATCAAGAAATTCATTCAGAATTACATGAAACTACGATAACTTGTATTTGCTCCTAAATCTTACAAGTATCTACGAGTAGGATTGAAATCTTTTTCAAACCATACTGCTTTCAGGCAATGACCTTGTAACGACTTGCAGCGACTTACTCGAACAGATTGATGAAGACCACACATGGGCGTGGGGGAAGTTTAAAAAAACCCTGCAAAATACTGTAAACCCCCATAATTCTATTTTTAGTAACATTTTTGGCAATTTTTGGCAATTTTTGACGTTAAAACATTAATAGCAGAAGCCCGAGATATTCGACGTTGTTAGTGTTCACAGTAAACGGAACGTGCGAAAGACCGAAATTCTATGGATATTTAAATTTTCAAAGTCAAAACATCAAAAAATAATATTTTCCTATGCGTTTCTTCTCAGGTTTTATTAACTGACATAAAAAGTCATAAATAAGAAATTAAAACCGTGGAGTTTTGGAGCCGTGGTCAATTTGATTAAGCAAGCGTGTACGTGCGAGGTACACCTTTACATACGTGCAGACATAAGACTAGCTAAAATGAAGTGAGCTCGGTCCTAAAATTATCAGAAATTAGATAAAATCCATAAATCCTTATAGAATCAGAGAGCTGCTGTACATCTATAAATAAATCAGAGACAAGTAAACTAGAAAAATCTGCCATATTGAATTCAATTAGAAAGTGGAATTCATAGCTATGGCAAACCTCGAACAACAGCATTAAATTTGTGCTTGGCGTGTTGACGTTCGTCTGTTGACATGTTGTTTGATTTGAATGTAATGGTCATATTGGAACCTGTTGAGATGATACCGCTCTCAGGGACATTCGTCATATGATTCCAGTCAGCATTACAGCCGCAAATTCTTGAAAAATTGCAACAGATTATAATTAAACTATGGACTATGGAAGGAAATGTACTCGTAGGTACATATGTTCCCATTTGCTCTTGAGTTGTATTGCGTGAGGTTAAGAGCGGTTCTACAGTCTGTTTCACATAAGTTCGGTCATAAATTTTAAAACTATCTCCGGCAATAAGCTGATAGATTGCGATTATAGCATTGATCTGATATAGAATTATCGTATCCCTCGGCTTTCTGTCGATTGAAATTCTTAAAATTTATGCACGAAGTTATGTGAAACAGACTAAATTATTAATTGCAAAACGCGTGACCTTGACCCAGTGCATTAGCTTCTCAAGAATAATGCTTCAGTACGCTGAATAAAGGGAAGTCAGCGATTGGATTTGAACCGTCTGGTGCATTGAGAAAAATCAATCAATCAATTTTTTCCAGAGAAATTGCTCTCTTACTTTCATGAATTCCAAGACGGTCAAGTTAAACATATGTGTACGTACCCAGAAATTCAAAAAAAACGATTCAGCAAATTGAATTTTTTACAACAAAGACACCGTGCGGAAGTGCAATTTGCTTGCTTTCCGATATTGATGGAAAGCTTTTTAATTAAGATTGAGATGTTAATTGTTTGCGAAATACTTATATGAATTTAAGTCATTGTGAAAATGCGACTGTATTCAATAATCAAGATAAACAGTCGTGAATGATGTACATACATAATTATATTATTTTACTTTGATCTATGTAGTTAGTTTTTACAGTTATGATCCTTTTTATTTTCGCTTTTATAATTATTATAAGATTTGTGGCGTAAAAGCCGCTGCGATATAACTTTTTAAAATAATGAAGTTAATCTCGTGTGCTATACCATGTCATACCAAAGCATACCATTCCACTTCATACCATAGCATACCATACCACGCTATACCATTCTTGTTCATGCCATTTCTTATTCAGTACAGATGGACCATTTTTCATTCAGTGCAAAAAGTATTCATTATTTCCAACATCAATCTATTAAATATTAGTATTCATAATTAAACAACTCATTTTAATATCTTAAATTATTTTCATAGAACTTTTATGAACCTAACTTCACCTTGAAGAGTAGTAGCTTTGAGTTTACGCATCGTTGATCGCGAAGTCGATCTCACTTACCGAATAAAAATATTGCGACCCGCAAAGAACAACTAAGTTCGAGAGTCAGAATCGAGCTATTGCATCTAATAATCTTCAATATCATAAAAAAGTTCGAGGTAATCGCGAGATAGTGTTTAACCTAACATATTGCGGACCCCTGAGAGTTTCGCAATTGTTTCTAGATTATTTGCCAAAATTTTAGACTTATCTCAGAATACATTTTAGAAGTCAAATGCATTATTAAAGCATGTTATGGCTTCATCATATTGCACTATCTTGCACGAAAGTGCTTTATCTGTTGTGATCTTTAAAGGATTGCAGAACTCGCCCTTTTAGAGCTACATCCACACATGGGCTTGTGGGATTTAGGGTATACAACCCCGCAGAAGTTAAACCCTCCGCAGATTACTGACGACCCCCAGAATTATATTTCTAGTAACATTTTTTTGGCAATTTTTGACGATTCCACCCCCCCCAGAATTTTTTTGCTGCTCATGTATGGACATCTGTGAAAATTTTAATTCTATATCTACGAAATTCACTTAGATTTGCAAAAGTGACAAAACCTAATCACAGGGTACTTACTTAATACTTAGTTCAGCTGTGTCGCCGTAAAAAATTTGCAGGTAATCGATGCATGATTTCGGAAGATCGTAATAATCTAAAAACTTGAACTGAAGCACCGAGCTATTAGGCGCCTGAAAAATTTTAAAAGAACATGTGTCTAAGAAAATACTGTCAAAACAATTATATTTTTACAAATAATTTATTTTTCAGTTAGCACCACTATTAGTGCGAAAAACGTTCACGGACGAGATGATAAGATGCTTATATAGTTAATATACAAATCAAATCATAATACAATACTAATAATAAAACTGGAACTATGCCACAAACGTTGCCGTGACTTATTACCTCAAAAAACCAGGTGATTTCAATTCCAGGTAGAAACAACTTATCGAGGTCGGCAGAAGTAACAAGAAATTCTTCTCCAATTTTCAGCGGCCGACGCAATTCTTTGTGAGCATACAATTCAGAAAGCAGACCGTAACCTTAAAATAATTATAATAATTCTTCAGTTAGATACATACACAATAATAATACACGATAATAATAAAATGTTTAACATAAATATTTACTTATTACTATGTATTAATATTATCAATATTAATATTATACAAGCACAATAATATCTATAACGCATATACAATACTGTATGTGCATAAAGTTATCTAGAATTTTTTGACAGTTGCGGAACCTCAAATATCCACAATATTGTCAGAAACCATCCGAAAAATCAGTGAATTACGCCTTTAGTAGCTGTTTTGCCACCTTTTCATAGACAGAATCGTTCGTGATCCGAAAAAGTCAATAATTTTTTAAATTTTTTAAGAAAACGTGCAAAATTAGTGAAAAATTGGATAAAAGCGCCGAACAAATACTGGTAAGATAATTAAGAACTAGAAATCATTTTTCAGTACATAAACTACTCTTCTAATGTAAAAATAAAGTTTTTAGAGGGCCAATAAAGTCCGTAAATGTCATTAAAGGAGTACTACCCGGCGCTTGAAAAATCATAATAAAAATAACTAAAATCATTTCTTTATTGCGCCCAAATATTTTTTGACGACAGCGGGAGGGGGCGGCCACCCTCCCCCTGCCTCTTCTAAATCTGCGCCTGATCAAAAGTGCGACTGTTAGTATACAAACGTTTAAACATAAGTATTACCTATGAAAGTTCGAATGATTAAAGTGTATTGGCAGTCGGTCGACATACTTACAATTGTTTGAACCTTCCAAATCGCTGGAGAAAGTTGATAAATTAAAGCAAAGTATAAAATGAGCACGTTTCAAAATATTATAATAGTAATGTGACGGCCAAGCAGACATTTGTCATTCACATGCAATTCTAATTTATATTTTACCTCAATGGACAATATAAAAACAGATAAAAGTGTCAATTTTCGGTGTTTTTGACCTGCGGGAGCATGCAGAAACGAAATTGTAGTCCAAAAAAATTCAAATGTAGGTATTTGAAGCTTAGACGAACTATGTAGATCTTATTTTCAAGATTTTGCGGAAAAATTAGAAATGCTGAAAAAACAAGCAGTGACGTAGTGAAAACGAATCTTGATTAAAGAACTAATTTCAAAAAAATAATTGCGAGTATTGAAGAAAGCAATACATTCATGGCAGTAAATCAGATATATGTAACTGAATTGAGAAATAATAATGATAAATGTCAAAACTGCGACACGCTTTGTCAAGTTATATAATAAAACTTTGTTGCATAACGTCACAAGATATACTCAGATGACATGAGACGACTGGTCGTTTTCATATCATATCAGATCCAGTGGTGCAGTGCAACAATCGGATAACGAAAATCACGACAATCATGCCTCTTTTGTTTATTCAGCCACATCGACTATGCGACGCCTCAGTGCCCAATCACAGGGCTTTATAGTATTAAAGTAAGCTTAGTGAGACTGCTCAGTTAGCTATGTTTATGCTTGTGCCGACACACAACGCGTTCGTGCAAAACGATTGCTTTAGTGATTTTTGATACCAATTTTAAAGTAATATAAAAGAGACGGGATCTAGTACACAATTTACCCCCAGCGTTTTTAGCCGATCCATATAAGCTACAGTAACCAAACTTTACAAGGAGATAACTGTAAGCCTATTGTACTAATCTGGCAAAATTGATTAACTTACGGTGTAAACTTACTGATTTAAAAAATTAAAAAACACTTACTTTACTTTACTTTAAACTTACTTTTTTTAAATTTACTTTTTTTAATGTAGGATCTTGATTGAGTGACAAAAACCTGCTTTGTTTGAAAAAATCGTTTATAATTTTTAGATGCCGTTAGTACGTTGTAAACTGTGAGTGTAAAGCAGTAAGTTTACACCGTAAGTTAATCAATTTTGCCAGATTAGTACAATAGGCTTATAGCTATCTCCTTGTAAAGTTTGGTTACTGTAGCTTATGTGGATCGGCTAAAAAAACGCTGGAGGGTAAATTGTATACTAGATCAAGAGACGGTCGGGCCGGGCAGACTTCTACAGACCTGAAGGTTTCTGTTATCGGAATTTACAGATTTCAAACTTTGATTTGAAAAAATTGAAAATAAAAAAAAAATTTTAAATTTTACAAATTCACAATTTCATATGAAAGTTGAATTTTTATCTTGTCATATTTTTACAGCAATGCTGAAATTATCAGGTTTATATTGTTAGCAGGGATCATTTGATTTTTGCGGTTTAAATTGAACAAAAATGTTTGAAAATCGAGTACAATGAGTAATAGAAATTTATATAATACATATAATTAAATATACAAAGTAAATAATATCATAACACATATCTCGAATGATAGCTTCATTCAAATAGTGGATCAGATATCTCGAAATGAGTGACACTCTAGCACGCCTATCAGTAAGCTGTGTAAACGTAATAGGACGCTAGCTTTATTTCTTAATTAAACAAAAACATCGCAGCTCTCTTAGTTATGCGCCTCTCAAGCGATCTAGCTTACAGAAAAACGGTAATGACGTACGCGTACAACGCCGACTCAATCTCAATGTCGCTAAAGCTACGGGATTAAGGCTAAAGAAATGCATCACGTTTGCACATGGATCTAAGACCCTTCTACACTAGACTGCAACCAATCCCATCGTCCAATCCCATCGCCCCAGCCCATTCGTTATTTGTTTTGTCCATTTCGTTTTGTGCCTGATGACATGTCAACTTTTTCTAGTATTTAAGTTTGTGTTTTTACAATAAAACGGCATAGCGTCTCACTTTTGCTCGACTTGCTAACTTTTAACTCACACATTCGTCTAAGTACGTTCCAGCCGATCGTCCCATACATGAAACCTCTATTTTCCTGGTAGATACATTCACTTACGCAATACCTTAATGTGTGTACTTGTTTAGCATTTTGGATTTTATCGGTAGCAAACATACAGTCATACTTGGGCATAATAGGCTTGGTGTCGAGGCAAGTCAATCATTTTTTGAAAAAAGAAATTTGACAGGATAGGTGTTTCCCGGGCATTCTTTGTGCCTAGAATTTAATAACAGAGCAAGAGGCTCGTTGTGCAATAATTTATAAAATAGGTGGAGATAAATAATGGATTAATGAATCTGCTCAGTCCATAAAAATGTAAAAATATTCAGCGCTGTGCAGTAAATATATAGCAATGAAAAATGCTCCGATGGAACAAAAAAGATGAATATACTTGGAATTGTGGATTATTATGGATGTAAAAGGAGGGGACTAGGAAAAATCTACCTAAAGTCGGAAAATCTGCTAAAAATCACACTTTCTCTAAGCAACGCAAAAAAATCGATGTATATTCTGCGGCCAACAGATTAAAATAAATATTCAACCATAACAATGATTGAAACAGCAGCACGTTAGCTATGCAGTAGCTATGGGAAATGATATTAAGTAAACTAACAGTCTTCCAAGCCAATTGAATGAAATAGCAAACATCGAAGACAATTGAAGACATGGTTGGTTTAAAACAGTAGGAAACGCGTAAGTTGACTTGAAACAGACTAAATGTAGATACACTAGCATGCCCGAAACGATTGTGTGCACTAATCAATCGGCTCCTGCTTTGCTTGCTATAATGCTCATAACAAAATAAAACAACTTTAAATACAATACCTCTTAGTTTTCTATCAATCAGGTGCCAGCAATTTAAAAAAGTAATCTTGATAGATTACGTTTATAGCACTCTTATCTGAAACTTCGAACATTATTTAAAAAAGACACTTTTTTAGAGGCCGCAGAATATACATCGATTTTTTGCGTTGCTTAGAGAAAGTGTGATTTTTAGCAGATTTTCCGACTTTAGGTAGATTTTTCCTAGTCCCCTCCTTTTACATCCATAATAATCCACAATTCCAAGTATATTCATCTTTTTGTTCCATCGGAGCATTTTTCTTTGCTAGTACACTACTTTTAATTAGCGTGATTTCAGTACATCAGTCAGTAAACACAATCAGTAATATGCCACAATAATGACAACAGTCCAAGAACGCGGAAAACAATATTGCTCTTAACATCAGCATTATCCATTTTAAACAGGACAACCTTATTGACACCATCCATTTTCAAATTAAAACTCCATCAAGTTATTTCTTCTTAATGTGCAGTTCACTTATAATCAAGCACAAATATTTAACCAACGAATTCACATAGCAAATCCTCACTCAATCAATACACAAGCGCAATGTGTTGTGACTTTTGAAATTGAAAACACCCAATTTTCAATTTTCAAATTGAAAATTGGATCAATTTTCAAATTGAAAATTGGGTGTTTGAATTTGCGATAAAGAAAATAATCAAAAGATAGTCACTTGGTTTATTTAAGCCGAGTAATAAAATAACGACCGTCCACCAATTCCAAACTAAACGCGACTAATCTGATCACTATGAAAAAGTTCTGAAAAATGAGCTTGCTAAGCGAGAGTTGTAAACCAAGAGAAACTTAAAGTTAAAACCTACCATTAAATTATTAAGAGACTTGTAAAAGATTTTAAACTTTAAGAAAATGGAAAAGGCAGGATGTTGGTAAATTAGAAGGCAAAGTTTTCCGGCAAAAATTCAAAAACTTCACGCAAATATCAAATGTAAGGAACACTAACGCTTTGATTTGGTAGTAAAATAAATTTGTAGTATAGACTACATATTAACAACAAATGAATAGTGCAAACTTTACACAACTACTAGGTGTAGAGAATACTAACAGTTTACGGCTTATTAATGTACATGATTACAATAAAGCTGCATATCTTTGTCGACTTCTGTGCACAGTAGTGTGATTGCTGGTTCATTTTAAACCACTTTTGCAGGCAATTTACATCAATTAAACGATAGCTCTCCATATGCAAGATTTTGTGAAACATATTATAAACACGGCTAAGAAAGATTTAACTTTAATGCAACCCATTTAAGACAAAATTACATCTCTTCAATGATCTAAGGACACTTGAACATAATTTTTAAATCACTTTAGATTACTTTTGAGGGTAAACAAACTCACTTAATTGATGTCTCACATATGAATCCTTGAAAATTTCTTGACTTCAGTTACAAAGTCTCTGCAAGTCTATCAATTAAGGTTAACACGTAACGTAAACTTTACACAAACACATAGCGTAAAGAATATTTTAGTCGGATTCGTAATTTTGATATTGCTCCGATATTTCTTTCAACATTTATGGAAAAATGAGTCTCCATAGTGTTTTAAAGACAATAAACATTAGGTTTAAACCACTTTGCAATACTGCTGAGTGTAAGCAAGCGCGCCCAACTGACGTATATATTTCATTCCCTGTAAATTTTTATATCTCAGGAAAAAATTTCGGTTTTTGCAATGCTCTAGAACAAAGGCTAAATGCATGTAAAAAATTACTCGGATATTATGATCAACATTCATGAAAAAATTATGTCTCTACAATGGTCTGAGGACATATAAACAATGAGTGTAAACTACTTTACATCACTGTTTGATGTAAACAAACGCGCCTACGTGACGTCTCACATTTGATCCTTTGAAAACTTCTAGACTCCAAGAAAAAATTAGGTTTCTGGAATGCTCAAAAACGAAGATAAATACATATGTAGTGTAAACTTCATGTAAACACCTAATGTAGAGAAGATTTTAGTCAGATTCGTAATTTTGATATTGTTCCGATATTACGATTATCATTTACGAAAAAATTAAGTCTACATAATGTTCTATGGGCAAACTAACAATTGGTGTAAACTACTTTACAACACCGTAGAGTGTAAACATATGCGCCAGACTGGCATATCAAATTTGGTTCCTGGTCCATTTCTAGACTTGATAAACGTGTCCCTGACTCGTAACCGGAGAAGCAGGTAGAAAAAACAAGACAGAAACGCATTTTAAACTCCAAATTTTTGACTTTACACTCGCTAAATATTAATGTATAGACAATTTGCTTTGACATGCACCCGATATAAAGCACTTTATTTTTATTCTATTAGACTTATCCCGACTTCTGCGGACGGAGAAAGTGGCGAACAAAAAACGCAACAAAAACGTATTTTCCATCATTTAGAACACTGTAAACTTTAAAATTCCGTACCGAACTCCCCATGGAGTTTAAAGAAATTCGGTTCGGTACAATTTGTAGCTTTTAAATCGTAGTACATTCCTGTGTGCCAAAATTCTGTTGCAAAAATTATTTGGCATGATTTATCAATCAAACTTCGGAAAAAACGTGTTTTTCGCCCATTTTTACCTCTGATTTCGAACTTTACACCCCCATAAATAAATCAATATTGCGTTTTTTTAAATGCGGTTTGCTGCGATGTTTAGCCCCTGTAAGGCACTTTATTAATGCTGTCTTCGATTTGCACTGACTCATAAGCGGAAAAATTTGGCAGAGAAATCTTAGTTAAAATCTGTTTTTTTACACCATCCACTAGAGTGTAAACTTTAAACCCCAGGATCTAACTCACCATAGAGCATAAAAGACTTTGCTTATATGCAGAATGTAGCCCTTGATCCGCTCTACATTTCTGTCAGAAAACATTTTAAAAACCTCATAACCGGAGTTAGTATCGGACATAGGAAGGTTGAAAACTCGACCAAAAAGTGCTTTTTCACCCCCAGATTTTCGCACTCTTTACACTGCCGTTCAATAAATAATGCGAATTTCAAAAAACAAAAAAAGTGTCATCTGTAGAATTTATCCCTCTATTATCCTATTCTGTTCAATCCTTCGAGTCATCAATACTCAGTTGTCCACATGCTGCAGTAAAAAGGTCCCAAAATTTGTCCTATGTTATAACGTTACACAAAAACTTTACACCTTCTTTACACAGTCAATTTTGAGTTTCAAGAAAAACAAAAAAACACGGGCAGCGAATTTTTTTATTATCTTTCTTTTAAAAAAAACCGCACCTTCCAGAAGTGTCCCGTTATAGCTGTAGGGGGTGCCCAGGTGTTGGGGGTACCCAAGTATATTATAGGTACGCGCTAACGCGCTACCTATGATAGTTGGTAGAGTACACATCGAACGCTCTTTTGAGTTTGCACCAATGCGTGTGGCTACTGTTTAACCATGTCCTACCCATCGTTGCCATTTTCAAAATTTCCAACACTGAATTGAGCATGTGAATGAAATTCAAATTGTACCACAGATAAAAATGAAAATGAGAAACATTTAAGAAAGCAAAAAGAAAAGGAAATTAAATATCTTACTCCGTGATAAACAGATGAAAAGATTTGGATGTAGTTGACTTAAGATTGTAACTACGACAGTTACACCGTACGAACATTATTCCGGAAACTCTATTATTAACATCGCGGAGCCACCCTTAGAGATGCGCTAGCTCGAGGTTATGCCTTCAGTTACCATTTTAATCCTATCTTTCATTTCAAAATTCCTTTAGGTACCTACTTGTCCAGGTAAATCAGAGTTATGTATACGTTAAGATCAGTAAATTATTTATTCGAATTGCCGCTGTAAATATCTTGATCTTATGACTTGCTTACAAGTAATTTCAGTCTTTGTGTAATTTGTTTTGATGATGACTAAACATCATGTACTGTAATTAATCATGTGTAATTAGTTAGTCGGAGCCGAGCTGGCAGTCGTGTGCGTTACCGCGTTGGAGCGCTTTTTGTTTTATTTTGTTTGAGCCGGCTTGCAGCCGTGTCGTTGTTATTTTAGCGTAATTAAATTGGAGAAATAATCTCCCGGTGATTACATATATTGAGGGAAGGTCGCGCCGCAACGACGATAAATATTTTATTTTATTTCGACTGAATTTGGAATGTAAATAATGTTATGCCTTATCTCCAACTTATATTGGAAAATTTCTTAACTCTTTCTCAACCCCAAAAGTTGCTAAAATAATACTATTTAATCTTTTTATGATGACTGTCCAGCGTAGAGCTCGCTGTTGTTCGATTCAAGATTTGGAGTGCTACATAAACTAGGAACCAAAAGCTTTTCCGAATTCACTCAGTGGTTTGAAAATTAGTTAAAATATCAACTTAAGGAAAGGGTTGAGATAGGTCAACTGACCTCGCGTGTATTCCGGGATTAGGTAGGTACCAGTGCTATAGTCCGTTTCATTTAACTTTGAGGTTTTCGAAAAAGTTTAAAATTACTACAAAAATGATAATATATTTCAATATATTATTATATAATATACATTATAATATATATTATATATATATGTTAATATAATATATTAATATATATATAATATATTAACCCTTTTTAGATAATATATTTCATTGCATTGACGACATTTCAGTGTATTTACTCTAGTTCTTTCGTTTTTTTAATTTGACCAAATTTGTATTGTTTCAATTCCGTCTCTGTCGCAATAAACTAAATTCGAAGTAAATTCGATATGATATTCTGCAATATGTAAAATCATATGGAGACGTATGCCATTGTTAAGTTGCATCACTGCATCAAAATTTGAAATCACTTTTGTAGCCTGATTCTTGCGGGAAAATTTAGAAGAAAACCGCAAAGTTAAATGAAACAGACTATAGGTAGTAGAGCGTAGTTGCTAAGACTCCCGACGAAAAGCGGTCGGCAAGATTAGGACTGAGGGAGTCGAGGCCGTTAGTCACTGAGGGCCGTTGGGTTTCGAGTTGCACTACGCGCTTATAGAATCTGGCCAGCGCTGAGAGCAGTGTAGGTACCTAAGTAACTCTCGCTCCCGCTCAGGTCGATGTATAGATGCTTAGGTCGATGTATAGATGCTTTAGATCGATGTATAGATGCTTAGGTCGATGTATAGATGCTTAGGTCGACGTAAATCCTAGGTAGCGCGTTAGCGCGTACCTATAATATACTTGGGTACCCCCAACACCTGTGCACCATACGTGGGCAGCAGAGAAAATTCTGGGGGGGGTGCAAGATTTTTTTGAAGGTCGAAAAATGGCCTTAAAAATGGTGGTATGGCGATAAAAAACACCATTTTTCGACGTTTCTCATCAAGCACTATCCATTGGCATCAAAAAATTGCGAAAAAAACGAAAAAAATTTTCAAGAATTGAATTCTGGGGGGGTATTTTGATTTCTGGGGGGGTATTTTGGTTTCTGGGGGGTGCATACCCCCCAAACCCCACGCCCAGGTGTGCTGTGCACCCCCCTACAGCTATAACGGGACACTTCTGGAAGGTGCGGTTTTTTTTAAAAGAAAGATAATAAAAAATTCGCTGCCCGTGTTTTTTTGTTTTTCTTGAAACTCAAAACTGACTGTGTAAAGAAGGTGTAAAGTTTTTGTGTAACGGTATAACAGGTCAAATTTTGGGACCTTTTTACTGCGGCATATGGACAACTGAGTCTTGATGACTTGAAGGACTGAACAGGATAGGATAATAGAGGGATGAATTCTACAGATGACACTTTTTTGTTTTTTGAAATTCGCATTAGTTATCGAATGGCAGTGTAAAGAGTGCGAAAATCTGGGGGTGAAAAAGCACTTTTTGGTCGAGTTTTCAACCTGCCTATGTCCGATACTAACTCCGGTTATGAGTTTTTTAAAATGTTTTCTGACAGAAATGTAGAGCGGATTAAGGTCTACATTCTGCATATAAGCAAAGTCTTCTATGCTCTATGGTGAGTTAGATCCTGGGGTTTAAAGTTTACACTCTTGTGGATGGTGTGAAAAAACGGATTTTAACTAAGATTTCTCTGCCAAATTTTTCCGCTTATGAGTCAGTGTAAATCGAAGACAGCATTAATAAAGTGCCTCTCAGGGGCTAAACATCGCAGCAAACCGCATTTGAAAAAACGCAACATTGAGTTATTTATGGGGGTGTAAAGTTCGAAATCAGAGGTAAAAAATTGGCGAAAAAACACGTTTTTTCCTAAGTTTGATTGATAAATCATACCAAATAATTTTTGCAACAGAATTTTGGCACACAGGAATGTACTACGATTTAAAAGCTACAAATTGTACCAAACCGAATTTCTTTAAACTCAATGGGGAGTTCGGTACGGAATTTTAAAGTTTACAGTGTTCTAAATGATGGAAAATACGTTTTTGTTGCGTTTTTGTTCGCCACTTTCTCCGTCCAGAAGTCGGGATAAGTCTAATAGAATAAAAATAAAGTGCTTTATATCGGGTGCATGTCAAAGCAAATTGTCAATACATTAATATTTAGCGAGTGTAAAGTCAAAAATTTGGAGTTTAAAATGCGTTTCTGTCTTGTTTTTTTGCCTGCTTCTCCGGTTACGAGTCAGGGACACGTTTATCATGTCTAGAAATGGACCAGGAACCAAATTTGTTATGCCAGTCTGGCGCATATGTTTACACTCTACGGTGTTGTAAAGTAGTTTACACCAATTGTTAGTTTGCCCATAGAACATTATGTAGACTTAATTTTTTCATAAATATTAATCGTAATATCGGAACAATATCAAAATTACGAATCTGACTAAAATCTTCTTTACACTAGGTGTTTACATGAAGTTTACACTACATATGTATTTATCTTCGTGTTTAAGCATTCCAGAAACCTAATCTTTTCCTGGAGTCTAGAAGTTTTCAAAGGATCAAATGTGAGACGTCACGTAGGCGCGTTTGTTTACATCCAACAGTGATGTAAAGTAGTTTACACTCATTGTTTATATGTCCTCAGACCATTGTAGAGACATAATTTTTTCATGAATGTTGATCATAATATCCGAGTAATTTTTTACACTGCATGTTAGCCTTTGTTCTAGAGCATTGCAAAACCGAAATTTTTCCTGAGATATAAAAATTTACAGGGAATGAAATATATACGTCAGTTGGGCGCGCTTGCTTACACTCAGCAGTATTGCAAATTGGTTTAAACCTAATGTTTATTGTCTTTAAAACATTATGGAGACTCATTTTTCCATAAATGTTGAAAGAAATATCGGAGCAATATCAAAATTACGAATCCGACTAAAATATTCTTTACGCTATGTGTTTGTGTAAAGTTTACGTTACGTGTTAACCTTAATTCGATAGACTTGCAGAGACTTTGTAACTGAAGTCAAGAAATTTTCAAGGATTCATATGTGAGACATCAATTAAGTGAGTTTGTTTACCCTCAAAAGTAATCTAAAGTGATTTAAAAATTATGTTCAAGTGTCCTTAGATCATTGAAGAGATGTAATTTTGTCTTAAATGGGTTGCATTAAAGTTAAATCCTTCTTAGCCGTGTTTATAATATGTTTCACAAAATCTTGCACATGGAGAGCTATCGTTTAATTGATGTAAATTGCCTGCAAAAGTGGTTTAAAATGAACCAGCAATCACTCTACTGTGCACAGAAGTCGACAAAGATATGCAGCTTTATTGTAATCATGTACATTAATAAGCCGTAAACTGTTAGTATTCTCTACACCTAGTAGTTGTGTAAAGTTTGCACTATTCATTTGTTGTTAATATGTAGTCTATACTACAAATTTATTTTACTACCAAATCAAAGCGTTAGTGTCTCTTACATTTGATATTTGCGTGAAGTTTTTGAATTTTTTGCCGAAAAACTTTGTCTTCTAATTTACCAACATCCCGCCTTTTCCATTTTCTTGAAGTTTAAAATCTTTTATAATTCTCTTAATAATTTAATGGTAGGTTTTAACTTTAAGTTTCTCTTGGTTTACAACTCTAGCTTAGCAAGCTCATTTTTCAAAACTTTTTCATAGTGATCAGATTAGTCGCGTTTAGTTTGGAATTGGTGGACGGTCGTTATTTTATTACTCGGCTTAAATAAACCAAGTGACTATCTTTTGATTATTTTCTTTATCGCAAATTCAAACACCCAATTTTCAATTTGAAAATTGACCCAAATTTGAAAATTGATCCAATTTTTAATTTGAAAATTGAAAATTGGGTGTTTTCAATTTCAAAAGTCACAACACATTGTGCTTGTGTATTGATTGAGTGAGGATTTGCAATGTGAATTCGTTGGTTAAATTTTTGTGCTTGATTATAAGTGAACTGCACATTAAGAAGAAATAACTTAATGCAGTTTTAATTTGAAAATGGATGGTGTCAATAAGGTTGTCTTGTTTAAAAAGGATGATGCTGATGTTAAGATCAATATTGTTTTCCGCGTTCTTGGACTGTTGTCATTATTGTGGCATGTTGCTGATTGTATTTACTGACTGATGTACTGAAATCACGCTAATTAAAAGTAGTGTACTAGCAAAGAAAAATGCTCCGATGGAACAAAAAAGATGAATATACTTGGGATTGTGGATTATTATGGATGTAAAAGGAGGGGACTAGGAAAAATCTACCTAAAGTCGGAAAATCTGCTAAAAATCACACTTTCTCTAAGCAACGCAAAAAATCGATGTATATTCTGCGGCCTCTAATAAAGTGTCTTTTTTAAATAATGTTCGAAGTTTCAGATAAGAGTGTATAAACGAAATCTATCAAGGTTACTTTTTTAAATTGCTGGCACCTGATTGATAGAAAACTAAGAGGTATTGTATTTAAAGTTGTTTTATTTTGTTATGAGCATTATAGCAAGCAAAGCAGGAGAAGATTGATTAGTGCACACAATCGTTTCGGGCATGCTAGTGTATCTACATTTAGTCTGTTTCAAGTCAACTTACGCGTTTCCTACTGTTTTAAACCAACCATGTCTTCAATTGTCTTCGATGTTTGCTATTTCATTCAATTGGCTTGGAAGACTGTTAGTTTACTTAATATCATTTCCCATAGCTACTGCATAGCTAACGTGCTGCTGTTTCAATCATTGTTATGGTTGAATATTTATTTTAATGTGTTGGCCGCAGAATATACATCGATTTTTTGCGTTGCTTAGAAAAAGTGTGATTTTTAGCAGATTTTCCGACTTTAGGTAGATTTTTCCTAGTCCCCTCCTTTTACATCCATAATAATCCACAATTCCAAGTATATTCATCTTTTTTGTTCCATCGGAGCATTTTTCTTGCTTTGGGTATCTACATGTGATTCTGCATTCAGCTTTTTGAATCTTTAAATGCTTAGGTCGAGAAGAGGCTAATTAACGAAACCCGTAGCTTTTGTAATATTGACCAAAGACGGATGAATATTTTTTCCGCGCTTTCTTTTGATATGTACTAAGTACTGAGCAAAAAAATCCGCTCTTCTGGAGTTTATTTTTCAGTATTCGGAAAGTACCATATTCTTAAGTTACTCCGTTAAGTCCATTCAATAAGATCGATCAAAAGTCTTATCTTCTAAAACGAAGCAAGTTTCAAACAAAACTACTTAGGAATCGTTTGATCTGCATCTTTCACTGACGTACACATTTCAATTTTGCGTCGTAACCTTAAAATCTTTTTCTCTCGCAATATTTAGGGTGATTGTGTAGAAAAATTCACAAACTGCACAACTTCAGTAATCGCAAAACGACTTTTATAATTCATCCTTTAGTCCCCCTTATTTTAAAAAGGATTTATTTGTTCCCTCAGCCCAAAAAAAAAACAAAATCCTGGATATGGTTCCGCTCCCCTTCGCTTGGCTACGCCACTGACGATGCATGAGAGTGAGACCAGCGGATACGCGATGTTCGCTTGTACACCTCTACAGTAAGAGAGAGAGAGTTTAAGTATTGCTATTGCAATAAATCATACCACTTGGCTCAAACTGTTTAAGCGCGCTTAAATTCAAGCAGTTTTCGCGCGCTTAATCACACTAACTTTTCGCTAGATTCCAATATGAAATTTAATTTCGATAAATTTACACTAAAATTTAGTTTTAGTTCTGCGGATTACTGAACATAATACTAAACTTTCGCGTTACTTCACCGATTTTTTTTAAGGGTGTGTTGAATTAGTAGACACCGGACACGCTTAGTATGTACAAGATAGTCTGATGAAGCAGATTGGTTGATAAATTCAAGTTGTGTTTATGACTAGCATACATTTTGATATGTACTACTTATTGTCTATTTCACACAATTTCAGTCATAAATTTTAAAACTCCAGCAATGAGCTGACAGATTGTGATTATAGCATTGATTTGATATATTATTATCGTAACCCTCGGCTAACTGAATAAAAATTCTTAAAATCTATGCACGAAGTTATGTGAAACAGACTATAGCATACTACATACCTCAAAGTCTGTTTCATTTTTCCTATAGCCTTTTCAGCAAATGTTTTCGGAGGCTACAGTAACCCTTTTTTCTTATTTACTGTAGGTCGCTACTCGCTAGTTCTCACTGTAGCTACGTAGCAAAAAAGAATTTTTCAATAACATTTTTGCGGGCATAATTTATTCTCGTCTTCCAGCAGATCAATCAACTTACAGATAAAAATCCCGCATTCAGTTTAGCCCAAGTTGACACTTTAAACACAATAGCGCCGCGAACTCCCGCCATAGGCGTAGCCAGGGGGGGCATTGAGGGAGCACATGCCCCCCCGAAATTTTTTCAGAAATATTGCTAATTTTTCTGTTGCAATAATTTGTGTCCAGAAAACTGAGTTCAAAAAGGGGCAAAGACGTGTCATAATTTTTCTCCAGCAGCTTTTCAGCAGCCGTACTCGTTATTATTTTATTGTTACATGGATTTACTGAATTCAGAGCATTGAATCAGCTATTTTTAAATTAATCCAGCAACTTCACATCAACTTTAGTAATTTAATGCACTATTTGTTTGCTGATCGAAACTGCAGCATGCTTGTTGAAGCATAAATAGTAGAAAGTGCGAAAATAATTAAGTACCAGTTTGTCTATTCTCTGCTTTGTTTGTCTTTTGTGTACCAGTTTGTCTATTCTTCGCTTTGATTGTCTCTTTCTTTACAAG
Organism: Mermis nigrescens; assembly: GCA_036768485.1. Lineage (NCBI taxonomy): Eukaryota > Metazoa > Nematoda > Enoplea > Mermithida > Mermithidae > Mermis > Mermis nigrescens. The sequence continues at coordinate 14,248,297 of JAVLUZ010000145.1, read as the reverse complement.
GACACATAATCCTATTTCAAATGAAAGGAATGGCCAAATTTTCTTATGTTTTTGCGCATTTCCTCTTTTCTGAACCGCATCTTGTTAATAAGAAGGCCACAAATGGGCCTGAAAACAGTAAGAACAAAATTTTCATTGATACATTTTTTATATCTTATTGGCAGCGATCCGTTGCTGCGTTATGTAATTAGCAGAGGTCAAAGAACGCATTTCAGCTCAGAAATTTTGTGCAATATAGGAGTTCATCACTTTTAAGTGTTTTTGGGCTTGCTTGATTCAGAACCGAGATTTGGCCGATTTTGCGAAAATTTTAACGTTACTATTTAACATTAAAATGCTTTTTACAAAATTTTTGGGACTATGCCCGAGACCTCGCTAGAACGCTTGAGCGCGCCATCCCAGACCCTTGCAACCGTAAAATCTCGTTGTACATGTGCAACGAGATTTTAGGAGAACACGCCGTAGGTAGAAGAGTTGGGAATTTCTAAAAATTACCGCCGTTTCGCGCCGGCATTAATTTGTCTTTTTGTACGATTTAAGCGGTATAAATTGAGTTTAAAGTGCAAAAACGTCGAAATTTTGCGGCGCATGGCGCCCCAGTTACTGTTCTTTCCTTTTGTAAAGCTCTAGCATTGCGTTTAAAAGCCTGAATCACTCAAAATATCTCCAGACAAAGTTAGTAATTCGCAGTTTTCTTGTTAGAAGCTTGAACTGTCAAAATTGTTATGTACAAATTTGATAATTCTTCTGCTCTGTCAGACTATTAGTATTCACAGAGCTACAAAATGTTAAGGGCGGTAAAAAATGATCAAATTTTCGGCACTTTGCGCCACTTTATAATTTCCGAAATGTTTGTGAATAGAAAGGCCGTAAATTCTACATGAAAACGGTAGAAATTCCAAAAATTTTCGGCACTTCGAGCCGCTTTACACTCTTTGTATTTTTGATCGTCAGAAACCCATAAATTACCTAGGCTACATCAGTGTTTTTGTGCATTCAGCAAAGATTTTTCCCGATGTACAAAGACTCTCGGGACCGTCTTTGTACAGGTACGAAAGATTTTTGGGAAGACAAAAATTGCAAAAAAGGTCTAAAATTCGTAAGATTTTCGGCGCATCGCGCCGGAATGAGTAATTGTGAGTATTCATATATATATATATATATATAACAGGCCCGTATCCAGGGGGAAGGGCGGGGGGCCTGCCCCCCCGAAATGGGAAAAAGTTCTTGTTTTTCCCAAGGGTCCCCCAAAGGGAAAAATGAAAAATTGGCGAAGTTGGTCTGAAACACCGCCAAAACAGGTTTTTAGCGTACTTTTGAGCTAGAAAACACAAAATTTTTCGGCGCTTCGCGCCAGATTTATTGTTTATGTAAGGTTTTGTCTTCTAAACCGCTGAAAATCGCTCAAATTTGAGTTAGACATAGAAAGTATGTCAATTTTTTTCTAACGCTTTGCGCCGGATTCATTGTTTAGCTATAGTTTTTGCCTTCTATAGCTCACTCAAAACAGCTCAAATTTGAGTTATGACATGGGAACAGGCCTGTATCCAGGGGGCGGGGGCCTACCCCCCAAAATGGGGAAAAATTTTTGTTTCTCCCAAGGGTCCCCCGAAGGAGAAAATGAATAATTGGCGAAGTGCGTCTGAAACAGCGCCTAAACAGGTTTTTAGCGTACTTTTGAGCAAGTAAACTCAAAATTTTCCGGCGATTCCGCGCCGGATTTATTGTTTACGTATAGTTTTGTCTTCTGAACCGCTAAAAATCGCTCAAATTAGAGTTAGACATAGAGAGCATGTCAATTTTTTCTAGCGCTGTGCGCCGGATTCATTGTTTAGTTATAGTTTTTGCCTTCTAGCTCACTGAAAACAGCTCAAATTTGAGTTATGACATGGGAAACATGAAATTTTTCCGGCGCTTCGCGCCGTATCTATTGCTTATAGTTTTATATTTTTTGTCTTATAGTCCGCTCAAAAACCGCTCAAATTTGAGGTTGATATGCAGAGCATGTCAATTTTTTCGGCGCCCCGCGCTGAATTATTAATTATCCGTATTGTTTTTCTCTGTAAAGCACAAGGATTATGTACAAAGGCAAGAGATAAGAAATAATTCGCCGATTAGGTGATGAGAAATCAGCTTAAATGATAAATTTGCTGTATATCAAAAATGGGATAAAGTGAAAATTTTTTAATTTTTTTGTTGAAATTTTTCTTCGCCATTGTATAGAGACTCGCCGAGATACGCTCAAAACTGTCTTTATTTTCGCTTATCTCCTAATGGTTATCGAGATATCTGGTCTCAAAATTTTCGGCCCCCCCCCCCCCGAAATAAAATCCTGGATACGGGCCTGTATATATATATATACTAGCAAAGAAAAATGCTCCGATGGAACAAAAAAGATGAATATACTTGGAATTGTGGATTATTATGGATGTAAAAGGAGGGGACTAGGAAAAATCTACCTAAAGTCGGAAAATCTGCTAAAAATCACACTTTCTCTAAGCAACGCAAAAAATCGATGTATATTCTGCGGCCAACAGATTAAAATAAATATTCAACCATAACAATGATTGAAACAGCAGCACGTTAGCTATGCAGTAGCTATGGGAAATGATATTAAGTAAACTAACAGTCTTCCAAGCCAATTGAATGAAATAGCAAACATCGAAGACAATTGAAGACATGGTTGGTTTAAAACAGTAGGAAACGCGTAAGTTGACTTGAAACAGACTTAATGTAGATACACTAGCATGCCCGAAACGATTGTGTGCACTAATCAATCGGCTCCTGCTTTGCTTGCTATAATGCTCATAAAATAAAACAACTTTAAATACAATACCTCTTAGTTTTCTATCAATCAGGTGCCAGCAATTTAAAAAAGTAACCTTGATAGATTTCGTTTATACACTCTTATCTGAAACTTCGAACATTATTTAAAAAAGACACTTTTTTAGAGGCCGCAGAATATACATCGATTTTTTGCGTTGCTTAGAGAAAGTGTGATTTTTAGCAGATTTTCCGACTTTAGGTAGATTTTTCCTAGTCCCCTCCTTTTACATCCATAATAATCCACAATTCCAAGTATATTCATCTTTTTTGTTCCATCGGAGCATTTTTCTTTGCTAGTACACTACTTTTTAATTAGCGTGATTTCAGTACATCAGTCAGTAAATACAATCAGTAACATGCCACAATAATGACAACAGTCCAAGAACGCGGAAAACAATATTGATCTTAACATCAGCATTATCCTTTTTAAACAAGACAACCTTATTGACACCATCCATTTTCAAATCAAAACTGCATTAAGTTATTTCTTCTTAATGTGCAGTTCACTTATAATCAAGCACAAAAATTTAACCAACGAATTCACATTGCAAATCCTCACTCAATCAATACACAAGCACAATGTGTTGTGACTTTTGAAATTGAAAACACCCAATTTTCAATTTTCAAATTAAAAATTGGATCAATTTTCAAATTTGGGTCAATTTTCAAATTGAAAATTGGGTGATTTTCATGAAAATTGTGTCGAATAAAGAAAATAATCAAAAGATAGTCACTTGGTTTATTTAAGCCGAGTAATGAAATAACGACCGTCCACCAATTCCAAACTAAACGCGACTAACCTGATCACTATGAAAAAGTTTTGAAAAATGAGCTTGCTAAGCGAGAGTTGTAAACCAAGAGAAACTTAAAGTTAAAACCTACCATTAAATTATTAAGAGAATTATAAAAGATTTTAAACTTCAAGAAAATGGAAAAGGCGGGATGTTGGTAAATAAGAAGGCAAAGTTTTTCGGCAAAAATTCAAAAACTTCACGCAAATATCAAATGTAAGGAACACTAACGCTTTGATTTGGTAGTAAAATAAATTTGTAGTATAGACTACATATTAACAACAAATGAATAGTGCAAACTTTACACAACTACTAGGTGTAGAGAATACTAACAGTTTACGGCTTATTAATGTACATGATTACAATAAAGCTGCATATCTTTGTCGACTTCTGTGCACAGTAGTGTGATTGCTGGTTCATTTTAAACCACTTTTGCAGGCAATTTACATCAATTAAACGATAGCTCTCCATGTGCAAGATTTTGTGAAACATATTATAAACACGGCTAAGAAAGATTTAACTTTAATGCAACCCATTTAAGACAAAATTACATCTCTTCAATGATCTAAGGACACTTGAACATAATTTTTAAATCACTTTAGATTACTTTTTGAGGGTAAACAAACTCACTTAATTGATGTCTCACATATGAATCCTTGAAAATTTCTTGACTTCAGTTACAAAGTCTCTGCAAGTCTATCGAATTAAGGTTAACACGTAACGTAAACTTTACACAAACACATAGCGTAAAGAATATTTTAGTCGGATTCGTAATTTTGATATTGCTCCGATATTTCTTTCAACATTTATGGAAAAATGAGTCTCCATTATGTTTTAAAGACAATAAACATTAGGTTTAAACCACTTTGCAATACTGCTGAGTGTAAGCAAGCGCGCCCAACTGACGTATATATTTCATTCCCTGTAAATTTTTATATCTCAGGAAAAAATTTCGATTTTTGCAATGCTCTAGAACAAAGGCTAACATGCAGTGTAAAAAATTACTCGGATATTATGATCAACATTCATGAAAAAATTATGTCTCTACAATGGTCTGAGGACATATAAACAATGAATGTAAACTACTTTACATCACTGTTGGATGTAAACAAACGCGCACTACGTGACGTCTCACATTTGATCCTTTGAAAACTTCTAGACTCCAGGAAAAAATTAGGTTTCTGGAATGCTCAAAAACGAAGATAAATACATATGTAGTGTAAACTTCATGTAAACACCTAGTGTAAAGAAGATTTTAGTCAGATTCGTAATTTTGATATTGTTCCGATATTACGATTAATATTTATGAAAAAATTAAGTCTACATAATGTTCTATGGGCAAACTAACAATTGGTGTAAACTACTTTACAACACCGTAGAGTGTAAACATATGCGCCAGACTGGCATATCAAATTTGGTTCCTGGTCCATTTCTAGACTTGATAAACGTGTCCCTGACTCGTAACCGGAGAAGCAGGCAGAAAAAACAAGACAGAAACGCATTTTAAACTCCAAATTTTTTGACTTTACACTCGCTAAATATTAATGTATTGACAATTTGCTTTGACATGCACCCGATATAAAGCACTTTATTTTTATTCTATTAGACTTATCCCGACTTCTGGACGGAGAAAGTGGCGAACAAAAAACGCAACAAAAACGTATTTTCCATCATTTAGAACACTGTAAACTACGGAAAGCCAAGAGGCTCAAATGATTAAAAACGTTAAAGAATAGGAGAACAACGTAATTTTTCAAATTAAAGAAAGTTAACGACGTATTATTTCAAACTTGAATCTTCATCAACGTATTTTTTCAAAGAAAGATCAACGTAATTTTTCAAAAAATGAGCCTCCTGGTTTGAAAAAGCGTTAAACAACTTCCAGTATATTCGCTTTACTCAGCAGATAATCGTCGATAACGACGTAAAAATTCAAATATTCGTGTATCTTAACAGTAAAATTCTTGAAAAAGAAAAGTTAAAAATTTCAATATAGTGATCCTCTTGGTTTGAAATTTTGGGTCGTTATAGTCAACTGTTTGAATTTTTACCTTAACCAAATGTATGAAAAAGAACATCGTCCTTTACAATGCATAACGTTTTTAATCATTTGAGCCCCGACAGTAACAACAATTCAAACAACATTAACATAATTTTTCAAAACTCGTTGATTAACGTAATTTTTCAAAACTCGTTGATTAACGTAATTTTTCAAAACTCGTTGATTAACGTAATTTTTCAAAACTCTTTGATTAACGTAATTTTTCAAAACTCGTTGATTAACGTAATTTTTCAAAACTCGTTGATTAACGTAATTTTTCAAAGGACTTTGAAGCGAAAACACTGTTGTAGACACCAATATAGCCTGCTTTCCGATTGTATTATATACTGTAGCTGCTCAAAAAAGCGCAATCAATGAAAACATCAGCGCTACACTTATGTAGATTTTGCAGCGCTGTATAGGGCACTACACAACACTAAACGGCATGCAGTGGGCTTAGGGAAATGCTGATTTAGGGTAACGGTACCTTTGGTAAGACAGGGGTGACCCTAACTGGGGGGTGATCCAGTTATGCAACTAAAACTAAAATATCTTAGGAACCAGCGGACCGATTGAGTTGAAAAATTTGGGTAAGGAACGGATAAGTACTAGCCACACGCGTATGGTACTCTCTAGGATGATTGACTTTAGATGGGTGCTTCCTGAGAGGGGGTGACCCTGAATGAACTAAAAATCAAAATATTTTACGAAACCAGTGTTTGTACCAACTGAGCGGAAATTCCAGATTTAGAACGAATATTTTCTAGTCATGGGTAGAGAATCAATTAGGAGTCCCTTTGAGCCGAGCAGCGTCTTTTAATTCTGTTTGGCCGACCAGACCATGCCCCAGCACCGACCGATCGTGACATCTGGCCGACTAGAATCATTGAAGAAGCCATTTGTGCAGTGAAAACCTGATACAGTAATAAGACTTTTATCGAAAATGGATCGTTTGGAAAGGAATAGACTATAGTAGGAATCCTTTTAAGCCGACCAGATTTTCGAGATATTTTCAGACTGACATCACCACATCGCCGACCGTCCCACCTGGCCGACTGGATCAAAATCTTTGTAACAGAAGATTTATGAGCAGTAGGATCCCTCTAAGCAGACCAGATTTTCGAAATTTTTTGAGAATGACATCGCCGCATCGCCGATCGTCCCGCCTGGCCGACTAGACCCAATGTTATATAACAGACAGCCTATAACTGGTATATTCCCCTTTAAGCCAACCAAATTTTTGAAATTTTGTTTGACCGACTATACCACATCACCGACCATCCCATCTTGCCGACTAGAGTCAAATTTTTCTAATAAAAAATTAATGAGCAGTGGGAATCCTCTAAGCCGACCAGATTTCTGAAATTTTGTTGGATGAAGCCTACCACATCACCGACCGTCCCATCTGACCGACTGGATTAAAATTTTTCTAATAAAAAATTAACGAGCAGTGGGAATCCCTCTGAGCCGACCAGATTTCTGAAATTTTGTTGGATGAAGCCCACCACATCACCGACCGTCCCATCTGGCCGACTAGATTCAAATTTTTGTAACAGAAGATTTATGAGCAGTAGGAATCCCTCGAAGTTGACCAGATTTTCGAAATTTTTTTAGAATGACATCGCCGCATCGCCGACCGTCCTGCCTGGCCGACTAGACCCAATGTTATATAACAGAAAGCCTATAACTGGTATATTCCCCTTTAAGCCAACCAAATTTTTGAAAAGTCGTTTGACCGACTATACCACATTACCGACCATCCCATCTTGCCGACTAGAGTCAAATTTTTCTAATAGAAAATTAATGAGCAGTGGGAATCTTCTAAGCCGACCAGATTTCTGAAATTTTGTTGGATGAAGCCTACCACATCAGCGACCGTCCCATCTGACCGACTGGATTAAAATTTTTCTAATAAAAAATTAACGAGCAGTGGGAATCCTTCTGAGCCGACCAGATTTCTTAAATTTTGTTTGATGGAGTTTACCACATCACCGACCGTCCCATCTGGTCGACTAGATCCAAATTTTTGTAGCAGAAGATTTATGAGCTGTAGGAATCCCTCTAAGCTGACCAGATTTTCGAAATTTTTTAGAATGACATCGCCGCATCGCCGACCGTCCTGCCTGGCCGACTAGACCCAATGTTATATAACAGAAAGCCTATAACTGGTATAGTCCCCTTTTAGCCAACCAGATTTTTGAAATTTTGTTTGACCGACCATACTACATCACCGACCGTCCCATCTGGCCGACTAGATTCAAATTTTCCTAATGAAAAATTAATTAGCAGCGGGAAACCCTCTAAGCCGACCAGATTTCTTAAATTTTGTTGGACGAAGTTTACCTCATCACCGATCGTCCCAACTGGCCGACTAGATCCAAATCTTTGTAACATAAGATTTATGAGCAGTAGGAATCCCTCTAAGCAGACCAGATTTTCGAAATTTTTTAGAATGACATCGCTGCATCGCCGACCGTCCTGCCCGGTCGACTAGACCCAATTTTGTATAATGGAAAACCTATAACTGGTATAGTCCACTTTTATACAGCCAGATTTCTGGAATTTTTTCCGATGAAGTTTACCACATCATTGACCATCCCACCTGACCGACTAGAACCAATTTTATATAACAGAAAGCCTTTAACTGGTATAGTCCCCTTTTAGCCAACCAGATTTTTGGAGTTCTGTTTAACCGACCATACCACATCACTGACCGTTCCATCTGGTCGACTAAATTCAAATTTTTGAAATAGAAAACACATGAGCAGTGGGAATCCCTTTAAGCCGACCAGATTTTTTAATTTTTGTTTGACCGACCATACCACATCACTGACCATCCCATATGGCCGGCTAAATTCAAATTTTTGCAACAGAAAATTTATGAACAATGGGAATCCCTTTAAGCCATCCAGATTTTTAAAATTTTGTTTGACCGGCCATGCCAAATATCATATTTTTAATTTGTTTTTGGACCGACAACACCACATCACTGACCGTGCCATCTGTCCGACTAGACCCAAATTTTTATAAGAGAGCCCTTTAAGCCGACCAGATTCTTAAATGTTTTTCTTCAAAGATTGATTTTTAAGTGATTGGCAATGTTTTTATAAATAATTATGGAATTTTGTGCTCATAAGTCTTCAGATATATTTCTTAATTTTGACATTAAGATTTGGCATGCAATTTTATGTACCGTTGTTTAAAGCACGTCTTATTCCACTTTTTTTATTCCCCTAAAATTCCTATCAAATTAAAACTAACAACTTTTCTCTAATTGCGACGTACAGAGCCAAAGTGACTCAAACTGTAAATGAAGACCAGAAACAATTGGTATCAACTCACGCTTTAAGTCATATTTGCCAAATAAAAACCTATGCTTTCAATCTACTATGAACAAAATAATAACATTAACTATATAGAACTTGCCTTGTGTATAAGGAACATAAGAGGCCATTCTCAGGCTCCGGGATACTTGCAAAATAGGGCTACATTCCCAAAAGGGAGGGATGCCCGTGTTTCCAGAATGAATTACACATATGATATACAGTGCCGCTCAAAAGTTTAAGGCCGCTCTGATTGATTACTCCAAAATCGATTGGGTTTTCAAATCGCTTTTAACTGTGAAACTAAAAGCCTAAATTTCACTTTGAAAAAGTTTCTAGATTAGTTTTCTCCGCTGATTTCAGGAAGTTTAGTCATTTTTAATTATGTTAACTACTGGCTGATTTATTACGGTGAATTCCGCTCCATTTTGCTGGTATTTTGGTCAAAAATCGCGTATATGTTTAAGAATACTAAACTATTCTAAAGAGTGATAGCCGGATGTTTAAAGAAAATTTAATATGTCATACAAAACAAAGATAAGAGACACAAGCAATTAGATTCCTTCACTGATCTTCCTCGGCCCGGGGCGGTCCTCTAAATTGGCCACTGAAGAACTATGTGGTCTAAAGCGAACTTCTTTAAAAATTGGCGTCTGACCGCTCCTGACATGCAGGGTGAATTGTCTATTTATTGTGGACCATTGCTTTTGAGGCAGACAATTGGTCGGCATAGCCGTGCCTAGGGGGTGCGAACTGTGCGGCCGCACAGGTCCGCTAAAATTATGGGCCGCTAAAAAAGTTGTAGCGCCTGCCGTATAGAATTCATTTTTTGGCGGCCCTCTTACAATAATTCGATACATACGTTCAAAAGGATCGATTTTTCGACGTTCTAATGCAAACACAGTCAGTTAAAAATCTTTACTTGCATTTTTAAGAGAACGCTGACTGAGCTATACTTGTTCTCGTTTTTCAGACATATTGTTGATTTTTCTGTTGCAATAATGTTTGTCCAGAAAATTGAGTTCAAAAAGGCTAAAATGTCAAAATTTTCCGGCGCTTTGCACTGAGCCATAGATCAAATGAATTTAAAAGCTTGAATCAGCCGAAATAATCTAGCACTTCACACCACTAGTAATTTAATGCACTATTAGTTCATTGAATGAAAGTGCGCACGCTTGATGAGCATAAAACTAAAAGTGCGAAAATGATTGTGTACCAGTTTGTCTATTCTTTGCTTTTTTGTCTTTCTTTACAAGGACACAATCCTATTTTAAATGAAAGAAATGGCCGAATTTTCTTATGTTTTTGTGCATTTCCTGTTTTCTGAAGTGCATCTTCTTAATAAGAAGGCCACAAATGGGCCTGAAAAGGGTAAGAACAAAAACTTCAATTTATACATTTTTCTATATCTTATTGGCAGCGACCCGTTGCTGCGCTATGTAATTAGCAGAGGTCGAAAAACGCATTTCAGCTCAGAAGTTTTGTGAGATGTAAGAGTTCATCGATTTTGAGTGTTTTTGGGCTCCATTCAGGACCGAAATTCGGCCGTTTTTGCGAAAATTTTAACGTTATTATTTGACATTAAAATGCTTTTTTACAAAATTTGTAGGGACTCTGTCCCGGACCCCGCAGGGAACGCTTGACCGCGCCACCTAAGACCCCCGCAGCATATGTGGGCAGCAACAAAATCCCGGGGTGTAGGTGCAAGGTTTTTAAGAGGTCGAAAAATGGTCTTAAAAATGATGGTATGGCTAAGAAATACCGTTTTCAAGGTTTCTCATTGAGCACTACCCACGAATACCAGCTTTAAAAACATGGGAAGATGATGAATCGCTCAAGTCATGCACATGGACCAGACATGTACACTGAGCTAGAAGTTCTTGCTCGATCAAGTCCAAATAAATTAACTTCGCCACTAGCTACTCTTAAATATCTATCAAATGACTTCCAGGATGTTTTCCCGAACCTTATAATTGATTTCAGAATTTTACTTACAATACCTATTGCTGTGGCCTCAGCAGAACGTTCCTTCTCGGAACTGAAATTAATAAAGACATATTTGCGGTCAACTATGACTGATTCTCGTCTAAGTGCACTAGCGATTATTTCAATTGAAAAGGATTTATCATCTTTGTTAGATTTTTTGCAATTGATTGACCAGTTTGCCGCTCAGAAAGCTAGGCAAGTTATTTTGTAATAAAGCACGTCATCATTCACGAAATAGGTAAATTATTTGAGAAAAAACATACGATACCTACTAAAAATAATGTAGCACAATATTTTGTTAGTAAATTTACAGAAAGATGCTAACTGCGAACATATAGGTACATATGTAAAGGATATACATAAGTGATAATTATGATGCCTATAATACCAGTTTTAAAAATTATGGGGGCCGCCAAAATAAGTTTCGCCCAGGGCCGCTAAACCTCTAAGCACGGCCCTGTTGGTCGGTGTCTTTGCTGTATAATTGGATCGTCATAAAAAGTCTTTCTGCGATCGAGTTTAACAGAAAAAACGTATTGATTTTTGCTCGAAATTTCGTTTTGGACTTTCCTCGATTGTTCAAAGGTTTCTTTTTCTCGGAGAGTCATATTTGATTATTTGACTTCGAGATTAAGGGGTTTAGTCCGCAGACCTTCAGACAAAAAATAAAATGTCAAATGCATGGCCGGAAGCGTCAAACACAGAAGAGAATGCAGCGTTTTGGTCTGGAGTCCATTTGGAGCCATGATGTTGTGATTTGGTTTTATTACCTTCCAACCCAAAATTTACAACCACTTCATATATTTGTTTAACTAAGGAGCACTTGGTTCCTTCTTTGGTGACTGCCTCAAAAAAAAACATCCAAGACATTTTTTTCCAGAAGGGTGAAGCATATTTTGTGGGGTAGGGATAGCCTTTATTTGTCTGACCCCTACAGTCCCAGGAACTCGGTCCAAATAAAAATATTTGACGAATTATGAATGAGAGACTTCAGAAACAGAATTCCAAAGTGCATTTCACGAGCAAAAATGACTGAAAAATGAAGGAAATCTTGGGTTCAACGCCAAAGAAAAAATGCGTCAAATTGATCAATTCGTTAACACTTTGTATACAAGCATTCAGGCCCGGTCTTAGGCATGTGCGGAGTGTGCGGCCGCACAGGGCCCCGGGGCCCCTAAGGGACCTCCAGGGGGCCCCGCCACAATGCACTATGCAAGTGCTTCTAATAGTCTTTTAACGCTGGATTTTGACTGTGATTATGAAAAATAAGCTTATTGGCTTGCTTAAATTACTAAAAATTGTAGTCAGCTTTTATTATCTGATGCATGCTGTTTATAGCTATTTACTACGCAATGCTTGTTGAAGTTCCAGATTCAAATGCGTTATTATGAATAGTGTTGCTAGGTTGTTTTTTTTTCACAAATTTTCCATTTTTCAAAGAAATTTGGCGCGAAAAGCTTTGTTTTGTGATATTCTCAGTCAGATGCTAAAAACACGCTTTTTCACAAATTAATTTGAAGTGAAACATCAATTTTTAAAAATTGCTAAAGAATCATAGATTCACATTTTTCATAATTATTTTTCGTTTTATCTTTCTGCATATTACTCTGTGGATTATAGACATGGCATTAATTAATATTCCGATCTTAGCGCTACTCACGTTAAAGGGGCCTGCCCGATCTGGGGATCAGATCAAGATAAAACTATTTGCTTCAACCTGAGACATACATGGGCACAGTGGCGGATATAGGATTTTGTTATAGGGGGCGTGGGTGGGTGGGGGATATACACCTCGAGCCTGCCGAATAACTCCCAGAAATCGAAATACCCCCAGAATTCGATTTTGAACAATTTTTTGTTTTTTCGCGATTTTTTGACGTCAAGGGATAGAGTTCAACGAGATGCGTCAAAAATGGTGTTTTTGCCCTTCCATCACTTTTCAGACCATTTTTGGCTGTGGAATAATCTTGCACCCCCCCCCCGAGAATTTCCGTGCTGCTCACCTATGAGCGGTTCCCAACTTTTCCAAAAACAGTCGACTTTCATTCAAAATCACTTTTCCATTTTACTGCTGAATTATTATAGAAAATTTCAAAAATTTTTGATATTTTATGCAAAAAACTGGTCTAATTTCTTTCAAGCCAGCTAAAAAATGAATAAAAGTCATTTCAAAATCGCTGGACAGTATCTGGCTGGCTGATCCTTCAAGTGGGAGTAATACTCCATCGGCCCTCACCCCCCGCCCCCATGTGCATGTGTGGTAGCTACGTATAACTTAAATTTAAAGGTTTTACACTGTTAAATACCCGGGGCCCCCAAAAAGGTACCTCGCACAGGGCCCCCAAATGCCTAAGACTGGGCCTGACAAGCATCAATTCAAGCTAAAGGCTATCAGATTTCCTTTTAGTCGATTATTTTTTGTTGATTCTTAATTGATGATATTTGTTAGTTGTGGTTCTGTTCAATTTTGTAACTCTTGAACAATAATTAGTTAAGAATTTACGATTCAAACAGACACTGCGTTGAAATCGTGGGTGGCCTTAAACTTTTGAGCGGCACTGTATGTTGTATGCATTGAGCTAGGCTGACACCCAAGGTTGGCTTAAAGGAACTGGTCAGCTTAGAATGATTCCCACTCCTAATGAATTTTCTACTAAGAAAAATTTGACTCTAGTCGGCAAGATGGGACGGTCGGTGATGTGGTATAATCGAGAAGATAAAAATTTCAAAAATCTAGCTGGCTTAAAGGGTACTATACCATTTATAGGCTTTCCGTTATATAAAATTGGGTCTAATCGGCCAGGCGGGATGGTCGGCGATGCGGCGATGTCATTCTAAAAAAATTTCGAAAATCTGCTCAGCTTAGAGGGATTCCTACTGCTCATAAATCTTCTGCTACAAAAATTTGGATCTAGTCGACCAGATGGGACGGTCGGTGATGTGGTAAACTCCATCAAACAAAATGTAAGAAATCTGGTCGGCTCAGAGGATTCCCACTGCTCGTTAATTTTTTATTAGAAAAATTTTAATCCAGTCGGCCAGATGGGACGGTCGGTGATGTGGTAGGCTTCATCCAACAAAATTTCAGAAGTCTGGTCGGCTTAGAGGGATTCCCACTGCTCATTAATTTTTTATTAGAATAATTTGACTCTAGTCGGCAAGATGGGATGGTCGGTGATGTGGTATAGTCGGTCAAACAAAATTTCAAAAATTTGGTTGGCTTAAAGGGGACTATACCAGTTATAGGCTTTCTGTTATATAACATTGGGTCTAGTCGGCCAGGCGGGACGGTCGGCGATGCGGCGATGTCATTCTCAAAAAATTTCGAAAATCTGGTGTGCTTAGAGGGATTCCTACTGCTCATAAATCTTCTGTTACAAAGATTTTGATCTAGTCGGCCAGGTGGGATGGTCGGCGATGTGGTGATGTCAGTCTAAAAATATCTCAAAAATCTGGTCGGCTTAAAAGGATTCCTACTATAGTCTATTCCTTTCCAAACGATCCATTTTCGATAAAAGTCTTATTACTGTATCAGGTTTTCACTGCACAAATGGCTTCTTCAATGATTCTAGTCGGCCAGATGTCACGATCGGTCGGTGCTGGGGCAGGGTCTGGTCGGCCAAACAGAATTAAAAGAAGCTGCTCAGCTCAAAGGGACTCCTAATTGATTCTCTACCTATGACTAGAAAATATTCGTTCTAAATCCGGAATTTCCGCTCAGTTGGTACAAACACTGGTTTCGTAAAATATTTTTGATTTTTAGTTCATTCAGGGTCACCCCTCTCAGGAAGCACCCATCTAAAGTCAATTATCCTAGAGAGTACCATACGCGTGTGGCTAGTACTTATCCGTTCCTTACCCAAATTTTTCAACTCAATCGGTCCGCTGGTTCCTAAGATATTTTAGTTTTAGTTGCATAAGTGGATCACCCCCAGTCAGGGTCACCCCTGTCTCACCAAAGGTACCGTTACCCTAAATCAACATTTCCCTAAGCCCACTGCATGCCGTTTAGTGTTGTGTCTAGTCGGCCAGGCGGGACGGTCGGCGATTTTTATGTAGATTTTGCAGCCCTATACAGCGCTGCAAAATCTACATAAGTGTAGCGCTGATGTTTTCATTGATTGCGCTTTTTTGAGCAGCTACAGTATATAATACAATCGGAAAGCAGGTTATATTGGTGTCTACAACAGTGTTTTCGCTTCAAAGTCCTTTGAAAAATTACGTTAATCAACGAGTTTTGAAAAATTACGTTAATCAACGAGTTTTGAAAAATTACGTTAATCAACGAGTTTTGAAAAATTACGTTAATCAACGAGTTTTTGAAAAATTACGTTAATCAACGAGTTTTGAAAAATTACGTTAATCAACGAGTTTTGAAAAATTACGTTAATGTTGTTTGAATTGTTGTTACTGTCGGGGCTCAAATGATTAAAAACGTTATGCATTGTAAAGGACGATGTTCTTTTTCATACATTTGGTTAACGTAAAAATTCAAACAGTTGACTATAACGACCCAAAATTTCAAACCAAGAGGATCACTATATTGAAATTTTTAACTTTTCTTTTTCAAGAATTTTACTGTTAAGATACACGAATATTTGAATTTTTACGTCGTTATCGACGATTATCTGCTGAGTAAAGCGAATATACTGGAAGTTGTTTAACGCTTTTTTTCAAACCAGGAGGTTCATTTTTTTGAAAAATTACGTTGATCTTTCTTTGAAAAAATACGTTGATGAAGATTCAAATTTGAAATAATACGTCGTTAACTTTCTTTAATTTGAAAAATTACGTTGTTCTCCTATTCTTTAACGTTTTTAATCATTTGAGCCTCCTGGCTTTCCGTAGTAAACTTTAAAATTCCGTACCGAACTCCCCATTGAGTTTAAAGAAATTCGGTTTGGTAAAATTTGTAGCTTTTAAATCGTAGTACATTCCTGTGTGCCAAAATTCTGTTGCAAAAATTATTTGGTATGATTTATCAATCAAACTTCGGAAAAAACGTGTTTTTCGCCCATTTTTACCTCTGATTTCGAACTTTACACCCCCATAAATAACTCAATATTGCGTTTTTTAAATGCGGTTTGCTGCGATGTTTAGCCCCTGTGAGGCACTTTATTAATGCTGTCTTCGATTTGCACTGACTCATAAGCGGAAAAATTTGGCAGAGAAATCTTAGTTAAAATCCGTTTTTACACCATCCACTAGAGTGTAAACTTTAAAGCCCTAGGATCTAACTCACCATAGAGCATAGAAGACTTTGCTTATATGCAGAATGTCAGCCCTTGATCCGCTCTACATTTCTGTCAGAAAACATTTTAAAAACCTCATAACCGGAGTTAGTATCGGACATAGGCAGGTTGAAAACTCGACCAAAAAGTGCTTTTTCACCCCCAGATTTTCGCACTCTTTACACTGCCGTTCGATAACTAATGCGAATTTCAAAAAACAAAAAAAGTGTCATCTGTAGAATTCATCCCTCTATTATCCTATCCTGTTCAATCCTTCGAGTCATCAATACTCAGTTGTCCACATGCCGCAGTAAAAAGGTCCCAAAATTTGTCCTATGTTATAACGTTACACAAAAACTTTACACCTTCTTTACACAGTCAATTTTGAGTTTCAAGAAAAACAAAAAAACACGGGCAGCGAATTTTTTCATTATCTTTCTTTTAAAAAAACCGCACCTTCCAGAAGTGTCCCGTTATAGCTGTAGGGGGTGCACAGGTGTTGGGGGTACCCAAGTATATTATAGGTACGCGCTAACGCGCTACCTAAGATATATATATATATATATATATATATATATATATATATATATATATATATATATATATATATATATATATATATATATATATATATATATATATATATATATATAAATATATATATATATATATATATATATATATATATATATATATGTATATATATATATATATATTTATTTATTTATTTATGCTGGCAGAAATTGCATTTTTAAAAGGAAAAATGTCAAATTTTTCGGTGATTCGCGCCGTTTTAAGACGATTATTAGTGATGTTTGCCCTAAGAACCCCAAAAATTAGCTAAAATACACTACCAAAAGTCGAACAACTGTTTTTACCACCATAAAATTGTTACCGTACCATATAATAGTAATCAAAAATTTGTGTCTACAAAATGTACAAAGACTTTTGGGGACCATCTTCGTACATGTACAAACGAACCTTGTACAAAAAAAAAAAAAACACTGGGCTACACTACTTAAGGTCGAAAAACTCAGTTTTACTATATGTAACGTTACTGGCATTCAATGCAAAAGTAGTCTTAAAAAATTTTTGTTTATGCCCCCCGAACCAAAATCCTGGCTACGCCTCTGTCCCGCATAGCTCAGTGGTAAAACGTCTGCTCGTCGTC
>JAVLUZ010000145.1:14063285-14230828 GCA_036768485.1 Mermis nigrescens | reverse complement strand
AGTATTCTAACCAAATGCTTAAATCGTCAGGAGTAAATTGTACGTGCATTTTTGTAATTTTATTTGATTAAATTAAATACAGTAAGTATTTATAGACTTTCATCCCAGTCAAATTCATCGCCTGCAGCGAAAATCTCCCTAGCTTGCCTATTACCCACACTTTCAAGTGGAACATTCGTGCGATTGAACACTTTCAGCAGTTCCTTTGTGCCAGGATATCTGCTGATTTTTTGCGCTCGCGTGCCAGATCATTAACTAAATCTATAACATTTGAGTTTTTCAATTTTTTGACCATCTATTACAAGTTCACCACCTGGCTCAATTTCAAGAAATGGATTAGTACGTATATGGTGAAGAAGCAGCTTTGCCTTTGGAATTTGAGTTTTTGGCATACCAGAAGTATTTCTTCATCGCTAATTGCATTACTTACATCTTCAACAATGCCAGCTTTATATGGTTGCTGTTTCTGCTCTTGCAATCGATTAAATTTGACAAGTATCTGATTATATTTTATGAGCTTTGCATCAGGTGGTACATTTTTGTTATTCAAGATTTTTTGCATCTCATTATCCAAAGAATCGAGTAGAATATCCACTGGCTTATAACGTTCGCTTATTTCAGCGGGTATCAAAATCATTTTTCAGTGTGTTTCATTTTTTACCTGTAATTGCGTCTGCTAATAAACTGCCTGCAATTGTAAGTATAGGAGTAAGTAGAAGTGGAAGAAAACCACCGTCTTGTATTATGATATTTTTTCTTTCTTTCGTACTTTCCTGTTTATTGTTTGCCAAGTATCTTATTTGATTCTGGTATCTTCGAAGTTTGTTGAGATCTTTCTCAGAAAAATGAATATTACTGTTCAGAAAATTGTTTGCACAGTTGCAGAGACAAAGGATCTGATCTTTAGTTGCAGTATTTATAATAGCGTCTCTTTGAGGTTTTTTTGTTTTACATAAGAGATGTAGACATTCAATATTGCGTTTTAATCGTTCTTTACCCATTTTTACATTATTTCATTAGTGTTTTTCTTAGTATTTATAGATTTTTGTATTTAAACGGTGGGACTATCACTGAAAATATTTGTTTTCAGCCTAAGCTCATCTCTAGAATTTTGAGTGAGATCAATCAGAAGATAGTCATGCGGAAGAGAAGTAGCATCGGAATAGGCTTCTAGAAAATATTTTGGATTGGTAGGGTAAAGCTGTCTGGACAGCATTTGTGCTTGTAGCTGATCAGCAGGATTTTTAAATAAAACAATATAATCCGAGTTTATACGCGATGTTCTGAGACCTTCGAAGAAAGCGTTTTGTACAATGTGAATGATGCTAATATTCCAATGATGACAACTCCTTGTGAATAGTTGTACAATTTGAGCATTACCTTTACTCTCTTGCATTAAATCATCGAGTATCAAAAGTTGTGGTGTAGGGCTGAACTGTTTAAAGTAACTAAAATCAGGAAGCCCCTCTATAAATGACACATGCTCGATTTTCTTATAAAGCGGTTGGTTTTCTGCGAAGCACTCACCAAATCTTTTTAATTTTAGTATCAATCAAATATTCTCTGTTCTCAATCAGTCGCCTAACAAACGTTGTTTTGCCCGATTTTGTTGGCCCTGAGACAAGGCAGGTGAAAGGATGTTGAAAAATCATTTTTGTTTATAAATAATGATGTATATATATATATACAGGTATTTATAGAAAATGGTCACAATACAGAACATTGTGCTAACTACAGCACTGCCGAATACGCTAAATCTAGATGATGTCTATCTGAAATTGCCAAATACAGCGCTATACAATCACCAAAGATTTCCAGGTATTGTATTTCGATTACCTCAGGCAACATTACTGATTTTCAAATCGGGTAAAATTGTATGCGTTGGAGCTAAAACTATACAAGAAGGCGAAAATACGATAAAGGCATTCATCCAAATACTAAAGATGGAGAATTCAATGTTGAAAATAAAGCCTGAGCTTTTTGTTGGCTCGGCTAACTTGGGATTTCGTATTGATCTTTGTAAATTTTATGAGATGGTAAATGGGAAATGCATGTACGAAGTAGAACTGTTTCCTGGTTTAGTATACAAATTTCGAAATGTAACATTTTTGCTCTTTACAGGCGGAAAAATGATTCTCACAGGTGCAAAACACAAGCATGAGTTGCATAAAGCATATAAAATAGTCTCAACAATGCTTGAACGATGCCAAATTAAATGATAATTTTCTAAACTTTACAAGAAATTTTCCAAACTTTACAAAAAATTTTCCAAACTTTACAAAAAAATTTCCGAACTTTACAAAAAATTTTCCAAACTCTGCAAAATTCCTATGATTAAGCACGCAAAATTAATTCCAAACTTTACAAAAAATTTTCCAAACTTTACAAAAAAATTTCCAAACTTTACAAAAAAATTTCCAAACTTTACAAAAAATTTCCAAACTCCGCAAAACTTTATATTAAAACCTTAGACATGGATGAGATGAGGTGCTCGTCTATGTGTGTGGTGTAAAGGTTTGCAAAATAAAATTTGGCCTCGGGACATAGAAATTCCCATAATTTAAATAATGTGTAAATATCGCCCTTTTTTAATCGTTTTCTGATATACTTTGAGAAGCTCAACATGGCATTCTCATCAAATTCCAGCAATGTTTGCTTATATTGCTCGCTCATTTTTGGCCAGAAATAATCTCCAATTGCATCATCAGACAAGTAAGTGTATTGTGACAAACGATGCAGCATATGATTGAAAAAACATCGGCTGATCTCCATTTTTGCCTTTAATTGGAAATACAGAATTACTTGCTATTTATAACTTTATTAGGTTCGAGACCCAGGAATCAAACTTTTCTGGGTACCCTCGCCACCGTACTAGATAATCAGTTTTATTGCCTTTCTTACGCGTTTTCAAAATCTTTTCAATCACGTACAAATCGTCAGTTTTTGTTTCAATTTTTTGCAGTTCGGGCTCATAAAAAATACCCTCGACTCTTTCGCTCATTTGGTCTTCTAAAACATAGACGGGTGGGGTTCGAGCATATCTTTCTTCAATTACGAAAAACTCCTCTGTCCAGTTAGGCCAAAATTCTTTTTCAAAAGTGCGCTTAACTTTACTCAGTCGGACTTTATCCCCAATATTAAATTTAAAGACATTGTTCTGTTTATCAATCCTAAATGCTCTATTAAAAATTTCCGTCTCATTTTTTACGGTCACATTAGCTGGCGTTGTACCTATCGTACGATGCTTCGAGTGATTATAATTTTTTATCAAGTCGGGTAATACGTCAATAAATTTATACGAATTGCTCTTGGTGTAGTACCGCCACATACGTTCTTTAAGCGTGCGATTAAAACGTTCAACTACGCTAGCTTTTGTTTCGCTTCTGGTCGTGAAAAAATCGATAGATTCAGATTTTAGAAATTTCTGGAACTCCTTGTTTGTAAATTCGGTCCCTGCGTCTGTTTGCAGCTTGTACGGTTTTCGATTAGATGAATTTAAAATGCTTTGAAAAGCGGTCAGAACATCTTTTGAACTTTTGGATTTTAGAGGAACAGACCAAGCGTATTTTGAAAAAATGTCTATGCAATTCTAGAGATACTTAAAATTATCATTGTGCTTCGCTAAAGACTGCAGATCTACAATATCACATTGCCATTGCTCATCAATGCTGCTTACTAGCACTTTATTTCGTGAATATGGTTGAGGGCGGGTTTGTGTAATGTGTAGGTGGGCTGCTTTTCTAGCCAGGCACGTACTTGTTCTAATTTAACAGTCGGGCGAATCTTTTTGATGCGAGTGTAAAGTTGATTAACGCCAGTGTATCCACTTTGTGGATCGTAGTACATTTTCCTAAGTATTTTCTCCATTCTTGAACAATTTTTAGCATTCCATCTATTTATAAACATCATTCCTAGTTTTTGGATTCTTACCATCTAACGCAATAATTTTGTCTATAAATAAGGGTCAAGCAGTATATGTTATAGTTTTCCTCAAAAATGGATCAATTTTTCGAAGTAAGCGAACACTCATTCACTTCTGTTCGTAGGTTTAAGTCAGCTGCACGGACGTTTCGGCTAAAGTTCCGAAATCTTGATGACTGTCCTGATATTGAAGAGATGTTTGAGCAAGCTATCCAGCAGATACTCAAGCATTACCCCGCAGACAGTCTGATAGGCATGCAAATTGGGCATTCGTGCCTTGACTTCCCTATATTAGTCCCCTTCACTCAGCGTCAGTATCTGAACGCCGATAAAGTTTTCAGTATTATAGAAAACATAGAACAGTCCAGTAAGGAGCTTAGCTTTGACGAAGATATGATCTTCAAGGTAGTCGTAGTAGACAAACAACCACAATTGGGTAGAGGAGCGTACATTAAAATTGCATCAAAAGATAATTTATCACTACCCCGAGCTGTTGTTACAGGAATAGCAAAGCTGGACAAGAGCCCTAAATGGGAGTCTATTAGAAAAGGAGATAAAAGCCGTTGCACGCTACAAAAGCAGCTAGCTTTAGACTTAATGCACAAAGCTGATCTTAACACTGATAAAGAAAAATACGGTCTTGATGCTGTTGAAAAAATTCAAAACGTTCTGGTACCTGACTACCAAATTAAAGTTTACTCGGACAATATTTTGTTTTATGAAGGGCTAAAGGCCGGCAAAATAATTAATTTGCGCGTAGATAATAATCGCTACGATCTGATGACGAAATAGCTGACTTCTTTCGTAACTTTAATGAACCCCATACTAAAATTGCTATAATGGCTATAGTGAACCTAAGTGGCGCTTGTGGACCTTGGTGGCGCTTGTGGAGGTGGCGCTTGTGTGGGTGGCGCTTGTGGACTCCCACACACACACACACACACACACACACACACACACACACACACACACACACACACACACACACACACACACGCACACGCACACACACACACACACACTGACAATGTTGTTTCGGAACAAGTTGTTTCGGAACCCACTGTTACTGTAAAAAAATGAAGCTGATGCATTAACATTCTAAAATTGTAGGAAAAAACTTTTTCCCTAAGCTTGCTTTACACTACTTTACACTTTACACTACTTTACACTTTACACTAGTCTCCCCCCACAAAATACAACAATACTCCCTAGGACTGGGCAACTTATATTGCCTCTGTTTCGGAACAAGTTGTTTCGGAACCAGCTATTACTGTAAAAAATCGATAAAATGCGGAGGAACCCCCTTTTCAGGACCCCCTAGCCTTACTAGTGGTCCCCAGGCACTCCTTAGGCTTACGGGTTGGTCCCCAACCCATTTGCTCCCTGGCGCAACCTCGATTTTTGGCCAGGGAGCAGCTTCCGCCTATGTTATAACATACAACGCTATAAGATAAGGACCTAGGGACGCATGGTATACTACTGTCCTGCAATGTATACCTATCTACTCCGAGAATTTTTATTGCAAACGCATCATTAAAAAACATTCCGGCCACAGTAAGCTACTTCTGTCCAGAATGTATATCTGCGACCTTATGTGCTACGCATCGCAGATGCATATCTCGAAAAAATCCAATGCTTTTTTCATGAGAAAATAGTCCAAAAAATCGATACAACCAAGCCGTTTTTCAGCTCAATATGTCTCAATAAGCAATGCAATTTTAACAGAAACTGTGCGTCACGCCTTTTGGAAAGCTCGTTGCTTAATTTTTCGATAAATAAAGTTGTGGCGAACGGGCCACAGAATGCGTAATCCTTTGCAATTAGCAGTCGGAATGGCGAAACTTTGGCTTTTCAGATTATTGCGTGAGCTAATCGGTTAAAATATTTTTGACTGGAGCTGATTAAATTTGGCGATAATTATTTTTTAAGGTCTTGACTATTCCATTGGTTTAGAATGCATCGCATGCGATTACGACGCGAGACTGAATAATCGTTGGTGCATTTTTGAGCCAAATTCCAGTTACAATCGCTTGGAAACCTGCAGAGAAATATCAAAATGTCAGGTGAATATGATCGCTTAACTGTGCATGTATGTATTTGCGTACATAATAAAAGCCAGGCAGGCGCTGTGGGGTTGGGTGGGATTTCAGAATAGAAACAATAGGACATTTTCTGGTGAATCTGAGACAAAATGAAGGTCAAAATAGATGGAAATTGGTAAGTTTCATCAACAAATTAACCGGAAACTAATAATGTAATTTTTGAGGGCCCAAAAATGCTTAATTTTTGACCATCTAGACCGGCAGGTCCCCAGATGGCACAGCATTTTCACTAATTTCAAAATTTTACCATATTTTGCAAACTGAAACAAAGAATTTGATTTTCTTCGGTGATTACGCAGTTGCATCTACGGTAATTTGTTGACTGATATTAATGATACGCAAAACCGGCCCAAAAAGTGTATATACATTGTGGTAATTTTGAATCCTCACGAGCATACGTGGGCAGCAATAAAATTCTGGGGGGGGTGCAAGATTTTTTGAAGGTCGAAAAATTGCCTTAAAAATGTGGTATGGCGATAAAAACACCATTTTCGACGTTTCTCATCAAGCACTATCCATTGGCATCAAAAAATTGCGAAAAAAACGAAAAAAATTTTCAAAAATTGAATTCTGGGGGTTATTTTGATTTCTGGGGGGGGGTATTTTGGTTTCTGGGGGTGCATACCCCCCAAACCCCCTCACGCCCAGGTGTGCTCACGAGCCACCAGTATTAATGTCATCAGAAAACTGAAGTTCCCTGACAGAACAAATGAAATTATTTTTCTCATAGTTATAGTAAACCATGTGAAACTGCTGAAAACTGTCAAAATACATAGTTGCGTTCCAGTATTCACTAAATATACTTCCTTTTTTATTTTGTTTCCAATTTTTGTCATTCACTCTTATATATGATATAATTTTTTTCTCAAATGACTGCCTCAGCTTGCATACGTACGTTCAGTGGCGGATCTAGGATTTTCCTAACGGGGGAGGGGGCGGTATCCCAACTTTTCCAAAAACGGTCAGAAATAGGTCCAAAATGTGCCCTTAATGCGCGAAATGACGTTTTTTCGGTTTTACATTGTATGCTTCTACATAAAATCACTTTTGACGCAATATTTTTTTCTGAAAATTTTAAAATCTTCGACAATTTTGTGCGAAAAAATCATTAAATTTCTTTGACTTTAACAAAAATCTAGCGCGAAGCGCCGGAAAAATTTGTGAAATTAAGGTGGATAGACGTCTAGAAGCATGATTTACTGCTTGATTTCCTGCATAGAAGTGAAAAAAAATTTATTGCTGAAAAGGCGACAATTACGTAGAATGCAATGATTTTATGTAAATATATTAATGTTGCTCTCCATGTAGGTTTCAAAATAATTTTAACAGAATAATAATTTTAATTTTTTTAACGGTCAATAAAGTAACAGCGTACAGCAAAAGGCGACGAGCGGTCATAAAAATGACGATTCAAGTTCGCCGTATATTAAATTTGAATGTCGACATCAATTAATATAGATTTGGATATATTTAAGTTAGGGGAAGAAACTAAATAATCAAGTTGGTAATTCCAAACAGAGATATACTTATGAAAAAATCGAATTTTTGTAAATTAGAACGAGGAAGAGGAACAACTAGCTTAAAGCGATTTGTGCAGCGATTAGTATTTTTATTTAGCACAAAAAATCTGTCATGGAAAGACAAGATTTTTGGCTAATAATTTGATTCATCATACATAAGCAAATATGCATGCGACGTAATTCTAACCAACACAAGTTAAGTTGGTTAAGGCGTTCGTCGTAAGAAAGAGGGCTATGATATCCAACTATGTATTTAGTAAATTTACGCTGAAGAGCCTCAAGCCCGATAGCATTTCATACGAAACATCGAAATTTTTAATTGAAAATAGAAGAAAACTATGCAAAAATAGCTGTTTCTGCTGTTAAAATTATTTTGAAACCTACATGAAGAGAAAATCGCTTCCAGGTCGCCAAGAAAGTAAATAAATGTCAATAATAGGTATCATCCGGCGCGTAGCGCCGAAAACATTTGAGAAATTATGGTCACATACGGCCAAAAATCATTGCAAATTGCATATCCATTCTTTATCTCGCCAAATATTTTAACCAAAGGGGGGGGGCGGCCGCCCCATCTCCCCTAAAATCGGCCCCTGCATACGTTGTATATGTTGCATGTCATTTGATCTTTTGATCAATATTTTGAAAATCGCAAAAAGCGATTCCGAAAAATAGACTAGATTGAAAAATCCATTTTTGCTCATTTTTACTTACGATTTGTTTCAACATATCGAAAACTTTTTCCAGTAAATTTAGAGTAGGTGAGGTAAACATACCTAAACATATGTTTACTACTAAATAAAAATGCTCCGATAGAACAAAAAAGACGAATAGTGTATATGTCTAAAGTCGCAAAATCTGCTTAAAATCAAAGCAACGCAAAAAATCTAAGGATATTCTGCCGCCTCTGCAGATTGAAATAGACTCTTGAACCCAAAAATAGATTGAAAATGCAGCAAGTTAGCTATGCAGTAGCTGTGGGAAATTAGATGGGGTAAACCAGGAGCGAATTTGTAGGCCCATTGAATGAAATAGCAAACGTCGATGCATTCAAGACAATCAAAGAAATCGTTGGCTCAAAGCAGTAGGAAACGCGAAAGCTTACGTGAGACAGCCTACATGTAGGTATACTTGCATGCCCGCAACGATTGTATGCACTGACGCCAGGTTTGCTTGCTATAAAGCTCATGATAACAAAATAGGACACCCTTAAATACAATTGCAGTAAGTTTTCTATCTATCACGATACGTAGCAAATCAGCGCTGCAACTTGCTAGCAATTTACAAAAAGTAAACATTCCAGATTATGTTTATACACTCTCTTAAAAGTTATTTAAAGAAGGTTACACTTTTTTCGGAAGCCGCAGAATATACTTCCTTTTTTTGCGTTGCTTTAGAGAAAGTCTGATTTTTACCAAATTTTGCGACTTTAGGTAGCTTTTTCCTATTCCCCTCTTTTACATCCTTAATAATCCACAATTCTAAGTATATTCGCCTATTTTTTCCCATCGGGCATTTTTCTTTGCTAGTACCCTACTTTTGATTAGCATATCAGTCAGTAAATACATACGGTAAGATGCCACAATAATGACAGCTGTCCAATAACGCGGAAAACAATATTGTTCTGAACATCAATATTACCTTTTTTAAACCAGACAAATTTACCTTATTTATAACAGATCGAAGGTTTTCGGCATGAACATTACGCAAATTTTTAGAGTAAAGAACACTTACGCTCAGATCTGTAATCCTGACCTTACATGGGACATTTTGAAAAAATAAGCTTCTGCAACGCTCAAAAAACTAAATTTAATTTTCAGTCTTAACTTTATATAACTATTGGGTGTACAGTCAGATTCGTAAACCTGACCTTACGGAACATATTTTGAAAAAATTTACGTTTTTCAACGCTCTGCAAGTAAAATGAATTTGTAGTGTAAACTAACATCAACAAAAAATGAATAGTGCAAACTTCACACAACTACTGGGTATAGAGAAAACCAACAGTCATATTCGTAATTCCAACCTAACATTTTGAAAAAAATTAAGCTTCTGCAAGGCTCCAGAACTAAAGTTAATTTGCAGTGTAAACTTCAAAGAACTAAAGAGTGTAAAAGAGATTTTATTCGGACTTGTAATTCTGATATTACTCTGATATTATGATCAACATTTATGAAAAAATGTAGTCTCCACAATGGCCTGAAGACAAATAAATATTAGACGTAAACCATTTTACACCACTCTTGAGTTTAATCAAACGTGCCCATATAGTGTATTACGTTTGATTCCTGGTATATTTGTAGACTTGAGATCATGTTCAGACTCATAACCACACCTGGGCGTGGGGGGTTTGGGGTATATGCACCCCCCGAAACCAAAATAACCCCTCCCCAGAAATCAAAATACCCCCCCAGGATTCAATTTTGTAGATTTTTTTCGTTTTTTTCGCAATTTTTTGATGCCAATGGATAGTGCTTGATGAGAAACGTCGAAAAATGGTGTTTTTATCGCCATACCACCATTTTTAAGGCCATTTTTGACCTTCAAAAAATCTTGCGACCCAGAATTTTCTTGCTGCCCACGTATGCTCATAACCGGAGAAGTTGGCAAGAAAAACAAGACAGAAACAAGTTTAACACTCCTTATTTTTCACTTTACATCTCCCGATAAAGCTTAACATTGATGTAAATAAACGCAATTTGCAGTGACGCGTACCCCGTAGAAAAAAATTAATTTTTATTTTATCCGACCTATACCGACTTCTAAATGGAGGAAGTTGTGAAAAAAAGAAACGGACAAAAACGAATTGTCCACCATCCACCACATAGTAAACTTTAAAAATCTTATCCTAAATCGTAGTGAGTGTAAAGAAATTCGGTTTTGGGCCAGTTTGTAGCCTTTGAATCGTAGTAACGTTTGCATGTGGGAAACTTCTGTTCCTCAAAATATTTGAGATATTTAATAATCCAAATAGGGAAAAAGGTGTTTTTATAACCCTGATTTCGAACTTTACACTCCCATAAATAAATCAATATTGCGTTTTTTTAAACGCGGTTTACTGAGACGTATTGCCTTAAGAATGTGCTTTATTTTATTTCATTCGATTTATCTCGACTTATAAGCGGAATAGTTCGCGGAGAAATTTTAGAAAAAATGCGGTTTTCACATAATTCACTATAGTGTAAAGTTTGAACCCCAGATCTAACTCCACATTAAGTGTAAAAATGTTTGCTGGTAAGCGGAAAGTAGCCCTTAAGCCGCAGTACATTTCTATCAGAAAAAATTCACAGAATTTTTAACTGTAGTTAGTATTTGACAGACAAAAAACGATCAAAGACATGTTTTTTTACCTTGAATTTAAACTTTATTCTACCTCAGAGTTTAAACTTGGCACCCCTACAAGTGAATCTGTATTGTGTTTGAATGCGTCCAAGTGCGATACTTTAACCCTTGAGACGTACTTTATTTTCATAGTACTTCGTACTTCCCAGCGGAGCGGTTGACGTACTAAAAGAAGGTAAAAACGTGTTTTTTGTCCACAACCACAGTGTAAACTTTAAACTGCCAGAACTAACTCCGCATTTTCCTTAAACGAACGCGGTCAAATTTATCGTATAGCTCTTGATTCGTAGTACCTTCCCCTGGATAGGTTTTCGGGGGATTCTTATACAAGGAATTTGGCAGACATAAACAAGTCGAAAACTCGGCCAAAATATGTTTTTAAGCACTACATGTGTATACTCTTTACACTACTACTCCAGGGCCCGATTTCCGAATGAAAGGGATTACTAAGCACGGGGTAAATTAACCCCAGGCTTAGTTAACCCCGGGCTTAAGTTAAGCTCGGGGATAACTTTATCCCCGGTTTCCGAATAAAATTTAACCCCAGGTTTAACTAACCCTCAAGGGTTATATTAACCCTCAGGGCTTAAATACTTCATGCATTCAATGTGCACATATTCGTGTAGCTATTGCATTTGTAGTTAGGGCATAGCTGGTTGATAGTTTGCATTGTGCACAAGTAATCGATATGTAAAAAAATCTGAAAAATCCGAGCATGAGCAAGCACACTTCGCATCTATCACTATTGGAATGTACTAGTACTTGCGATCGACAACACCGGTTGTCAAATGTGACGGATATAAGGAATTACTTATGTACTACATAATATTCAGTCAGTCGCGGATCTAGGATTTTTGTAAGGGGGAGGGGGGCGGTCGGTACCCTAACTATTTCCAAAACACTCAAAAATAAGTTTCAAACCAGCTTCTCACGTGCAGAATAACGGTTTTTGCCGTTTTATATTGCCTATTTTTAGTCAAAATGATTTCTGGTGTACAACTTTTGCAAAAAATTTCACAAATTTTAACAATTTTGTGGAAAAAAGTGCTTAAATTCCTTTAAACTTTAGCTGGAAATTGGTGCTGAGCCAGGGAATATTTGTGAACTTTCGACAGAAAGACGCTTAGAGACTTGAATATTTCGTTATTTCCTGTTCTTGCGCAATAGAGCATTTAGCGCTAAGCACAAAATTTTTTTAGAATTCATCCTAAAAAATGTAAGAAAATTACAAAAATATGGCTTTCAGACCAAGAAAGTGGATGAGTGTCATATATAGGTGTTAAATTTGAGAAATTACGATGGTCGATGGACAGAAAATGTTGCAAAGTACATATCCATTCTTTATCTCGCTAATTATTTCAACCGATGGGGGGAGGGCGGCCGCCTTTCGCTCCCTCTTAAATACACTCCTGCATATATTAAAATGGAATCATCAAACTTGGGATAGAACATGTATGATAAACTGCTAGATAGTCAGACTCGGAATTCCGATGATAAAAAATTTGGAACTGGACAATCGAAGATTTCATGATATTGGTATAGTCTTATTAGAAACATCAAAAATTCTGGAATCTGCATTTCATTGTATAACTTGCATACTATAGTCCAATTCATTTAACTTTGAGATTTTTGAAAAAATTTAAAATGAGTAAAGTGTTATAAAGTAACACCATAGTTTCGATGTTATACACTATACCGAGTTATGGGAAGATGTTTGCTATTTTTAAAGCGCATTACTGCATCGAAATTTTAATGCTTTTTTGTAGCCTGATACATCCTGATTAAATTCAAACGAAAACAGCAAAGTTAAATGAAACAGACTATAATTTAATTCACTTTTTCCCACAATAGCACAAAATATAAGGCTATTCAGAATTCTTATACAGACCAAACCGTGAGCGACCAATACAAATTGCAGAAAAAAATCCTGATCGGCATTAGGGTTAAATTTTTATAGGACAAAACAAGGAAAGTTAACCCTCAACGATTTAATCATTTCGTTCGGAAACCTGAGATAAGCACTGATATCAGATGCATGGGTTAAGTTAACCCTAAAGGGTTAAATTAACCCTTGATGAGCTAAGTTAAGCTAACCCTTTCATCCGGAAGCCGGGGATAAATTATTTAACCTTCATCTCGACAAAATTTATCGAATTTAACCCCGGGGTTAGCTTTTTGGGCCCAGGACATACGGGGGCAGCAAGAAAATTCTGGGGTAGGGGGAGCAAGATTTTTTGAAGGTAAAAAATGGCCTTAAAAATGGTGGTATGGCGATAAAAACACCATTTTTCGACGTTTCTCATCAAGCACTATCCATTGGCATCTAAAAAATTGCGAAAAAAACGAAAAAAAATTTTCAAAAATTGAATTCTGGGGGGGTTTTTTAATTTCTGGGGGGTATTTTGGTTTCTGGGGGATGCATACCCCCCAAACCCCCACGCCCAGGTGTAAGTCATTTAAAAAAATAAAAAAGTACTTGGAGCTTATAAAATTGTCTACATTCAAAAAAACTAAACTAGACAGCGTGGAAAATTGAGCTTAAAAAGTCGTGTGACCGGCCGAAATTTTTAAAATCTATGTTATAACGTTACAGTAAAACTTTACACGCTCTTTACACATCGGGTTGATAACAAACAAAAAAAACACGAGCAGCGAATTTTTTTATTATCTATCTTTTAAAAAAGCCGGACAATACAGAAGCGTCCGGTTGTAACTGTAAAGGGGTAGTCACTTTTTAGGAAAGGGAACGCGCTAATGCGTTACCTATGATCTTATTATATTTTCAACTCGCTTTTTTTCATAATCTATATGTTTTAAAAAAGACTTAAGCATCCCGCCTTCGTTACTACGAAGAAAAATCGTACGTAATTATGTTAAAATTTTATCGGCATGCAGTTTTACATTTTGCTACTTTCGAGTTTAAAAGCCAAAGATGATTAACACTTAAAAGACCATATAGTCTGTTTCACGATACATACCTTGTGCATGAATTACAATTTCAAGATCAATGCAAATCGATTGTAAAAGCGATTTAAACTGAAGCAAAACTTACGATATCGTGCGTAGCAAATGGTAAGCATATGAAGTTTTGGTATGCAATTTCTTGAAATAGACTGTTGAAACACTGAAAACAATTTTGCGCCTATACATATTTCCTGAAATCAATTCTGGCACTTTTTGAGTAAAGTTAGGATAATTGAAATTGTTCCTCTAAACGTTGTTTATTCATTCAGGTATGGCGAGTTTATTCTGAGCGCGAAATGGGACGGATCTACACATTTGAGCGTGGTTGCTCGACCGATTGCGTACCAGGATGTACGCCGCTGGATGATTTGGAAAATCGATTCATCAGTTGTTTACAATGCTGTGATGAGGATCGTTGTAATGTTCACACTGACAGCTATGCATTGCATGCTACAACTTCATTCGTGTTATTCTTTATAATATCTTTCGTTGCAAATAATTGTAAAGTGTAAAGTGAATTGATTCGTTTCATTTTGGACGACGTTGTCTTTTTGCCTTTGGAACATTTTGATGGGCATTGAAGATGTATGCACACATTCCAGAGATAAGACTCTTTCAATTTCAAAAGTTAGATCAAACGAGTTTACAAAGGCAAATTACCCATAGAGGATTCGCCACTGCCATCCGCCGCACATCTATTGATTGTTTTGTTTGTAAACGTTCTCAGCTGAACTTTCGCAGTTGAAAGTCTCATGCTTGAAACTATGTATGCCTTTAAAAACAAAGCACATTGAACAAATATTCAGAGTGAATGAGCAAGTAGGCGCAAAACAATTTACATACATACACAGACTACAGGGCCTACGGAAATCGTCCGAACTGTAAAGTTTGCTGAGGGCCAAGTAGAAAAAGCGCCAAAAATTTACCCCCTCCCCAATCGTCAAAACCTAAGAAGCAATTTGTGTTTAGAAAATTACTCCCTTTTCGCATTTTTGTTTAGTATTTTTTCTCATTAGCCAATCGCAGCATCCATATACTGCACCTTCAAATCTTCGTATGTAACCTATCTAACATTATGCATTACATTGCTAGAGGCAAAAATAATTGAAGTCGCACTAATTTAAGCTGCGTTTAATCGGTTCACAGGATCGCTAGCATGCTGGTTTACATCGTTCAAAATAGCATTTGTGGTTTAGGTTGGCTCGAGCTTACTCTTAACCCTAGCACTACTATCCGGCAATATAAGAAAATGTTTGGTTTAAAGAAATCGACAAATTTTCCTTTCTATTGGTTATAAATCGATAAAATAATATCTTGTTAGATAAGCAAGTTAATATTGGTGCGAATATAAGCATTTTAAGCCTACACGGTTTATCGTATCAGGTAGAAAACCACTTTGAATTCCGATGCCGAATTTTTGCATTTTTTGTTGTTTTCTGCATTTTTGATGCAAATTCTTACATATAGCGACTATATATGCTTTATTTCATGAGATTCGCGGTCCATTTATCTATAAAAAGAGCTATTATGTTGAAATTCGAAGGGGTAAACATTTTTCATGACAGGTATATGATGGCGCGCGCGCTCTCACGAGAGTTCAAAAAATTTTTCCTACTGTATTTTTTTCTGGAAATCACGTTTCCTGGTCAAACTTCGTTATTTTTACTAGGATTAGGCTTAGATTTATGTAGGTGGTTGCAGACCCGTATCCAGGGGGGGATAGGGGGGCACGCGCCCCCCCCCGAAATAAAATCTGAAGATAATTTTTTCCTTTACTCCCCCTTGGTATTTTGGTAAAAATTGCAAAAACTTTTCGGCGCTTCGCGCCGAACTCATGTTATTAAGCTAGTAATGAAGGTTAGTGTTTTGTGTTTATATGATATTTTGTTCACGAAAGTTAAAATAGCTCCGTTGCGCACCTCCTACTTCATTTCACATTGCTCTTTCTTTTAAGATTGCTTGCTGCCGTAAACTGACAGCTCACATAAAACGCAATCGTCGATTTACAATGGTTGAAATTTGTTAAGTGAAAACCACAAGGTTCAGCAGACTGTATGTGTGTGTGTGTTGTGTGTGTGCATCACACCTGGGCGTGGGGGGGGGGTTTGGGGGGGTATGCACCCCCAGAAACCAAAATACCCCCCCCAGAAATCAAAATACCCCCCAGAATTCAATTTTTGAAAATTTTTTTCGTTTTTTTCGCAATATTTTGATGCCAATGGATAGTGCTTGATGAGAAACGTCGAAAAATGGTGTTTTTATCGCCATACCACCATTTTTAAGGCCTTTTTTCGACCTTCAAAAAAATCTTGCACCCCCCCCCCCAGAATTTTCTTGCTGCCCACGTATGGTGTGCATGGTCAAGCTCGCTCAGTCATACTGCATAATATGAACTGAAAAAGAGGTGTATTATGCAAAGCATTACTTTCACTCATCTCATCCTACACTGTTTTTATTATTTTTACTTTTAATAGAATGGATAGGATTCACTTTTTGTCATGACTAAAAAATTAATTAAAAACTACTTATTAACAAAATTCCAATGGAGAAATCCTAGCTTAGTACTTCTACAGAATAGTGATTTTTATGACGTTATCAAGACATATTAACGCTTGTATCTCCGCCCAAGTGGGAGCAATACCGTCCTAAGCGGGAGCGAAATCGACCTAGGCGGGAGTAATACCACCAACATAAACCTACAAAATTACGAAGTTTGAAAAAATCAATAACCATAAATCACTACTCTGTAGAAGTGCCCCTGGATGTAGTCAACATTCTCATCATTTATGTTGCCATTTCTTGGAAGAATTTGCGAAATTCATCCTTTGGTCCCCCTTATGTTTTTTAAAAATTTTGGTAGTGTGTGCCCCCCCCGAAACAAAATCCTGGATACGGGCCTGGGTGGTAGTCAGGGATAAAAAACACAGATTTTAATATTTTGAATGTTGGGTTTTTTGTGAGTTTGTCTAGGTTTTTTTTGGTTTTTTGGGTTTTATTGGGTTTTTTTATGAAGTGAAAAAATTGATAGCTAGAGCTACATACAGCAGCTGGGAATACTTCCAACAGCTGCAAGACACGAAACAAACATCATTCATTCTGTGTGGGGGTAAAATTTACCCCAACTATGTAAGCATATTTTTGCCAAATTTCCATATTTTTGGGCTCCATATCAATTTTTTTTTACTGTTTCGATGCAAAAACTTTGTTTTCTCTTGTACGTACTATATTTATTCATAGCTAACAATATGAAGAACATCTGTTACATAAAAATCATTATCACGGTAATTTTTATCGGTATCAATAGTGCTAGGGAAATGATTTATAATGATTTACGGAGCTTCAAGCTTCGAATGGAGCCAAACCAACCCGTCCTGTACCTGTTTTGCGGCAAGATCTTGAAAACTTCGGACAGTACTACAGTCTGTTTCACACAAGTTTGGGCATAAATTTTTAAAACTGAGTCCTACAATAAGCCGACTATTTGTGATTTTAGCAATGTGATACATAATTATTGTAATCCGTCAGCTTTCTTTCGAAAAAATTCTTAAAATTTATGCCCAAACTTATGTGAATTAGAGCGTATTCGGAGTCAGAGAAGTTCAATAAACCCCTCTAGGAAATAACATTAATGTCGTGCTTCTGCAAATGTACAATAGCTCAAAACTTCGCAATCTAAGGCATAACATGTTTGGACCATACACGGGAAGCAAGAAATTTCTGGGGGGAGTGCAAGATTTTTTGAAGGTCAAAAAATGGCCTTAAAAATGGTGGTATGGTGATAAAAACACCATTTTTCGACGTTTCTCATCAAGCACTATCCATTGGCATCAAAAAATTGCGAAAAAAACGAAAAAAATTTTCAAAAATTGAATTCTGGGGGTATTTTGATTTCTGGGGGGGTGGGTATTTTGGTTTCTGGGGAGTGCATGCATACCCCCTTCTCCCAAACCCCCCTCCACGCCCAGGTGTGCCTGCAAGTCCCAAAAATCAATCGGGCAAAATTTTCTTGAAACTTTTGTAAAGGCGAAATAAAAGCCACTGTGAAAGCAAATGCAATTTCAAAAAGCGTTTTTCCTTTAGTCTCTTTCATTTATTCGAGAGCTTTTTCAGCAAATCTTTTGTGAGGCTACAGTACTCCATCTCTCCTACTTACTGTAGGCCATTTAGAGATCACTGTACATAGCTACATAGGAAGGGTTTTCCAATAAAATTTCTTACGGCATAATTTATTCTCGTCTTCCAGCAGATCATGCAACAAGCGGATGGAATTCGCGCGTTCAGCTTGTCATAAATCGACCGTTAAACACAATAAATAGATTAGCATTTGATACATCGCAGAAAACTACCCATCAGCGTAGTGGTAGAACGTCTGATTGTCGTCGAAGCAACACGGGTTCCATTCCTGATGCAAGATTTTTATTTAGCGCACTTGCTGTAGTATGTCACAGCACTATTTAGATGCTTGAATTAAGTCTATACGGACGATTTTGTGCATTAAAAATGAAAGAATGGCCACCGCTCGCCCCACTCAGTTTTCCTGTCGAGTTACAGTAGATCACCTAGTTAGGCATACTGAAGCCTTCAAAAAATCTACTGGAAAAGCTCTCGAATAAATGAAAAAGACTATAATAGTCATTAGACTTGGTAGGTTAGCGTGAAACATTTGCTCCGTCGCAATCAAGCACTTCAGAACCACCAAATTGTTTTGAAATAACCCTTCCTTTGCGAATCCCACAAATTATACAAGCGTTCTCGTAGCGCCATTCTGATCAAAAATTGAGAAATAAAGACCCATAATGCTCATTGGTCCAAAATATGAAGATCTATTTCAAAGTAAAATCGCACTTTACACTGCGGAACTTGATGTAGTCTACACTGAGGGACTTGATGCACTTTACACTCAAACTACATCGCTATTTATGCATGTACAAAAATACATAGTACAGCAAGTAACAGTAGTGACACGATTCAATTTTATAGCACAATTTCAAAAAGGAAAATAAACACACTCAGCAAACGGCTCAAAATATTGTTTAAACTAGGCTATTTACAACAGTAGTTCTTGAAAAAGTCATTTCGAACGATTAATACAACGAAATAGCCAATAAAAATGCTGAAAAAGCATGTTAGAATTCAAGTTTTTGATCTATGATGATGAATTATATTTTTTATTCTTCACCACAGAGTCTATCTTTGATTCAACGAAGTTGTTCCAGTATTTTTCTCATTGGATCCTATTCATTTAAAATTCAAAGGCTCAATTTTCCTATGCAATTTTCTAGAAAATATCCAAATTATCGTTTTATTCGTCCGCCACTTCCACAGACAGGCGTCGAGTTCTTCGCTGACAACGAGGGCACTGCCCATCGTTTTTCTCATAGCACAACCTTAAAATTGACATATTAACAAAGAAACCGAATAAATTGGCATATTTAAATAAAAATAAATTAACTTTGAATAAATTGGCGAATGAACAAATTAAAGCATAAAAAATGATAAAATTGAGGAGCACGCTGAGTAAAACAGAAGTAAAATAATAAAGAAAATTAAAAAACTAAAATTAAATAAAAATTATGCAATACTGAATAAAAAATGACTGAACGAGTGATATAAGAAATGAAACAGCGGACTCACGGGCATACATGTATAGCATGGGAATTCTGGGGGCAGACCCTAAAAACCTTCAAGAAGTGCCCTTTATAGGCTAGAAAACGTCGGGCGCAAGTGAAAAACATTGTTTTTGCACGTTTCGGACAATGCTAGTTTTTTCTAGAACATAAAAACATTTTAAAAAATTTGAAAAAGTCTATAATATTGAAGTATAGTCAAAAATGTGTATATGGCGCAAAGCGCCAAAAATGTGAGACTTTTCATTAAAAATGAGCTAAAAACGCTTTAAAAAAGCACACTTTCAACAATTATTCCAAAACATCGATAATTCTGGGGGGTCGCAGGCATTCTGCAGGGGTCAAACCCATAGGTGCAAAATGTCAGGGTCAAGAGGAAGGGGGGGTGAAATCCAAAAAAACCAAAACAGTAAATTCAACGTCCACGATTTTTTGCTGCTTTAACGATAAAAATGGTCAAAGTAGCCTATAAAGCGTTTTCCGTGGTAATATCGCATTTTAAAAGCATTCTCAGTCCATTTCGACTGCATTATATCAAATTTAACACTAAAAATGCACAAATTTATCAATTTTAGGCGCTTTCTGAGTAAAAAGTACTTAAAAGGACTAATCTGGTGCGAAACGCCGGAAAAAGTTTGACCTTTTTACTGCTTTTGACCTCAAAAATCATACAAGAAACGTTCCATCAGCTCAAAATCGTTGGACAGTACCTGGTCGACTGACCCTTCAGGGGTGGGGGGGGGGTTGATTCCCTCCTCAGCCCCCCTTACGTGCATATAAAGTCAAACCCCCAAAAAACACGTATGCTTACGGATTAAAAAAATGTTAAATCAATCAAAATAAAAAGTAGACGAGGAAAGTTTCGTTTTACGAGATTTTTTTCTATTTTTACGAGATTTTTTCGTATTTTCTTGATCTTTCCATGACGATGCCCCACCCAAACTTTGATCGCTGTCCCGTAAACCGTAGATTTAAGATTTTTATCGCAGATAAAGGTGTTTGAGCTTAGATAAGGAAACTGAAAAAGACCCAAAGTCGACTGGGTCCAATAATGCGCAAATTAACTTTCCAAAATCGTATTTTTAAGGAAATAATGCGCAAGATTAAAGATTCCGAAGGGCCTTAAACAAATTTTCTTACTTAAATCTGTCCATACTTTTGTTTTGAGATTCAATTTCCTTTTCAATTTTTCACAATCTATCAAACACTTTTCTACTCCGTCATGAGTCAAAATTTATGACTACCACACATGACATAGGTGGACGCCACCAAAGTTCTGGGGGTGCAAGATTCTTTTAAAGGTCAAAAAATGGCCTTCAAAGCGGTGGTATGGCGAAAAAACACTATTTTTCAACGTTTCTCATCGAGCACTATCCATTGGCATCAAAAAATTGCGGAAAAAACGAAAAAAATTTTCAAAAATTGAAATCTGGGAAGGGGTTATTTTGATTTCTGGGGGGATTTGGGTTTTTCGGGGGTATACCCCCAAACCCCCCACGCCCAGGTATGACACATGATCTCTGGGCGGAGGGGGTTTTCACCCCCACAAAAATTTTCACCGATTTTTTGAGAGTTCCCAAAAATGAACATAAAATTTGTAGAAAAGATGCTTTTTTAAACGTTTTTAGCTATCTATTTGCTCAAAAGTTCCAAATTTTCGGCGCTTCGCGCCATTATACTCATGTGTTGACTATATTTTGTTCAATCTGTTCCGACTTTTTGATTTTTTTTTGAATTTTTCTCTTTCTATGCTCTAGAAAGATAGAGCATCGTCAGAAACGCCGAAAAACGATGTTTTTGACGCGTACCTACCATTTTCGGACCCAAAACAGGCACTTTATAATTTCACCCCCTTAGAATTCCCATGCTGTGCACCTAAGACTACTACTGACAGTTTAGACCAAAAATTTGAATAATGAATATGATTAAGCAAAGCCGCTAAACAAACGAGCCGTAATAAATCAATAATCCGTTTAAATTTCGAAATATTTCGAATAAGGAAATGAAATCGTTTTAAACTAATAAAGTACGAATGACATATCCTACAGTAAGACGTCATTGTTGCTGCACCTATGTAACATTAAATGCTCATACTTACATCGTATCAAACTTGTCATCAAAAATGCGAAGTATGTATGATTGATTATTAGAAAATTAAAATTAAAATTGAAATTAAAAATTCATAGAAAAATAAAAATCGAAAATTTTGATAAAAAAATATCAAAAAAATAATAGTGGTAATAAATAATAATAATAAAATGATAATGATAAAAAATATTAAAAATAATAAAAAAATAATAATAATAATAAAATAATAAAAAAATAATATAATAATAAAAAATAATACTAATCGCAAATTATGACGCGATTTTTTTAAATTTTGGATTTCAAATGAAAACTGCTTTACTGTGTTTTAACCTAAAATGCAGAATTGCTTGCTGGATAATTTCGCCGTTTTACGCCAAAAATTACGGCAAATTAAAAAAAAACCAATTCGGAGAAATAGCAAGTAATGCACATAGATAAGTAGATACTCACTAAAACATTAATTAATCTAATAAATTGAATTATTAATTATAACTAATTATTTACTTAATACATAAATTTAATTATCATAAAATTAATTAATTAATTATTTAAATTTACATTTAATTTTACAAATAAAAATAATTTTCAAGCACCGATGAAAAACGGCTTTGCATTTTCTGCATAGTGTGATATAGTTGTCGAATGGAAACAAAACTTCGGGGTCTGTACAAATTTCGCATATAAATCCGTTTCCACGGCATGCCTAAAATATTATTAAATTGAACAGATTCAGAGAAGATAATTAATTTTAATTATGCTGAAAAATATTTAATGAATTAATTGATTCAATTTTATTAATAATAATTAAATTAATAAATCATATAATAAATTTTAATAAATCAGTGCCGTTGCGACGTCACACCATCCGCCCAGTCAAAAAAATTTTGACCCCTTTCCCGCCGATTCATATAGAAAACTTGCATTATTTGGTCACTTTTACGTGTTTTTTTCGGGCGTTTTTGGCCAAAGATTGCAGGTCATCTATCCCCTCCCCAGGCACGTAGCTGGCCATCACACGGGGCGTGGGGGGTTTGGGGGTATGCACCCCCAGAAGTTGAAATATTCCCCCAGAAATCAAATTTTGAAAATTTTTTTGCTTTTTAGCGATTTTTTGATGCCATTGGATAGTGCTCGATGAGAAACGTCGAAAAATGGTGTTTTTTCGCATACGATCACTTTTAAGACCATTTTTGACCTTCGAAAATTTTTTCACCCCCCCCCCCCAGAATTTCGGTGCTGCCCACCTATGCTGGCCATCCTATTTTGGGGGGACCAACACTAATTTCGGGGGGGGGAAATAAGCCCAAAAAAGCACAAAATAACGTTAAAAAGTCCTATTTTCCGATTTTTCCGAATTTTGGGGGTCAGAACCCCCCGTTCCCCCAGAGATACGTGCCTGCCCCCCATCCCTAAAAATGTTTGGGCATATCCCAGCCAAAACTTCGAGCCTTTACATGTACGATATTAATTTATGACTTATGAATTATTAATTATTTATTAATTGTTAATAATTAATGATTAGATATTCAATTAATAAATTAAATAATCAATTAACATCAATAATTGATTATTAAAATTAATTTATATCAATTAATCTGAACGTTGCCCTTAGTCGATTAGAAAAAAAAACCAAAATAATTAAAAAGTTTTAAAGTTATAATTTTCTAAATACAAGGAGCATATGTAACGTGATGAGCATAGGTGGCCAGCACCAAAATTCTGGGGGGGGGTGAAAAATTTTCAAAGGTCAAAAAATGGTCTTAGTTTTCAAATTTGATTTCTGGGGGTATTTTGATTTCTGGGGGGTATTTCAACTTCTGTGGGGGTGCATACCCTCCAAACCCCCACGCCCATGTGTGGTGATGAGCACACCTGGCGTAGGGGGTATGCACCCCCAGAAACCAAAATACCCCCCCAGAAATCAAAATACCCCCAGAATTCAATTTTTGAAAATTTTTTTCGCTTTTTTCGCAATTTTTTGATGCCAATGGATAGTGCTTGATGAGAAACGTCGAAAAATGGTGTTTTTATCACCATACCATCGTTTTTAAGGCCATTTTTTGACCTTCAAAAAAATCTTGCACCCCCCCCCCAGAAATTTCTTGCTGCCCACGTATGGTGATGAGGTATCTCCATTCAAATGATTATTACCCCGCCGCCGACTTTCGACGAAAACCTGCTTTTTTGACAATACTTAAGTATTTTCCACCAGTTTCGGTCCAAAATAGAAGGTTTTTTAGCCCTGCTCCGACAACAGTAGGGAATTTTGATTTTAAGGAATCGTAAATCGCACCCGTAAATGTCCCAAAATTTCGGAAATTCTTTGCTTTTTAATCTGAAGCTTAAAAAAACGAATAATTTCGAAAATGTCCAAAAAAAGAAAAATTTAGAAATAAAAAAAATTTCCCGAATCGCCGTAATTACGACAGATTTACAAGAATAATGCTCATTCCTCAAACATGTACTTAGCAACAGCTGAAAATTTCGGGAGGGGTAATCAGCAGACATGCACACAGCATGGGAATTCTGGGGGGGTGTTAAATTTTGGAGAGCCTTTTTTCGAACTAAAAAATAGTGGATACGCGCCAAAAAAAATTTTCGGCGTTCCTGACGATGCTCTATCTTTCTAGAGCACAAAAATGGAAGAATTTCGAAAAAAAAACAAAAAAGTCTTACGAATTGAACAAAATATAGTCAAAAGATGATTAATTGTATGGCGCTAAGCACCTAAAATTTGAAACTTTTGAGCGAATAGGTAGCTAAAACGCTTAAAAAAAGCACCCTTTCGACGGAATTTTCGAAAACTTTTGGAAAATCGCGAATTCTGGGGGAGGGGTGAAAAAATTTCTGGATTGGGGTGAAAAAAAATCCAAAGGCGGGGGCGTGAAACCCCCAAGATCATGTATGGTAATCAGTCATTATTAGGGGAATTGAGATGAGCTTCGATCTCTCGGGCAAAAATGACAAAAATACACAAAAATGGCCTAAAAACGCATATTTTCGCGAAGAACAGGTAAAGGCACGGGGATTCCTTGCCTCCACTGATCGTATACCCCTCGAAATTCCCAGCTAATCTCAAATCGAGCTTAAGGCTGAAAATCGGTAGCTGTTTAAAAAAAGACGTAAAACACTCAAAAACGAATTATTTGCTCAATATGACTCAAAATTAATCGGATTAAATATCTAATTTGAAAAAAAATTTGGGAAAAGAGCCGAGAATTTAAAAATAATAAAAAACTGAAAAATTAAAAAAAAAACAAAAAATTAATAAAACTTAATTAATTAAATTTATTCGTGAGTTATAATTGTTCTAATCATCCAAACATGACGGCATAACAAATTAATCGATAACTAATTGACTAAGACGTCAGAATTTATTATTAAATTTTGTTTAAACCTCGCAATCCTGTTTAATATGCTTTTCGTACGCTTTGATGACGTCATTGACGTGCGATTCGAGCGTATTTCGATTTAAATCGATCAAATCTTGAACGCAATACGCGTCGACCGAATCCAAAAAGTGTAAATTGGGTTTCAATAGGGCCAGCAATCGCAACGAAGAAGCTTCGCGGCAATTCAGCAAGTAAGGCTTCATCGCCTGCAATTGTTGCCTCATCGCCTCAAAAAAGAAACCACGAAATAACTGAGTAAAAGTTAGCAAAATAAACAAAAAAAGAAAAATAAATAAAATAAAAATGGAAAAGCTAGAGTGTAAAGCGACGGAGCCACACAAAAACAAGGCAAATGGTT
Organism: Mermis nigrescens; assembly: GCA_036768485.1. Lineage (NCBI taxonomy): Eukaryota > Metazoa > Nematoda > Enoplea > Mermithida > Mermithidae > Mermis > Mermis nigrescens. Next base: position 14,205,517 of record JAVLUZ010000145.1, on the reverse strand, counting down.
CGCATCACACATGGGCGTGGGGTTTAGGGGGTATGCACCCCCAGAAGTTGAAATACCCCCCCCCAGAAATCAAAATACCTACCAGAAATTTTTTTTGCTTTTTTAGCAATTTTTTGATGCCATTGGATAGTGCTTGACGAGAAACGCCGAAAAATGGCGTTTTTTCGACATACAACCACTTTTAAGACAATTTTGTGACCTTTAAAAATTTTTTCACCCCCCCAGAAATCTTTTTCACCCCCCAGTTTTCGGTGCTGCCCATACGTGGGCAGCAAGAAATTTCTGGGGGGGGGTGCAAGATTTTTTTGAAGGTCAAAAAATGGCCTTAAAAATGGTGGTACGGTGATAAAAACACCATTTTTCGACGTTTCTCATCAAGCACTATCCATTGGCATCAAAAAATTGCGAAAAAAGCGGAAAAAATTTTCAAAAAATTGAATTCTGGGGGGGTATTTGACTCTGGGGGGTGCATACCCCCCCCCCCAAACCCCCCACGCCCAGGTGTGGTGCTGCCCACCTATGGTACGCATTGTTTGTATTTATATAGTGTAATGAAGTTTGTACGTATGGACGTGAACCTCAGATTTTTGTCCTATCCAATTTCGGGTTGGAAAATAGCTTTTACTTATTTTTATGAATAATTTTGCTACTTTTAGCTAAAATTTTAGGCCATTTATCCCCTCATACGTACACGTAACAATATGGATGGGGGATCCCCATACCCAAAGTTGGTCGTCCCTCATTCTTCCAGAAGCAGCAAATTTTGCCCCTTCCCTATTTTTTAAAAAAAGTTGCATTTTTAGTCAAAAATTGAAGACCTTCAAACCCCCCCCCTGAAAATTGCCGAAGACCCTCCAAAAATTGGCGGGGACCCCCACCATACATGCGGGGCGGAGGGGAAGTGAAATTTAAAAGTGCATTTTTGGGCCAAAAAACGGTGGGTAAGCGTCAAAAACATCGTTTTTAGGCGTTTCTGACGATGCCCTATCTTTCTAGAGCATAAAAACATAAAAAAATCTCGAAAAAATAAAAAAAAGTCCAATAAGTTGAACAAAATAAAGTCAAACAAAACATGAGTATATGGCGCAAAGCGCTAAAAATCAGACAATTTTGAGCGAATAGATAGCTAAGAACGCTCTTAAAAAAGCAAGTTCTTAAATTCTGGAAAATTTTGGGAACTTTTAAAAAATCGCGAATTCTGGAGGGGGGGGGGGTAAAAAACTCCTGGGGAGGGGGGCGAAAATTTTTCTGGGGGGCGAATCCCCCCAGATCATGTATGACCCCCACTAGATTCCGAGGCATTACATCCCTCGCCCCTACGAAAGACGACCGACTACCACACCCGAAATTCCAAGCCGTTACATGAATAAAAAAATTAATTTAAGAAAATTTTGAGAAAATGAAAAAATTGAAAAAAATTCAAAATTTTTTAAAACATGAAAAATTATTTTAACAAATTGGACAAAACCTCAGAAAAACATCGAATATGAACGAAGACGAAACGCTTGTTATTTGTTTACCTTAATCGACCTCAATTCGCTCATATAATTAAACAGATGAGGATTTAGGGCTTCGAGAAGAAGCACGGGTTTTCGTTGCATTATTCGCAAGAATTGCTTGCTCGACCTGCTTACCTGGCGGAAAAAAAGAATAATATAGTAAATTCAGTCTTAAATCTCATAATTCTTAAAATTCAGAAATTTTAGGCCAAAATGAGTCCAAAAAAATTAACCCGTCGTCTTCTAACTTTTCGATAGTGTCGAAAAACTCCTTACATTAAAATATAGTTTAGGCCGACAGAATAAGCGATGATGAATGTAAATATTTTGATTGTAGTAACGGTGTAAACCAAACCCTTGATAGAGCAATTTACCTCAACTGACAATCGCCGACTTGTTGGACCAAATATTTTGCCCAAAATCCCAAGTGCAATTTAGGTAATAAACTAGTAGTCCGCGCATCATAAATTCAATTAAATAAAACAATTTAAGTAAAAAATTTAAACCCTCTTTAGTTTAAACTACTTGGTGTAAACAACTGTTGATATAAGATGAATTGAACGTTATGATTAATCGCACACGTATATAATTTGGGACGTTTGATTCATTTTCACAATTAATCTGAGCACAAAATTATTACTCGCATGCATAGGTGGGCAGCAACAAAATTCTGGGGGGGGGGTAAAAAAATTTTCACAGGTCAAAAAATGGTCTCAAAAGTGGTCGTATGGCGAAAAAAACCATTTTTCGACGTTTCTCATCGAGCACTATCCAATGGCATCAAAAAATCGCTAAAAAGCAAATAAAATTTTCAAAATTTGAATTCTAAGGGGTATTTTGATTTCTGGGGGTGCATACCCCCACGCCCATGTGTGCTCGCATGTCCAAATTATTGATTAAGATTAGAGAAGAGTAAAATTAAGAAAAACACAAAATATACGTAAGTAATCAATCGAAATTCAAAATTGGCAAAACAGTAGACATGAATAGCAGGAATCGTTCCATACATTAATGCGAATAAAAATGTGCAAAGTAAATAATACAGAGTAGTCTGATGTTTACACATCAAACAGCCAACTGATCATACACATAATCTTGAAGATGGTAAAAGTATGCAATTGTAAATCATACGTGCGACAGCAGGCACGGAGGATCCCCAAAGTTGGCCTTCCCTTCATCATACTTAAAGCCAGACAGAGAATTTTTGAACCCCCCCGACCCGTTTCTGACAAAATCTAGCATTTTTTGCCATTTTTAGGTGTTTTTTTGCATTTTCTGGGTGACAAATGGATGTCATTTACCATAACGCTCTCCTAAAAATGGCGGAAATTCTAATTCAAAAGTTTCGAGCCTCCACAGGTTACACGTATTGTATATAAATAATAAGTCTAGCTCATTTATGCACAGCATGGAGATTCTGGGGATTATAAAGTTCCTCTTTTGAGTCCAAAAATGGTGGTAGGTACGCTTCAAAAACATCGTTTTCAGCGTTTCTGACGATGCTCTATTTTTCTAGAGCATTAAAACAAAAAAATCCGAAAAATCAAGTCGGAACAAACTCAACAAAATATAGTCAAAACATATGTAAGTTTGACACTTTTGAGCTTAAAAAACATCTTTTCTACAAAATTTTGGGATTTTTAAAAAAATCGCCAATTCTGGGGATGGGGTTGAAAAATTTTTTGCAGGGGTAAAAATTTTTCTGTGGGGGGGGGGGGTGAAACCCCCAAAGATAACGTATGGTCCAGCTTGGTATAAACAGCAAACGGATAAATGCAAGAGTGTAAGTGGTATGTTTGAAATTGTAAAACCGCAAATGGATGTAAAACCGAAAATCGCGCATTTGAAAACAGAACGAAAACGACAGTGTAAACCAAGCAACACACTCAAACACGACGAACGCTTACTAAAACGTTGTAAACTAATCGACGCGCGCAAACTAAAAAAAAAGGAGAAGCGACAGAACTATGGAAAAACTGTAAAGTAGCGGAGAGAGAATAGGAGCGAGAAGATCTGAAAAATCAATAAAACGCCCAATTAAGTGATTTCGTAAAACCCTACGTTTTTGGGTTCAAAATCCCAATTTCGAATAACCCGCGCAGGGATAACGCACGAGTCGTTCCAATGGCAAATGGGGCAATAGTAAAGGCCGCTGTAGTCGCACAGTCGAGGCAAGGGAAACTGTACGTTGTCGGCTAAAAAATAAAAATGAAAAAAATTTAAAAAAAACCAAAAAACTACATTGATCAAGTAATCAAAAATTGTAAACAACAAAGGACCAACGATTCTGCCGCTTTAAAGCTTAAGCAATAAACGGCATTTTAACTTCAAATTCGCACGCCTTGACGATTAAAAGTACAACCTAATAAAAATAACGAATTTAAAACATGCAAACGTCGAATCGCCGCACTTTAAACTACGCGAATAGAAGACGTATATTTGTAAAGTTATTTCAACAGTGTTCAAACCATTAGACAATAATAATAATATTGATAATAATAATCATATGATTAATAATATGGATAATGATTATAGTAATATTAATAAACTTTTTTTAAATATGAATATTTTTTTCAATTTGTAAAGTTTAAACCGTATTCAGGTTTCAATAGCATTATTAAAAAATCCGAAATCGATCAGTCTTACTGTCAATATTTAAGCGCGTTTTGCAGTCAGCGCATCGATATTTCTGCGAAGCTAATCCTTGTTCCGGACAAATCGTCGATTCGTAAACTGGCTCTTCACTGGCCTAAAAGCTACAGGCAACACTTTACACTGGCGAGCAGATTTAGCTATATCGCTATTGAAAATAAGGCGTAAAATGGAATCTTAAACCTGTTTAATATTGCGTAGAAAGCCGTTGTAAAGCGTTGGTTGGATGGTAAACGTTAATTTTGGCTTACACTTCAAAGAACAATAACTTTTTGTTACATAGTACGTCAAAAGTGGAATCAAAGGTTTAATAGTTTACATAGACGGGCAAGGCAGGGATGGATAGAGGGGCTAAGTTCAGAAACGGTCACAAATTAGACGGTAGTTAAAACAACGTGCGTTTTCACTAGATAATATGGTAATAATATTGCCTATTTAAGCATCTAAAAATGTCATTTTCAATGTCAGCCGAAAAAATGCATGTTTGACCATAAGTGGGCAGCAAGAAAAATTCTGGGGGGGTGCAAGATTTTTCAAAGGTAAAAAAATGGCCTTAAAAGTGGTGATATGGCGAAAATACAATTTTTCGACGTTTCTCATTGAGCACTATCTATTGGCATCAAAAATTGCAAAAAACGAAAAAAATTTTAAAAAATTGAATTCTGAGGGGGGTATTTTGGTTTCTTGGGAAGGGGTATTTTGGTTTATCGGGGGGGGGAATGCACAACCCCCAAAGCCCCCACGCCCACGTGTGATGTTTGACCCGTTTTAATCTGAATAATGTATTCGATATGTGGTATATAATTTGTGTAAGTGCAAGAACGTGAAAAAAATCAATATTTACGTAGTAAATTGACCATTTCAACTGCAATTTTTAGATAAGTGAGCTGCCTTTTCACAAAAATATCAGAAATTCCCCCGCAGTAGTTTGCGTCACGAAAGGCGGTTTAAACAGGCTCGGTCTTATTTACACCATTAATAATACGATACGATAATTTAAGATTCACAACATCGCGCTCTTACATTATTGTAAAAAATTTATGCGACTCAAAGTACAAGAGTCGCTACAAATGAAGCAGAGCAGTTCATGAAACTTCACACTCCAAAGTTATTTAAATGCATTTTTTCATGCCACAGCGGATATACTAACTGTAAGTAGCTTCATTCAAAAATTTCTTAGCGCATCATTATCTTGATTACAAATTTTGATTGATTACAAACGCACGTTTGCAAAGTAACGCGGTGGTTTTACGCGAACTTTATGAAGAAAAATAAAAGATAAGAAAGAGAAAGCGAGCATAAAAATAACCACGTGATGAAAAGGAGAAAGAAAAGAAAAAAGAAAAAAAGCCAATGTAATACAGGGACAGATTCGTGTTGGGAGTTGGGACTATGATCAGACTTTGTGTAAAGTGAATCTTTTGATTTAAGTCGAATAAAAAACGCTGAATTTATCTATTCATATACCATGCAAATGTCTCACCGCATCCTGGCAGTTCATACAAGTCATTTTCAAGCACGTAGCTGTGGGGGGAATGGGGGGTCCGGACCCCTAAAATTCAGAAAAAAACCGAAGAAATAGGACTTTTTACACCTTATTTTGTTCTATTTTTGGCTTAGACCCCCTAAAACTGGTGTTGGTCCCCCAAAATAGGAAGGCCAGCAACGTGCCTAGTCATTTTGCGCTCAAAAAACTAGCATATAGCCTTTTTTGGACTCAGAAATATATAGTGTGAGCTCAGAAATGCTACATATATGGTAAATTTTTCAGAGTTTCAACAATTTCAAAACGATAGTCATTTTCTGTACTTCAAAAAACGGGCTAGATAGCTATTTTTAGTCCAAAAGGGCTAATAAGTTATGTTAGTGAGATCAAAACGGCTATATATTTGCCAAAAGTGGACAAAAAGCATGTGTTAAAACGAAATCGTCCTCTTTTTCGCTATAGAACCGTTTCGTACGAAGTACATAGCTATAAAAGCAATTGATGATTCCACCCCTCCCCTGATAGTTTAACCAAGCGCACCTATGTCTCCGGTTTTTTAATTAAATTTTTTAACTTGCTCTTCATGGTTGCCCCCGCTTATAAATTTGTTTTTCATAGTAATTTAACCTTTAAAGTTCAAAGTGCAAACTTATACCGAATTTTAGTCCTAGTGCTCGCAACGAAAGTTGACGCGCCATTGTTGTAAGATTATTGTTAGACAATACGTCGCGAGCGCCGCGTTTTGCCCATTATTCTATATAAACTTGGTTTTTATTATTGGATATTATTCACTAACATGCCCTTAATGCGGCGACGCAGACCGAGCAATTCAGCTAATAATAGCCTCAAGAAAACGAAGCGCGCACGTGAATGGCGTTGGAACCATAGGTGGAGGGCGGCATCAGAATTCTGGGGGAAGTGTAAGATTTTTCCAAAGGTAAAGAAATGGCCTTGAAAATGGTGGTATGACGAGAAAAATACCATTTTTCAACGCTTCTCATCGAGCACTATTCATTGGCATCATGAAATTCCCAAAAAAAAACAAAAAAAATTTTCGAAATTGAATTCTAGGGAGGGTATTTTAATTTCTGGAGGGGTAATTTCGTTTCTAGGGGGTGCATACTCCCCAAACCCCCCAGGCCCAGGTATAGTTGGAAGGCTTCCATGGGCATTCACGTGCGCACTTCCTCTTCTTCACGCTTCTAATAGCTGAATTCCCCATCTATGTACCTCCCACATTAACATTACATTAGAGAATATCATCCTATAATAAAAAAGTTAATACAGAATAAGGGAAAAAACGCATCGCTCGCGACACACTATCTAACATTAATTTACAATAATGGTGCGTCAACTTTCATGGCGAGCACTGTTAGGCAACTCAATCTCTTGCCTAGATTTCATTTCTAGTGCAGCGAACTACGATAGACACAAATCAATCGACTGCGCCCAAGAATAGGACGCGTTATAAAGATGGCGCGCATTATATTATAGCACATGTTGTAGGATAGCATATTTTATAACATAGCACAACTTGTGAGATAGCACATATTATATGAAGGCGCATGTTATAGGAGAACACATGTCATAGGATCCAACATTTTGTAAGATAGTACGTATTATGAGATAGCTCGTGCTTATAAGATAGCACACACTATAAGATGGTATATATTATAAGATGGCAAGCGCGCCAAATGGCTCACTTTTACGCTAGCGCACGCCCTTTGGACGTTATTCAAGCATTTTTGGTGACAATAAAACCCGCATAATTTGCACTTGTACCAAATTTGAACCAGACCCCAAATCATTTGGCCGCATTTGTCGCAATATTGATTTCGGGCGCCCAACGAACCGCGCCTATTCCTCACCGCGAATCGATGACCACCGATCGATAAATTATCGACTTCTGTCTGCTGACCTTCCTACCGAAAACCGAAAACTATTTCACGCGGTTTACACTTTATATTCATCGCTGAAGAAAAAGTACTTCATGCACTGAAGAAAAAATATATAAGTAGAAAGAACAGAAAAATTATACATAAATCATCAAATACAAAAAATCTAGGAAAGAAAAATATGTAAAATATAGAAAATGCAAGGCATGTGAAAGCTTGAATTTAAAAACTTAAATAATGTTTGTAACAACGGTATAGTAGCTTAAACCAACTTAAATTTCAAAAAACGTTGATAAGGCTGGCACTGGCGAACCAATTTTTAATAGGAACTTAGCAAAAAACCATAATTTCTGCTTATTGCAACTATTAAGCCTAATATTCGACTAGAATTCCAAAATTAGGTCAAATTCATATATTTAGCGACTTAAAGTTTTTGGTGGGCTTAGCTGTCCATTTTCGCGAAAGAGAGAGGACATATGGTCTTCCTTAGTCTTTCGTTTTTGACCAAAAACGAATTAAAGAACGCCTAAAAAACGGCTCGTCGTCCAAAAATGTGTGGGTAATCCTATTTGAAATTCTGTGTGTGTAGGATCCCCCGCCATTTTAGGGGGGGGTGACTTATGCTAAATTTTGGGCCAGAAATACCAGAAAACACGTAAAACTAGCCAAAAAAAGCAAGTTGTCTCTAAGAAGGGAAGGGCCATAGGTGCACAAGGTCAGGCCGGCAGAGGAGGGGGGGGCGGTGGAATCCAGAAATTCAAAACAGTACATTTAACGTTCACAATTTTTTTGCTGTTTAAACGACCAAAATGGTCCAAATAGCCCATAAAACGTTTTTCCGGGGTAATATCGCATTTTTAGTTCATTTTGACAATATTATATCACATTTTAACACTAAAAAATGCAGAAATTGATCAGTTTTGGGCGCTTTTTCGAGTAAAAAGTACACAAAAGTATTAATCCGGCGCGAAGCACCGGAAAATTTCTGGCATTCTTACTGCTTTTTACCTCAAAAATGATGCAAGAAACGTTCCGTCAGCTCAAAATCGCCGGACAGTACCGGTCTGGCTGATCCCCTCAGCGGGGGGGGGAATACCGCCTCACCCCTAAGTGCATCTATGGAAGGGGTCAAAAATTTTTATGGTTTTTGAACGTGTTTGGGTCCACACCTCCTACACAAATCCGACCCTGAGTAAAATTTGCGGCAAAACGCACTTATTTACTTCAAAATCGTGCAACTGCCGTCTTAGGTCAATTAATTCACGAACTAATTGCCTGGTCTTATTCTGACCGTCTTGCCCGCCGCTCAGATTTTGCGTAATCAGAGCCTTGCAGTTTTCAATAGCTAATTCCAATTCGCGCTTTTTTGGCAAAACATCCTCTGCGTTTGAATTTGCCTGTTTTTTTTTAAAGAAAAGTTAGCATAACGGAATGGAAGTCAAGCCACTGAAACAGGGTATACCTATTTCCAGCAGTGATAAGGATGAACAAAAACTCAAAAAAATAGCGTTCAAACTTAGATAAGGCATTCAATGCGGAAAATTGATTTTAGAGTCCCGACCTCGGGGCGTAAAAAACCCAAAAAATGCACAAAACTTAGGCCTGCTAAGAATATAAATAGAAATTACGATTCATTTCGATTATACATTCCATTCACAGTAAAAACTTAATAGGTATCAATGAAAATAGAGATAAATAAAACTAGTATTTTTGAGCTTCTAAGGCCAGCTTTAAAATTTTTCACAGGTTTGAAATCATCGATCCATTTCGATAAATTTTGACTAGTAGTAATACGTTCCATAAATACTTATCAAAACTAGACGGGTATGCTCATATATGTATATAGCGGCTCAAAATCTTGGGTGGGGTTCCCCGGCCATTTTTGGGGGGGGGATTAATGACCTCCAATTTTTGGTCAAAAGCAGCCAAAGAACACGTAAAACGGCCTAAAATTTCGATTTTTCCTCCTTAAAATGGGAGGAAGGGAGGTAAAAATTCTCTGACTTGGTGGACAAGGCGACGGCCGACTATGGGTGGCGGGATACCCCATCCACCTCTTACATGTATGGATATGCTGAAGAAACGATTATAAAACATCAATTATAAAGAAATGTTCTCAGTATATCACCATATATAATCTGGAGAGGGTGTTTGGGGGTTCACCCCTCCCGCCAGAAAAATTTTAATCCCTCCAGAATTCACAGTTTTTCAATAAGCTACCAAAAATTTTGTAGAAAAGATGCTGTTTTTCTAAGCGTTTAAGAAATCCATTTTCTCAGAAGTGTCAAAATTTTGGCACTCCGCGCCTTACTATATTTTGTGACTATATTTTGTTCAATTTGTTCGATTTTTTGAAAAGAATGTTTCTCAAATTTTTTTAATGTTTTTATGCTTTAAAAAGATATTGCATCATCAAAAAAGCCAAAAACGATGTTTTTGACGCGTATTCACCATTATGGGCCCAAAAAGGCACCTTTAAAATTTCGCCCACCCTCAGAACTCCCATGCTGTGCGTGTTTAATTGTCACCAGTTAAAAGTATAATCAAAAACAAGCATTGTAATCGCACGCCTGGCGTCAAAATCCAGAAGATAGGAAACAAGTCGAATTAGACGCAAAAAAGGCTTTGCGAGTGTCGGATCAATACATTTAGTGAATAAAGATAATTGACTACCAACCAGTGTTTTTTTGTACAAGGTCCATTTGTACATGTACAAAGATAGTCCCTAAAAGTCTTTGTACATTTTGTACACACAACTATTTGGGTACTATAATATGGTACAGTAGCGACTTTAATGCGAGCAAAAACAGAGTTGTTCGACCTTTGATAGTGTATTTCAGCTAATTTCTGGGTTTCTGAGGGCCAAAATCACTAATAATTGTCTTCAAAACGGCGCGAAGCAACGAAAAATTTGACATTTTTCCTTTCAAAATGCAACTTTAGCTATTATAAAGAAATATAGAACAAACAATTACTCATTCCACGGCGAAACAGGAAATTTTTTGGGAATTTTGACTCTGTTACACTTTTTGCCTTCCCAAAAATCTTTGTTACATGTACAAAGACGGTTCCGAAAGTATTTGTGCATCGGGAAAAATCTTTGCCGAAATAAAAAAGAACCGCGCGGGTCAAAAATATTCTGGCTTTGGGAATGGGAACCTTGGGTGGAGGGGGGAGAGAATTTCTCCATTCCGCTGCTACATGTAAAATGAGAGAATATTAAAAAATGTGGTTTCGACTTATAACGAAAGCATAAATTTTCAATCAATCACGAGATTAAATCATATTATGCACATGATCACACGATCTAAATTCTTAATGCTAAAGTAATTCAATTAGATCAAACGATTAATAGAATATCGACCTCAGTGGTATACGACGCAGATCGAAGGATCGAAGCAAACATTTCTGGCGCTGAAAATCGTGCGTGACGAAGGTCCATAAAAAATCAAAGATGATCGAGGCTTGATTAATACTTGAGAATACGGAAGAATGAAGTTAGCAACGCATGCTAAAAACAAGCGGGTAGGTAGAGAGCACACGTGGGCGTGGTTAGGAGGGGGTTTAGGGGTATGCACCTTCCTCAGAAGGACGAATACCCCCCAGAAAACAAAATACCCCCAGAATTTTTTGTTTTTCCGCAATCTCTTGATGCCAATGTGTAGTGCTAGATGAGAAACGTTTAAAAATGGCGTTCTTTTCGCCAAACCACCATTTTTAAGACCATATTTTTACCTTTGAAAAATTGCACCCCTCCTAGAATTTTGGTGCTGCCCACCTATGCTCATGAATTGCCTTTTGATTAGCAAAATAATGTAATTATGCCATATCACACGATAGGGGAGGAGGTTGGAGGCTTCAATCTCACGAAAAGGTTTCCCCAACCTTGCCGCATTTTTGTCATCCTAGAATTTTTATTCTCCAAAAAAGAATCACAAAAGGTGCTGTTTTAAGCATTTTTAGCCATTTTTCCTTAAACGTGTCACTTTCGGAGCATTCGCATCCTCATACTATAGTCTGTTTCACGAAGCCTTGTGCATGGATCGCGATTCTAGAGTTGATGTATAGATCGATTACAAAAGTGGTTTAAAGTGAAGCAGCAATCACGATACAGTGCGAAGCACTTGACAAGCATATGAAGTTTTACTAAGCTAAATGGTAATACAGTAAACTACCTATAGGTAGTATATTTTTACAACCTGGTGCATGAATCGCTCGATAAGAAAATGTCTTATTACTGTACTACCGGATTTCTCCGTGGCTCTGGAAAAATCGGTGTTACAATAATAAGCACTTTTGATTATCGATCGTTTCCATCCACTAGGTTACAAAAACAATCTCTAAAAACCACTTTTGTAGCTGCTCGTTAGTTCGCTGAAACTTGATTTCCACGCGCAAGGTTCCATGAAATAGACTCTACGTAGCGTTGCTATCGTTAGTGAAAAAAGATTTCGTTTTCGTTTTCGTTAACGATATTTTCCCAGACAAAATAACGCTTCGTTAACGCAAAGACGACCTCACAAAATATCATGAACGATATAAGTATCATTTTAAGATAATATTTAGCATTTTCCTATTTTCATGTCTTTCTTATAGTCCCTTTCAAAATTCTTGACGTACAATAATACAAAGGCATCATTAAATCAGCGTAAACGAAAGAAGAAGCAGCGGCATTCTTACCCTTCTCCGTCACGTTGTGGACTGATTGACAGATATTTTGAACAAGGGCCGTCTCACGCTTTGGCCTACAGTCTGTTTCACATAAGTTTAGGCATAAATTTTAAGTATTTTTCGAAAGCGAGCCGACGGATTACGATAATTCTACATCAAATCAATGCTACAATCGCAATTTGTCGGCTTATTGTCGAACATAGTTTTTAAAATTTATGCCCAAACTTGTGTGAAACAGACTATAGGTGTTTAACACCTTATATGGGCCCGGCAGAAACCCCACATGCCGAATAATTCAATTCTATGGGTTATCAATGTTAGCGGGAAGTTTTCCGAATTCTGGGGGTATGTAAGCCATATGTGAAAATAGCTGCGACCCTGCACCTGGATTTTCGATTGTTCGTAAAAAGTGTGACTTTTAATGCATTTTCAGCTCATTTTTTGGCTCAAAAGTCACAGATTTTCAGCGCTTCATGCCATTTATACATTTTTTGACTAGATTTATTCAACCAATTTGGTTTTCTTCAAAAACCTTTCCGAAATTTTTTATGTTTTATGCTCTAGAAAGAACGAGTATTATCTGAAACGTCAAAAAACAAGTGTTTTTGATGTGTAACTGGTTTGTAGTCCAGGAAAGGCACTTTTTAATTTTTTTGGACTGGCCCTCCGAATAATCTGCTGTATGTACATGTATGGTGTAAGCTCCCATCTCCATTCACACACCCATTTATATCTATGTATACACACGTTGTTTTCAGCGCACGATTGATTTCTGAATCGCAGATTAAAAATTCACTGAATTTCGTAATGAAATTGTAGCCAAGCCAAATGAAATTGGAAGGTGAGCAAGCAGCTCAAATGAAAGAGCGTGAAATTATCTAACTATTTTGTTATGAACTAACGGAACAGGAAAATCTGGAAACTGAAACGGATACGATGGGTAAAAGCCGTAAACGAAAACGATGGATAAAATCCAGAAACGGAAACGTATATTATTGTGCACACGGTTTCTTCAGGAGTTTCTCCGCCCTGGGGGAGAGAATAGTCCTAAGTGCCGGAACGGTGTTCCCCAAGTAGAACCCATCAGGGTGAACACCCCTACCCCGTTTCCGACAAAATTTCTCCAACTGAAAGGGGTTTAGGGGCCCGTAATGGGGTACCTCATTATTCATATGTAAAGCTGACTCAGGTTCCGTCGGAGGTCTCTCCACCCTAGGGGTGGTCCAAAGTGCCGGAACCAGTGTTCCCCATCCCCAAATAGGGCACATTAGGGCCCGTTTCCGGCAAAATTTCTCCCACTGAAGGCGGGTTTAGGCGCTCGGAAACGGGTACCCCATTATTCATATGTGAAGCTGACCCAGGTTCCGTTGGGGGATTCTCCGCCCTGGGGATAGTCCGAAGTGCCGGAAACAGGGTTCCCCAAGTAAGGGCTTACAAGGGTGATCACCATAGGTGGGCAGCACCAAAATTCTGGGGGAAGAGGAGGGGTGCAAGATTTTTCAAAGGTCAAAAAAATGGCCTTAAAAATGGTGGTACGGCGAAAAAACACCTTTATTCAACGTTCCTCACCGAGCACTATTTATTGGCATCAAAAAATTAATGAAAAAATTTCAAAAATTGAATTCTGGGGGACGTTTTGTTTTCTGGGGAGGTATTTAGGTTTCTCGGGGGGAGAGGGTGTATACCCCCGAACCCCCCACGCCCAGGTGTGAGGAAGCGGGGTAGCACATTATTCATATGTGAAGCTGACCCCGGTTCTGTCGGGGGTTCCTCCGCTCTAGGGGTAGTCCAAAGTGCCGGAGCCGGGGTTCCCCAAGTAAGACCCATCAAGGTGAACATCCCCAACGCCGTTTCCGGCAAAATTTCTCCGACTGAACGGTGGCTTTAGGGAGCTACGGGGAACTCCATTATTCATATGCAAAGCTGACCCCGGTTTACTTTTCGTAGCAAACGTCATTTATGTACATATATAGGTACATATTTCCTTTTTTTCCCGAAGTGGTGATCCTGGCCCTTCTGGAGTCACTGTGCTTAAGCATATAACATGCTTAAGCAAAGAGGCTTTAGTTGGCCGAGGCTCTGCTACTATGCGCGCTCATTCTGCTTAATATGATCCACCCAAACATTTTCACTCACTCGGTTCATTTGACATCACATCAAGCGACTTGACAAAGCGCCAAATTTTTCATGCAACATTACATGGCACCTGTCCATACATGCTTTTATGCAAAACGTGACTTGACAAAACGCCACATTTTTTAAGCAAGATTACATGACACCTGTCCATACATGTTTTTATGCAAAACGTGACTTGGAGAAGTGCCAATTTTCGAGTCTTTATAAAAGTAGAAGAAAATTTTTTGTATTCATACTAAAAGAAGTGCGCTGTGCAGTTAGTTCTTTCAAATCTGCTCTCGAATTTAGCGACAGAATAATCTTGGCTTTGCAAGGAAAGTTGTACGGAGCAGTCGGTTTTTTCAAGTTTCTCCCCGATTTTCACGATAGAATGATTTAGTCTTGCAAAGAAAGTTGTACTAAGCAGTCGATTCTTTCAATTTCCTATCGACTTTTGCGATAGAATAATTTTGTCCTACAGAGAAAGTTGTAGTGAGCAGTCGGTTCTCTAAAAGTGCTCTCTGATTTTTCTAAAGTGTGAAATGTCGCAAAACACTGACTGGGAAGAAATGTTTGAAGCTGCAGAAATGTGGAGATCCTCCACATTATGCCTACGAACTGGTGGAGCCAGAGGCTGAGAGGATAAGGCGATGCGATCCAATATTGAGGGTCGCTTCCTTATCCATTGACTTTCCAAAATATGAATGATCTGAACTTGGAACACGATTCGCCGGAAATTTTTAATGATGCAATCACAAAGATCATTGACGATTCAATGGACATGGTAGGGTCCAATCAGGTGCGGATTTAGGGGCGGGGGCGGCCGCCCCCCATTGGCCCAAAATAGTGCGCAAAATTAAGGATTTTTGAGCGATTTGTAGCGATTTTCGGGTTAAAACGGCAAATTTTTGCGCCCAAGTCAGGGTTCCGCCCCCCCTTAGGAAAATCCTGGATCCACCATTGGGTCCAATTAATCCACCTGAGCCTCCAATAAGCCAGCCATCATACCATTTTCGGAAAGGAGCAGAGATCAAAGGCGAACAAATTATGCACACAATTGAGCGGATTCTGCAATCTAACTGGAGCAGCCAGAGACTGATACGGATAATACAGGTGAGCCCTCCTACTGGTTCTGGTCAACATAAACGAAGATTTATAAAGAAACGATACAAAAAATTTGCCATGCGGTAATTATCTAGGTACAAATAGAGAATCGCCAAAATGTTACGGAATCACCTGTCGTTTGTGGGTTTCAGGACTTACAATGAGGCTATTTGACCGAAAATTCGGAATCAGGAACGCACACGGGCGCGGAAGGGCGAACACATACTCCCCAGAATCCGGTAGACCCCACAATTCGAGTTTATGGTATGTTTTTCTGGATTTTCGCCAGCATCGGGCCCCTCAGACCCCAGGAACTAGGTCGCTGTCCATGTATGTATGTATGATCAAGATCATAAACCAGTCCTTCTTAAACAAAAATATGAGGAGCACGCAATTATTAAGTTAAAAAAACTTTTTCCACCCGTACAAAAACATAAACTCGAAATCAATATCGTAGATTCACGCAATTTCAGCATTTATAAGTTTCAAAGGCAATTTCGACTCAAAAACTCCTCGAATGATTCCACACCGGCCACAATTGAGTCCATATATGGTGACTGTATGTATGTGAAAAATATATAGTTCTACGAGGCACATGTTTTAATATAATTCAAGCGTCCGGAATAAAGTTTATTGAGAAAAATTATCAACGACACAACCGAAAAATACGATGCGAACGAATGCAGAACAATATCGATTTTTGAAATATACTGGGTCAGGACCAGAAATGCACCTCGGGTGAGGGTTGGGGGTCTGGAACTCCCAGAATAGAAAAACGGGATATTTCTTTGGAAAATGATGCAAAATGAAGGTTGAAAACGGATGAAAATTTTAAATTTTCCCGAAAAAATGCTTTGAATTGATCGGAAACTGTCTAATAACGAATGTGATTTTAACGCTATTTTAGCACTCATACCAGTTTTTAAGACCATTTTTGGCCCGAAAAGTCTCGATTGTTAACCCCCAAAACCAGCTGACCCCTTCCTCAAACCAGTTGACCCCACACTCCAGACCGGCTGACCATACGTGGGCAACAAGAAAATTCTGGGGGGGTGCAAGATTTTTCAAAGGTCAAAAATGGCCTTAAAAATAGTGGTATGGCGTAAAAAACACCATTTTTCGACGTGTTCTCATCAAGCACTATCCATTGGCATCAAAAAATTGCGAAAAAAAACGAAACAAATTTTCAAAAATTGAATTCTGGGGGAGGGAGTATTTTCATTTCTGGGGGGTATTTTGCTTTCTCGGGGGGTGCATACCCCCTCGCTCCAGGTGTGCGGCTGACTCCCTCCCCAGATTTGCCATGCTGTGTATCTATGTGTAATCGGGCAGGACACCTTCATAATTAGCTTTCTCATTTCCGGCAATTTCGCAGGTGCCACATCTTTCATACATTGATATATTTTATATATTAAAAACTAGAAAATCTATATTCGACCTTTCCACTTTTACTTTGAGCAAATACGTAGGCAAAAAGTACACGTTATTTTCTAATATAATAATTATAAATTATCGCCGATTCAGAAATATCAGGCGTCGAACCCAAAATTTTTGAAGCGACCTTTACCGGGCTTGAAAACCGGTAAATGCACGTCAAAAACGTCATTTTAGGCGTTTTTGTCGATGTCATTACCTTTCTGACGTAAAACGTAAAAATTTCAAATATATTAAATAAGAGATAGTCAAAAAATGAGCATACGCCGCTAAGAGCTTAAAAATTAGACATTTGAGCAAATAAAAACGCTTAAGACAGCAACTTTTTCGTCAACTTTAGAAAAACCCGAAATCTGGGGGAAGGTGAAATCCTCCTGATCATGGCGGATCCAGGATTTTCCTTAGGCGGTACCCTTAAGGGGGGGAGCGCGGAATCCTGACTTGGGCGGAAAAATTAGCCGTTTTAAGCCGAAAATCGCAAAAAATCGCTCAAAAATCCTTAATTTTGCGCACTATTTTGGGTCAATGGGGGGCGGCCCCCCCCCCCTAAATCCGCCCCTGCTCCCGATCGTGATAGGTGGATCTCCAAAAAGGGGCCCACCAAAACCTCATTTTCAATAATGGCGTATAAATATTATTCGGCTTCGTCGAAACACGTCACGAGCGAAGATTTATCGAATCGCTGCCGAATTTTGAGAAACTTCAGACGCTTATTGGTCGAAAGGTCATCGGGCGTGGTGACCTTGCTCAATTCGGAGCCCAATCCGGCCGAACCAATGTGACTGACGGGCATTATCTCAAATTTTCAAAAATCTTGTTTCTATTTATAAGAAAATTATCGAAAAATTGCCAAATTTCAATAATCAAAAAATTTTTTTACAACATTGCCAAGAAATACTACATTTTATCTTC
The DNA here is from genome assembly GCA_036768485.1 of Mermis nigrescens. NCBI lineage: Eukaryota > Metazoa > Nematoda > Enoplea > Mermithida > Mermithidae > Mermis > Mermis nigrescens. The sequence goes on along the minus strand of JAVLUZ010000145.1, from coordinate 14,187,749 downwards.
GTCATTCACAGTACATAATTTATTTACTTCAACAACGAGGCGTTTAACAAGAAATTTTTCAATAAGAAGATTCTCGTCTAAAAGCATTTGGTGATAGATAATTTAATATTGTCCAAATATTTGTTTAAATACGGGTTGCGTTCAAAAAGTTCTTAGTACTTCTGAGTGCAAATAGAGTGTATAAGCCAATTTTACGCTTCAGTATAGTCTCCGTAGAGACTAATGAACTCATTCCATTGGTACTACACCTGGGCGTGGGGTTTGGGGGGTATGCACCCTCCCCCGAGAAACCAAAATACCCCCCAGAATTCAATTTTCGAAAATTTTTTTCGTTTTTTTCGCAATTTTTTGATGTCAATGGATAGTGCTCGATGAGAAACGTTGAAAAATGGTGTTTTTCGCTATACCACCATTTTTAAGGCCATTTTTTGACCTTCAAAAAGTCTTGCACCCACCCCCCAGAATTTTCTTGCTGCCCATTATGATTGGTACCCTGCAATTTTAATAGCTTCGAAATGAAAGCCATCACGGTTTGACTGAAAACATGCTTCTGCAGCCTCTACAGTTCGAAATTGTCAAAAAATCTCGTTCCACGAAGATGCTGTTTCAAATGTCGAAATAGACACAAGTTACGTCGGTGCCTCTGAACTTTAGGTGGGTGACATCCCTGGGCGTGGGGTTTGGGGCATGCACACCCCAGAAAGCATACTCCAGAATTCAAATTTTGAATTTTATTTTTTCTGAAAATTTTTGATGCCAATGTATAGTGCTCGATGAGAAACGTTGAAAAATAGTGTTTTTCGCCATGTCACCATTTTAAGGCCATTTTTTTGACCTTTGAAAAAGTTGCACCCACCCCCAACTTTGGTGTCGCCCACCTATGGTGGATGAGTCAATTTAAAATCTACAGTCATCAATGGCAGCCTGGGAAACTAGAGCCTTCTGGACTGGAGCATTGTCATGCAGCAGGAGTTGCACAAGTCTGCCCAGCATTTTACGCCACTTCTCCCGTACTGCTTGCCGCAACCGAACCATTAATTTTGCATAAAAATCAATGATAGTGGTAGTCATGAAGCCAAGTTGCATCCCCAGTAATAAGAGGGCATGAAAATCAACTGAATTAGTTCAGTACAAGGCGAAAAATTCCTTGGTGCAGCAAGCAAATTCGCATTTTTCAAGTATTTTTGTGGTTTTTGGGCAACCAACGTGCACAGCCCTTGGAATTCAGCCAATGATTGTGAATAACGGCAAAATAGTCACAGTAGAGAGGCCTATTTCCGACGTTCAAGTTCTGACCTTTATTCGCTGATCTTTATCAATCAGGGTGGCAACTTGGCCAATAATCTCAGACGTGACCACACTTATGGGCGGTTTGGGGTATGCACCCCCCAGAAATCGAAATACCCACCCCCAGAATTCAATTTTTGAAATTTTTTTTATTTTTTCGCAATTTTTTGATGCCAATGGATAGTGCTCGATGAGAAACGTTGAAAAATGGTGTTTTTCGCCATACCATCATTTTCAAGGCCTTTTTGACCTTTGAAAAATCTTGCACCCCCACCCTCCAGAGCTTTGGTGCCGCCCCAACCTATGGAGGTGACCCCTTCAACAGGTCAGCCGGACGTTGGTTCATCCTTGATTGATTGGCGACCATGCATGAACTTTACTGCCCAATTTTTTGACTGTCGTGTACAGTGGCAAATCTAGGATTTTCCTAAGGGGGGGGCGGTACCCCTATGGGGGGCGGAACCTTGACTTGGGCGATAAAATTAGCTGTTTTAACCCAAAAAGGGCTATAAATCGCTCAAAAATCCTTAATTTTGCGCATCATTTTGGGGCCAATGGGGGGGGGCCGCCGCCCCCGCTCCCCTCAATCCGCCCCTGGTCGTGTAGGAAGGGAAGGCTTTACCATAAATTTCAAAAATTTGTTCCCGAATATCGGCTGATCTAATGCCTTGCGGGGTCAACAATTTAAACTTGACTAGTAATCAAATTTTTGAATTTTCATACTTTTTCAAATTAGGTCAGCAAGAAAAAGCACAGAAGCGACAAAACAGAAAGTGATTAACTAAACTTTACACAGGCAATATTGAATAAATGTAGCCTCTCAGTGTAGAGTAAAATGTTTCTTTACAACGCTTCAAGATATTTAGACTTAGAACTTTTTGGACGCCCTCGTAAATAAGAAAATGACAAATGAAGTTTTCTGACGTTTAGACTTTTTTAAATTTTTAATTTAATACTTCTTCAAATCTTTTATTGATTTAAATTCTGCAACTTTTCATAGCAAAAAACTAGAAGACTAAGAAATTTAAAATGTTACTTTATCTTTCGAGGCTCAAAGATGAAATGAATTCAGAATTTTGATCGTTTATTTACGCGAAAAACCAAATAATTAAGATTCAAAAACAAAGCTAAATAAAAATGATAAGAAAAATGTTTTTGAAGCCAAGCTTTTTTATCCAATTTTTTATATTTTTTTATATTTTTTTTTATTTTTTAAAATTTTTCAATCCAATTTTCCAGTTTTTCACAATCAATTTTTCACAATCACAATTTTTTTTCACACTCTTATTCTGCATTTTTATTCTTGCGTTCAGCTTCATCCAAGCTACTCCAAGAAAAATGAGAAAATCGGGCAACCGACATTCCATAATATAACTAAAAATCACGTCATTTTTAGCACAATCAGCAATTATTTTTATTTTTATTTTTTTAATTTTTTTTGGTGTTTTTATTTTTTATTATTTTTTTATTAATTATTTTTCAATTATTTTTAATTATTTATTTTTAGCACAATTAGCAATAAGATGATAAATAATGCCTAGAATTAGAAATAGAGATCAACAAAAAAGATTTAAGCATTGGGATTAAAATACAATAAATAAAGCATTCGTATACTTTATTTTTTAGCTATTTTTCTATTTTATTTTTCATTTCGATATAAAATTCAATTAATTATTCAATTCAAAAATTCATTCACCAAGTGCATATTTGAAATCGTGAAAAAAGGGGCATAAGAACCGAATTAAAACAATAATCGACGCACGAATTTTTGGCACTTTTTCGGACCAAATCGCTTAATATTACAATATACGTAGCATTCAAAACGTAAAAAAATCGAATGAAGAACAGATAAAAAATAGAAGTAAAAGAAAATAAAACGGAAAAAATGATAATTTAGAAACTGATTTAATAAATAGCCGGAAATATGATGAAAATTCAAAAATTCCATCCAAAACACGACGGAAACTAAAAAAATCGAATAAATGAAAAGATTGGATTTATTGATGAATTAAATCAAATCTGTACAGTAGATCTGGCGAGTTATTTTAACAAAAAATTAAAAACAAGCAAAAACCGACGAATAAGTCGATCGAAAAAACGACAAACACAAAAATGATAAAAATATTATATAAAGCTGGTATGTAAATGAAGCGAAATTCCGGATTTCACTTTAAACTTTGTTCTTTTATAAAAAATGTACTTTCAAAAAAATTGCATGCATGTCTTTCACTCCTTACTAGCATTCATAGTTTAATTTCATTCTTTACACAATTCGGTAGACCTATGCATGTAAATACTTTTGATCCGTATTCGGCCTAAACTTCAGCGTGTATTTGACATACATACTGAAAAAAGTAGCAAATAAATAAAATGAATAGATAAATGAATAAAAAATAAATTAATTAATTACATAATAAATATGTAAATAAATGACTATATAAATAAATAAAAGAATAATTAAATAAATAAATAAATAAACGAATAAATCGATCAAATGAGCCAGTTAATGAATAAATAACAGAAACAATGAATTAGTTGATAATTAGATAAGTAAATGGATAGATAAGAGAATGGGAAAATAAAAAAAATAAATACTGAATATAAACGATAAATTTTAGCAGGCATGCATGCAACAGGCAGATGAGGAATCCTCTTTAGAGCGACTGAGATTTTTTGGCCCCCCAAATTTTCGGCCAGAATTTGAAGGTCATACAGGACCCGATCAAACGTTTTACTTATTACAACTCTGTTTACCGGTTCCTTCAAGGCTCGAGCAGTACTGTCGCATGAGCCGAGACTTTGGCCCTCTTTCCAACCCATCTTGGACAACATTTTGAAGCCAAGGTTTTTATCCGAAATCGGCCTATTAAAGCAAAAACAATGCAAAATAAAAAAATGAGATGAAAAAAGAAGGGAAGATGAAAGCCCAATTTTTAGTGAATAAAATGCGCGGGAAAAAAATTTTTTCGTGAAAATTTCACTCCGAAAAGTACGAAAAATTTAAGGTTTCAAATAATTTAGATGCCACGCAAAAAATTTATCTGAAATTTCCAAGCTGAATTCCGACATGATTATCAAAATAGTCAACCATGTAAAGTGAGCTAGACTTTACAATAAGAAAAGTACATAGATAAGTTCTTTAAACTGCACTACTCGCCACGGATGTTTAAGCTTTAATAAGCTTCTAGAGCTTGTTAGGGTTATATCTTTAACACATCGGTCCTATTTCCGCCCACGCACGACCGACGTGTTAAACATATAAGCCTTAACAAGCTCTATCATCCTATGGAGCATATTAAAACGCAAACATTCGTGGCGAGCACTGTATCTACACACCTGCCTTTCTGCAGCAAAAATTTCAAAGATTATAGCATAAATAATAAATTTAGAAAATTAATCATAATTACATAATTATGAGATTAAAATCTAGTATCACAAGAATTATATAAAATTATAAGTCATGAGCCATGCGAAAATTGTATAATTGAATACGTAATTAAAAATATAGATAATTGTAATCATAATTATTATACATTTAAAAATTAAACGTTTAAAATAACTTCATTGTATATTTACATAGATTTAAGCGTTAGGACCATAGGTGGGCGGCAACGAAATTCTGGGTGTGTAAGATTTTTCAAAGGTCGAAAAATAGCCTTCAAAAATAGTGGCATGGCGAAAAAACACCATTTTTCGACGTTTATCATCGAGCACTATCCATTGGCATCAAAAAAATTGCGAAAAAAACATACAAAATTTTCAAAATTGAATTCTGGGGTGTTTTGGCTTCTGGGGGGTAATTTGGTTTCTCGGGGGGAGGTGCATACTCCAACCTCCCCCACGTCCAAGTGTAGTTAGAACCACACCTGGGCGTGGGGGGTTTGTGGGTATGCACCCCCCAGAAACCAAAAATACCCCCCAGAATTCAATTTTCGAAAATTTTTTTTTCGTTTTTTTCGCAATTTTTTGATGCCGATGGATAGTGCTTGATGAGAAACGTCGAAAAATGGTGTTTTTATCGCCATACCACCATTTTTAAGGCCATTTTTGACCTTCAAGAAATCTTGCACCCCAGAATTTTCTTGCTGCCCACGTATGGTTAGAACGCGTTTAATTATTTGGCGTCCTGGATTTAGCGTCGGTGTCCTGGCCAGGCAAATTTAGTTGTTTAAGATTGTCGCATTTAGTAGATAATAATATTTTCGGTTAGAGTGCTACACCACGTCTTTTGCCGAGCGGTTCGGCCGCAGTAGCGGCGTTATATCGTGCCTATATTGCATTACAGTCGAACTCGGATAGGTGCAACTGCTCGGGATGCCAAAAAAGTTGCACGTAAGCGATGTTGCACTTAAGCAAGGTTGCACTTATAGGATGTGTCTTATGAAATTTCGAAAAAGGTTGCTCTTATTCGAGGTGTCTCTAGAACAGTGCAAAATCGAAAGCGTCCAAAATTTCCAGTTTTTGGGCTATGGAGAATGCAGTAATTTATTTTGGAACAGCAGTCATTCTTATAAGGTAATAATGTATCAATTTTGGACAAAATGCTGAAAAAAATATTGGAAAAAGTAAAATCCAACAATGAAGCATACATAATAATGAAAGAACAACAAAATTATTAGGGAAACACCAGTATATTCTTGAAAAGCATGATGGTGCACGAAAAAAATGCGCTTGTTTAACATACATTCATCATCCATTCTAAAAAGTTGTAGTTACGCATTGTGAATATGAATTGGTGGATAAAAAATTGGTTGCACTTGAGCGAGTATTGCAGTTACCCGAGTTGCATTTATCCGAGGTGCAACCACGCGTAAAACATAGGGAAGAAAATCGGGAAATGAAAGTCTGTTGCATGTAACCGAGGTTGCGCCTTATCAGAGTTGCACTTATCCGAGTTCGACAGTATTTAACATTGTGTTCAACTGCTTATTTTGTTTAATATATCAGTGCTATAAGGAGCACTACGTAGCGATTCAGCATTTATAGCAGGGGGCTACTGCATTAGTGGGTCGGGCGGGAACCTTGAGCCGATTTAAATTACGCCTTTACAATTATAGGCGCAATTATTGCGAAAATTAAACAAAAATAGATGAAAAAATCAAATAATATATAAAAAATAGAATCCAATTCAAAAGGAAGATAAATAATTCGAACTAAGTCTAAGTTACAATATGTACTATTAATAATAATAATAATAATAATAATAATAATAATAATAATAATAATAATAATAATAATAATAATAATAATAATAATAAGTAATAATAATAATTATTATTATTAATAATAATAATAATAATAATGTAATAATAATAATAATAAATAATAATAATAATAATAATAAAAATAATAATAATAATAATAATAATAATAATCATAATAATAATAATGTAATAATAATAATAATTAATAATAATAATAATATTAATAAGTAATAACAATAATAATTAATAATAATAATAATATTTATAAGTAATATTGATAATAATATAAAAAATAAAAATAAAAATAATAGTAATCATAAAAATAATAACAATAATAATAATAATAATAATAATACTAATAATAATACCAATAATAATAGTATTACTAATATTAAAAATAATACTAAGTATTATTATTAATATCCCAACTCTCGATCGCACGTACTTAGAAACGGAAGATGATTCAATGGGCCGGCAGTCCGTGCTGTAAAGTACATCGGAACCGACGGCTCTTCTCCTACTATCCGCTCTATCAACGTATTTCTTATCCAAAACGACTGAATTATCGTTTCCGTGCTAGTGAATTTGAATAATCAATTAATTCGATATTACACTCAATCATTCAAATTATAAATAATGCACAATAGCAGAAAAAATGAAAAAATGTAAAAACATTTAACACAATGACACAAAAAACGGGCGAAAACAATTTTAAAAAAATCGTTGCTGAAAGGTAGGCAAATCAAAAAAAGTGTAAAGGAAGGTTTCCAGCGAATCACACCGAGTGTAATAAACAATGAAGGCTTATCTGGAAGCACCCAAAACAAATAAACCATATGTATACATGATCTTGATAGAGAGTTTGATAGTTTAAGGATTTCCCATTTTCTTCAGTTTTTAACCCTCTGCAGCACCGATGCACAAGGAAGGGTCGGTAGAGAGGGTGGGGGCAAAATCCTAGACATATCGAATAGTAAATTTAGCGTTCAATGCTGCTCAAACGACGAAAATGGTTAAAGTAGTCTGTAAAACGCTTTATCGTGGTAATACCGCATTTTTAAAGCATTTTTAGTCCATATCGACTGCATCATATTCATGCATGATCTTGAAGGGGTTTTCGACCCCCTAGAATTCGGGATTTTTCGAAAGTTTTCGGAAGTTTTCTAAAAATACGCAGAAAAGGTAAATTTCAAAGCGTTTTAGCTATCTATTTGCCCAAAAGTGTCAAATTTTCGGCGCTTCGCGCCATATACTCACGTTTGACTATATTTTGGTAAATTTATTCGACTTTTCTCGAATTTTTTCCATATTTTTATGCTCTAGAAAAATAGTCAGAAACGCTGAAAAACGATGTTTTTTACGCGTTCCAACCATTTTTGGGCCCTGAAAAGGCACGTTAAAATTTCACCCCTCCCGAGAATTTCCATGCTGTGCATGTATGATTATTTTGCTTTTAACACTAAAAAATATAGAAATTGATGAATTTTGGATGCTTTTTGTGTACAAGGCACATGAAAGTAGTCAAAATTTTCGAATTTTTACTGCTTTTGTCCTTAAAAATGATGCAACAAGCGTTCCGTCAGCTTAAAATCCCCGAGCAGTATCTGCCTGGCCGACCCTTCGGCGAAGAGTAAACCACCATTCCCTAGGTGCATGTAAGCCCCCTAGAATTTTTAATTTTCCGAGAAAATCACAGAGAACATCTGCTTTTAGCATGTTCAGCGTAAGTTTAGTTCAAAGCACCAATTTAGCCCTTTTCATCATATTATGCTCAATTGCATTACATTTTCTGGAAACGTTTTTGTGTTGATCGGCTGGAAGTAAAAAAAATATTAAAAACATCAAAAAGCTGAGTTTTTGAAGCGTTCCCATGAGCATAAAACAGGCAATGTAGAAAAAATCGGGTTTCCCAGACAAATTTCCATACTGTGCATGTATGTGGTGTAAACTTTGCAAAACCCTTTCGAAAACTCATTCTTTACAATGACTTAATACGCGTTCGAATTCAAGCTAAAAAATGAATTCAGTCTATTTAGACTTATATGCCTTGATAACTAGTCAATAAAGGCCCTTTCAAAAAAGAAATCGAAAAATGAAATATTTGAATGAAATTCTTTTAAAAAAATTATAAAAAATTCCGATATATTGACTTGGCTCATTTGTTCGAAGTATTGAATTTGAGGAAAAATTTAAAAAAAGGAAAAATTACTCCTTTTTTATCCTTTTTTCCTCTTCTCCTCCTTTTTTATTTCTTTTCTCTTTCTATTTCTGCTATTATGTAATTAAAAAGGTAGAAACTCGGTTATTCTGGAATTTATACTAATTTATTTATTCGTGCATTTTTGTATTATTACGTCTATGATTTTTTATTTGATTACTTTATTTTTGAACTTTAAATATTATTTAATCCTTTGTTTTTTATTTTATTTGCTTATTGTTTTTATTTATTCTTTTTATTTTTGATGAGCTACATATTTATCCCATTTTTAATATATTTTTAATAGCTTCTCGTTACTCAATACTCAATAATTCAATTATTTTACTTAAACGTGCATTAAATCAAATAAATTAAATTTTATATTATTTCTTTTAATATTATTTTTCTCATGCTTTTTTGTTGGCAATTGGTTGGTGGCGGATCGGTGAATAAATTCTCCGTTTCGACTGCCGATTGTCGCTAAATCTATAATTATTCGGCCCGATTTCAGCTGCTAAAAACACTATTTGATGATCGGTTGCTTTTGTCACGTAAAAACACCATACGCTACTACAGTAATCTATTGACACCTGATGCGCACGTTAGAACAGCAGAAATTCAACACTTATATTGAAGAGACATAACATTAGAAGGGACCGGTCCGAGCTTAGCACGTTAAACAACTTAGTGAGGAGTCAGCGCTGAAAAGGGCTATTGGGTTCGCCCAATAGCACCGGTTTTATTAATGCAAGCGCGCGCAATAATATACAGCTGCACAATCCGCAAGACAGTCCGAGCTGGTGACTATACAACGAACAAAGGTCAGCCCGTAAGTGGGTTAAGTGTATATTGATCCGAACATATAGTACCTATTATTGAAAAGGGCTCGACAGACGTGCAAATAGACACGGGGAGTAACCTAATATGAAACCAGTATGTTATAATATTACGATTATCATATATTGACAACTACCGGGCGTGACACTTTACTGATTAATCGCTATTTCTAATGTTACAGCAATCAAAATATCGGGTGGGGTAGTAGCAGGTCATTTTTCAGGGCGAATACAAACAGATAAATGATGGATACAAAAATAAAAAACAAATAGAACATAAATAAAACTCATAAAAAAGTATAAAAATAGTCTAAGGGCGATTTTTTCGCCCACAAGTCACTGAAAGGAAGAAATTCTCAACTTGTGGGAGTCATTCAAACGCTTCAAACACGAATAATTACCCTTTAAAATTAAAAATGTTCTCAACTGCTTATATAAGGTAAGGTGGACAAGCTAGTAAGGGCAAAAACCAGTAATGAGAATGATGCGTGCAAGTTATAAGTGACATAAAAGCCACTCAACCCACTCCAGGTCGCCATTGGCTTAAAATCCATATATAAAATAAATTTAAAGCAAAATTGAGTTGGGACGATGAAGGCTGCGTGCAAAATAAAGCTCGCACTTGCATCAATGTACATTGGAAAAAATTGAATGACGAAGAAAGTGAGAAGCACTAGTTATTCTAGAGTGTAAAGTGCCAATACAACATATATTAATCTGCGCTTTTCTGAAATCACTTGCGCCAATTATTTAGAGTGTAATTAAAGATGCAAGGCATATACAAATGTACATAAGACGTAAACAAAATGATTTTTTTGTAAGCTACATAAGGAGTACGAAAATTGATTAGCGCTAGGTAAGGATGAAATAAAATACAGTAATTAAAATTTAAGCTTACTGTAATGCCAAACGATTCCTTGAGTATCCTGACCTCGCGTTTTCTAGCCTTTTCCTTATCGATCGATATTCTTTCTAATTGTCCTTTACCTGAATTTTACCATAAAGTTAACCAAAATCGTGCTAGCCCAGTACGTACGCGAGTAGAAACTTTAAACGTGTGATAAAAGGGAATCAAAATGAATATTTCGCGCATATGACGATCAAAAACGGAAATTTGAAATAAAATTAAAAATTATCACAAGAAAAAATAAAAATAAGGCGTTGAAAAACCAAAAAACTTTAATTTGAAAAAAAATTTAAAAAACAAAAAATTTTGACCTTTACACGATAAAAAAGTGTAAAAAACCATTTGATAGGGGTTGAAAATGCCTCAATACATAATTATAACAGATCGCATGCAAAAAATAAAAAATGTACAAAAAAAACATTGCAAGGCTTGATTTTTTCAGTTTTTCATCACGATTGCATACGCCAAGTCAAATTTTGCACTAAATATTGAGAAAACCCGAAATTTTCATTTGAAAACGAGGACAGATATTCTCTTGAGCTAAAAAAATTAGAAAGAATGAAGGATGAAAAAATGGTAAAAAATAAAAATCGGTGAAAGAACGTCAAAAAATGAAGCAAAATAATGATGGATAGAGATTTGAGAGCCTGTCAAATAAAATATGAAAAAATTAAGAAAAAAGTTACAAATTTCACTAGTATATTTTAAACAACTTTTGAAACAAAACTGCAGCTCTATATATGATTTGCATACTTATGGCCCAGATATCGGACGAGCATAATCGACAGGCTAAATGTTGATTTCTTTTATTTTATAAATAAACCAGGGCTAATGGATGAATAAAACATTGAACTTAAAATCAATAAGTTAATAGAAGTTTGCCACAATCTTACAGTTTGCGTTAAAATATGTAAAAAGAGTTGTTGAAGCGATTTAGATTTTTCATCACAATAAATCGAATGAATATGCTGAAACATAAACGAATTTTCAATTTAAACTAAGGAAATGAGCTGAAATGGCAGAAAATTAGAAAAAATTGGATCAGTAATAAAACTTATTTAAAAAAATTTTAAAAAATTGACTGAATAGTGAAAATTTGGAGTGAATAGACAAATGAATGAACCAACTATAGCAGGGTAGGCGGCACCCAAGTGTCCAAATTCACAATTCACTTTTGCTCAGGTATCGAAGTTTTCAACTTATTTTTCCACTTTTTTCTATAAATTTTTGATTAAAACGAATTATTAATTCAACGGAAGTTTTTATTTGAATCTATCTGTTTTCCGATTTTGAAAATCGAGTCTTCAGAGACAAGAAGCAAGCTCTGGCTGTTAAGAAACAGGGAAAGTAGAGAATTACTCAGGTTTTTTTTGTATCTATTCTGTATAACTCCTGCTTACTTCTCTCGTTTTACTTGAACTCTTGCGCCTCGTAAAACCCGTAATTTCTCAGTATAATTTTGTGTGCTTTTTATGTACATGTGTATATACTATTTCTCGCGTCTTTTTTATTTCTTTTATACTAACAGCATGCCTAATTTATTTACCTTTTATTTATTTATTGATTAATTAATTAATTTATTTTTTCATATTGATGACTTTCTGTTATTATTCCAAAAAAATAGAAAAAACTTGGAGTAAAAATGCATATTTTTGCAATAAACTGGGGAGGTAAATATCCGTCCTCTGGGATAACGACGACCGACTTCAGGTGGGAATATTCGCCATCTCTCCAGTAAGTTGCATGCTTCGTCCTGTCAGAAAATCCGGGACCGTCGTCGGATCCCGAATCCCATTGAATCGGCTCAGTTGTGTAAAACCCATATTTTAATGTTTTAACACGGCTACGAATACTCACGCGCGGTCAGGTTGGTGTTGTAGAGCGAGAGGTCTATAGAGGAAGATTTTTGAACGGCGCGATCGCGCCTATATGCTAATAATACAGTAGTAAGGCGAAAAGATAATCTATGGGGCAGGTACTGTAACTGAGCGATTTTGAAGTGAACAAAAATTTTCAAGCATCAGAGAAAAGTAAAAAATTTTATTTTGCGAAAAATCGTTCTTTACCGAGTTTTTTTATCGAAAAAAGGGAGAAAATTTTGAAAAGTAAGAAAATACAGTAAAAACAGCATTTTCCAGCCATTTATCTTTATTTATCTATTACTTCCATAGGCGTAGCCAGGGGGCAGCTGGGGCACGTGTCCCCTCCCGAAATTTTTCAGAAATTTCGTTGATTTTTGAGTGCAATAAAGTGTTAAAAAAGGCAACAACGTCAAAAGTTTCGGGCGTTTCGCGCCGAAACATTATCATTTATTGTTATGGAGTTCCAGTGAGTATAGAAATCTGAAGTAGCTAAAACAATTCATCGCTTCACGTCGATTTAGTTACTTAAGCGGTTAGCATTCAAAAAATTCCCTTACGGCACAATCGATTTTTCAGAATTCCCCTTTTCGATAAAAAAAGGAAAACGGTAATTTTTTCGCCCAATAAAAGATTTATTCATCCTATTTTCCGAATCTTGAAAATTTTTTACAATCCCCCGCGTCAAACGCCGATTGATGGCACCATGCCTGGGCGTTTGGGGGTAGGGAGAAGTTTGGGGGTATGCACCGCCCAGAAACCAAAATACCCCCCCCCAGTTTTTTGGCAATTACATGCATTTTTTATTCTATTTTAGGCGCTTTCCTGCCGCTTTTGTCCAAAAAGCAATGCCATTTACAAACCCTCAAAAGAGGGTCGTTCAAGCTCGTCCCGCTAAATTTTGAATCAACGGATGGTATGCAGTGAAGATTCAAATTTGGCAACGGCAACCTGGCTGAATGAGCGCGAAAAAAGCATTTTTACGCGTTCTAAGGCGCCTACTTGCGTTAGAATTATTCCTAGCCAGTGTTTTTTTGTACAAGGTCCGTTTGTACATGTACAAAGATGGTCCCCAAAAAGTCTTTGTACATTTTGCACATGTAAATTTTTGTGTACTATTATATAGTACAGTAGCGATTTTAGTGTGGTAAAACAGGGTTTTCGATCTTAGGTAGTCTATTTTAGCTAATTTCTGGGTTTATGACGCCAAAAATTAACTAAAAATTATCTGAAAACGGCGCGAAGCGCCGAAAAATATTGACATTTTTCCATTCTAAATGCAAATTTTGCCATTTTAAAGATATATAGTGACAAATAATTTGATCAGTTCGGCGCGAAGCGCCGAAAATTTTGGAATTTTACACCTTTTTACAGTTTTTGTCTTCCTAAAAATCTTTGTACATTTTGTACACACAAAATTTTTGGGTACTATAATATGGTACAGCAGTGATTTTAGTATCGTAAAAACAGAGTTCTTCGACTTTTCGTAGTGTGTTTTAGCTAATTTCTGGGTCTCTAAGGGCAAAAATCACTAAGAATCGTCTTAAAACGGCGCGAAGCGCCGAAAAATTTGACATTTTTACTTTTGAAATGCAATTTCTGCCATTATAAAGATATATAGAACACACAATTATTCATTTCGGCGCGAAGCGCCGAAATTTTTCGAATTATAGACCTTTTTTGCAATTTTTGTCTTCCCGTATCTTTGTACATGTACAAAGACGGTCCCGAAAAGTTCTTTGTACATCGGGAAAAATCTTTGCCGAATACAAAAAAAACCGTGTTCCTAGCGCAAATATTTTGATGAAGATTTCGGGAATGAAAGATAGGAATTAAAATTAATACATAGAACAGGCAGACGCAGTGGCGGATCCAGAATTTCCCTAAGGGGGGGGGGGGCGTACCCCACCAAATCGCTCAAAAATCCTTAATTTTGCGCACTAATTTTGGCCAATGGGGGCGGCCGCCCCCCCTAAATCCGTAAACAACGTATCGAGAAATACGTTGCTTACACTCAATTTATCCACATTGAGTGTAAACAACGCAAAAAATATAAACAACGGTAAAATAAAGAAAGAATAAATTATTTTACAAAAAAATAACAAATACGAATAAATGGCCTAAATCCGTGCTTAGAAAAATTGAGCAAAATAATATGGGCCTGGGGGAAGTTAAACCCACAGAATCCAGCCTTCCCTAGCATCCGACAACCCCCAGAATTGAATTTTAGACGCTTCCCCCGCGATTTTAGCCCTATTCACAAGCTCCCCCAAAATTCGGCTGTTGCCTATGGATGCTCATGTTTCTAGTGTACATGCGAATCAATGGAATTGTGGGGAGGGGGTGCAACAAAAACAAAATTTTGAATGCCTTTTCAAGCTTAAAATGGTGACTATGCGTTAAAAAGATCAATTTTAGGCGTTTCTATCGTTGCTCATTCTCAATAGGTGACAAAAAATAAGTTTTTTTTGAAAAAATCAGTAGTAGAAAGTGGCTATTGGCGCGAAACGCCTTTAAAATTTACACTTCCAAGTAAAAATCGCCTAAAGCGCTTGAATCAGGAATTTTTAACGATTTTTTTTCAGAGAAATCGTGAATTTTGAGAGGTGAAAATATTTTTGTTAGAGTGAAAAACTTTAAACGGGTGGCGTATGAAAACCCTCAACCCCCAGGATATTGTAAGCGTACGGGCAGGGCCGTATTTATGGGGGACCCCGCTATACATGATCCTGGGGGAGGTTTCACCCCCAGGAGAATTTCTACCCTCACCCTAAAAGAAATTTTTTTCACCCCCTCCCCAGAATTGGCGATTTTTTAAAGTTCGCAAAAATTTTCTGAAAAATTTGTACAAAAGTTGCATTTTTAGGCGTTTTAGCTATATATCTCTTTGATTAAAAGTGCCAATATTCGGCGCTTCGCGCCATTATACTCATGTTTTGACTATATTTTGTTAAATTTGCTTCGACTTTTTGTTATTTTTTTCGAAATTTTATGTTTTTATGCTCTAGAAAGATAGAGCAACGTCAGAAACGCTGAAAAACGATATTTTTCACGCGTGCCTACCATTTTTGAACCCCCAAAAAACACTTTATAATTTCAACACCCAGAATTCCCAAGCTGTGCATGTGTTGACCCCGCCCCCTTAAATACGGCCATGCCTATGTACATATGTATGTGTAAAAATACTCCAAATTTACGAGACGTACATACTTTACAACGTAAAGCACAAAAAAACTTGCAATGCGTAATGATGCGTATTATGCTTTACAAAGTACGTATGTACTTCACAACGCGTACTTAAACCGTACTTTACAAAATGTACTTTACATTCAAAAACTTCACATCGTGTAATTTGGAAAACGTTACCGCATTCGGTTCTGGTTAAACCAGGCTCGCAACCCGAACAAGTATTAGTAGCCTTGTGGACGTGCAAATCGAAAAGTACGCTGTTTACACTCAATTTATCCAAATGGTGTAAATAGGACCTATTATTGCTTTCGTCCGAATCCCTTACGATTCGGTCGTCGTTTACAAAGATTTCCGACGATTCATTACCGAGTACGGTGACGTAATAGGACTTTTTGTCGGGATCGTACAAAATTAGGCAATGGCCCTATTAGCACAAACAAATTGGCAACGAGCCAAATGCCATATATGTATTAAATAATCAAATTTTAAAATTAATTATTAAGTGAATATAATAAAATTCGTATTGATTGTTATAAAACTAGGAAATCAATAACGAACTGGGACAAAATCAATAGGTGACATTAATTACATTACTATCGATTCAAGCTTCTGAGTGACTTAAAGGGCAGAAAATTGTGTAAAATAGGCAAAAAATTTTCCACTTTTAGGTGCAATTTGTCAATCATATGTATGTAATGCAATAGCCATATATGATTTTGGGCGGAAGAGGGTTGGGGAGCTTCCATCCCCAGAAGTTTTCACCCCGCAAAATTCGAGATTTTAGGAAAATTTTAAAAAATTTGAATAAAAGGAGATTCTTTCAGCGTTTTTGCCATCTGTTTGCTCAAAAGCGTCATGTTTTCGGCACTTCGCGCCATATACCGACTTTTTGACTATATTTTCTATACCGTATTAGGATATTTTCAATTTTTTCTTTTAATTTGTTGTATGTTACATACTATATAGATAGAGCCTCGTCAGAAACGCCTGAAAATCATGTTTTTGACGCGTGCCTACCACACGTGGGGGTTTGAGGGGGTATGCACCCCATAGATGGCCGAATACCCGCCCCCAAGAAACCAAAATACCCCTCAGAATTCCATTTTTGAAATTTTTTGTTTTTTCCGCAATTTTTTGATGCCAATACTTAGTGCTCGATGAGAAACGTTGAAAAATGGAGTTTTCCGCCATACCACCATTTTTAAGACCATTTTTTGACCTTTGAATGATCATGCACCCCCTCCTCCAGAATTTTGGTGCAGCCCACATTTGGTGCCTACCATTTATGAGCCCTAAAAAGCACTTAAAATTCCCATGTTGTACATGTCTGTTAACGGCCTATATAGATCATTAAAAATCCCTCAAGTAGTGTGCCATTTATAATTAATAAGGATACGTTTACATTGTAAAAATACAAAACAATAGAAAACTTAGCCTAGAAAAAGTTGAAAAATAAATTCAAGAATTATAAATAAACCGACCTATGAAAGTGAAAAAACAAAAAAATCAAAGAGTAAGTGAAAATCGTTCCCAATTATATATATATCTTTCTAGCACAAACCATTTTTAGGGAAGATTTAAGGTTCAAAATAATTCATGACATTTCTTACGAGAATTCTAAAAATTAATAAATTCAAATTTTTTCGTTCAAAAATATATGATAGCTTAATCAAAAACATTTAAAATTTTATTTATTATAGCACGCCCAAGAAAAATTTTCACCCCCCCGGAAATCGCGATTTTTTGAAAGTTCCCAAAAATTTGTCGAAAAGATGTCTTCTTAAGCGTTTTTAGCTATCTATTTGCTCAAAAGCGCAAAATTTTCGGCGCTTCGCGCCACTACACTCCTGCTTTGACTATATTTTGTTCAATTTGTTCCGAATTATTTTATTTTTTTTCTAATTTTTTGTTTTTATGCTCTAGGGAGATGAAACATCGTCAGAAACGCCGAAAAACGATGTTTTTCGCGCATAGCTACCATTTTTGAACCCAAAAAGGCACTCTATAATTTCACTCCCCCCTCCTACCTCCCCCAGAATTCCAGAATTCCCATGCCGTGCATGTATGTACTACACTATAATCATTCATCGTTTCGATTTGGAACAATTCGCAAGGAGTAAATGTGAAGAAAAGATCCTCACTAGAGGTCAGCACCCCAATTTGAAAAATTACGACGAAATAAGAAGAAACACTTTTATTAAATTCAAAAAAATTGTAGAAATGTAAACGATTTTGAAATAAAGTTTTAGTAAATCTCATCGACTTTTAAGTTAAAAAAATATGAGTTTGAAGGACTTTTTGATGCGTTTTTGACACTCATAGTCGGCGGCTTCGGTCCGAAATTTCGAGTCATACAAGTATCCAGCCGACATAGTTACAATTTTACTAAATGCATGACGATGACCCCAACAGATTTATTGATAATTATTAATTAATTAATCAATTACTAATTAATTAATCAATTACTAATTAATAATAGATTACTTCGCTCAAAGAACCGGGCGTTATGCTAATCTGTTCGTTATTTACACTGGATATCGTAGCACCCTGAATCGTAATCACATGCAAATCAGTGCCGTTAGCTTGCATGACACGAATACAAGGGTCGATTCCGTCTATTTATGATCAATAACACAAATGAGGTCAAGAAAAATATTCGCACCATACATGTAATGGCTCGAAATTTGGGGGGTTACCGGCCATTTTTATGGGGGGGTAAATGAGCCCCAATTTTTGGCCGAAAACGGCCAAAAAACGGCCGAAAAAAATCAATTTTTCCAAAATCGGGGGAGGGGTCAAAAAGTTGCTGGCTTTGGGGGATGGGGATGTCCGACTTTGGGTGAGGGATTTCCCATCCCCCTGTTACATGTATGATTCGCAACGTGTTAATCAAGCTTGATTAAAAAATTTTCCGACGGTACATAATGAACGATTTAATATAAACAAACGTCCCCGATAAAAATTGGGGATTAGCATAAAAATATTTATAAAAACAAGATAGTAACACAAAAACATACAAATTTTCCGACGTTTTTTTCAACACGATTTATCCGACAAGATCATAAAAAGTGACTTTTTTCGGTCCGACTGGATGCAAAATTATAAATACAAATACTTCACGTAACTATATATGGGGTGAAGCAACGTAAATATTGAGATCTTAAAAGAGATGTAGTCTTTTTACGCGGCGTTTCCGATCATTAAGTAATTAACTCTCCTTAATTTCGTTTATATTTTTTTAAAAAATTTTAAAAACTTCAAATCTGTCCTCCACTTAGATACGACCCTGCGCATATTGTATATAATAAAATATACAACATTCATAATCACCATAAACGATAAAAGCTTACATTACAATACAGTGCCTACCATACATGCACAGTATGGGAATTCTGGGGGGGGTGAAAACCTAAAGTGCCTTTTTTGGGCCCAAAAATGGCCGGTACGCGTTAAAAAATATCGTTATTTGGCGTTTCTGACGATACTCTATCCTTCTAGAGCATGAAATCATGAAAAAAATTTCGAAAAAATGGATAAATTGACCAATATATCGCTTAAAACATGAATATATGGCGCGAAGCGCCGAAAATTTGGCGACTTTGAGCAAATATGTTGATAGTCAAAAACCCTTAAAAAGACACTTTTTCTACCAATTTTCAGGTAAGTTTAGGAAACTTTTGAAAAATCGCCAATTCTAGGGGGGGTGAAAAATTTTTGCGGGGGTGAAAAATGATTCTGGGGGGTGAAAACCCCCCAAACCCCCCAAGATAATGTATGGTGCCTACATAATACATTTAGAAAATGGTGTAAACTACTCTACAAATTACTTTGAATTTAAATTACCTGAAATAAATCAGGTACCTACTGCGTTTTCATTTCACATATGTGAATAATTTCATCGCATCGTTATCCATAGCTATTTCGAAATTACCAATGATACATACCTAACTAATTTTGTACTAATCTTGTATTTACCCTCGAAGCTTCACAACAAAGGTTGAATGTAGTTTACACCAGGTCGTAAAAAATCGATTGATCGATTTCAGCTTTTAGTATTTGAGCTAACACACAAGCACTAGCTAGTAAAAGTAAGAAAACACGTAAGAAGAGACTAGTTTAATAAATAAGTGAAATTCATTTACAAAACTATCACTCAAATAAATAAACTATTTCTACTAGACCACGCATAACGTGCATACATGCACACGATGAAAAGCTCTGGGAGGAGGTAAACCGGGTTTCCGGTGGGGGTGTGAATGAGTAATTTTTTAAGCTATCCAATGTCAAATTTTGATACTTAATTCGTCTTATTTCATTCTTCATTATTATTTATA
This sequence comes from Mermis nigrescens, assembly GCA_036768485.1. Taxonomy (NCBI): domain Eukaryota; kingdom Metazoa; phylum Nematoda; class Enoplea; order Mermithida; family Mermithidae; genus Mermis; species Mermis nigrescens. The sequence continues at coordinate 14,167,936 of JAVLUZ010000145.1, read as the reverse complement.
GTTAAATTTGCATAAAAAGAATACTAAATGACCTGCAACATCAAAAATATACAAAATAATGGAAGATAATTGTATAAATGAATTAATTGGACAGTCTGCTGCTCGAAAAATTAGTATATGCATATGAACGATACTGTTAGGCGTCATTTAATGCTTTTTTCATGGTTCGAACAACAGGTTTAGTCCCAAAACGGCCTGAGAGGTATGCCTTCCAAAAGTCCTGGTAGGGAGGATAACCCCCTCCCATACCCCCAGTGTGCACGTGTGATAAACAGGCACGTAGCTGGCCGTCCTATTTTAGGGGGGACCAACACCAAATTTGGGGGGACTAAGCCCAAAAAGGGCAAAAATAGCACAAAATAACGTTTAAAAAGTCATATTTTCCCGATTTTTCTGGATTTTGGGGGGTTCGAATCCCCGCATTCCCCCCGAGATACGTGCCTCGTGATAAATTGCACTTTTAATAATGTTGTACCTATGTAGATAATTATTGATGAATTATTCATTAAGCCTGTTTTTATAGAGAGCATTGCTGACCCTAGTGAAAATTGCAGTGTAAAGTTCTCCTTTGCCTGTCAGAAAATAATTTACACCTTTATTTATTATTGATTACCTTCCAAAGCCCTCATAGCGAGAAATTCAACTTCTTCCGAGGAACACTGAGCCTGCTCGTCTGATATCTCTAAATCCTAAAACGGTCAAATTCAGACGTAGTCGAAGAATTCGTAATTTAAATTTATTTAAATTTATTTAAAATTTAATTCAACTTTATTTAATTCAGTTTATAAATAAAAATTTCGATTTTCACACTTATAAATCGAATGTATGTACCAACAAAATTCAATAATCAAGTCTGACAAAGCACCATGCATCAAATATGTACAATAAATCCATTTGAGCTAAAAACATGATAAATGACTGCCGTACTACTTGCGCAGGCAAGGTTTTTAAAATATTAAACCTTTATTTATTTTTAATTAGAAAGTATTCGATTTGTTGTTATGTATTTCAAGTTGTTTCCATTTTCGGTTGTGTGAGCTTCTTTAACTACAAAAATTACTATGAAGTGACCCACCAGAATAAGGATTTTTAATATTTGTCGTCTTGAATTACCTATTTACGAAGAAATAATTTTTAAAGCACAAAAAATATGAAAAAACCCAAATCTTTGTCCAATCTCATTCAAAGCTGCTCAATAATCAGGCATTTGTCGAATTTATTTATAAATATATTTTGGTTTTTTATTCGGGTCCTATACATAGGTGGGCGGCACCAAAATTCTGCAGGGTGGGGGTGCAAGATTTTTCATAGGTCAAAAAATGGCCTTAAAAATGGTGGTAGGGCGAAAAACACCATTTTTCAACGTTTCTGATCGAGCACTATCCATTAGCATAAAAAAATTGCGAAAAAATTTCAAAAATTGAATTCTGAAAGGGGGTATTTTGGTTTCTGGGGGGTGCGTACCCCCAAACCCCCACGTCCAGGTGTGGTCTTGTACTTTACTATCCGTCCTAATATTGCGAAAGGCACACATTGAACATACACTTCGACATGTCGGTCACGCTTGGACGAAAAATGGAAAAGTCGAAATTTTTTCATTTAAACTATGACAACTATTCAGCTGTTTTTAATAAAAATTAGAAAAGCATGTCTTAGATGTCCACCAAGCTTTACACATAGCTTTACATATATGAGTTATTATTAACCTGTGTGAAATATTTTTGCTTGTTGTCGTCTAACTGTATAGATATGACTTAGTAAAGATTACAGTAAGCCTAAAGTGACAATGGGTATGCCGCCAGAAAAATCTTTTTTCTCCATCAGTTCTCAACCGATTGAATTAATTCTATTTCGTTCTGTAGGCAGACAATTTCTGCATGTAGCGGTGCATCACATATGACCGCTCCGATACGTTTGACTACTTTACATACAGTAATGCGACGACGTCGAACTGCTTTTCTTTCAACTTGAATAGAAAAAAATTTATTTTTCAATTTCTTTTTACATCATTCGAAAGACAATTAAATTCTCTATCAGATGATGCCGTATGAAAGATGTCCGGTTAATAGGCATAGTGTTATGGGCCATCGAGCAAAAAAATTTCCGCACTTTAAGAAATTTTTCCTCCATTTGAGAGGTAGAACCTTAAAACCGTTAGAAATATGCTATATCAAGAACATTTGAGATTTTGATTTTTTTTAAACTATTTCAGATGAGTCTAAATTCTCTGCTTAAAGCTGAAGTGAACTGTTGTTGTAGGCGAAGGAATGAACCAAACATTAATAAATCATGAATATTTCATTAGAAGTTTAAAGCCTCATAAAGAAGCATAAATGAATGCTTTTGTCTACATGGGCAAGCAGGTTATTTGCTATAAGAATGGATTATAATGCTCATGATAACAAAATAAGACATTATTGCAATCGCAGTCAATTTTCTATCAATCACGATACGAAGCAAGTCAGCCTTGCAACTTGCAAGCAATTTACAAAAAGTAAGCATTTTAGATTATGTTTGTACACTCTTATGTGAAGCATTGAAAATTATTTAAAGGTTACAGTTCTCCAGAAACCGCAGAATATACTTCGGTTTTTTGCGTTGCTTAGAGAAAGTCTCATTTTTAGCATATTTAGCGACTTTAAGCACATACATAGGTAGCTTTTTCTTAGTTCCCTCCTATTATATCCTTAATAATACAAAATCCCAAGTATATTCGTCTTTTTTGTTCCATCGGAACATTTTTCTTTGCTAGTACCCTACTTTTAATTAGCATGATTTAAGTAAATCAGTCAGTAAACACATACAGTAGCTTACCACAATAATGACAGCAGCCCAAGAAAGCAGAAATTAGTATTGTTCTGAACACTAGCATTATCTTGGTTAAACAAGACAACCTTACCTTATTTAAACGGATCAAAGATTTTCAGCATAAGCTTTAAGCAAATATTGGGTGTAAAGAACAATTATGCTCAGATTCGTTATCCTGACGTTACATGGAACATTTTGAAGGACAAAGCTAAGCCCCTGCAAAGCTCTGAAACTAAATTTTTGAGTGTAAACGTTACAAAACTACTGGGTGTATAGAAACTATACAGTCAGATTCATAATCCTGACCTTACGGAACAAATTTGGAAAAAATTCACGTTTTTCAACGCTCTAAAAATATAAATTTGTAGTGTAAGCTACACATAAACCATAAATGAATAGTGCAAACTTTACACAGCTACTGATTGTCGAGAAAACTACAGATTCGTAATTCTGACGTTTAGTAAAACATTTTCAAAAAATTCAGCTCCCGCAAGGCTCTAGAACTAAAGTTAATTTGCAGTGTAAATTTTACACAATTCCAGAGTGTAAAGAAGATTTTGGTCGGATTCATAATTCTGATATTACTCTGATATCACGATCAATTTTATTGAAAAAAATTTAGTCTCCACAATGGCATGATGATAAATAAATGGAAGATAAAAACACTTTACACCACTGTTGAGTGTAAACAAACGCACCTAAGTAGCGTATCACACGTTCGATTCCTGGTACATTTTAAGACTTGACATTATGTACGGACTCATAACCGGAAGTTGGCAGAAAAAACAACACAAAAACACGTTTAACATATCCAATTTTTAACTTTACACCTCCCGAAAAAGCTCAATATTCACGTGAATGAACGCAATTTGCTGTGACGTGTGCCCCTTAGGAAGTGCTTCATTTTTATTTTATTCGACTTGTCCCGACTTCTAAACGGAGAAAGTGGCGAACAAAATAGTGACAAAAACGTAAACATTAAAAATCTGAATGTAACTCCCCATTGAGTGTAAAGAGATTTGGTTTAAGCCAGTATGTAGCCTTTTAATCGTAGTGCGTTTGTATGAGCAAAAGTTCTGCTGCGAAAAATATTTGAGATATTTACTAATCAAAAGAGGGAGAAAAACGTGTTTTTTCGCCCATTTTACACCCCTAATTTCGAACTTTACACCCCCAGGTTTTTAAATGCGGTTTGCTGCGACGTGTAGCCCTTGGATCGGGCTTTATGTTTATTCTACTCAATTTTTCCCGACATATAAGCGGAAAAATTGGCAGAAAAATCTTAGAGAAAACCGGTTTTTACACCATCCACTAGAGTGTAAAGTTTGAACTCCTAGATCTAACTCCGCTTTGAGTGTAAGAACGTTTGCAGGTAAGCCAAAGGTGAGCCGTAGTGCAATTCTACGGATAGGTTTTTGGGAGACTCTCATACAAAGAATTTGGCAGCCATAAACAAGTCAAAAACTCGACTAAAATTTCTTTCTTACCCTCAGATTGTTTACACTCTTTACACTGCCATTCAAAAACTATGTCACTTTAAAAAAAAGAAATTACTTTGAGCTTAGTCCATTGCCTGCATTTTAAAAAAAAAGACTAAGCAGAATACAAAACTGAGTCAGAAAAGTCGTGTGACCGACAAAAATTTAAAAAATCAATATGTTATAACGTTACAGTAAAACTTTACACGTTCTTTACACATCAGGTAAAAGTGTAAAAGAAAATTAAAAGAATGGCTACATCAAATTTTTTATTATCTATCTTTCAAAAAAAACCGCATAATACAGAAGTGTCCCGTTATAGCTCACTAAGATCACAAAAAATCAATTTTTCTCCAGGAAAAATACACTCAGTCATTTGTGCAGTGTTGCTATAGTGCCGGTTAATTTTAATTTTAAGCAACGGGAATGTTCTACCTCACAAATAAAGGAAAATTTTTCAAAAGACGAAAATTTTTAGTGTTTGATGGCTCATAACACCATGACTCTAAATTGGACACCTTATATACGTTATCATCTGATAGAGAATTTAATTTACTGTCGAATGATGTAAAAAAGTTAAAAAATAACATACTATTTTTTATTTAAGCTAAAAGAAAAGCGGCTAGACCTCGTAGGATTACTGTGCGTAAAACAGTCAAACCTAAAAAAGAATTAATCGATTCGGTTAAGAACTGATTGCGAATAAAGGAGTTTTCTGAGGACATACCCAATTGTCGCTTTTAGCTTACTGTACTCTTTATTAGGCCAAATCTCTACAGTAAGACGACAATACGTAAAAATATTTTACGCAGCTTAATAGCTCATAAATGTAAACCTATGTGTAAAGTAAATGCTTATTATAATACCGTAATTTCGCCGGATTCAAAATCAGCCAATTTATCGACCATTTGGCGGATTAAAACGTAAACCTCCAAGTCGATATGACAGCCATTTGAATCGGCCCAAGCCTTAAATATGTTTCCTCTTTTTCTTCAATATTTATGCTGTAGGCTAATGCAGGGACTGGAAGATAAAATATAAAAATATATCATATAATTGAATTAAAAAATTTTTATTTCATCAAACTAAAGCTCTAGTCACATAGGCATGCTAAAACTCAAAATATCCAGATCACGTGATAAAATTTAAGAATCACGTGATCAGCCCATGAAAAGCGCTCGTTTACCCTCGGTACAATGTAAGACGACTCAGGCAACTTTTGACTACAGAAGTTGACTCAGTGTGTAACCCCAAGACTTCTTTCATCAATCGATCAATCTAGTGACCGAAAACCGATCGTCTAATCAAAAAATGAATAACATTGAACTAATCAGCCAATCAAAATAGAAGGCCGAGTTCGTGAGACAACCAATCAATCAACCGATCGATCAATTAACACTGAAGCAACACCGAGCCAACGGCCAACCGACCGTACATAATAAAAAATATATGCATTACCTAAACTATTCAGCCAGCCAGAATAAAAAAGCTAAAAATAAGGAATTATAAAAATTAAAAAAGGAAGAAATTAAAATAAAAAATAAGAAATACAAAACAAATATAAAAAAACAAAAAACATCCAGCGTATAAACTATATGATTAACATCGTTTCCGATTTTTCACCGCAAAACGCGAAAAAGACAGAATTGAGTGAAAACTTATGCAGAGAATAAAATTAAGATTCAGAGGAAACTAAAATTCTAGTCAGGGGATGAAGGCTCGTTTTAAGTTTAATTTTAAATTAGCCTTTTTCATTCTTGCCAGTTTTTATCAACAAATCGTCGTAAGAAAAACGTAAAACGTACAACAATATATTTAATTGAAAACATAATGGTTATGCTTCAGATTTTCATTACTCAAGAAAAAAACAAATGCTTTATATAACAGTTGAGAAAATTCAGCTTGTCACGAAATTAAGGTAAAATTTTCGCGATAAGTCAACAATTCCAGCAGCGGAATTTCTGGCAAATTTTCCCACAAGGACGTCCGTGATTAAATAAATTACTTTTCGTTAAATAACGGATTATTCCAGCATAAAATTACGGAAATCAAGATAATCTAGCACACTAGTATCTAAAAATGCGTATTTTAATAGCCTCAAACAACTCGTGTCGTACCGGGTCGTAAATCCATTCGTAAGAATTAGATTCAGACGAAAATCGATAAGCATAGCCCGATTTTGCGTGATAGAAATCCGGGACACCCTATAAACATCCTAAACGTACATACACAGATATGCGCATACATTTTACTTGAGCTTTTCACAATTCTTCTTTAAAAAAACATAAAAAGAGTAAAAAAACATAATCGTGCATACAAATGCGCAGGGGCGTGGCCAGGATTTTATTTTGGGAGTGGAGCCCGAAATTTTCGAAGTCCTATATCGCGAGTATTCTTGAGAGATACGCGAAAATAATGACATTTCTGAGCGTTTCTCGACGAGATCTATGCCATGGTTTGATTGATTTTAAACTTGTATATCAAAAATCTATCCCTTAATTTAATTGTATGACTAATTTCTCAATATAAACTTAAAGCTTGACTCTAAAGCATTTTGAAGTACTTTTCTTTGTATTTAATTTTGCGGTTTTGCAGAGAAAGCTAATGAAGGGAATAATAAATCGGAGCCAAGCGCCGAAATTTTTTGACATTTTCGCTATTTTTAAGTCAAATTTGGGCTTCTAAGGTAGGAAATACGATAGAAAATAAGAAATCTGGCGCGAAGCGCCGGAAAATTGCGGGTTCAGTAAGTCAAAAGTGTGCTAAAAACGCATTTTTTGCTGTCCTCTTAGTAGACTTGGGCGGGTCTTATTTTGGGGGGACCAACACCAATTTTTGGGGACGAAGCGCATAAAGGCCAAAAACAGCACAAAATAACGTTTAAAAAGTCCCATTTTTCCGATTTTTCTGAATTTCGGGGGGTCCGAACTATACATGATCTTGGGGGGGTTTCACCCCCCCCCGCAGAATCATTTTTCACCCCCCCCCGCAAAAAATTTTTCACCGCCCCCCCCCTTAGAATTGGCGATTTGTCAAAAGTTTCCTAAACTTACCTGAAAATTGGTAGAAAAAGTGTCTTTTCAAGGGTGTTTGGCAATCTATTTGCTCAAAATCGCCAAATTTTTCGGCGCTTCGCGCCATATATTCATGTTTTAAGCGATATATTGATCAATTTATTCGACTTTTTCGAAATTTTTTCCATGATTTCATGCTCTAGAAGGATAGAGTACTGTCAGAAACGCCAAAAAACGATGTTTTCTAACGCGTACCGGCCATTTTTGGGCCCAAAAAAGGCACTTTAGGTTTTCACCCCCCCCCCAGAATTCCCATACTGTGCATGAATGGTCCGAACCCCCCATTCCCCCAGAGATACGTGCCTGACGATAATGCGATTGCCAGATAGTAATTTAATCACGCAACAGACACCGCTGCGCTTATGAATTGAATGACAAATAAATATAAAAGCTAATTTGCTCTTCAAACACGAAAAATAGTTCGTTCTTATCGAGAAGTAATTATGTATGCTAAAAATCATCAAACAAACGGGCGGAATAATTGCATAATCCTCTAGATTGCATGACAATTAATTCTGGAGTGTTTAAATCGCGAGCTAGGGGATGAATAAACAGTAATTATGATACTCGGCGCGAAGCGCCGAAAATTTTCTTGGATTTTCGCTAAAAAATACGTTACAATTACTATATGTTTACTCAAATAGGTCTTGGAATTCGTTAGCAAGTCGTGCTAACGACCTAAATTTCCTATTGGAACGGGGCAACTTTCGTTAGTTCGAGTGATATAAAAAAAGTGGCGTGGACCACCAATTCCATAATATTGAGCTGTTACATATATGCTCTCTTATATTCATACAATTTATACGCACAAAATAACGTTTAAAAAGTCCTATTTTTCCGGTTTTCTGAATTTGGGGGGTCCGGACCCCCCATCCCCCCAGAGCTACGTGCCCGAGTATCGACTCATCAACATTACAGATTTTTCATGATCAAGTTAATTGATTTTCGACCCAGAAATAAAGATTTAGCCATTTGTAAATAAGTTAGATACTAAAAGAATTGCGCACGAAAAAACCCGTTCTGTTCTTTCGCACGTATTCTCAGGTAATCAAGTTCTGATAATCTTTAATTCTGATTGTACATACATCAAGCCTTTTCCGTAATTAGATTTATTTGCGCTTTCTGATTAAATTGGACTTGAACCATTCGCTTTTAAAAACTAGATGGATCGGGTCTATCATATGAAGAGGGGGTTGGAGAGATCCCCGCCTAAAGTCGGACGTTCCCCCATCTACCAAAGCCAGAAAATTTTTGAACCCCCCCTCTAATTAAAAAAAAATCACATTTTTTAACCGTTTTTAAGGCGTCTTTTGGCCGTTTTTGGCCCAAAATTACAAGGCATATACCCCCTTCCTCCTAAAAATGGCCGGGCCGGGACCACCACTAAAAATAACCGGGCCGGGACCACCCCTAAAAATTACCGGGATCTACCCCCCTACCCCCGAAATTTCGAGCCGTTACATGTTACATGTATGATCGGGTCATACATGCACATAGGGGTGAGGGAGGGGTATTACCCCCTGAAGGGTCAGCCGGACAGGTACTGTCCGGCGTTCGGCTGATGGAACGTTTTTTGCATAATTTTTGAGGTCAAAAGCAGTAAAAACGTCAAAATTTTCCCGGCACTTCGCGCCAGATAAGCACTTTTAAGTATTTTTTATTCAAAAAGCACCCAAAATCGATAGATTTTTGCATTTTTCAGTGTAAAAAGTGATATAATAAAGTCAAAATGGACTAAAAATGCTTTTAAAATTCGAGATTACCACGAAAAATAGTTTTATAGGCTATTTTGACCATTTTGATCATTAAAACAGCAAAAAAAATCGTGAACATTAAATTTACTGTTTTGGATAAATTGAACAAAATATAATCAAGACATTTTGAGCAAATATATAGCTAAAAACGCTTAGAAAAGTACCTTTTCTACGAATTTTTAGCAAATTTTCCGGAAACTTCCGAAAAATCGTTAATTCTGGGGTTACAAAAAAATTACTAGGAGGGGATTCCTCTCAATCTCCAAGACATAAATGCGCAAGGTCAAACTTTCAAAGGACGGGGTGAAAACCAAAAATTGCTAGATAGCTATGTGCTTCGTAAAAACGGCTCTATAGTCCTTTTGGGGTCAGAAAATTAGCTGTATAGCCTTTTTGGTCTCAGAAAACTAGCTTTATAGCCTTTTTGGATTCACAAACATAGCTATATAGCCTTTTAAGATTAAAATAGATATTAATACCTTTTTGGAGTCGAGAAAATAGATATATATATATCCTTTTGAAAATCAGAAAAGACAACTAAATAGCTTTTCTGAGCTCAAAACGACTATACAGCTAGTTTTCTGAGCCCAAAACGGCTATATAGCTAGTTTTCTACGCCCAAAAAAGGCTATACAGCAATGGATTTTCAGGGGAGTTATACACCTCTCACCACCCCATGCTCATGTATGCCCCAAGATCATTTTGGTAGATTTATATACTCCTAAAATCTGACCGGCTTATTCCTCAAAACCCGTGCTCTTGCACGTAAATAAAATCCATGTTCAAGTAATATTAATTTATTCGCTAATTCTTATCATTTCATGAATGTTTATTATTTATTTTTTTATTGCAAATAATAATTTGACTATACCTGTTTAAAAAAGTATCCCGACTGTTCTTGATAATATAAGTTTAAAGCTGGTATGTATTCATAGTCATTCGTGGCATAGGCTTCAATTGCAGCAGCCGTAACGAGGCCGGCTATGCTTGACGTCTGTTGAGTAAAACAACGAGACCACAATTCAAAAACCTAATCAAAGGCAGCGCGCGCGTACCTATAATACACTTGGACCCACACATTCCCATAGGGGGTGAGGGGGTATTACCCCACCTCAGGGTCCGAGACTTGAATCGCTGTCAGACGATTTTGAGCTATCAACTGTTTTCTGCAATGATTTTTGGGTAGAAAAGCAGCGCAGATGTCAAAAATTTTTCGGCGCTTCGCGCCGACTAGTATATACATTCCTGTTTTATTTACCCATAAGATACCTAGAATGAAGTTAAAATGATCTGAAAAGTCAAAATTTTCGATGAATTCTTATATTTTTTACTTACAAGAGTGACGAAAGTAGTCAAAATGGGACAAAAAGTTAGTTAAAAATGCAGTTTTTCACATTAAAACATGCTATATAGGATGTTTTAAGCGTTTTGCATATTTGACCTGCAAAAAAGGCTAGAAATCTAAATTGAGTGGTCTCAAATTTTGGGATTTCACCCCCCTCTGAACTTTCGACCTTGGGAAACTATGCTTGGACCCCCTAAAAAGTGACTACCCCCTTCCTACAGCTATAATGGGACACTTCTGTATTGTGCGGTTTTTTTATTTTATTTTTTACATTTTCCCGATTCGTAATGAGCGTGTAAAGTTTTACTGCAACGTTTTTAACATATGGTTTTTTTATTTTGGTCGGTCACACTATTTTTCTAATTCAGTATTGCGTCCTGTTTAGTCTGGTTTTTTGAAGCGTAGATAATTGAATTAGCTCAAAACGCTTTTTTAAAGTTTTTCAAAGAGTGACTTATTCCTGAAAGGGCAGTGTAAAGATCGTAAATATCTGGTGTTGAAAAAACACCTTTTGGCTTCTTTTTTGTCTCGTTTCTGTCTGCCAACAAGTCTGATTATTAGTCCCGAGAAATTTTTTCTGACAGAAATGTACTACGACTCAAGGGCTACTTCCAGCTTACCCGCAAACTTTTTTACGCCCAAAAAGAGTTACATGTAGGGGCTTCAACTTAACACTGTAAGGGACGACGTAAAAAACAGGTTGTCTCAGATTTCTCTGCCAACTTCTCCGGTTAAAAGTCGGGACAAATTGAATGAAGCAAAAATAAAATATATCCCAAGGGTTACAAGTCGCAAAAAACCGCGTTTAAAAAACTCGGTATTCACTTAATTCTGGATGTGTAAAGCTCGAAATCAGGGGTGTAACATAGGACGAAAAAACACGTTTTCTTCCCTTTTTTGATTGGTTAATATCACAAATTTCTCACACAAACGTACTACGATTCAAATGCTACAAACTGACCCAAACCGAACTTCTTTACATTCAATGGGGAGTGAGGTTCAGATTTTTAAAGTTTACAATGTGATGAATGGTGGAAAAATATGTTTTTGTCCCTTTTTGTTCGACTTCCTCTCCATTTAGAAATCGGCATAAGTCGAAAAGAATAAAAATAAAGTACTTTCTATGGGATACACGTCACAGCGATTGAGTTTATCTACATCAATATTGTGCTTTTTCAGGAAATGTAAAGTCAAAAATCGGGGGTCTTACACTTGTTTCTAAATTGTTTTTTTCTGCCAACTTCTCCGCTTATAAGTCTGAACATGATCACAAGTCAAAAAATGTTCCAGGAGTCAACGTCATACGTCAGTTGGGCGCGTTTGTTTACAATCAACAGTAGTGTAAAGTGGTTTACATCCAGTATTTATTTGTCCTCAAAACATCGTAAAGTGTTCAATTTTTTATAAATAATGATCGTAATCAGGGATGTCCCTTCCCCAGGCAAGGTTTGCCTCGGGACGGGGCTAAAACATTGTAATTATTTGTAAAACTCTTAAATTCTCCATCAAAATCAATCTGAGAAATTTTGAGGAACCATAGAAATAGTATATTTCAGGATACTGACGAATTCAAATATCAAAATTTGATCGTTGTATTGTTTCTATAGCTCAAATGTAGATTTGGGCCAAACTTAAGCATATTAAATTCAGCGTATTTGCTGTACTTTTAAATAAGTGATTAATAAATCTATTAATATTTATTATTATTACTAATATTATATCATTAATAGATTTGTGATTTATTTATTAATTTTACAGTCCATCTTGGAATAAAAGCTTAAATTGGATGACGAATAAATTTTTATTTTATTCTGTCACATCTTATAAATGAAATTCGTTAATCTTTAATTCTGATCGGATAGAATGCATAAAATTAATTAAATGATCAGTATTATAAGGAAGTGAGATTCCTGCTGCGATCGCAGTTCTCGGTGCCATGAACTAAAATCATAAATAAATATTGTTTCATAATTCACACTTTTACAGAATTTTCCAAAATCAACCTTGTGCTGTTGGAAATATTTATCGCATCAGCCACAATTTTAACAAGAAAATGATGTATGAAATTCGTACATCCACCATTTTATGGCTCAATACAGCTGGAAGGCACGACTAACTGTAAATAGGAAATGCAGAATCGGTGAGTCTTAAATCCAAAAACTGAAATGTGTATAACCAATGGATAAATTAACAGTTTTTACTGAAAACTTATGAATTTTCATAGCCTTCCGTCTTCAAAAGTGAAAATTGTAACAAAAATGACCAGTTAAACATATAAATGCATACTATGATATGAAATACTTACTTTGCTCAAATTTTCAGCGGAAAAATGAAACATTACAATTTTTTAAACTGAAATTTAAAATTACCTTGCAATTCATGACCTCCTCGAAAATCAGTCATTGACTCTTAAAAATCTGACGATAGTTGCACATTTAGGATTTAACGCTAATAATTGTAATTTAATTGGACTGATTCAGTAACAACAGCATCATAGACATTTTTCAAATCGTTTTTTACCTTCTATCTGCAGCTTTTAATTTAATGCCTTTATACGGCGACAAACCTATAGTCATATCTGGGCAATGGCTGACGGTTCGCCCCGCCCAACTTCTAGCCAAAAGGGTGGGTGGGTCCCTAGACTCTGAAAAAGGTGGGTCTGTCCCTTAAAAAATGGATCCGTGCCTAAAAAAGGTAGGTCGTTCAGCTTGATCAGTGGGTCAGTCACTGAAAAAGGTGGGTCCATCCATGAAAAAGGTGTCAAACAGTGTAATAAGATGATTCCTGTGCATGTTTTGCAAACTGATCATGATATACTGTATCTAGCATTTCCTTAAATTAACTCCAAAAATTTTCTCCCTGTACAAAACATAGCCCCGTCCAATTTACCCCTTCGCCCCGTCCAACTTTTGGTTCGGCCCGTCCCGGTGATGGGCCGATATGGGGCATTGCCCAGGTGTGCCTATAGTTAATCCCTTTTTCACACTTGTATGATTAAATACTATTGTAAAAAGTACCACACGTGATATTAAGTGTAAACTTATAGGTTCAGCATACATTAGTATACGTAACGTCTTGCCCCGGCGCCGGCCCCTGCTAAAAAGTCTGCCCCGGGACATCTCTAATCGTAATATCAGAGTAATGTCAGAATGACGAATCCGACTAAAATCTTCTTGACACTCGATGGTTGTGTAAAGTTTACACTAAAAATTAACCTTAGTTATAGAGCGTTCCGGAAGCTCAAACATTTGTAGAAAAGATGCTTTTTTAAGCGTTTTTAACTATCTATTTGCTAGAAGTGCCAAATTTTCGGCGCTTCGCGACATTATACTCATGTTTTGAGTATATTTTGTTCAATTCGTCCCGACTTTTCAGATTTTTTCTTCAAAATTTCTTTGTTTTTATGCTAGAGAAAGATAGATCATCGTCAGAAACGCTGAAAAACGTTGTTTTTGACGCGTACCTACCATTTTCTGACTCAAAAAAGGCACCTTATAATTTCACCCCCCCTACCCAGAATTCCCATGCTGTGAATATACACCCAATAGCTGTGTAAAGTTTGCACGAAAACTAACTTAAGTTTTAGAGCATTACAAAAGCTCAATTTTTTCAAAACGTTTCAAGTAACGTCACGACTACGAACCTGAGTGCACGTGATCTTAACACCCAGTAGTTACGTGAACTTTACGCTGAAAACATTTGATCTGTTTAAATAAAGTAAAGTGGTTTTGTTTAAAAAAGATATGTAATGCCAACGTTCAGAACAATATTGTTTTCCGCGTTCCTGGACTGCTATCATTATTGAGACATGCCACCGTATGTATTTACTGACTGATGTTCTCAAATCATGCTAATTAAAAGTAGGGTTTTAGCAAAGAAAAATGCTCCGATGAAACAAAAAAGACGAATATACTTATAATTACGCATCATTAAGGACATAAAAGGAGAGTAATAGGAAAAAGTTACCTATGTATGCCAGCTAAAGTTGTAAGAATTTACAAAAAATTAGACTTACGCTAAAAAACGATCAAAATCGAAGTATTTTCTGCGGCTCTTTGAAGAAGCATGCCTTTACAGAACATTGTTCATTATTCATGTAAAATATTTTTACGCCGGAGGTGCAAGTTCCTTCTGTAGGCCGCAGGATATGCTTTGATTTTTAGCGTGTTTTTTAGCGGAAGTCCCCCTTTTATGTCCTTAATGATGCGTAATTCCAATTATATCCGTCCTTTTTGTTCCATTGGCGCATTTTTCTTTGCTATTAACTCATTAACTACTCAGGTCATTAGCAATTATGCATGGAATTAATTTTCATTAGTTATACGAGTATATAACACTCAAATTTTTTATGGTGTAAATTATTCTATTTTACATTCCTGTACATGTATACTTAAATATTATGCAAAGTAGCACAGCTAATTAAATTACGTAATCAATTACTTCTTAATCAGTAATTGAATTAAATAATTAGTTTATTAATCGATTACGTCGCATATATATGCAGCAAATGATTCACATTGATTTTTGGACGCATATTTTTGTATTCCGTCCATTGCTTTATTTGTTTCTTCAATTGTGTATTCGGCAAGTTTACCACTATGCACATTTACAGAACATTTCGTATCATAAAATATTAATACCTTATCCTCACCAATACCGTCGAGCCAGTCTTCCATATTTAAGTTAAGTCATGATTATTAATAAATATACATGTGATGATCCCGATGTACGAACAATTCAACAAAAACCAACATGCGTGTAGAAATCAAACAACAGTCACTAGAAAATGATAGAATACTCAAAGTGTTGAGTCAACAGATGAAACATTTGAAGAGTTTAACTTTTGATGGAAACGGAGCAGCAGGACGGTGGATAAGTGTCAACAACATTACTTTTTGGCCTTTTGCTCAATTCTATCTATTCAGAAGGTAAAAATCACTAAACTTTCAAGAAACATCGAAAAATTCGATAGGTCTATGGTCTAAACCCCCCAACAAACCCCAATACGTGTACGTGGAAGGGACTTTACGAAAATCATATCTCTGCTGGTTCCCAACAAGTTCTCTGAGCACTGGTTGCGGACTGTGGAGCCTAAAGTTTCATTAAGATTATGGGTATATCAATTCCTTCTTTTTCTCACTTTAGCTCGACAGAATGGTAACGAACGTACCTAGGTACGTTAATAAAGCAGTTTTTTATCACCATTAGGTTTAGCTTATTGGCATTAACTATTTACGCAGTATCGACAGTCAGATCGTAGAGTCAGGCCATCGCTTTATAAGAAATATAATTACAACTATTCCTTCCTAATTTACTACTGTATATTTAGTATTCTTTCCATAGAAATTTGCATATACTTACTGAATACTTACCTCAGATCTCACCTGCGCTTTTAGCACGACCCCCTTAGCACCAGTCCTAATGAAGATTTTTCCATTAGCACGTGATAGATTACATTAGCATGCCAGTTTTTCACTTGTATAATACATAGGTACAAATGGTGTCAGTAATGCATGTCCTTTTGTTTTCCGATTCAGCTTTTTAGGAGTGCCATAAAATTCTACAAATAACTGTTTTTTCTTGATCAATGTTTTCTGCAACATTTGAATAAATCAAGAAATTAATACTAAATCACAATTATTGGCTTCCTGATGCTCAATATACTTAGAAACTGACATCTTTGTTCCTATTGCAGCATCAGAAATGATAATGCTGTTGCAGCGTGTTTTTTAGCACACAACCCATCTGCTCTATGGCTAATGAAAATTTTTCCATTAGCACGGGATAGGTTACATTAGCACGCTAATTTTTCAACTCTATAATACCTACATATAGTGTCAGTAATGCATGTCCTTTTTTAATTTAGCTGTTTAGGAATGCCCTGATATTCTGCAGATCAATGTTTTTTCTTGATGAATGTTTTTCCGTTGAATAAATCAATAAATTCATGTTAAATCACGATCATTGGCTTCCTAATGCTCAATGAACTTAGTAACTGACACCTTTGCACCTATTACAACATCAAAAATGATAATGCGGTTGTCATATACTGATTTAACATAAAAACAGACGTCACCATACCTGGGCAAGGGGGAGTGGTTTGGGGAGTATGCAGCCCCCCTCCCCCGAGAAACCAAAATACCCCCCAGAATTCAATTTTTGAAATTTTTTTGTTTTTTTCGCAACTTTTTGATGCCAATGGATAGTGCTTGATGAGAAACGTTGAAAAATGGTGTTCCTTTCGCCATCCACCATTTTTAAGGCCATTTTTGACCCTTGAAAGAATCTTGCATCCCCCTGGAACTTTGGTGCCGCCCACCTATGGACGTCACTGCACTTATGAATTAAATGATAAATGAACATAGAGGCGATTCTGTCAGCAAACGACATAAAACAGTGCAAAGTTGTCACAAAGTAATTATTATGTGCTAACAATCGTAAAACAAATAGGCGAGATGAATGCTAAATCTTTTAGGTCGTACATAGATTGATGGTGAAGTGTTTAAAGCGCGCGCATGGGGTGAACAGTGATCATTTTCATCATATCGTGTCGTTTTCATTGAATTTGCAATAAACTTTGATTTTGAAAAAATGCGCATTCATGTTGGGACCAGGCAAAAAATAAGCATGAGCTAATGAAGCAGCAGTGGGCAGAGCGAAGTGCAACTATACGTGGGCAACACCAAAATTCTGGGAGGGGGTGCAAGATTTTTCAAAGGTCAAAAAATGGCCTTAAAAATGGTGGCAACGCTTCTCATCGAGCACTATCCATTGGCATCAAAAAATTGCGAAAAAAATTTTAAAAAATTAATTGAATTCTGGGGGTATTTTGGTTTCTGGGGGTATTTTGGTTTCTCGGGGGGTGCATACCCCCAACCCCCCTCCCCTCCACGCCCAGGTGCGAGTGCAACCAGCATCAGATTAGGCTTATTTTTTGCCTGGAATCAATATGGATTTGTCGGCAGCATCCAAGGATTATTTAATCAAAATCCGCCCACAAGAAACCTACAAGGACTAAAAAAATGAAAAAAGTCAAAAATAAAAAAATGAAATCTGAATTTCAAGGAAATTGATAGTCTGCGATCAAAATGGATGTCATATTTGTGATCAGCGTATGAAAATTGATTATATTTAATTCAGTTTCGGAAAAAAAATTTGAAAAACTTGTCTGTAGGTATAACCCCTAAACTCCAGAAGTGCCGTTGCGGATTAATGTTGTAGTCCACAATTCCAAATGTTTCGCTACCCATCCGTCATCGACGCCATCGTCGTCTGTCTATATCAGTCCACTTTAGTGTTGCCAACCTCCAGCTGTGAAAAATCACAAAAAAAACTCAAACTTGCGAAAATCTCAAAAATGCCAGTCAAGTTAAAATATTTTAAAAATTTTTAATAAATTAATTCTTATAAACATCGAAGCAAGAATTTCCGCTTTCATCCGACATTTAGCAACTCCAATCTCGATTTACGTAGGCAACGCAATGCAAATAAATGCTAGTTACCTATCTCGGCGTTGGCACTGAACTCAAACTATCGAGTCCCCAATCCGATTTTTAGAAAAAAATTTGCATTTTTGGCCGTTTTTGGTCAAAAAGCATCTAAAACTACATGAAACAATAAAGCTCACTTTCAGCGAAAAATCACTAATTCAGAAAAAATCTCAAAAAACTCACAAAAAACGCAACTAAAAAACTCGAAGCCAAAAAATTCATGTTTTGAGAACAAACTCACGGTTGGCAACCAACGTTTTTTTCCACATTTAGGGGTTTTTGTGAACCAGATTTCAAGAAGTGGAAAAAATTTTGGGCTCGATAGACATTGTGGAAAATTTTTATAATAAAAAAATGCGTTCTAGAAAGGTGAACTTCCAAAATTTTCCGAAGTTTCACGCAGGGATTTATTCATTTTTTAATGTTTTATTATTGATGTTCCCGGCGCACCGCACTGATTGCAGCACTTTTAACGACAACTTGCTCTAGAAATTCACTATAATTGAAAATCCTCATCTAATGAACGAATTTGGTCAATGTTTGTAATGCAAAAATTCACGTTTTTTGTATTCAGCAAACATTTTTCCCGGTGCCCAAAAACTTTTCAGGACCGTCTTTTTACATGTAGAAAGATTTTCGAGAAGACAAATATTGTAAAAAGGTGTGAAATTCCCGAAGATTTCCGGTGCTTCGCGCCGAAATGAGTAATTGTCTGCCTCGGCACTTCGCACCGTTTTAAGACAATTTTTAGTAATTTTTGGCATCAGAAACCCAGAAATTAGCTAAAGTACACTAACAAAGGTCGAAAAACCCTGTTTTACCACACTAAAATGGCTACTGTATCATTTAATAGTACACAAAAATTTGCATCACAAAATGTACAAAGACTTTTGGGGACCATCTTTGTATATACATGTACAAACGGACCTTGTACAAAAAAACACTGGTTTTAGAGCCAAAACATCGAAATTTCACGGCGCTTCGCGCCGGATTGATTTCACCTAATACTTCTAATTGATGTCTAGGCCGCGCCGTACCGATCACAGCACTTTTATCGACAACTTGTTCTAATACTTTACTATGATTGAAAATCCTTATCTTCTGCACGCATTTCTGGACGATTTCGGAGTGCAAAAATGCATTTTAGAGGGTTTAAATGCAAACCTGGGCGTGGGAGGTTCGGGGGGTATGCACCCTCCCTCCCGAGAAACCAAAATACCCCCCAGAAACCAAAATAGCCCCCCCCCCAGAAATCAAAATACCCCCCCCCCAGAATACAATGTTTGAATTTTTTTGGTTTTTTTCGCAATTTTTTCATGCCAATGGATAGTGCTTGATGAGAAACGTTAAAAAATGGTGTTTTTCTCGTCATACCACCATTTTTAAGGTCATTTTTTACCTTCGAAATATCTTGCACCCCCCCCAGAATTTCGGTGCTGCCCACGTATGGTTAAATGTCAAAATTTCTATTTAATTTCAATACTTGTCATTGATGTTTCTGCCGCGCTCTGATCCGGCCTATTTTTGTAATGCAAAAATGCGTTTTAGAGAGCCAAAATTTCGAAATTTTCCAACGCTTAGCGCCGGATTGATTTAATTTTACATTTGTTACTGATGTTAAGGCCAAGCCGCGACCATCACTGCGCTTTTATTGAGAGATTGTTCTAGAAACTTAATATGATTGAAAATTCTCATCTTCTGCGCGGATTTCTGGACAATTTTTGTAATGTGAAAATGCTTTTTAGATAAAATGTGTGTGTAATTTATAACGCATTGTTTTTATCATATGCTGTGTCATTATTCTTATCACGGACGTAGCAATAAATCCTTTGTTTTTGTTTTAATGTAAATCTTTAACTCAAATGATGAAAAAGGCGCGGGAACATGTTTAAAATTTCCAAAAACTTTAGACTATTTTTTCCAACTAAGCAGCTTAAAACACCTTTTCAAATATAATTAGCTAAGCCCAAGCATAATATAAGCAGGAAATTGAATTTTCGTATATCTAATCAAGTAAAACCAAAATACATGCCGAAAAATATGAACATTTTTTAAGTTTTTAATAATTTCAAACAGCTTTCCGTGCCTTTTTGCTTTTTTCTTCTTCGTTGCCATGCTCCCTTCCGTATTTTCAGCCCATATTATTTATTTCCGACGAATGTGTAAGTCTTTGGATCGAGCCTTGATTTAATTCAATTATTTGCTATTGATGCTTAGGCCGTGCCACGCCGCGCTGATTGCAGCAACTTTATTGCAAAAAGGCGTTTTAGAGAGGTAAAATTTCAGAATTTTTTCGCCATTTCAACAAACTATTGTTTTTATTTTTCAATGAGACTCCATAAATCGGCTAAATTGCCCTAGTGAAGACCTGAAAATGCAGTTTTAGGACATAGTACATATTACTAATCGTTATATTTATTGCAGTACACAAAATTTACAATGACAAAATATTCAAAAACTCGTTTTGGGTCTCGTCATTTTATGTAGGATGGACTTTCTGCAGAAAAACATCGATTTTTCAACCTGAGCGCTCAATTTTTAAACTTTTTTTAGACCCCTGAACAATGTAAAGCAAAATTTGAAATGTGGACAAAAAATTTGGGTATGCTCCATCAAATTGTAAATAGTGATCGACTGGAGCCCCAGCCCCGGCTATCAACGGCCATTTTTCAGCCTCGACGGCCCCGGCCAGGGCAAGGTCAAAAAATGGCCGGGGCCTAGGAAAAATTTAGTGTTATTCGTATTTTGTTTAGGATGTGAAACTGCGAGTTATTTATCAATGGGCAAGTGTTGATTTTGAGAACTGCACTGATTCGACCATATGTATATTTAGTCCTTGTTCTTAGCTACTGTGTATAAATGAGCTTTTACTGAATAAATGTTCATCTGCATGTTTTCGATTCCTTCACTTAACTCATTAAACCAAATGCTACATTTATCTCATTTATTCGTAGCTAGTGGCTAACAGATCACTGTGAAATTTTGCGCGAAGAAATTCATAATTATTTTTGTTTACAGGAAAGTAATTTATTGCAACATAGCGATCTGAAATCCTTTTTAGATTTTTAAATAATCGTTTAAATAATTCTCGAAGCATTCCACCTATTACTTCCACCGGCAATAATGTAGTAACTGATCTGTATTGTAAAACTAACATGTTCAATCATTACTTCTCTTCCATATTTACCAATGATGATATTAACGATTCTTTTGTTTTTCCAAAAGCGGGGCGATTTTTCTATTTCAAACATCGTCTTTGACGAAAATAATGTCTCATGGGCAATTGCTTAGATGAAAAATTCGACTTCAATAGCGCCCAGTGGCGGATCTAGGATTTTCCTAAGGGGGGGCGGAACCCTGACTTGGGCGGAAAAATTAGCCCTTTTTACCCGAAAATCGCTAAAAAATCGCTCAAAAATCCTTAATTTTGCGCATTTTTTTGGGCCAATGGGGGGGGCGGCCGCCCCCCCGCCCCCCCCCCTCTAAATCCGCCCGATAGCGCCTGATGGTTTAAGGAACTTTTTGTTAAAAAATTAGCTTATTATCTTCTTAAACCCCTTATCAGTATTTTTACTGATTCTTTTTTATCAGGTGATATCCCAGACATTTGGAGGGAGGCTTACATTGTACCTATAATTAAAAAGGGTGACCCCTCATTAACTAAAAATTATCGTCCTGTTTCTTTATGTTGCTCATCTTGTAAGATAATGGAAAGTATTATTAATACTCAAATATCAATTTACTTATCTACTAATAAGTTAATATCACCTTTTCAATATGGTTTCCAAGAACATAAATCTTGTGAATTGCAACTATTAAATTGTAAACATTCTTGGGTTAAATCACTGGAATGTAAAGAAACCGTTGATATTATTTATATAGACTTTGCTAAAGCCTTTGACAAAGTCGACATATCTAAACTTCTTGTTAAATTAACTAGTTACGGTATTGAACAACACCTGTTTAATTGGTTAAAGGCTTTTCTATCTAATCGTATTCAGTGTGTTCGCGTTAAACAGTGTTTTTCAGATTATGCCGCTGTTACAAGTGGAGTTATTCAAGGGTCCATTCTTGGACCTACGTTGTTTTTGATTTTTATAAATGATATCTTTGATAGCTTGTCAAGTTCGACTTTTATGTTCGCAGATGACCTAAAAATATTCAATCTTTCCCGCAATTATCAAATACTTCAGACTGATTTAGATAGAATTTCTTTTGGGCCACCAATAATTGTTTACCGATATCATATCCTAAATGCACAGCCCTATATTTGGGCAAAAATAATCCGAAATTGTCATATACACTCAATACACAAGTTATTACGGACGATTCTGTCTATGTTCGCAATTCAGGCGTGCTAATTTCGCAAAACCTGAAATTGAAGGAACATTAGAGCAGTATAATCAAGAAAGCTTTCTTGAGATCTATCCTAATTAGAAAATCCTTCTTTTCACGTGATAAAAATAATTTCGTTAAGGCCTTCCTTGTTTACGTCAGACCGATCCTTGAATATTCCTGTGCGTTATGGAACCCTTCTTATATAAGTGATATCAACAAGCTCGAGGCTCTTCAGCGTAAATTTACTAAATACATAATTGGATATCATAGCCCTCTTTATTACGACGAACGCCTTAACCAACTTAACTTGTGTCAATTAGAATTACGTCGCCTGCCTATTTGCTTATGTATGTTGCTTATGTATGATGTATCAAATTATTAGTCATAAATCTTGTCTTTCCATGACAAATTTTTTGTGCTTAATAAAAATACTACTCGCTGCACAAATCGTTTCAAGCTAGTTGTTCCTCTTGTCCGTTCTAATTAACAAAAATTCGACTTTTTCTATAAGTATATCCTTGTTTGGAATCACCTACCTGGTCTCTTCCACTAACTTAAATATATTCAAATCTAGAGTAACCTGACGTCGACGTTAGGTCCACATCTATCAGAGGGCGGTGCTTAAATCGTCATTCTTATGACTGGCTCGTCGCCTTTTGCTGTACGCTTTCATGCTTTTGACCGTAACGCTTTATTAATCTTTTATGTGCCTGTCATCATTGTCGCGTTTTCAATAAATACACTTGGATCTGTATACGATTTGCACACCACTGTTTTACAACCGATTGAAATAAGCTACAGTGACCAGCACTGTAGATCACTATTGTTATTGGTGCGAGTCAGAACGTGTTTGATAATTTTTGTGTAAAGTTTGGTCACTGTAGCTTATTTGAATCGGCTAAAAAACGGTGGCGGGTAAATTGTATACTAGATCCATAAATTGTTTCAGTTCACTTCAGATTTAGAGCTGACAAATACGTTTTATTTCGGAGTAACTTAAGAATATGTATATAGGTACCCAATTTACATCGAAAAAAACACTGTTGATGTTATCTACATTGATTTTTCTAAAGCTTTCGACACTGTAGTTCACCATAAATTAATTTATAAACTGGAAACTTTTGGATTTTCTGGAGATTTTTTGAGTTGGTTAACTTGTTTTTGGCGAGCGATAGGACTCAAAGGTTTGTTATTAACGGTCAGTTTTCGAGCGAAAAATCTATCACTAGCGGTGTTCCTCAGGGCAGTATACTTGGCCCGATTCTTTTTGTTTTATTCATAAATGACATTAGCGACTGCTTAAATAGCAAAGTTTGCCCGTTTGCCGATGACGTCAAGCTTTATATTTTATCTAGCAATCACACCCAACCTCAAGATGATATCGCTAAACTCGTAGTCTGGTCCAAGGATTGGCAGTTAAAAATTGCTACTGAAAAATGCTACGCGTTATATCTAGGTTTTGGAAATCCCAAGCATTCTTATAGAATTTCTGACCTGACTGTAGAACAGAGTGTAAATTCTGTAAAGGATTTGGGTGTTTACGTATCAAGTAAACTTGATTTTAATTTTCCACTATAATGATATAATGCGTAGAGCTTATGCTAGGGCTATGCTAATATCGAAATCATTTGCTTCTAAAAATAAACTAAATTTGTCTAGGGCTTTTACTGTTTACGTCAGACCGCTTCTTGAGTATTGTAGCACTGTTTGGAATCCATACCGTAAGACCCATGTTTCAATGATCAAAAATGTTCAAAGGAAATTTACACGTAAAATTATTGGATTTCGGGGACTTTCTTATGCTGAAAGACTCAGTTCCTTAGAATTGGATAGCCTGGAGATTCGCAGATTGCATAGTGATCTGTGTATGATGCATCAGATATTGAGTGGTAGATGCGTTTAGCAGCAAGCCGACTTTTTACTTTTTGTGAATACAGCATGCGTGCTCAAAATTCAATGAAATGTGAATGCACTCCTTTTCGGCTTGATGTTCGTGGGTATGATTTATCCAATAGGTGGATACACGTATGGAATTTTCTCCCTGAAGCTGTTGTAAGATCTCCTAGTGTTGCTTCCCTCCGTGAAAAGTTGAAAAAACTTGATCTAACGGGGTATTTGCTAGGGGCGTGTTCTAAGTGCATAATTTATTTAGCCTGCACGCCTACCTTCGTCTTTTGCACTAATCTCGTATAAATGTACTTTAATTAATAATTTCTTGCTTTTAGAATATGTGATTTTGTATGATGATTCATGTCGAATGTTTATTTATAATTGTATTTCATTGTATATTAATGTTTCTTTTCTTATTGTGTTCTTTTTTGTTCGACGAAAATAAAATATTTGTATATTGTATTAAATATGGTACTTTCAGAATACTGGAAAATAAACTTCAGAAGAGCGGATTTTTTCTGCTCAGTACTTAGAAAATGTTGAAAGAAAGCGCGGAAAAAAATTTCATCCGTCTATGATCAATATGACAAAAGCTATGGGTTTCTTTAATTAGCCTCTTCTGGACCTAAGCAAGCATCTTCTCGACCTAAGTATTTGAAGATTCAAACAGCTGGATGCAGAATCACATGTAGGTACCCAATTTACGTCGACCTAAGCATCTATACATCGACCTAAGCATCTACACATACATCGACCTAAGCATCTATACATCGACCTAAGCATCTATACATCGACCTGAGCGGGAGTGACCTCGACCTAAGCAGCTTGAAACACCTCTTCAGATATACTAAGCCTAAGCCTGGTAATGGTACTTTTAGAAAAGGAGCAAAACGAATATGGAATGCCAAAATTTTTGTGCCAAACCGGTAGAACATGATAAATTGAGGCACGGAAAAAAAATTTGGTGAAAATCTGAGCCACACTTGCAAAGTTGCAGGCAACTGTCGATTTGAGTGTTGGGTGGGACGATTGAACGGCTCGATCCAAGGACTTACACATTTGTCAGAAATAAATAATATGGGCTGAAATTATGGAAGGAAGCATAGCAATGAAGGAGAAACAAGAAAAAAGGTACGGAAAGCTGTTTGAAATTTTAAAAAAAACTTTTACAAAAATTTTCATTTTTTTTGCATGTCTTTTCGGTTTTACTCAATAAGATATAGGAAAATCTAAGTTTTTGCTTCTAATATACTTAGGCTTAGGCATAGTATATCTGAAAAGGTGTTTTAAGCTGCTAAGGTCGAGGTCGCTCCCGCTCAGGTCAATGTATAGATGCTTAGGTCGATGTATAGATGCTTAGGTCGATGTATAGATGCTTAGGTCGATGTATAGATGCTTAGGTAGATGTATGGGTGCTTAGGTCGATGTATAGATGCTTATATCGACGTAAATTGGGTATCTACATGTGATTCTGCATTCAGCTGTTTGAATCTTCAAATACTTAGGTCGAGTAGATGCTTGCGTAGGTCGAGAAGAGGCTAATTAACAAAACCCATAGCTTTTGTAATATTGATCATAGACGGATGAATATTTTTTTCCGCGCTTTCTTTCAACATACCATTTTGGCAAAAAAAATTTTGGCATCCGTATTCGTTTTGCACCTTTTCCAAAAATACCATATTCTTAAGTTTAGCCTTTTATTTCTCATTGGAAATTGTTCGTTTTCAAAAAACTATTTAAAAAAAACACTGTTACATTAAAGTGAAAGGGATCCGCCTGCTTTAAAACGCGTTTCTTGTTTAATAGTTATTAGGACGGAAGTTAATTACCTATAGGCGAGTGCAAACTACGCTGCAGAATTGCGTTCGCGATCCGATAAACTATTTGTCTGATTTATTACATCTAGTACCTATTCCACCCAATCGCTAAATCTCTGTGATTCAACTATAACGCGTTTCTTGCTTAATAATTATTCCAGCGGAAGTGAATAATAAGCGGAAGTAAATTTCACTACAGAATTGCGACTGTGATGGATCCGATAAGCCCACCCCAAGCAGGTATGTGCCACGCAATATTTTCATTGTCCGACTCCGCCTCCCGGCCGGAGCCGAGGATTTTTTTCAGCCCCGGTACTGCCCCGGCTCCGGGCAAAAAAGTCGCCCCATCAATCACTAATTGTGAACCAATTCGATAGGAAAAAACGGTCATTAGTCAACAACTTTATGAGAAAAATCCAAATCAACAGTAATTGCTTCTTCGAATATATTAGTGCACATTGATAAACTTAGACAAATTATTTTACACTGCAAAAAGACATATTAGCTTTAATTTACCATAAAGTTTACCATTTTAGAATCCTATTGTCTGTTTCACATGAGTTTGTGCATAAATCTTATGAACTTTTTGGGGAGTAAGCTGACGGATTACAATAATTATATATCCAGTCAATAGTATAATCGCAATCTGTCGGCTTATTGTCAGACATGCTTTTAAAATTTATGCCCAAGCTTAGTGTGAAACAGACTATAGTCCTTTGTTTGCCTATAAGCAGATCTGATATTGAAAAGAAGGAGAGAACATGGAGGGAAAAATACAGAGGTGACTATTGCAAAAGTATGATCAAAGAAAAAATGGAAAATGGATTATGATCATTATTTTGGTAGTGTATGCAATGCAAATGCATGCCACCTACTTAACCTCAGTTTACAATATGCACATACTTATAAATACGTTTATAAACTGCTACCGAAATACAAATATAGTTATTTATAAATCTCATGATAATAAATGCTTTCGTTTGTCTTAGAGATCGAAAAATCGTAGGTATATTATATATTTTCAGTAGAATACATCGGCAGATAATGCAAAGTGATATTTTACCAAAGACTTATCATAAGGGCAAAATTTGTAAGCATAATTATGCCTTCCGGTGCTTTCTAAAATTGCGGAAAATGAAATTTTATAATTTTACTACTGTAATCGAAGCTCTTAATAAATTGAGTATCACTTTGAGCTTGACATCAAAGAGACACATGTTATTGTTGTTATGCATTTGAGAACTCCTTAATTAATAACACTGTGGATTTTGCTTAACTTTTTCAGCCTGGAAGAAGCTCTCTGCGCTGCCGCCGGTGTTGCCACTTGCCGCACTGTTTTTTCTCAAAACGAGAGTGTCTAGCGTTGAGTTTATTTTGAGTTGCTTTTTCCGTGTGTTTTTTCGAGATTTCTTCTGAATTTTAGATTTTTCACTCAGGGTGATTTTTTACCTTATGCAAAATTTAGATTACCTATTTTTTCAAAAAATAGCCAAAAGAACCTTAAAACGGCCGAAGAACCCACGTTTTTTCAAAAATCGAGGACTGTATAGTTCGAGTTCAGTGCCGAGTTAAGTAACTAATATTAATTTGCAATCTATTTGCCTGTGTGTCCAGGACATTTCGCATTTTATTTTATTTTCCTTGCGACCTTTGTTTTACCCTTGTGTTTTTTTCCGAATAAAGTATTAGTATTATTAGTATTAGTATGATGTAGGTATCTAATAAGTAGTCAAAAATCTTGTCTTTCCATGACAGATTTTTTTGTGCTTAATCAAAATACTAATAATAATAATAATAATAATATTTTATTAGCAATTATTGTCGTAGAAAATGCAATATAAATTACATGAAAAAGGATATAATAAAAGATAATGTCGAAAGAACGAAAGAAAGTTTATCAGCATGGCATAGCAATGGCTGAGACGTACAGGCAGATCACGCTCACGTACGCCCCTTTAGAAACTCATCTAAACAAAGTTTAGAAATCAAACCCTTAAACCGTTTAAAAAATTTACAATCAACAATATTTTGGGGCAGAGTATTCCAGATTCTAGCCGTTCTGTTTGCAAAGTCGTTTTTCCTACAGTCCAAATGAAATTTATGGATATAAAGCTTTATATCACTTACCGATCTGGTACCCCTCGCTGCAAAAATCGTTTCAAGCTATTGTTCCTCTTGTCCGTTCTAATTTACAATAACTTTGACTTTCTCTATAAGTATATCTCTGTTTGGAATCACCTACCTGATTTTGCAGTCTCTTCCTCTGACTTATATGTTCAAATCTAGATTAATTGATGTCGACTTATCCAAATTTATTAGAGGGTGGGCTTAAATCGTCATTTTCATGACTCGCTCGTCACCTTTTGCTGTACGCTTTTATTCTTTTGACCGTACGTTTTATTACTCTTTTACATCCTTCGTAAATGTCGCGTTGTCAGTAGTGAATTATTTCATTCATTCATTCATTGCTTGTATAATCATCTGCAGGCCCATATCAAAAGAAAGAAAGAAGAAAAGAAATTTTATTACTAATAAACCAAAGTGATAAAATAGAATGACGAGTTACATGATAGATACAAATTAGTAACGGGACATGCGAGTCAATGTAATGACAATTTTTACGCGCGCCCCACAAGATGTGTAGATAAATCAAAGTTTACTAACCTGGATGTAAATATGTTCAGGTTAGGGGAAGATACAATGAAGCCAGGAAGATCGTTCCAAACTGTGATGTATTTGTAGAAGAAATCAAAAGTTTTCTAAATTAGAATGTACAAAAGGTATGACTAATTTGAATCTAATAATGCTGCGGGTAATATTATGATTGAATACAAAAGATCATCAGCTTCTAAACATGATTTATGACAAATAATTTGATACATCATACACAGACAAATCTGCAAGCGTCTTAATTGAAGTCTGCACAATTAAAGTTGTATTAGACGATCCTCGTAAGAAAGAATATTATTATAACCAGAAATATATTTAGTGAATCTACGTTGAACGGCTTCCAGTCGATCTATATCACTAAGATAAGAAGGGTTCCATACACTGCAACAGTACTCTAATAAAGGTCTAACATAACAAATATAAGCTTTAACAAGGTTACATTTATCACGTGACAAAAATGATTTGCGTATTAAAATGCATCTAAAGAAAGCTTTTTTAATCGAAGAATTATAATGTTCCTTGCATTTTAAGTATTGGGAAATCAAAACTCCTTAATCACGGACAAACAGGTTATCACTAGAAATAATTTTCCCACTTAGTCTATCTAGCATTTTATTTCGGGGGACGACCAATTTTTCTCAAACACCAGGAGGGATTTTTTTCCTAGCGACTTGGTTCACAATGTGAAACATACTCAAAATTTTTCCATATTTCGAATTTTGATTCACATTTTTGGGGTTTAAAAAACGTTTTAAAATTGGGGAAAGACCGTTGTTTTTGCAGAAAGTCCATCCTACATAAAATGGATGGATTTGCAGTTGACTGCAGATAATTACTGCCGTTTTTCCTACCTAGCCATTTGGTCAACCCACATTTTGATTGTTTCTTAACCTAGATTTCGGAATGTGCAAAGGATTTCGAGCTAGGTTTTGAACGTGGAAAAGTACTTGAGTGATATTTTGATTTTTTAATGAAAAATTCAAAATTATTAACCAAAATGTTGGATTGTGGAAAATAAAATCGATATGGTTTAGTGCCAATAATAAAATCGCCACTGAAAAAGTGGTGCTTGCCTAGATCCTTGTTTTTTAAGTCATTGCATTTGTTGATCCCGTTGATGATGCAAAGTTTGATTAGAAAAATTAGTTTTTTTGTTCGTTAGGTTTAACCTAGGTAGACCATTTCAGGCTTAGTTCGCGCATTTTAATTTATTTATCAAAATTTCGGTTGCAGTGAGGCTAGCAAACCATCCCACGACCAGTGATCGGACCGAGGCCTCGACAAGGCTCGACGTTTTCTCGAGCCTCGGCGCCGAGGGCGAAGCTGAAAATACCGAGGCGCCGAGGGTTAAAATCAAATTTGAATAAGTTTAATATATCCGTTGAATATTAACTATTTAGAATGCATGTGCAGTACACAGACTGTTTTTTATCTATTGGCTTTTCTAATGGATTTAGGCGCGTACCCAGTTACACCAAGTTACATACAGCAATGTGCCAATTGATATTCATATGATGACTAAGTCATAATTCTCATTCTCGCTACATGGATCGGAAAGTACGATGCAGTTTCCGTCATATTACTTATCACACCAGAATTGGATGACCAGGGGAGGATTCAAGGGGCGGGGGCGGCCGCCCCCACCCCCACCCCCACTCCTTTGGCCAAAAATATTTGGCGAGATAAAGAATGAATATGCATTTTGCAATGATTTTTGGCCGTCATTTACCATAATTTATCAAATTTTCCCGGCGCTACGCGCCGGATAATACCTATTAATGACATTTATTTACTTTCTTGGCGACTTAGAAGTCATTTTCTGTTCTGTAGGTTTCAAAGCAACTTTAACAGCAGAAACAGCTATTTTTGCATAGTTTTCTTCTATTTTCAATTAAAATTTTTGATGTTTCGCATCAAATGCTCTTAATACAGGAAATCATGCTTCTAGTCGTCTATCCGCCTTAATTTCACAAATTTTCCGGCGCTTCGCGCCAGATTTTTGTTAAAGTCAAAGAAATTTAATGATTTTTTCGCAAAAAATTGTCGGAAGTTCTTAGATTTTTAGGAAAAATATTGCGTCAAAAGTGATTTTATGTAAAAGTATTCAATGTAAAACACAGATAAATGCTATTTTGAGCATTAAGGGCAAATTTTCGGACCTATTTTTGACTGTTTTTGGAAAATTTGGGATACGGCCCCCCCCCTTTTTAGGAAAATCCTAGATCCGCGTCTGTGGATGACTGAAAAAGCGTGTTTAAACATGCATTACTGCAAAAGAGCACAACAATGACTGCAGTTCTGTCTTAACATAGCTTATTTCATTTGATCGTTTATTTCTTTGAGACTCTCTTCTTATTTATATATAGTAAAAAACTTTTTAATTGCTTGTTCAGCCATATTTTTTATTTACTTTTCGAAGTCTTCAACGTAGTCTTTTTTGTACTCGGCAAAGATTTTTCCTGATGAACAAAGACTTTTCGGGGCCGTCTTTGTACATGCACAAAGATTTTTGGAAGACAGAAATTTAAAAAAAAATTTAATTCGCAAAATTTTCTGCGCTTCGCGCCGAAATGAATAATTGTGCGTTCTACATATCTTTATATTGGAAGAAATTGCATTCCAAAAGGAAAAATGTCAAATTTTTCGGCGCTTCGCGCCGTGTAAAGACGATTCTTATTGATTTTTGCCCTTAGAGACCCAGAAATTAGCTAAAATACACTACCGACAGTCGAACAACTCTGTTTTTTACCACACTAAAATCGCTACCGTACCATATTATAGTACCCAAAAATTTGTGTGTACAAAATGTACAAAGATTTTTGAGAAGACTAAAACTGTAAAAAGGTGTGAAATTCCCAAACATTTTCCTATACATCTTTTAAATGGCAGAATTTGCATTTAGAATTGAAAAATGTCAGATTTTTCTGCGCTTCGCGCCGTTTTGTGACAATTTTTAGGAATTTTTGGCGTTAGAAACCCAGAAATTAGCTAAAATACACTACCAACGATCGGAAACCCTGTTTTATAACACTAAAATCGTTACTATACTATATTATAGTACACAAAAATTTGCATGTGCAAAATGTACGAAGACTTTTGGGGACCATCTTCGTACATGTATATACAAACGGACCTTGTACGAAAAAACACTGCTTTAAGGGCAACTTGTTAAATTAAAGATGCTTCCATGCGGCTGACTTTATTCAATAATTCCTTCACACATTTGATCTATTATTGAAAATTAGAATGAATTGTTTGACGTACTATGCGTTTCGATTTCACTTTCATTAAAATACTTGTATGTAAATCGACTCTGCATGAAATTTTTGTTCTCTGAAGTAGTGTTTTCTCAGTCATTGTTCTTTACATATGTACTTCAGCAATTCGATTTTACTATACCCGTATTTCATAATGTCGATTGTATCAAATGTTCAAAAACTCCTTTTTGTAAAGCACAATCTCAAAGCAGTTGGTTATAATACTTTAAACAATCTGATAAAGGATGACGATGACGATGACGCGATAGCACAACAAGGCGAAATAGATGAGACTAATTCTGATTCATATGATCTAGATTTTGATGATGAATTATCTGCTTCATCAGATTTAAATAATAATTCTGGCTAACAGCAATAAACATTTGTTTTAGTTCGACTCAGTGTTTAATATTTCGATTATTCTTTAGCTCATGTGCGTGCAAAATACTCTAAGAATACTATTTATGGGTATAGCTATATAAGCTTGACCCTCGGCATTACCCTCGGCCGAGGCAAGGATTTTAAGTTGCCTCGGCCGAGGCCGAGGGTCCAAAAAGTACCCTCGGTCCGATCACTGCCCACCACGACTTAAGTTGAGGTATTTTAGACAATATTTTGGTCTTTAACCAACATTTTGGTCATTATCCTCATGATACCTGCGCAGCGCGCACTGCTTTCATATCATTTTGGTTTTTCTTAACATTTTACGTTTCTTGACTCACATACCTAGGTAATTGTCTTGTATGTCTAATGGGCATTTCAGTCAAAATTCTTCGCTGATGATTGTCATTTCATTTAATTTATTTAATTTATCGCCGTTTAGGTACCTACCTAATCGTTTCATGCCTACGTGATTTTATTCTCCACGTTTTAGGCAGAAGGGGTGAATCACCTCAAATTTCAGACCAAAAATAGAAAAGAGCACCGAAAAATTGCCAAAAAACCTCCTTTTCGTCAAAAATTGTACGTGTCAAAAATGTTCTGACTGGGCATGGGAGGACAACCGACTTTAGATCGGAATCCCCTTTCATCCCTCTTTCTAAAATATTTAGGTAGGTAGTATCCTCTCGTATATGCAGTACGCTTAAGCTATAAGTACCTGCTGGTCTGATTTACTAAGCTCAGTGTAAAGACCGGTAAATCATAAAAATGTACGACGAAGAAGACGCCATGATGGACGCCAGTAACATCGGCGTTACGGGCGTAGAAGAAGAGGAGGAAATTACGCCCGATCTGTGGCAAGAAGCGTGTTGGGTCGTTATTTCGGCTTATTTTGACGAAAAGGGATTAGTTAGGCAACAATTGGATTCTTTTGACGAATTTATTCTCATGTCCGTTCAGCGTATCGTCGAAGATGCGCCAGCGATCGAATTGCAATCCGAGGCGCAGCATTTGACCGGTGTGTAACAAACCGCATCTAGTGTAAAAAATTTGATAAAAAGTGGATAATTGACTAAGGAAATGGAAAAAACCGACAAAAAATTTATATTTTTTCCACAAAAATTGACATCTTTGAAC
This sequence comes from Mermis nigrescens, assembly GCA_036768485.1. NCBI lineage: Eukaryota > Metazoa > Nematoda > Enoplea > Mermithida > Mermithidae > Mermis > Mermis nigrescens. Next base: position 14,134,497 of record JAVLUZ010000145.1, on the reverse strand, counting down.
GAAAAATTAATTGACGGACGATCAACCAAGTAGACTAACGATTCTTTACAATATAAATAGTTAAAGTCGAAAATGCAATGCGGTGAATTCGGTTGTTGAAAATTATCCTAAACGGAACGGGAGCACACCTGGGCGTGGGGGGTATGCACCCCCCCAGAAACCAAAATACCCCCCAGAAATCAAAATACCCCCCCCCAGAAATCAAAATACCCCCCCCCAGAATTCAATTTTTGAAAATTTTTTCAGTTTTTTTCGCAATTTTTTGATGCCAATGGATAGTGCTTGATGAGAAACGTCGAAAAATGGTGTTTTTATTGCCATAGCACCATTTTTAAGGCCATTTTTCGACCTTCAAAAAAATCTTGCACCCCCCCCCCCAGAATTTTCTTGCTGCCCACGTATGACCGGGAGGTGTTTACTCCGAATTGTGGCGGGCGCAAAATACCGATTTTGGGGAATTGTTAAGATTTTTAGGATAGATGCGCATAAAAGTCGGCCATTCTAGAAATTAGCCGCCAGAGCTCGTAGTTTTCTTCATTTCCTACCACGGAATGCGAAGGCAGATGTAAAAAAATATAAAATCGAATGTAAAAAAATATAAAAATAAAAAATGAGCATAAGCTAAGTCAGAACATATGTACATAAATGTAAATGTGCTTAAGCTTTGATAACAATTGCTATGCCTATTTTATTTATATGAAATGTACAATATAAGATGTCGTCATGTGTCTTAACGCAGCAATGCATGAATGTGAAAGAGAAATCATAAAAATTTTATGGTATTTAATTAAAATATTAAACTTATTATGTTATTCAATGATTTTTTTTCTTTCTTACTAATAGCATGCTGCACTTCTATCTACAGTCTTTCTTTTTTCTTTATTCAGTATTTTCTTTTTTATTTATCTATTTGTTTTCTTTCTCTATACACTACTCGCCATGAATATTTAAGCCTTAATAAGCTTCAGAGAATGTTAGAGCTTGTTAGGGGTTATATCTTTAACACGCCGGTCCTATTTCCGCCCACGCATGACCGACGTGTTAAACATATATCCCTTAGCAAGCTCTATCATCCTATGGAGCATTTTAAAACGTAATTATTCGTGGCGACCACTGTATATATTTGCTTTCTTCTGTCTCGCTTCTTTCTCGTATTGATGACTTCTTACTATTAAATTAAATTATTCTTAAAATCATAAAAATCTTAAAAATCCTTACCCTAATCCTGGTCCTAAAAATTCAGCGCACTTGTTTAACTATCATGGCGAGATTATTTTTTAAATTTTTGTTTTTTTTAATTTTCAAATTTAAAAAAATCAATTTTAAATGTTTTCAGTTTTTTATTTTCTTTTGTTTTTATTTATTTTTTTTTATTTTCAATAATTTTAATTTCTATGCTTTACGTTATTACTGTAGGCGAAGTCGAAAATCCGACCAAATACACTCTGAAATTCGAACAAATCTACCTATCCAAACCGACTCATTGGGAAAAAGACGGTACTCCTTCCCCCATGATGCCAAACGAAGCCCGGCTGAGAAATTTGACTTATTCATCCCCTCTTTACGTCGATATAACCAAAACGATACAACGCGACGGCGAGGAGCCTCAGGAGAAAAAATACGAAAAAACGTCGCTTGGCAAAATTCCAATTATGTTGCGCAGCTCGTATTGCCTGCTAAATAACATGAACGATCGCGATTTGTGCGAATTGAACGAATGCCCCTTGGACCCGGGTGGATATTTTATCATAAACGGAGGGGAGAAGGTGTTGATCGCGCAGGAGAAAATGGCTACCAATACAGTAAGACGGAACAGACTATTGTAAAAAACGAATAGAAAAAATTTCGAAAAAATACGTTTATTAGACTAATATATATACAAATGCTATTTTAAAAGCTTTACGAACCAATTTCGGTTGGAATTTGTCATGCTTTGATGAGTAAGTTCGTATATCATTTATGGAGGCTGCCATATTGGAATTTTTCAATTTGGATTAGTTTGCTATCAAACGCGAAACAATTAGCGATCGTACTAACTTAATATTATCTACTTTGATCGGAGACTTGAGAAATCGGCAAAATCTTAAATAGTAACGATCGATTTTCGAATTTTTTATTTACTGCAAAAGCTTGAGCGGATCGTAAGATATTCGCTGCGGGACCAGATAAACCGGAGTGTTTCACAATAAATAAATTCTACCATTTTGTAATGCCAATGAATCAGGCATGTATATCTGGGGGGGGTTCAGACCCCCAAAATTCAGAAAAGTCGGAAAAATAGGACCTACGTTATTTTGTACTATTTTTGGCCTTTTTGGGCTTAGCCCCTCCCAAAAAAACTGGTGTTGGTCTCCTCAAAATAGGACGGCCAGCTACGTGCCTGCTTGCATGAATCAGATAGCTATGTACAGGCAGCCCCGTATCCAGGATTTAATTTCAGGGGATCGCAAACTTTGGAGCCGGATATCTCGAGAACCTTAACGAGATAGGCAAAAATAAAGGCATTTTTGAACGTTTCTCGACGAGCTCTATACAATGGCGATTAGAAAAATCTTTAAAAAAATTCAAAAATTTCCCGCTTTATCTCATAATCACATAAACTAAATCTATCGTTCAAAGTGTGTGCATAACTGATTTCGCATCATTCAATTCTTGAACTCGTCAACTTTTGATTTTGTACTCAATCTTTGTGTTTTGCAAACAAAAACAACGTAGGAAATGAATAATCCGGTGCGGAGCGCTGGAAAAATTTGACATGTATCTCCTTGTCTTAGTTAATTTTCGGCGGTTTTGAGTGGTTTATAAGGCAAAAAAGTGTACATAACCAATGAATCCGGCGCTAAGCGCCGGAAAATTTAGAGTTTTTATGCTCTTCTACTCAATTTTGCACCTTTTTGAAGATAGAAAGTGTGATAAATTCCATCTCGCGGAAAATTTCATCTCGGAAAAGATTTTAAAATGTAGTAAATAATAATTATAATTGAATTAATGGCGCAAAGCCCCAAAAATTTGAGCATTTATACGCCGGGGAACATCAAAAACTATATAGTCTAATAGCTAAAAGTTCTGAGAAAAATTTTAGGGTTGGGGGAATTCTCCTCCCCCCCTCTACCCCCGGATACGGGCCTAGCTATGATGCATGTATTGATAGATTGAGTACGGTATACTGTAGTATGATGTATTTAGTATAATAATGTAAAATGTTATGTCAATGTACAGTTTAACAGTGTTTGCTTTTGACCAGGCACGTAGCTGGCCGTCCTATTTCGGGGGGTCAACACCAATTTTTTTGGGGGTCAAGCACGGTTTTTTTTGTATTCGGCAAAGATTTTTCCCGATGTACAAAGACTTTTCGGGACCGTCTTTGTACATGTACAAAGATTTTTGGGAAGACAAAAATTGCAAAAAAGGTCTATAATTCGAAAAAATTTCGGCGCTTCGCGCCGAAATGAGTAATTGTGTGTTCTATATATCTTTATAATGGCAGAAATTGCATTTCAAAAGTAAAAATGTCAAATTTTTTTGGCGCTTCGCGCCGTTTTAAGACCATTCTTAGTGATTTTTGCCCTTAGAGACCCAGAAATTAGCTAAAACACACTACGAAAAGTCGAAGAACTCTGTTTTTACGATACTAAAATCGCTGCTGTACCATATTATAGTACCCTAAAAATTTTGTGTGTACAAAATGTACAAAGATTTTTAGGAAGACAAAAACTGTGAAAAAAGGTGTAAAATTCCCAAAATTTTCGGCGCTTCGCGCCAAACTGATAAATTATTTGTCCTATTTATCTTTAAAATGGCAGAATTTGCATTTAGAATGGAAAAATGTCAATATTTTTCGGCGCTTCGCGCCGTTTTCAGATAATTTTTAGTAATTTTTAGCGTCATAAACCCAGAAATTAGCTAAAATACACTACCTAAGATCGTAAACCCTGTTTTACCACACTAAAATCGCTACTGTACTATATTATAGTACACAAAAATTTGCATGTGCAAAATGTACAAAGACTTTTGGGGACCATCTTTGTACATGTACAAACGGACCTTGTACAAAAAAAAAACACTGGGGTCAAGCCGAAAAGGCCAAGAATAGCACAAAATGACGTTTAAAAGTCCTTTTTTCCTATTTTTCTGAATTTTGGGGGTCCGATTATGCATGGGCAGCACCAAAATTCTGGGGTTGCAAGATTTTTCAAAGGTCGAAAAATATCCTCAAAAATGTTTGTATGGCGAAAAAACACAATTTTTCAACGTTTTTCATCGAGCACTATCCATTGGCATGGAAAAATTGCGAAAAAAACAAAAAAAAATTCAAAATTTGAATTCTGGGGGTATTTAGGTTTTTCGCGGGGGTGCATACTCCCCACACCCCCATGCCCCCAGGCCCAGCTGTGGGTCCGACCCCCCATCCCCCCAGAGATACGTGCCTACTTTTGACAGTTTAGCTTAAACGCATCACTCGTCTATTTAGGTTTACGTGTTTAAAGAAAAAGACGGCAAATATGCGTACAAAGCCGAATGCAGATCGTGTTTGGAACATAGCAGCCGACCGACGAGTACAGTGTGGGTGAATTTGGTTACCAGAGGCGGAGGCGGGGCTTCGGGTTAGTTGATAATTCCAACTTATTGCCGTAGCACAAATAATTTCATGACAAATAATTCATCTATGTGTTCTTTCATTTTCAGGATATTTATAATTTGAGCGTAACGCCAGTGCACTTGTGACAAGAGTTACAGTATGCCAGTGGTTGCAGTTTATTACGAGAAAAGTGTAGTAAAGCTAAAGATGCCTTGTATGTGTGTATGGCTGTTTTCTAAGGCTTATCCTAATCTCCATATCATCTTAAAAGTAACCGCAGCGCGTTTTGTGGCTACAGTAACTGGAAGAAATGCATGAGTTTAAAGAACGTACGATAACTAGGGTACCGTAAGTATGTAGTTAGTCGCGGATAACGCCGTCTTAATTCAATTCATCGACTACAGTATATCGCTTGACCTTGTCTGGGTTGCTTACTACAGTAATCGTGCTAACTTTATCAAATAATACATAATAGATTGCATGGACATACATATGTACATACATATGTGCGTGAAATTCTGAACGAAGAATCACTGTAGGTACCAGTACACTTGGTTGCCTTGCAGTAATTAGTCTAGCTCCGCCGATTGCTAAATTTCAATAAAATAAAATAAAAAGTAAATAAGTAAAATAAATAGATTCATCAGTAGCTTTACTACTAATGGTTAAAAAATTCTATTTACCACACAGTTTACCACGGAAAAGTACAAAATGAAGAAATGTATTTAGGTGCCCTTTGTGCATATCGTACAAAAAATAATGGCCACCATGTACTGTATGCAGCGGCGGATCCAGGATTCTCCTAAGGGGGGCGGTACGCTCTAAAGGGGTGGAGGAACCCTGACTTGGGCTGAAAAATTAGCCGTTTTAAGCCAAAAATCGCTTAAAATGGCTCAAAAATCCTTAATTTTGCGCACTATTTTAGACCAATGGGGGGCGGCCGCCCCTGAATCCGCCCCTGACTGTATGATTATTCCTGGATTTTACCCACCCCCCCTCTGGCCACCGCTAACATGCCTACGAGAGGCGTTCAAAAAGTTCTTAGTCTGATGTACTTCTGAGTGCAGTAGAATGCCTAAACCATTTTTATTTTTCGGTATAGTCGCCATAAACACTGATAAACTAATTCCTTTTATTGCCTTTAAAATAGAAACTTTACGGTTCGACTTCAAACCATGCTTCTGTAGTAGCCCTCTGCGGTTCATAATTGTCCGAAATTTGGTTCCACGAAGGTGCTGTTACAAATTTCTAAACAGACACAAGTTACTTGGTGCCAGGCTGGGGCTGTATTCGCGGATGACAGCCTGGAAACTCGTGCCTTCTTCACTGGAGCACAGTGTTTTTTGTTCAAGGTCCTTTTGTACATCGGGAAAAATCTTTGCCGAATACAAAAAACACTGCTGGAGCATAGTCATGAAAGTGCAGCACAAGTTTGCTCAGCGTTTCGCGCCACTTTTCCTGTACTGCTAGCCGCAACAGAACCATTATTTTTGCATAATAATCACCTACAGTTGTAGTCTGTGTGACAATCAATAAGCAGTAATCTCATAAAGTCCTGAAAAACGGACGCCCTGGTTTTGCCGGCTGATTTGATAGTTCAAATTTTTTGGGCGGTGCTTTCCGGATCCCGGTGATGAAGCCAAGTTTCATCCGTAGTAATATGAGGGGCGTGCAAATCAACTGAGTCGGCTCGGAACAATGTCAAAATTTCTTTGCCGCAAGCAGCTTATTTGTGTTTTGCAAGTTTTTCAAGTTTTTGGGCACCTAACCTACACAACCCTTGGACATCAGCCAGATTGTGAATAATCTTAAAAATAGTTCCAGTAGAGACGCCGATTTTCGGAGATAACGTTGTGACATTTATTTGCCTATCTTTAGCAATCAGGCGGGCAACTTGGTCAATAATCTCAGACGTGACCATAGGTGCACAGCATGGCCGATCTGGGGGGGGTCAGAAAATCGAGCATTTTTGGGCTAAAATGACCTCAAAAACTGATACTTATAGGCGCTAGAACAGCGTTAAAACACGTTATTACACAGTTTCCGGTCAATTTGAAGCACTTTTTGAAGAAAATTGTCAGTGTTCATCCGTTTTTGGCCTTCATTTTGCCTCATTTTTCCACAAAATTGTCCATTTTTCCATTCATGGAGTGGGGGTCGGGATCCCCTAATCCCCCTCACCTCTTGTGCATGTCTAATCGTGACCCCTTCCACAGGTCAGCCGGACCTTGTTTCAGTTTCATCCTTAGTTGATTGGCGACCACGCGTGAACTCCACTGCCCAACTTTTTGACTGTCGTGCAGGAAGGGGAGGCTTTAACCATGAATTTTAAGCATTGGTTCGCGAATTTATCGGTCGATCTAATGCCTTCCGGGGTCAAAAATTAAAACTGACCAGTACTCAAATTTTTAAATTTTCATATTTTTCTGAATTAAGGCAATCTAAAAACAACAATGAAGCACCGAAAACAGAGACTCATTAATGAAACCTCACACAGACAATGTTGAATAGATGTAACCCCTTGCACACCTGGGCGTGGGGTTTGGGGGTATGCACCCCCCCGAGAAACTAAAATACCCCCCAAATCAAAATACACCTCCCCCAGAATTCACCTTCGAAAAATCTTGCACCCCCTCCCCAGAATTTTGTTGTTGCCCATGTATATATGCCCCATGGTGTCGAGTAATTTTCTTTACATCGCTTCAAGATATTCAGACTAAGAACTTTTCGAACGCCGCCGGTATGTGTGCATGGATCGCAATAATAAAGGTTACTGTAACCTCTTAGTGCCTAGCATTGCCTATTGCCGAATTTGGATTACAAAAATAAAAGAAAATAATTTCACTTATTATGTAGATCATAGGTGCGCAAGGTCAAACTTCAGGGTCTGAAAACCAAAAATTGCTAGATAGATACATATGTGCTTCGTAAAAACGGCTCTATAGTCCTTTTGGGGTCAGAAAATTAGCTATATAGCCTTTTTGGCCTCAGAAAATTAGCTAAATATCCTTCTTGGATTCAAAAATATAGCTATATAGCCTTTTTGGACTTAAAACAGCTGTAAATCCCTTGTTGGAGTCGAGAAAATAGCTATATATCCTTTTGAAACTCAGAAAAAACAGTCAAACAGCATTCCTGAGCTCAGAAAAGACTATATATCTAGTTTTCTAAGCCCAAATAAGGCTCTATAGCTAAGTTTCTGCGCCCAAAAAAGGCTATACAGCACATGCTTTTCAGGCCCGTAACCAGGCTGTATAGCTATTAGGGATGCGACGGGTAGTGAATTGTAGTGTATTCGGGTTCTGGTTCGGGTAGTTCATCCAGAGTTTATTCGGGTTCAGGTAGGCGAAAATCAATACCCGGTCAGGTTCGAGCGTAAATCAGTGAGTGAGCTCTATAGGAATGCCAGTGTATAGCAAATTTCTCAGGTACGTGTAAGCCAGATCGGTACAATTTTCACTATCATTAGATGCCGAGTGCCTGATTATTCAGCATGTTTCACTCAAGTTTCCAGCTGATTTTCCTTCCTCACTCTCAATGTGCAAGAACGCTAATGTATTTGAGATGTCGCGCTCTGTGTACTTAGTCATGTACGACCTACAAATAATATCAAGACATACTGCTGAGATTGCATTGAGAAAGTGCCGAAAAACTGTCATTCGTGAAGTTCAATTCGATAGAAACCAAGTTTAATTACGACCAAAGAAGCAGCGTTTAGCATTTTATGCGATATCATTTAGCAATCGTTTTGTGAAATGAAAAGATTAAAAATTCGCGTGAATCGACTGAAATATACCATTTAATTAGATAGCCATTTACGTACACTTGGTAGGTACATTATATTCAGCGTTTTAGGGTCGAGCAAACTGAAAACTGCGCAAATAAGTGGAAAATTTTCGAATCTTTGACATACAATTGTGGGATTTTAGAGCTTAAAAATACCCGAGTAAACCCGAAAAAATTCAAAAATATTCAAGTTCGGGTTCGGGTAGTCAAGTAGTTCAGTTTATTCGGATTCGGGTCCTGAATTTTGTTCGGGTACCCGAGTATTCGGGTTCGGGCTACCTGTTGCATCCTAATACTCAGTTTTTCAGAGCTCTGGAGGGGTGTCGTACTCCCTCCTCACCCCAAGCTCATGTATGATGTAAATACACCACGCAAACGGCCGAATTTGATTAGGAGCCCGAAAAAGCGCCATGGGCCAGCGAATCATCGGCATATTGCCGTACATAAAGCAGGAGATACCGATAATGATCGTATTTCGCGCTCTGGGTTTTGTGGCCGATCGGGACATCCTCGAGCACATCATCTACGATTTCGACGATCCGGAAATGATGGAAATCGTCAAACCGTCGCTGGACGAGGCATTCGTGATTCAGGAGCAAAACGTGGCGCTGAATTTCATCGGAGCGCGCGGCGCCCGACCCGGCGTCACCAAAGAAAAACGCATCAAATACGCGAGGGAAATTTTGCAAAAGGAGACCCTGCCCCACATCGGCGTTTCGGACTTTTGCGAAACGAAAAAGGCCTACTTTTTGGGTTACATGGTGCACCGGCTGCTGTTGGCCGTCCTGGGTACCTAATCCGCGTATCGTAACGGGGGATGGGGTCCCGCCGCGCAATGTTGCCCATTCCCCTCCCCTCCCCGAAGCCTGGACGTTCTTGAACCCCCCCCGCCAGGCATGTATGTAACTGGCCGTCCTATTTTGGGGGACCAACACCAATTTTTGGGGGGACCAACACCAATTTTGGGGACTAAGCCCAAAAAGGCCGAAAATAGCACAAAATAACGTTTAAAAAGTCCGATTTTTCTGAATTTTTGGGGGTCCGAACCCCTTCCCTATTCCTCCCAGAGATACGTGCCTGAACCCCCTCTCCTGATTTTTGGAGAAAGCTTGTTTTTTGGCCGCTTTTGGTCACTTCCCTCTAAAAATGGCGGCGAACGTCATTTTGAATTCCGAGCCTTTACGTGTACGTATGCATATTGGGGTTCTTGGCCGGGAGTTTGGGGCCCTGTTGTCCTTTTTTTGTCTGAAGTGGTTGCCGACTCGGCGGGGAATCGGAATTTCAATTTTTGTTTTTGTTGAAAAATATCTAAACAGGCTCTTTTTGCCATAAAATTTTCAATTTTTTTAAGGAGTCTTTTGGCCATATTTTGTCCAAATTTATTAAAATTTTTGCTTTTGGGCTCTAGAACGAAAGAAGCGTCGTCGCAAACCTTGGAAAATTGTTTTCTTGACATATAAATAATTTTCCCGAAGAAAACACGAAGAAAATTAGCGATTTTAGCTATAATTCGCTTAGTCTGTTTTTTTGAATTTTTTGATCGGTTTTTTCCCAATTTCGTGAAATTTTTGCTTTCTGGGTCCTTGAACGAAATAGAGCCTTCAAAGACGTACGGAAATCGTATTTTGGTCGTTTAGCAATAGCTTTTGAAGCCCCAAATGATATTTTGTAACTGCTCAACTGATAGCCCCATACATCTACAGCATGGGAATTATGGAGGTCAGACCCGAAAATTCTTTAAAAAGCGCCTTTTTTGGGCTAAAAACGATGAGAACACATCAAAAACACTGGTTTTTGACGTTTTGACAAGCTCGCTCTTTCTAGAACATAAAAACGTAAAAGAAATCTAATAAAAAAATTTCAAAAAATTACGTATAAATTAAACAAAATTTAGTCAAAAAATGTTCATGTGACGCGAAGCGCCGAAAATTTGAGATTTTCGAGCCAAAATGAGCTAAAAACGCCTAAAAAAGACACGCTTTTCACAACTTTTACCAACTTTACAAAAAAAAATCGTTAATTCTGGGCGGTTGAAAATATATTTTTGCGGGGTAGAAAACTTTTCTGGGGGCTGGAACCCCCCTCCCCAAACCTCCTTCCCCTAGATCATGTGTGGCCCCGGGCAATTTCATTGCTGTTAATGTACATATGTAAATATCCTATACTTAAAGTTGTTTAAAGCAAACACGGTTTAAACTTTAGTCTGTTTCGCTTAAGTTTATGTTTGAGATTTGAGGTATGCACTTAGAAGAGTGGCCATGGAACTCATTTCTTGGAACGCTAGAGTAAAACACTCTAAATTGTGAGACATTCTATACAGGCACGTTGCTGGCCGTACTATTTTCGGGGGGGACCAACACCAATTTTTGGGGGGACTAAGCCCAAAAGGGCCAAAAATGGCACAAAATAAGGTTTAAAAAGTCATATTTTTTTGATTTTTCTGAACTTGGGGGGTCCGAACCCCCCGTTTTTCCTTCCCTCCCCCTCCCCCCACAGATACGTGCCTGATTTTATACTCTTTGCTTTTTGCGCGATTTTTGTTCTTAATCGTTCTAGTGTAAACCACTTCTGTAGTCCATTCTTTCTTCTACTTCTATTTTCGATTTATTATGGATGAAATGTTAAAAATTGACTCGATCTTGCTCATGCAGGTTTAAACTTCACATTTTAAAATAATCAGAATCAGCATAAAAGCAGCTTAGAATTTTGAGTTAACGAATAGTCAGGTCAGTTGTTTTTTTTTGAGAGGAAGGAGCATTGTTTGGATAAGAATGGCAAAAAATCACCTGAAAAATGCATTAAAAAGGAATCCTTGTTCGGCAAGTCGGAGCGTTCTATTCGAAAAGTCTGATTGCGTAATATGTAGTTTAAAATTTAAAAAAAATTTAATCTTCTGGTTTTTTTAAACCTTTTTTTGTTCTTTTAATTTTTTTAAATTTTTTCCTGATTTTCCCAACGTTTATACGTGTTGTATGTTTATCTGAACGAAGAGGAGGCCTCGCAACGATCATCATTATTGTATTTCAAAATGACCTGCGATTTCCATGCTTTTGAATCGCCTTATTTTACGTTTATTTTTGATTTCCTAATTTGGCTTTGGAAATGTTCCTGTATATGCTATGCATTTTAAAGATTAAAAAAACTAGGGTGATCGACTTTGAGGGTGGATATTTAAGAGCGTATGAAGGTGGTGGGGAGCATAGGTGGGCGGCACTAAAATTCTGGGGGTTGCAAGATTTTTCAAAGGTCAAAAAATGGCCTTAAAAATAGCGGTATGGCGAAAAAACACCATTTTCCAACCTTTCTCATCGAACACTATCCATTGGCATCAAAAAATTGCGAAAAAACGAAGAAAAATTTCGAAAATTGAATTCTGGGGGTATTTTGGTTTCTGGGGGGACGCCCAGGTATGGTGGGGAGCATATTTCGGCACATTTATTTAAGATTTTTTTAAACTGACGTAAGTATGTAATTGTTTGTGTAGGGGAATTATAAAGTGCTTTTTTGCGTCCAAAAATGTAGTAACGCATCAAAAACATCGTTTTTCGGCGTTTCTGACGATGCTCTATCTTTCTAGAGCATGAAACCATGGAAAAATTTCTTTAAAAAAATCAAAAAAGTAGGAACAAATTGAACAAAATATAGTCAAAACATGAGTATAATGGCGCGAAGCGACGAAAATTTGGCACTTTTGAGCAAATAGATGGCTAGAAACGCTTAAAAAACATTTTTTCCTATAAATTTTTGGAAAATGTTTAGAACTTTTGATAAATCGCCAATTCTGGGGGTGGGGGTGAAAAACTTTTGCGGGGGTGAAAATTTTTCTGGCTCCTTCCTTCCAAGATCATATATGGTCTTGTGTCTCTTGCATGAGTATGTTTAGGTGTTTTCTGTCCTTTTCACTTAAAAATTAGAATATCGGCAGATCTGTAATATGTAGCTCGAATTCTTGGGAGGGGTAGTCGGCCGTTTTTAGTGAGATTTAATTTTTGGCCAAAAAGCGTCAAAAAAGCGCCTAAAATTCATGCTTTATATAGGTTTGCCTGTACTGAATGCTGATTTAATTACGCACCAGTGTCTTTACATCGCGCATGTGTATTAGCGGGGGTTTAGGATAAGGCACTCAGGGGGATGGGGGGTGGGGTTCGCACCCCCCCCAAATTCAGGAGAATCGGAAAAATATAGCTTTTTAAAAGTTATTTTGTGCTATTTTTTTGGCTTATTCCCCCTCAAAAATTGTGGGAATTTCCCACCGCAATATCGACCGCACCTTCCTCATTTCCCAGAAAAACCTTGAATTTTCACCTCTTCCTGCGGAATTTCGTACCAAAATTACTTTTCGAAGTATTTTCGTGCGGATTTCGCATTCAGATCGAAAAACCCGGCTTTTCACATAAGAATGGCAATAAACATTGTTTTTGAGCCATTTATACTGAATAATTTTTCTTTCAATTTTTTCACAAAAGTTTTTTCCCTTTTTTTAAATTTTTTATCATTTTGTAACCATTTTCTCTTTTTTAAAATTTTTTATCCGTTTTCTCTTTTTTAAAATTTTTTATCCGTTTTTTTCTTTCTACATTTCTTCTTTGATTTGTAATTTATTTATATGAGAAATAGCGGAAATTACAGTTGCATAAATCGTGCACCAACATTTTATGAATTCTTGAGGCTGTTATTGTTGTACTGACTTTACAGAAAAGTAGAGTAATCTTGTTATAAACTAATTTAAAGGTATTGTGTAAAGTGGAGTAAGTATACATACATACATATAAAGGTGAAATAGAATAAAGTATATACATAGCGTAAAGGACGCGAGAGTTAAATAGAATTTAAAAAATACTTAGTTTATAACAAGAAAAAAAATTTTAAAAAAATAATAAGAAAAAAGTAATTTTTTTCTATTTTTCATAGAAAGAAAATTTTCAAAAAATTAATTAAAAAAATTGAAAGAAAAAAATGTAATATGTATAATATAATAATAATAATAATAATAATGATGATAATAATAATAATAATAATAATAATAATAATAATAATAATAATAATAATAATAATAATAAAATGCAAAACATGCCAGTTAAATAATTTGTAATACGTTACTTATGTATGCGTATCATAGTTTCGCGAGGTCGAAAATTCAGGGGGGCTGTGAAATCTAAAAATTTGGGACCACCAAATTAACAGTTCTAGCCTTTTTTGCAGGTCAAATATGAAAAATGACTTAAACATCGTATAGAACATGTTTTAAGCTTAAAAACTGCATTATAAAGTACAATTGTCCAATTTTGACTAGTTTCGTTACTCTTGTAAGTGAAAAATATAAGGATTTATCGAAATATTTGACTTTTCAGGTCATTTTACTGCATTCTACATAGTTATATTATTGGTAAGCAAAACAGTAATGTACCAGTCGGCGCGAAGCGCTGCAAAAATACTAACATCTTTGCTGCTTTTTTACCCAAAAATCATGCAGAAAATGGTTGGATAGCTCAAAATCGTCCGACAGTGGTTCGAGTCTCGGACCCTGAGGGGTGGGGGGTTCATACCCCCTCCTCACCCCCCATCCATGGGAATTTATGTTGTGTGTGGATACTGCACTTTTTATTTTTATTTATTTTTTACCGTTTCTGCTTCGCTGTAAACAACATCACACGTAGGTCGACGGGAGCTGGATGATCGCGATCATTACGGCAACAAACGATTAGACTTGGCCGGTCCTCTTCTGTCTTATTTATTTCGCGCCTTGTTCAAAAATTTAATCAAAGAATTGCGCATCATGGCGCAAAAGTTTATTAAGAAAGCCGGCGATTTCAATTTGGAGCTGTGCATCAAGACGAGCATTATTACTAATGGCTTGCAGGTATCCACTTTTACAGGCACGCGTCTCTGGGGGATAGGGGGGTTCGGACCTCCCCCAAAATTCAGAAAAATCGGAAAAATAGGACTTTTTAAATGTTATTTTGTGCATTGGCCTTTTTGGGCTTAGTCCCCCTAAAATTGGTGTTGCCCCCAAAGTAGGACTTTTTAAACGATATTTTGTGCTATTTTTGGCCTTTTTGGGCTTAGTCTTCCCAAAATTAGTGTTGATCCGCCCGAAATTGGTGTTGGTCCCCCCAAAATAGGACTTTTTAAACGTTATTTTGTGCTATTTTTGGCCTTTTTGGGCTTAGTCCCCCTAAAATTGGTGTTACCCGCCCACCCAAGTAGGACTTTTTAAACATGACTTTTTAAACGTTATTTTGCGCAAACGTTATTTTTGTGCTATTTTTGGGCTTAGTCCTCCCAGAATTGATGCTGATCCGCCCGAAATTGGTGTTGGCCCCCTCCCCCGCCAAAATAGGACTTTTTAAACGAAGTTTTAATTTTGTGCTATTTTTGGCCTTTTAGGCGTAGTCCCCCTAAAATTGGTGTTGGTTCCTCCCCCCCCAATATGACTTTTTAAACGTTATTTTGTCCTATTTTTAGGCTTAGTCCTCCCGAAATTGGTGTTGATCCGCCCGAAATTGGTGTTGGTCCCCCCAAATGGGACTTTTTAAACGTTATTTTGTGCTATTTTTGGCCCTTTTGAGCTTAGTCCCTCCCAAAAATTGGTGTTGGTCCTTTAAGATAGGACGGCCAGCTACGTGCCTGCAGTTTTAACCTTTTACGCTTCTTTTTCGGGTTGGCCATTTTGAAATACTTAAAAAATTATCATTAGGATTGTCCATTTTTCGGGTCAGATTTGGCCTAGGAAATTAATTACAACGTATACATATTATATAAACTAATTTATATATATGAACGTGCATACTACATATATCGTTTTCTTTGATGTGCCAAATGTTTGAAATTGTTCATCGTTTTTGGACCATATTGTCAGTATCTGGTCCAAATCTAAGAAAAGGCGACCTAAAAACTTATGTAGGTCGGACGGTTTACGACCATAGGTGGGCGGCACCAAAGTTCTGGGGGTGCAAGTTTTTTTCGAAGGTGAAAAATTGCCTCAAAATGGTGGTATGGCGCTTAAATGTCCTGCAATATCAAAAACATAGAAAATAATGGAAACGGGGGAATTAATTGGACAGTCTATTGCTCGAACAATTAGTATATTTACCTGAAACGACTTTTAGGCATCATTTAACGTTTTTTTCATGGTTCGAGCGACAGGTTTGGTCACAAAACGGCCTGAGGGGGAGGGTAGGCTTTTCAAAAGTCCTGATGAGGGATACCCCCATACTCCTCCCAGTGTGCACGTGTAACGCGCTGAGTCGTAAACGGTTCGACCTACATATGTATAAACGTCTAGGTCGCGTTTTCTTACACTAAAGAATGTCAGGATACTCTTTGGGCATCGTGCGTTATGGCAGTGAAAAACATGGGTGGGTGGCACCAAAGTTCTGGGGTGTGCAAGATTTCTTCAAAGGTCAAAAAATGGCCTAAAATGGTGGTATGGCGAAAAAAGCACAATTTTTCAAAAATTGCAAAAAAAAACAAAAAATTTGAAAAATTGAATTCTGGGGGTATTCTGGTTCTTTTTTGGGGGGAATTGTATTTTAGTTTTTTGGGGTTTTTTGGATTCTGGGGGTACATACCCCCAACCCCCCACGCCAAGGTATGGCGAAAAGCGTCCTAAATAAATTCATTAGGCTGTTTATTGTTCAACTTCGTGCTGGGCGAGCACTGCATTACTATTCGGTTTACACTGCTACGGTAATCGTTTTTCCAAGTATTCGTTGGCCACGGGAAATTGGGGCGACCAAAAGAAGGCCCACTTGTCCAGGGCCGGCGTGTCGCAGGTTTTGAACCGTTTGACCTATACGGCCACGTTGAGCCATTTGAGGCGCCTAAATTCGCCCATAGGCCGCGAGGGCAAATTGGCTAGGCCCCGCCAATTGCACAACACTTTGTGGGGCATGATTTGCCCGGCCGAAACGCCGGAGGGCCAAGCGGTCGGTTTGGTCAAAAATTTGGCCCTCATGGCCTACATTTCGGTCGGTTCGCAGCCGAATCCGATTTTGGAATTTTTGGAAGAGTGGTCGATGGAAAATTTGGAGGAAGTGGCGCCCAGCGCCATAGCCGACGCGACGAAAATTTTCGTCAACGGTAATTCAATCAAGCTACGGTATCATAAAACGGCTCGAAATTTTGGGTGGGCTCTCGGCGATTTCTAGGATGGGGTGGTTAGTGGATCAAAATTTTAACCAAATTGGTGGAAAACAGCTAAAAATGTCCAGAAAATGCAAGTTTTTGCCTAAAAATGGGGGTCAAAAATTTTCTACTTTTCGGGGGATGAGGGGCTACCGACTTTTGGGTACATGTGGGGACGATTAATCGGCAGGTGGGGATCCTCCATACCGCTGTTGCGCGTATGTACAGTATTATCTATGAGTCATGTGCAAGCCCCTATCCAGAATTCGGCTGAAGCGGGAAGGGGTGGGGCGGACCCGAAACAAATTGGTCTATACCTCGAAAAATTCGTCGGGATAGCTCGCATTTTTGACGTTTTGCGACATGCACTATCATACATGATTTTGGGAGGGGGTTTCAACCCACCCCCCCCCAACCAAAATTTTAATGCTCCTTCCCGCCAAAAATTTTTCACCCCCCCCCCCCCCCCAGAATTGACGATTTTTCAAAAGTTCCCAACACTGTTTTTTTTTAGCGCGGCGCAAGGAGAGCCCTCTGCGCTAATGGGACATTTCGTTCATTAGCGCCATGCGCAAAGGCTTTTTGGGCAAAAAATTAGAAATTTAAACATTTTATATTGCATTTTGATTTAAAAATTTTAAAATTTTTTCGGCGCTTATGCCGACTTCTTAAGAATGAATTAATTGTGTTTGCCAACCACCGCTTTCCTGTTTCATCATAAGCGAATCCCTGCTTTAGCATCTTTGCAGTAATGAATCCTTGTTTTTGTGGTGCATGGTGCCAAATTAATTGTTTTCATTTTAAATTTATCTTTATTATGCCACTTGAATACTCATTGAGAAGATGCCAAATTTCGGGCGCTTTCATCTAATTATTGGTTTCTGTTTATGTTGTTTTGCAATACACATTGAGTGCAAACTGCAAAGACAGCTTGGAGAAATCGCTCAGTCTAGTATAGGCAAGGCAATGAGAAATCAGGTATCAAATTGATATTTTTACCATTGGATTTCTTGTTGAGTTGGAACTAGTAGTAAATTTTAAATTTCTTGCCAGAATTTATTGTCAGTCAGTACATGGAATCAAGTTCAAAAATGCCCTATTTTTGCCTCCAACATTTAAAGGTTTTTGGTGCGCTAATGAAGCGTGCAAACGGTCTATCCTGGCCATTAGCGGCTGCGTAGATGGGGGTGGCGTAAAAAAAAATCCCTGGTTCCCAAAAATTTTTCTAAAAATTTGTAAAAAATATGCCGTTTTAATCGTTTTTAGCCACATACTTATTTGCTCAAAAGTGTTAAATTTTTCATCGCGCCATTACTCATGTTATGTTTTTTACTATAGTTTGTTCAATTGGTCCCGACTTTTGATTTTTCTCGAAATGTTTTTTATGTTTTTATGCTCTAGAACGAAAGAGCGTCGTCAAACGCCAGAAAACGATGTTTTTGATACGTACCTATAATTTTTGGGCCCAAAAAAGGCACTTTGGAATTTCCCTCCCAGAATTCCCAAAATAGGACGTAGCTATGTACGTGCCTGAGTACGTTCTTATCAGGAAAAATTTCTTACACTCAAAACCGGAGTTGTTGGAAGACATAAAGTAGACGAAACTGCGGCGAAAATTTGTCTTTACGCCCGCAGATTTTCGCACTCTTTACACTCACCGTCGAGGACTGATGCGAAATTTGAAAAGAAAGAAGTTTTCATCTCGACAATTTCATCCTCTACAATTCTATATCATTAAATTGTATGAGGCACGTATGCTGAGTTGCGTACAAGCTGGCTAAAAAAGCGTCAAAGAGTTGTATGTTCATATAATACGTCACCTTCGAAACTTTAAACGCTCATTACACAATCTGTATTGAGTGTAAACACCGCACCTCTTAGGTGCGTCTCATTATAGCTCTAGGGGCTCATATGTTTGGGGTAGCCAAGTATATTATAGGTACGCGTTAACGCTCTACAATCGATTTTATTTATATACATGGTCAATTTGTTTTATATCTTTATTCGGTATTTGTTTTTAATCGATTTTATTCATATATATGTACATGGTTAATTTATTTAATATTTTTATTCTGTTTTTGTTTTTAATCGATTTTATTCATACACCTGGTTTATTTATTTCATATTCCTATTCCGTTTTTGTTTTTAATCGATTTTATTCATATACCTGCTTAATTTATTCCATATTTTTATTCTCTTTTTGTTTTTATGCGATTTTATTTATATGCATGGTTAATTTAATTCATAATTTTTATTCCGTTTTTGTTTTTAATCGATTTCATTTATATACATGCATGGTTAAATTATGTCATATTTTTATTCTGTTTTTGTTCTCTTATTTTTATTTTTTCTTTTTTTTATTTTTTATGTTTCTGCAAATAAGTCTAGGTTGTTGGGTGGGCATTCATCGAGATCCCGAGCAGCTGATGACCACTTTGCGAAAGCTCCGTCGGCAAATGGACATCATAGTGTCCGAGGTGAGCATGGTGCGAGACATTCGCGACAGGGAAATTCGAATTTACACCGACGCCGGTCGCGTTTGTCGTCCGCTTTTAATAGTCGAAAACCAAAAATTGCTGCTAAAGAAGCATCACATCGATAAATTGAAAGAACGCGAATATTCCAATTACGGTTGGTGAGTAATCGATGTTGTGTAAAGTGATTTACAACCGTACATGCACAGCGTGGGATTCTGGGGGGTGGGTGAAATCCTGAAACGCTTAAAAAAGCACCTTTCTACAAATTTTTAGAAAATTTCTGGGATCTTTGAAAAAATCGCAAATTCTGGAGGATGGTGAAAAAATTTTTGCGGGGGTGAAAATTTTTCTGGGGGAAACTTCTCCCCTAAGATCATGTATATGCTTACAACTCGGAAACATCTGTTCTTATTAAGTAAATAGAACGAGTGATTGCTGTAGTGTAAATTATTAAATAAATTGGAAACTTTCGCCTGAAGGGCTTCAAAACGAGTAGACTAGTTTAAAAAGCGGAAATGTTCGTCCGGCAAATCGCGCCAGTTTTGAGGTAGTGTAAAGTAGTTTACAAAGTGAATACGTTTGTATGAATGATTCGAAAATAACTAACCGCGGCACTTTTGAGACAGTGATAGGTGGCTGAATATGTTAATTAAATGGTTCACTTGGAAGATATTTAAATGAGCAATCGCAACATTCTAAACTAGTTTACATAGTGTAAACGTTCGCTTGGATGGCTTTAATCCGATTAATGGCGTGGCGGTAGTTTTAACGTCAATGTAAACTAATTCAAAAAGTGGAAACGTTCGTCGAGAAAAGACTTGGAAATCGCTAATCGCGATAGTTTTAACTGGCGTTGTAAACTACTTTGCAAAATGAAACCTTCGTCATCACGCGGTTTACAACCAGTAATCGCGACTTTATACGACAGTGTAAACTAGTTGGGAATTTGTTTACGCTCGCCTGAATGAATTTAAGGCGAATTCTTGCAACAACAAAAATTTAGCGGCTGTGTAAACCAGTTTGCGGACTGAAAATGTTTTCATTTTAAAAAGTTTAAAACGAGTCGTTTCAGGTCCGATCTGATCGCCTCGGGCGTGGTTGAGTACATAGACACGTTGGAGGAGGAGACTGTGATGTTAGTAATGACGCCGGACGAATTGAACTCGGATTATTGCGACTCGTACACGCACTGCGAAATCCACCCCAGCATGATTTTGGGCGTTTGCGCCAGCATCATTCCGTTTCCGGATCACAATCAATCGCCCAGGAACACCTACCAATCGGCTATGGGCAAGCAGGCCATGGGAGTTTACACTACAAATTTTCACGTCCGCATGGACACGTTGGCGCACGTTTTGTGGTATCCGCAAAAACCGTTGGTCACCACGCGAGCCATGGAGTACTTGCGGTAAGGTTGATCAATAGTAGTGTAAACTAGTAGTAGTTTACACTACTTATTTAAGTGTCTTAATTTTTAAACCGTATTCTGCTGGCGCGGTAGTGAAATGATTTTTAGCGTTATTGATTGAAATCTTTGAGGGCGCGAATGTCACGCGCTCGTACGTTTAATCTAAATGTAAACGAGATAGGTTGTAAACCTACTTTAAACGAGATTTTGAAGGGAACAGATCCTGCGCGAAAGATCAGATATGTTTACCAGAGATGAATGAAGTATAAAGTAGACTGGCGGCCTATCGTCCGAACTAGTTTGTAATAGGATGACCCTGAGATTTTTAGCTTTACACAATTGGTAGTGACGTTCAAAGTCGGGAGCAGTTTGTTATATGGTGTAAACAACTATTTTTGTTTATTTCTTTCCGTCGCTGCATAATGTAAGTCTACGCACCTGATAATGCTGTAAACACATAATGCATAGACATCGTTGATAAGGGTGTAAACTCGTTAAATAAGTACGCACTTGCGTTATCGTAATGCGGCAATTGTAAAGGGACAAAAAACGTTTAAAGCCCTGAGAATCGGACCATTAAATTCGATTTTACATTCAAATTTAAAGTTGTTTACACTATCTTTTTGATATGCTGAACGCGTACATACAGTTTGGTTATGCTATCCTCGGCCAAAGTCAAGCTTGCGCATGCCTATTTTTGTCTTTATTTGGTTTCCACTCATTTTGCGTGAATTGGATCCAGGTTTAACGAATTACCGGCCGGGATTAACGCCATCGTTGCTATTTTATCGTACACGGGCTACAACCAAGAGGACTCAATTATTATGAATCAGTCGGGCATCAATCGTGGTCTGTTTCGGTCCGTATTTTACCGTAGCTACAGAGACGAGGAAAAGAATAAGGATTCGTACAACGAAGAATTAATAGAAAAACCCAATCGAGAAACGTGTTCGGGTAAATTTTGACACTTTACACTTTTTGGCACACCTCCAGAATATATTGTACTTTACACTTTGTTTACACATCGCGATACAGGTTACTTTGGCACCTCTAGATTATATTGCATTTTACGCTTTTTATATGGATACCTCACCTTATGCATTACTTTGCGCCTTTCTTTACATTTACACCTCCCGTTATATCTAACCTACTTTACACTTATGTTATGAGCATCGCGTTATATAGCGTTTTACATTTTTCTTTGCGCCTCCCGGTATATATTACTAGCACTTTTGTTTACACTACGATGTGTCTCACATTACATCACTTGGCACTTTTCATAGATGCACACGGTCAAAAGTTCTGGGAGAGGGGTCAACCGGGTTTTCTTGGGGAGGGGGACAAATGTGTATTTTTTGCCTATTTAATATTTAATTTTGACAAATTTTAATACGTTAATTCGTTCTATTTCATTCTTCGTGAACATTTATGGTTAAATTTGCATGAAGGCAACATGGTAGAGGCAATTAAATGACCTGCGCACTACCCCTTGGCATCAAAAAATTGCGGAAACAAAAAACAAAAAAAATCAAAAATGGAAATTCTGGGGGATATTTTGGTTTCTGGGGTGTTGCATTTAACGCCTTCTCATGGTTCGAGTGACGGGTTTGGAACTAAAATTGCCTGAAGGTGGTATGCCTTCAAAAAGTTGCGGTGGGGGATACCCCCCATCAGGGGCGGATTTAGGGGGCAGGGGCGGCCGCCCCATTCCCTTGGCCCAAAATAGTGCGCAAAATTGAGGATTTTTGAGCGATTTTCAGCGATTTTTGGGTTGAAACAGCTAATTTTCCGCCCAAGTCAGGGTTCCGCCCCCACAGGGGTACCGCCCCCCCCCCGTTAGGAAAATCCTGGATCCGCCACTGCCCTACATGCCTTCCCAGCGTGCATGTGTGACACCTTTATTTAAACCACATTATTTGGCAGCCAATCGAGTGCATTGATCGCCAGTTTGTTTTTTTAGCATTTTTTATGCTTGGCATTAAACATATTTTATTCGGTATCCTTTTTCCCGCATTTTTTGTTTTTTAATTTTTTAAGTTTATTATTTATTTACCTTTATTCAATTCATTTTCTAAAAAATTAATTGAATTAGGAATGCGTCATTCGATTTATGAAAAATTGGACGACGATGGCATAATTTCGCCGGGAACTCGAGTTTCGGGCGATGACGTCATCGTTGGAAAAACGATTACGTTGCCCGAAAATGAAAACGACGATCTGGAACAAACGGCCAAGTACGATTTTGGCGTCCGGTGTAAACTGACTGATTCCGCTTATAACGGACTTGTAATTTGCATGTGTTTTATGCGAGATTGCCCCTACCCAAAGCGGTCGGTCTTTCCGCATCCCCCGAAACATACATGTAACGGTTCAAAATTTGCGGAGGGGGGGGTGCCGGCCATTTTTAGGGGGGGGTTAAATGACCTCCTATTTTTGACCAAAAACGGCCAAAAAATTCAAGTTTTTTTCCAAAAATCGGGTGGGGGTCAAAAATTTTCTGGCTTTGGGGGATGGCAGTTACGTCCGACTTTGGGTGGGGGTCCCCGTCTCAAATGTATACCCCGAAGTCGGAAATGTTTGATCCCCATTTTTGGCGAAAAAACCTCTGTTTTTGGTCATTTTTAGGTGTTTTTTGCCATTTTTGGCTATTAATTGAAGGCCATTTACTTCTGATCCTCCTCCTATAATTGGCAGTCTACCTTAACCGAAATTTTGAATCGTTGCATACATGTCTATTGTATGTTTTAAATTTGAAAATTTTTCAAAATGAAATTTTTTTCTAGATTTCCGTCCGAATCCTGCATGTTAATTTGAAACCTGTATGATATATGTCACAGACGTGTAGACTGCATGTAACAATTTGGCTGGGGGTCCTCGGCCAATTTTAGGGAGGGGCGGTGAATGACCTACAATTTTTGGCCAGAAACTGGCCAAAAAAACACATAAAAACGGCTAAAAAATTCAATTTTTTCCAAAAAACGGGTGGGGGTCAAAAAATTTTTGGCTCCGGGGTATGTGGGGATGGCCGACTTCGGGTGGGCTGGGGGATCCCCCATCCCCCTCTCACGTGTATGTACAACATACATATGTAACATTGTAAATACCGGCTTTCTGTCTGAGCAATTCAGCGGAGGCTACTTTTTCGAATATTATTCTGGGGTTTCGAGGTTTACTTTAATTTGTATATTTTTTAATATTTTTCATTTTTTGTTTGTCTCTGATGTTTTTGTGTATATAAATATCGTTACGTACTTCGGTTCTACAGTTCTCGCCACGAAATTTGAACAATAAAGAAGCGATTGAGTTAATTTAGGAACGTTTTTTCATGACCTAATCGCCGGAGACCTAAAGAGTATCCTGGCATAGTTTGCACGCGACCTAAACGCTTAGGTCGGACCGTTTACGACTCAGCGCGCGTTCCTAAATAGACGCGTGGTGATAGCGCGTGTGTGCGCATCATGTACACAATATTATATGCATATGAATTGCACGAGTATAATCAATATTAATACGCTCTACGCACGCGGAGTCTGAACGGCCCGACCTAAGCGTTTAGGTCGCGTTTTCTCAAGACTAACTAGCGCTTCGCGCGGTTTGGGTTGCGATTTCCTAAAGTAAAGCATGTCAGGCTACTCTTTAGGTCATCGGCGATTAGGTCTTGAAAAGCATCCTAAATAAACTCAATCGGTTCTTTGGTGTTCAAATTTCGTGGCGAGCACTGTATCTTGCTCCTACAAATTGATCTTTTGTGACTGTCGTGGGGTACTATTTTCGCCGAAATTTAAATCCTTCTTATTCATTGTGTGAAATTTCTAGCCCATCTCGTTAGCGCCTTTTTCTTTATTTTTCTATAAAAGTTTTTGGCCCTTTTCGATAAATTTTTACAATATTGAATTCTTCTATCAAAAACGAACAAACTTACAAGTGCGCAAGCAAACAATTAAACAAATAAATAAATTACCTAATTAATTGATATTATAAGTATGATAATACATGATAGTATTATATATGTACTTACTTATTTAAAAATATAATGAATGAATGAAATAAACGAGTAATTATGTATAAATAAATAGAAATACATAAAGGCGAATTATTCGATTAGTTAATCAAATATGTAGTTTACAACTTAAACTTAGATAATATACAAGTAATTAATGAATAAGTAAACAAATTTATTAATTAATCAAGTAATAAATTATACATAAATTGGTAAATAAATGAATAGAAAAATAGGTAAATAAATAAATACACAGATAGTGAAAAAGTATATGTGTATAGAAGAACAGCATGGCTGATCTGGGGAGTCTGAAATTTTTTTAAAATTTACACTCTTTCAAATATTTTTTATTATTCTGCATCATTTTTCCCTCAAAATTTTCCATTTTTATATTTTGGGGGGTCTAGAACTATACCTGGGCGTGAGTGGGGTGGGGGTTTGGGGTATGCACCCCCTCCGAAATACCAAAATACCCCCAGAATTCAATTTTAATTTTTTTGTTTTTTTCGCAATTTTTTGATGCCAATGGATAGTGCTCGATGAGAAACGCTGAAAAATGGTGTTTTTTCGCCATATTACCATTTTTAAGACCATTTTTGACCTTTGAAAAATCTTGCACCCCCCCAGAATTTTGGTGCCGCCCATATATGGTCTAGACCCCAAACCCGCCCCTCCCCCACGTGCGTGTCTGTAAATGTGTACTTGAATGAATAATTGAATATAAAAATAAATAATAAATAAATTAATTAAATAAATAAGTACTTGATAAATTAATCAATTAAACACTTATTTAATTATATGGCTAATTAATTAAAACATTGATTAATTGCTTTTCTTTCACTTAGAAAATTCGTCAAACGCGACGCGTCCGTATTCTTGCGAAGTAGCGAAACGGGCATCGTTGATCAGGTGATGATCACATTGAACGCCGACGGCAATAAATTCGTCAAAGTTCGCGTGAGATCGGTTCGCATTCCTCAGATGGGCGATAAATTCGCTAGCAGGCACGGTCAAAAGGGTATCAAAATTAAAAAATTAATTTATCAATTTTTTAAGTAAATATATTAATTATTAATTTTACCGATTATTCATAAATTTATGTAATATTTTGAAAAATTGTAAACTTTTTTAAAGTTTTTATAAGGAATTTTTTATTTGAATACGTGCTTATCCGTTCTAGCCAGTAATTAATTATTGAGCTAAGCTAATTAGCATACCTACTTTAAATATACGCTTACAAAAATTTGTGTGAAAATTAATGTTAGAAGATCGTTAATAATTAATATACACAGTTTTAATTTATTTTTGTTTTTCTTTATTTTTTATCTTTTTTGAATGGCTCTTGTTGTTTTTTCAAATTTATACTCGTTCGCTTATAAGGTAGTACGCCTATCCGCCTTATATTGAACATAAATTGCGCTTATTTGCTTTATGTTAATTTTTTATGTTCGATTTATTTTGTTTTTTCTATATTTTCTTAAAGCGCTTATTGTTTTTCAAATTTTTTTACTAGTTCGCATTATTTTTATTTTTTGTTTTCATAATTTCAATTTATTTTTGTATTTTCTTATTTTCTTAATTTTTTTAATCGTTTTTTTATTTTAATTTGTTTCTTTTTCGCTCAAAAGGGTACGATGGGGATGATGTACCGCCAAGAAGACATGCCGTTCACGTGCGAGGGCATCACGCCCGATATAATCATCAATCCGCACGCCATTCCCAGCCGGATGACCATCGGTCACTTGATCGAATGCCTGCAGGGCAAAGTTTCGGCCAATAAGGGCGAAATAGGCGACGCGACCCCCTTCAACGACACTGTAAACGTGCAAAAGATCAGCGCCTTGTTGCAGGATTACGGCTATCACTTGAGGGGCAACGAGGTCATGTACAACGGATTCACGGGCCGCAAGCTCAATTGCCAAGTGGGCGGCGTTTTTCTTTGATCTTTTTTGATTATTTTACCATTTTTATTTACTTATTTACTACTGATAGCTCGGGTTTCGAATTATTTCCCAATAAGTACCTGGATGTTCGCACTGTACCTACATTCTTATACATATGTTTCCCTTTTATTCAATTGGCGGTCTCAATTGCGAAGTGGGCGGCGTTTTTCTTTGATCTTTTTGGATTACTTTACCATTTTTATTTACTTATTTACATACTACTTATATGTAGCTTGGGTTTCAAAGAATTTCCCAATAAGTACCTGGGATGGTCGCACTGTACCTACATTCTTATACATATGTTTCCCTTTTATTCAATTGGCGGTCTCAATTGCGAAGTGGGCAGCGTTTTTCTTTGATCTTTTTTGGATTATTTTATTATTTTTTATTTACTTATTTACATACTACTTATATGTAGCTTGGGTTTCAAATAATTTCCCAATAAGTACCTGGGATGTTCGCACTGTACTACATTCTTATACATATGTTTACCTTTTATTCAATTGGCGGTCTCAATTGCGAAGTGGGCGGCGTTTTTTCTTTGATCTTTTTTGGATTACTTTACCATTTTTTATTTACTTATTTACATACTACTTATATGTAGCTTGGGTTTCAAAGAATTTCCCAATAAGTACCTGGGATGGTCGCACTGTACCTACATTCTTATACATATGTTTCCCTTTTATTCAATTGGCGGTCTCAATTGCGAAGTGGGCGGCGTTTTTCTTTGATCTTTTTTGGATTATTTTACCATTTTTTATTTACTTATTTACATACTACTTATATGTAGCTTGGGTTTCAAGAATTTCCCAATAAGTACCTGGGATGGTCGCACTGTACCTACATTCTTATACATATGTTTCCCTTTTATTCAATTGGCGGTCTCAATTGCGAAGTGGGCGGCGTTTTCTTTGATCTTTTTTGGATTATTTTACCATTTTTTATTTACTTATTTACATACTACTTATATGTAGCTTGGGTTTCAAAGAATTTCCCAATAAGTACCTGGGATGGTCGCATTGTACCTACATTCTTATATGTTTCCCTTTTTTCAAGTGGCGGTCTTAATTGCGAAGTGGGCGGCGTTTTTCTTTGATCTTTTTTTGGATTATTTTATAATTTTTTATTTACTTATTTACTACTTACTTACTTACAAGTTGGGTTTAAAATAATCCCCCAATAAGCACCTGGGATGTTCGCACTGTATGTACCTACATTCTTATATGTTTTCCTTTTTTATTGGCGGTCTTAATTGCGAAGTGGGCGGCGTATTTCTTTGATCTTTTTCGATAATATTACCATTTTTTATTAACTTATTTACTAGTCTCATAAGTTGGGTTTGAGGCATCCCCATGGAATGTCTGCAATGTTTATACTGTACAAAGTTTGATGTTACAGTTTTTGTTTTTAAGCTTAATCGCCAGTTGGGCCGTTTTTTCTTTGATCTTTTTTGCTTGTATAATTTTACGATTTTTTTATTTACATCTTTATTAGATATAACTTGAGTATAAGGTCATTTTTTAATGAGCGCCTGCGATGATCATATTTAACTTGCTTTACTTGGCTATGTTTGTTTTTTATTTTTTTATATTTCTCGTTTTTGTTTATATTTTTATTGCTTTAATTTGTTACTCGATTTATTTAACAGGTTTTTATTGGGCCGACGTATTATCAAAGGCTTAAACACATGGTCGACGATAAAATACATTCGCGTGCCCGGGGGCCTTTGCAAATGATGGCCAGGCAGCCGATGGAAGGCAGAGCGAGGTAGGCATTTTTAAATTAGCTTTGATTTTAAATTTAATTTTTGCAAATTAAATAAGTCCTGAGAATTTTTAAAAAAATATTGATTTTTTGCTTACTGGCTGAAAGCGTAAAAGTGTTAAGTAAAAACGTGCTTATCTCAAGCTTAAATATTACGGTAGGATTTTATGATAATTACAAATCTGAAGCATATGAGGAAATGATCTTATCTTTACCCTAGCACTGCTTATCAAACATTGCCTCAAAATTTTCATTTGTACTGCGATCGTATTGCTTATCACACGCACTTAGATATACATAATTGTAAGAAAACTGGAACGACGATAAATTTTGATTTTTGTACGTGTGAACGTACGCATTAGTTAATATGCACACAGGCATAAAAATGTAAACTGCTAATCTGGTATGTACGTGATGTAATCGTTAATTAGAATTAATTAAATGATTACCATACTCTGTACCATTCCGTATTGCCCATTTTTCGCTAGAGTGTTATTACTGTAATCAATTTTCGCTGCACAAATGCCATCTTCAATTATGCTCTCCTATCGGTTGGCTGCTTCAAACTCTTTTTGTTGATGTTTACTGTGCTTTGCTTGACATACTGGCGCAGCAAGTTAAACCGTAAAATATTCTGTTACGGTAATAAGCCGTAAAACAAAAATGGGCCGCTTGGAATGGAACAGACAATAATTAAATTTATAGATACGTCTATTTTAACCTTTGCATTATGAGCGTTTGTGAGTCCATCATGTAGTTTATTAGGCGTGCACCGGCTTGAACAAATAAACTAAAAATCCGGTTACGCTTTAGTGAAACGGTGTTGACAAAATCTTATGAATTCGTAATTCATAGCGCGATTTTAATATCGTGTAAACAAATATTTTAAAAAAAACGCGATTGAAAATATCATGTAAACAAACAGGGACGGTGGTTTGCGATTCGGCGAAATGGAGCGCGATTGCCAAATAGCGCACGGCGCAGCGCAATTTTTACGGGAGCGACTCTTCGAGGTTTCCGACCCGTACTCGGTCCACGTTTGCAATTTGTGCGGCCTGATCGCCATCGCCAACGTTCGCACGAACAATTTCGAGTGTCGCGGTTGCAAGAATAAAACGCAAATCAGCCGCGTTCGCCTGCCCTACGCCTGTAAGCTATTGTTTCAAGAATTGATGGCCATGTCGATCGCGCCCCGAATGATAATTTGATTAAATTTAGTGTCAATAATTTTCGTCTGTTTTTTCGATGTACATTTATTCGTATTCCTTTCTTACTTGAATGTTGAATAAAGTGGGCGTCGCAGAAAACGTCGTAGACTGAGTAAAACGAGTTTTAAGCTTTGATAAATTGTAGACTGAATCAGTCGAACGACGCTAAATGCGTTATAAAGTGAACAAACGACCGATGATGAACACGCCGTAAACTGAATAGACGAGCAAGGTAAGATATATGTCGTAAACTGAGTGAAACGAGTTGCTTAAAATATGTTGTAAACTGAATAAAACGAGCGGCCTAACATGATCCGTTTCAAATAATCTTTAGGCATAAAATTCGGTACGTCGACACTAGTGATGTAAAAGATCATCTGGATCTGATCTTTTTATCCAGATTCAGATCCAGATCCAGATCATCTGAGATCTGGATCTGATCTGGTTATCTGATCTGTATCTGGATCTGCCAGAAAATCAGAACCCGATCTTTATCTGGATCTGGATCTGTTTAGTCAAGTTATATCTGGTTAAACAGATCAAAAAGTTATTTTTGCACGATGGTATTCTTTCTGTTTTACGATTTACTGTAGGTAGGTTATCTAATTAGTTGTAGCCTTACATGCACGGATTGTGTCTCAACAGCCCCACCAGTCCCAACAGTTCCACCATCCCAACAGCCCCACAAAAATCCCAACAGCCCCACCAGTCACAACAGCCCCACCAGTCACAACAGCCCCACCGTCCCAACAGTCCACCAATCCCAGCAGCCCCACCATCCCAACAGCCCCACCAAAAATCCCAACAGCCCCATCCATCCCAACAACCCCACCAGTCCCAACAGCCCCACCGTCCCAACAGCCCCACCAATAATCCCAACAGCCCCACTAATCCCAACAGCCCCACCAATCCTAACAGCCCCACCAATCCCAACAGCCCTACAAATCCCAACAGTCCCACCGTCCTACCAACCCCACCGTTCCAACAGCCCCACCATAGGTGGGCAGCACCAAAATTCTGGGGGGGGGGGTTAAAAAATTTCTGGAGGGGGTGAAAAAATTTTAAAGGTCAAAATATGGGTCTTAAAAGTGGTCGTATGGCGAAAAAAACACCATTTGTAGACGTTTCTCATCAAGCACTAACCAATGGCATCAAAAAATTGCTAAAAAAGCAAAAAAAAATTTCTGGGGGGGTATTTTGATTTCTGGGGGGGTATTTCAACTTCTGGGGGTGCATACCCCCCAAACCCCTCCCACGCCCATGTGTGAGCCCCACCGTCTTAATAGCCCCACCAATAATCCCAACAGCCCCACAAGTCCCAGGAGCCCCACCAATTCCCAGCAGTTCCACCGTTTCAGCAGTCCTACCGTTCCAACAGTCGCACTGTCCTAGGCACACATAAGCGTGGGGGAAGGGATGTTTAGAGTGTAACCCCCGAACCCAAAGTTCTGGAAATCCCCCCAAATCATGTTAAACCCACAGAATTTTATTTTTAGCACATTTCTCGGTCACCTTAACCCACCAGACCCACAGAATTTGTTCGCTGCCAATGTTGGTTCCAACTGCCCCACTGTTTTAATCATAGATGCACAGCAGGACTGGTTTGGAGAAGGAGTTTTGAGCCAAAAATTGATCTCAAAACTGGTATGAATGTTAAAATAGCGTAAAAACTACGCTAATCCACATTTTCTAGCTATTTTGAAGCAGATAGCGTGAAAGTTTCGATTTTCATTTAATTTTAACACTTATCTTTCCTTTTTCACTAGAAATTTTTCATTTTTTTCTGGCAGTGTAAAGTAGACCATAATGAGCAGGAATCCAATCTTGCGAGATGACTCGAATGAGGCAAAATCCTGGATTGCGCACAAATGCTGAAGCCTCAATTCTGACAGGTCTACCAGTTTCTCAGGTAGACTTATTCTGAAAATGTAAACCTGCACACTCGTTTATGGTCTTGATGAAATATACGAATTCGGAAAATAGACAAAAAATATCTTTGATAAAAAATTAATATTGCCTGATTTTATTATATCGTATAATAGCGATTGCAGTAATGGTGAGGCTGCTGGGATTACTGGTGGGGCTACTGGGACGGTGGGGCTGTTGGAACGGTGGGGCTGTTGGGATTGGTGGGGCTGTTGGGATTCCTTGGGCTGTTGGAATTTGTGAAGCTGTTGGGATTCGTGGGGCTGTTGGGATTGGTGGAGCTGTTGGGACCGGTGGGACTGTTGGGACGGGTGGGGCTGTTGGGATTTTTGGTGGGGCTGTTGAAACGGTGGGGCTGTTGGGACGGCGGGGCTGTTGGGACTGGTGAGGCTGTTGAAACATCACCCATGCACGCGGGGTGGAAGGAGGGGTCTGCTGGGCGTTTTGACCCCTCAGATCCGTGCTGACCCCTCCAGAATGGCCAAAAAGTGCCGCTGACCCCCATGATTTTATGCTTTCAGAAAAATTTTGGAAGCTCTGCAGAAAATTAATTTAAATGATAAAAATATATGAAGGTTGTTTTTTCACATAAATTATCATCAGAATTGACCTTTGAGAGACTTTTTTGCCTAAAAATGGAAAATAATCAATTTTTTCGAAACATTTTTGTTGAAAAAGTTGTTCAGTCGATGCGCGACATCGAGAAACGTCTAAAAACAATGTTTTCAGTGCCCAAGGGCCATTTTTATCGTTTTTTTTATGTTTGAAAAAATTTGAACTTGACCCCCAGAATTTCTATGCTGTACATGTATAGTTTTAGTAGGTGCATCATCTGTCATTTTTCATGAATTTTAACAGCGTTTTTCTTTGTTGAATTGAAATTAAGCTGGTTTCTTCTTAGTATTGCATTTTGTGTTGTTAGGTAAATGTATTGTTTGTGTTATTTGACAGTGATACTCCCTGAAATATTACAACCTTTCTTTCTTACAAGCGATCGAAAGAAGCATTTGTTTCTCCTGTTTAACCACAATGTTGCCAAATTCCAGACATCTCACGTTCCTGTGAATATTTAATGCCGTTTTGTTTATAAAGTTGTCAATTAAAGCTGTTGTAATAATTTTTACATTTTTTGTGCCTCAATTTCATGCCCATTGGTAAAAGTCTAAACTTGTGAGTATTTTTTTTAGACAATTTTCACTGATATCATTTTTATGTAAAAGCTCTAAAATGCAAATTTCCCTCGGCTCTGCCCCAGACCCCTCTGGGGGGCTCTTATATTAGTCCTGCCAACCGAGACCTCCCAATCCATGTTGATTCGGGCGCTTTACGCCCTCTTTTTCAGCGATGCAAATTGCTGCACAAAAAATATTTTTATCTGGATCTGTATCTGTATCTGGATCTTTTTAAATTTTGATCTGGTAAAACGATCTGGATCTGGATCTGGTTATTTTCTGATCTGGTTATCTGATCTGGATCTGGATCTGCCAGAAAATCTGAACCCGATCTTTATCCGGATCTGGATCTGGGTAAAAATCTGGATCTTTTACATCACTAGTCGACACCCCTTATATTTTTCACAATTTTTGAAAAAATAGGTAATAAAATACTTTCTGGGTAAATCGAGTGCGTAGATTCCGAATTTGGCATCAGTTTAATTTTCAGACTGACCTCTGAAGAACTATGTGAGTGACCAGTGGTCACTTTCGAATTTTTCAAGCTTTTGGTGAAATGAATGAAACAAATATATTTTTTCTTGGAAATCGCGAATGGTCAATACATTCTGAATTTGATAAAGTTTTATTTTTAGGTTAACCCCGAAATATGAGTGACCACTGGTCACTCAAGTAATTCTTCGGGGTCAACCTAAAAATAAAACTACAGTCAAATTCAGAACCTATTAACCATTTGTGATTTCCAGAAAAAAATGTACCATTTATTTCATTCATTTCACAAAAATTTTGAAAAAGTAGAAAGTGACCACTGGTCGCTCACATGTCGAGGTCGACCTAAAAAAAACTAGTCAAATTCAGAACCTATTGACTATTTGTAAATTCCAAAAAATATGTTTGTCTCATTCATTTCACCAAAAAATTCGAAAATGACAACTGGTCAATCACATAGTTCCTCACAGGTCAGTCTACAAATAAAACCAATGCCAAATTCGGAATCTATGTACTCATTTTACCCAGAAAATATTTCTTTTCCTATTTTTTTCAAAAATTGTGAAAATTTTGAAAAAAAGTAATAAGTGACCACTGGTCACTCATATTTCGGGGTCAACCTGAAAATAAAACTAATCAAATTCAGAATGTATTGACCATTCGTGATTTCCAAGAAAAAATATATTTGTTTCATTCATTTCACCAAAAGTTTAAAAAAAATTCGAAAATGACCTTTGGTCACTCACATAGTTCCTCAGGGGTCAGTCTGAAAATAAAACCGATGCCAAATTCAGAATCTACGTACTCGATTTACCCAGAAAGTAATTTATTACCTATTTTTTTCAAAAATTAAGAAAAATATCAGGGGTGTCGACGTACCGAACTAATACCCATAAATTCTAAGCATTTTCTCGACGGGTAGCCGGGAAATTACGATAAAGCTGTGATCGTAATCTGTCAGTTTATTGTCAGAATCCCTGACAGTCTCTTGGCCTGGAACAAATTATATCTCAATTTTTTCAATTAAGCGGCGCAACGAAAATGGGTCTTTTGGAGTCATGAAATCGCGCGATAAGCAAATGTTTCATTACCTACTGTAATACCAGAATTTTACGTTGTGCGAGAAAGTACGGATTGATCTTAGTCGTCGGCATAGTCCTACTTCTTCGAATGTCCCACCTCTTCGAACGTCCCACCTGTTTGAATGTCCCAGGTTTTTCGCAGTGATGAAAATTAACGAAGAAAAAATCCCAGCTGTTCGCATGTCCAACCTCTTCAAACGTCCCACCTCTTCGCAAGTCCCACTTCTTCGAATAAAGACACAAAATGCAAATAATTCTCTCAAAAAATCCCATTTCTTCGAATGTCTCATCTCTGCGAATGTCCCATCTGTTTGAATGTCCCATCTATTTGAAAGTACGAGTACGACAAAGCATACGAACAATTGTAGTACTAAATATTATATAAATTTGAAATATGTTGTATAAAAATGCCACCTGCGCGCTTGACATGCCCATTCTATTGTTTGCCATAAAGCGCTGTTTTTTTCAATATAATGTGTAAATACCTATGGCTCTAAAAATAAATTTGATACGTTGCTGTCATGCCTTCCGTAGTTTTCAAATTTTTTCCAAATATTGCACCAAGCGCACCCAAACAAATCATTTTTTTAGTAGTACCCAGTTTTCTCATAAATTTAAATAACATCATTACTTCATTAATTTTTTATTTGACAGCAAGATCACAAATTTTAAAATTGTGAATGCTTTTGAAATATTGGCAACTATAAATTATTCTTCAGGAACAACTAATTTCTTAATAAAAAAATTTACAAAAGAATAAAATGAAGGTCTGTTAATGAACATAGGACTTTGCTTCTCAAAAAACATTAAATAATTATTATATACTAGGCATAAAAAAGCAAAACACGCAAAAGAGGTAGCATAAATCGCTACTCGCTGAATTGGATTTTCGAAGAAATGGGACATTCGAAGAGCTGGGAATTTCGAACAGGTGGGACATTCCAAAGGTGGGACGTCGTCTGTCGAGCAGTGAAAAATTGGAGTTACAGTCGTAAGCACTTTTGATTACCGACCGTTTTCATACACTAAAGTCTATTTCACGAAACCTTGTGCACGAATTACAATTTCTGATTGAGTGTGAATCAAATACAAAAGCGGTTTAAACTATAGTCCGTTTCATTTATTCGAGAGCTCTTTGGTAAATTTTTTTACGGGCTTCAGTAAGCGAAACAAGACGAATTACTGTAATTCGGCAGATCAGCTCAGTGAAGGAAAGTTCGCGGCGTTTCTTAACATCTTAATCTATTGTGCTTAAAGTGTCAACTTAGGATAAGCTGAATGCGCGATTTTTATCCGTAAGTTGATCGATCTGTTGGAAGACGAGAATAAATTATGTCGCAAGAATGTTATTGAAAAACCCTTCTTTGCTATGTAGCTACAGTGAGATCTAGCGACCTACAGTAAACAAGAAAGAAAGGGTTACTGTAGCCTTCGAAAACATTTACTGAAAAAGCTCTCGGATAAGTGAAACAGACTATACATAGGACAACAATCACGATACAATGCACAGTGATTGATAGTGATGTAAAAGACCATCTGGATATGATATTTTTATCCAGATTCAGATCCAGATCCAGATCATCTGGATCTGGATCTGATTATTTTCTGATCTGGTTATCTGATCCGTTTCTGGATCTGCCAGAAAATGAGAACCCCATCTTTATCTGGATTTGGATCTGTTTAGTCAAGTTATATCTGGTTAAACAGATCAGAAAGTTATTTTTGCACGATGGAATCCCTTATGTTTTACGATTTACTGTAG
The DNA here is from genome assembly GCA_036768485.1 of Mermis nigrescens. Lineage (NCBI taxonomy): Eukaryota > Metazoa > Nematoda > Enoplea > Mermithida > Mermithidae > Mermis > Mermis nigrescens. The sequence goes on along the minus strand of JAVLUZ010000145.1, from coordinate 14,098,774 downwards.
GTAGGTTATCTAATTAGTTGTAGCCTTACATGCACGGATTGTGTCTCAACAGCCCCACCAGTCCCCACAGCCCCACCATCCCAACAGCCCCACCAAAAATCCCAACAGCCCTACACATCCCAACAGCCCACCGTTCCAACAGCCCCACCGTATTAACAGCCCCACCAATAATCCCAACAGCCCCACCAGTCCCAGGAGCCCCACCTATTCCCAGCAGTTCCACCGTTTCAGCAGTCCTACCGTTCCAACAGTCGGACTGTCCTAAGCACACATAAGCGTGGGGGAAGGGATGTTTAGAGTTAAACCCCCCAACCCGAAATTGTGGAAATCCCCCAAATTATGTTAGACCCCCAGAATTTTATTTTTAGCACATTTCTCGGTCACTTTAACCAACCAGACCCACAGAATTGTTTCGCTGCCAATGTTGGTTCTAACTGCACCACCGTTATATTCATAGATGCACAGCACGACCGGTCTGGAGAAGGAGTTTTGAGCCAAAAATTGACCTCAAAACAGGTATGAATAATGTCAAAATAGCGTAAAAACTACGCTAATCCACATTTTCTGGCTATTTTGAAGCAGATAGCGTGAAAGTTTTGATTTTTATTCAATTTTAACTCTCATCTTTCCTTTTTCACTGAATACATTGTTCATTTTTTTCTGGCAGTGTAAAGTAGACCATAATGAACAGGAATCAATCTTGCGAGATGACTCGAATGAAGCAAAATCCTGGATTGCGCACAAATGCTGAAGCTTCCATTCTAGCAAGTACACCAGTTTCTCGGGTAGACTTATTCTGAAAATGTAAACCTGCACACTCGTTTATGTCTTGATGAAATATACGAATTCGGAAAATAGTCAAAAAATATCTTTCATAAAAAATTAATATTGCCTGATTTTATTATATCGTACAATGAACGGTGGGGCTGTTGAGACCGGTGGGGGTGTTGGGACGGGTGGGGCTGTTGGGATTTTTGGTGAGGCTGTTGAAAAGATGGGGCTGTTGGGACGGTGAGGCTGTTGGGACTGGTGAGGCTATTGAGACACCACCCGTGCACGCGGGGGTGGGGGAGGGGTCTGCTGGGGTTTTGACCCCCCAGATTCGTGCTGACCCCCCAGAATGGCCAGAAAGTGCCGCTGGACCCCATAATTTTTTGCTTTCAGAAAAATTTTCGAAGCTCTGCAGAAAAGGTAACTTAAGTGATAAAAATGTATTGAAGGTTGTTTTTCACATAAATTATCATCAGAATTGACCTTTGAGAGACTTTTTTGCCTGAAAATGGGAAAATCTTAAATTTTTCGAAACATTCTTGTTGAAAAAGTTGTTTCAGTCGATGCGCGACATCGAGAAACGTCTAAAAACTATGTTTTTAGTGCCTATGGTCCATTTTTATCGCTTTTTTGATGTTTGAAAAAAAATTGACCTTGACCCCTCAGAATTTCTATGCTGTAACATGTATAGTTTTAGTAGGTGCATCTGTCATTTTTCGTGAATTTTAACAGCGTTTTTCTTTGTTGAAATGAAATTAAGCTGGTTTCTTCCTAGTATTGCATTTTGTGTTGTTAGGTTAATGTATTGTTTGTGTTGTTTGACAGTGATATCCCCCTGAAATAATACACCCTTTCTTTCTTACAAGCGATCGAAAGAAGCATTTGTTTCTCCTGTTTAATCACAATGTTGCCAAATTCCAGACATCTCACTTTCCTGTGAATATTTAATCCCGTTTCGTTTATAAAGTTGTCAATTAAAGCTGTTGTAATAATTTTTACATTTGTATGCCTCAATTTCATGCCTATTGGTAAAAGTCTAAACTTGTGAGTTTTTACTTTTTAAACAATTTTTACTGATATCGTTTTTATGTAAAAGCTCTAAAATCCAAATTTTCCTCGGCTCTGCCCCAGACCCCTCTGGGGGGCTCTTATATCGGTCCTGCCACCCGAGACCCCCCAACCCATGTATGCTCGGGCGCAGCAATACAAATTGCTGCACAAAACATATTTTTATCTGGATCTGTATCTGTATCTATATCTTTTTAAATTTTGATCTGGCAAAATGATCTGGATCTGGATCTGGTTATTTTCTGATCTGGTTCTCTGATCTGGATCTGTATCTGCCAGAAAATCTGAACCCGATCTTTATCTGGATCTGGATCTGGGTAAAAATCTGGATCTTCTACGTCACTAATGATTGATAAGCATACGGAATTTAACTTGTCAAAATTGTATTATTGTGGGCTTGCTTGTCAACCACTTTCGTACTCGCTTGAGCTCTGAAAATTGATCTCTATGCGCAAGGTTTCGTGAAATAGACTATCGGTTAAAAACAGGTTATACAGTCTGTTTCATTAATTTGAGAGCTTTTCCAGTAAATTTTCCTAAGGCTGATGTAACTGCGAGAGTTACACGTTTAGGCGAACCTGCCTTAGCAGTTCGCAATAGCCATAACATAGCCAATACTAGTAGCTATCTATGATAGTGTACTGTGGGCTATGCCTTCGGTCTTCCCATTATTTTCCCAAATTTTCAATAATAAAAAACATTTAGATACTTGTCCGGTATCGTAGAGCTAAGTGTATGATAATAGTAATTGTTTCATGCATACCGCTTGTGTAATCGATCTGAGATAAAAGTCATTTCAGTATTATGTTAAATTGATCGTTGTTTTAATTTACTGTAATGGTCCTTGAGGCCAGCGTATTGAAGGTCGTGTTAGTTTTTTGGCTTGTTTGGTTTTTCGTTGGTCGGTTATTCTCGACTGTACATAGTCATTTTTCTTTTGCGTATTCGTTGTCCCGGCTATAGGCCGTGTGTTATTCGTTGAATAAAATCCTAGAAAAACCAACCCAGTGGTTTCGGATATACCGAGGGTTTGGTCGGCCATCATCCCTTCGTCGAGGACTTCCACCCATCTAGTGGACTGATAGGTAAATTCCGTATGATAGTTTTTTCCATTCGAAAATCATAATTTATGTCTCAAGCCTAAAAATTGATCAAAACTATTATTTAATCTTTAGAGATGATTGATCAGCATAGAGCTCGTTGTTGTTGTTTTTATAGTTCAGCGTGCTACACAAATTAGGAACCAAAACATTTCGAATCAGGCACTGATTGAAAATAAGTTAAATAACAACTTGAGCTTGAGATAGGTCAACTGACCTCCGCGGCAATTACCGAGACTAGGTAGGTAGCCTTAGGTCTTAGGGCGTAGCTGCTGAGATCACCCGACCAGAAGCAGCCAGCAATATTAGGGCTGAGGGGATCGAAGCCGTAAGGTCTGTAAGGGTCCAAAGATCGAAAGCCTTAGAGCTGCGCGATCGGGGCCAGCACTAAGCGTAGACTTAAGTACCTACGTACCTAGGTAAATCTCGAGGGTGGATGTTAGCATGGTTCGTATCTGTGACGATTCTGTAGACCCAGATCGAACCGTCTACATTTACATTGGATGTTCCCTCCTTTAGGCTGCTAGCTACAGCCGAGCTGATCATTCATCGTAAAATTATTTTTCGATCCAAAAATAATCATTTTGGCCATCTAAAAATGTGTAACGTTTCGTTCACCCTTGTTGTTGTATCGACCGCGATCGTGGCAGTGCGCAATTTAAGTAAGCGTCCGTGGTAAAGATTTTGTGTATCGTGGTAAAGCCATCGTTATTTTACTATTTCCGTCGGATCTCTACCGACGAAGGCAGCTCTCACGCTCGCATACTCATTTTTCTATAAACGTCAGCCCTCAGGCGACGATTTATCGCTTTCCTCAACTGACGACGAAATTCCGTCATTTAGGGTCTTACCTACCTGTTTTTTCTAACCACGTACACAATCTTGCGCTTTAGGCTTAGTTTTATCTGCTTTCGATCATTTCACGTCAGGTATATCCTACTTCACGTAAGGAAGTACTATTTACGTGGAAAAAACCTGTTTTTCGGATCGACAAAGGTCTAATTCGAAACATTTATTTTGGGAAAAATTTCGACGTACGGAAATTTATTTTACCCAAAGGCACATTTTTCGACACTATTGACACCTAAAAATGGCAGGGAAAAAGGTTTTGCGGACACCGCCCGCTAAATTGAAAAAACCTTCTACGCCACCTGTTTCAGCTCGCCAATTACCTACTGCGCCTGTTGACTCTAATAGCGCGTGTAATTCTGCGAGTAATGACACAATTACGAGAGACGTAACGACTAAGGCGAATAATGATAAATTACCCGCGTCACTACATGCCGCGAGTAATACACAGTCCGAAGACGAATTATCATTGAGTACCATGCGATCTCGTATTAATCAAGCTTCGCTAACTAGATCGGATCCTAATATTGACAATTCATCAAGTCACACAATGATCGATAATATGACTACCATTAACACGGCAAATAATCCTGAAACCAGTTCGGAACGCGAAAATCACGATTCTGACGTAGAAAGTAATCATAGTCGCTGCATGAATGCCGACAGAGAGCGTGCTAATGCTAATGTGACTAATGATCTTATTTTGAAAGCGCTACAAGCTATTCATTTGCAATTTTCGGATCTTTCTACGCGCGTTGATCAAGATAAAAAGGAAAATGCGGATGAAATGCGTAAACTGCGTTTGGAGCTAAGCACTATGCTTAAACCCCAACCAGTTCTGAATCGCATAGAAACTAATGTATCTGAGCGCGTTAACCACTCAATCGATAGCGCAAATTTTTCTGAATTCAATGCGCAAAGTGCGAATCGTGCGCAAAGTACGCATAGGGCATCTTCACTGTTGTCTACTAGCAACAGAGCATCGAATTCACGCTCACCTTCAGAAACCGTTCCAGAAAATATCTCTCAAAGTTGTACGAATCGCGCGCCGGAAATCTGTAATTTGTCACAGAATCCTGTAAACACGGGTTTGCAAACAGTGCAAAACTCGGGTTTTTCGGAGAACATACCTACGATTTCGCAGCCGTCGGTATCGATTTCGCAGACGTCGCGATCTCGGCCTTCGCTGCCATTAAATCGTAATGCGCCTTCCTTCGTACCTACTCCTTCTATTGCGAATTTGCAGCAGCAACTAAATCCACCCCCGCTGCAGTATTTTCCACCTCAAGGAGAAATCTTACCCAATAATTACGTACCTAACCCTATAAACGTGGAAATACCGCCTAATAATCCTATCTTGCATTCGTCTAATATCGAAATGCAACCGGTTGAGATAAATTTATCTGGTATTAATAACGAATCTGCAAATTTGCAAAATGAATCTGCTCCTCAATCTGAATCGTCTAGTAGGAAAAAGCATGTCAAATTTTCTGACGACAGCTCATCTAATAGTTATGATCGCCCGCGCAGTCGTCGCTCGCGTCGCAAATCTCGATCGCGCAGACGACGTCACAGGCATAGTTCATGTTCTTCATCTGAAAGCTCGCGTGGTGATTCACGTCTCGCTGATTCCTTGAATCGCGGACCATTTTTGCAGCAGATGCAATTTGCAATTACAAATAAAAAATTTTTTGACGGCGATAAATCGGATATAAAGGCTTATTTTGCAGAATTTGAATCGCTTGCCAATACCTATGATATTGACAAAGCTGATCGTTTAAAATTCGCTACTGGATTTCTTGACCCTTATGTTTTGCGTCTATACCATTCGTTACCTGCTGATATACAACAATCTTATTCGAAAATGAAACATGCGCTAATAACCGAATTTTGTCCTATGGACACCGGTGCGCTATTTAATCGTTTTCTGTCACACAAACAGCAGCCTAACGAATCGGTTAAAGCTTATTATCTCTCGCTTCGCGAAGAGTTAATTAAATCGGATCCCTATCTTGAAGTTGATTCGCCACATTTCAATAATCTAATGCGACATCAGCTAAAACAAGGTTTATTACCACACATTTCGAAAGAGGCATATCATAAAAAACCTAGAGCATCATTAGCTGAATTTTTAGACAATGCGCTTAGCGCTGAATTTGCTAATAAAGAATTTGAGGATAAAAAGGCAGTAACGCCTTACGTATCGGTAACAGCTGCTCCAGTAGGCAGCGTAGTACCTAAAGATACTCCTCGTGCATCTAACCAAAATGATCCAAATCGTTCACGTCATCGAACGTTTCATCGCTCATCGCGTGCTGAGAAACCAGAAAATTCTTCTCGTAAATATTGTACCTTTTGCAAGCGCATAGGTCACATTTATGAGGAATGCTTCACGCGTCAAAGGCAAGAAACGTCTAATAATGCTAATTTTAATAATCAAGCTGATCGGAATACTAATTCTATGGTGCGCAATCGCAGCCAATCGCGTTCTTTTTCGCGACGAAATCGTTCGCCATCGCGTTCGAATTCGCAGAATAGGCATCGATCTCAATCACGATATCGTAATTCTAGTCAACATCGTTCAGCTAACTATGCGAATAATGATAATCGCTTTGAAGCAAAGCAATCACGATCGAATTTTCGGCAAAATCGTAATGATCATTACCAAAATTCGCGTGCTAATTATCAAAATTCGCGTTATGATAATCGTTATAATAACCAATCGCGCCAAAATACACCTTTTGTGCAATTTCCTAATGAACAACGTGGCACATACTATAATTCTAGTTATCGCAGCGATAATAATTTCAATCGCCCGTATGTCACATACACTGCAGATAACCAACCCGCCATAAATGTGCCCCCACCGCAGCCAACCCTAACATCTCCTCGTGATGTGAACACAGTTACTGCGAAAGACCAAGAATCTAGCGCGCGTCCTAATTTATTCGCGTCGCAAGAATTTCTTGAAGAGTACGAACGTCTACAACGTCGTCTTGCAACTTACGAAACAATTAATCTACCTCCATCTAAGATTTTTGATCCTAATATTCCTATCGTAAGTCATGCTGGGACAAACTTACCCACTATTCTCGTTAAAGTTCATGGCGTTGACGTACCTGCTCTGATAGATACAGGTTCACAGGTCACCATGATGACCACGTCTGCATTTTTACGTCTTGGTTTTAATTTACCACCTAAGCAAGTTTCACAAGTCGTGCATGGTGTAGGCGAAATCACCGCAGTCGTTCGCTATAAAGTAAATATGACTTTAACAATCGCGGAACAATCTATTTCTACCTCAGTAGCTATAATTGATCATTTGCCGGAAGACATGCTCTTAGGATATGATTTTTGCGAATCCGCACTCATGTGGGTAAATCCTATTGAGCGTTGTGCTTTTATAAATGGCATAAAGATTAATTTACTTTCATCTCACGAAAAATTGCAATTTCGCGCTGAAACCCAACGCAACTACCTCTGGTGTTGTGTGTGTGCATGTTTCGTTACCTGAGCCTGTTATCATACAACCCAGGCATGAATTAATTACACCTGGCTACATAAGTCACGGTTCTTGCAATTTTGATTTCGCATTATTCGAACCAAATCCCGATTTTATGGAAAAAACTTCACTTTTTGTTGCTCCGTCTATAGTCGATGCGTCACAACCTCTAATACCTGTTCGCGTCTGTAACATCTCTAAAGCACCAATTCGCATTGACTCTGGTGAAATAATAGGTTCTTTAACCACTGATGCCGAAGTTGTGTCACATGTTTCATCCTTTGATGATAGGACACCTGAACTTTTTGCATCAATAAACAAAGCTTTAAACGGCTCCGCCGTTAATTCTAGACAGCAGCAACAAATTCGTGAACTTTGCTTAAAATACGACTCAATTTTTGCATTAAAAAATGAACCTCTCGGTCGTACCCCTTTGATGAAACATCATATTGACACAGGGGATAATCCACCCGTTGTTGGAAAAACTTACCGTGTTGAACATTCTAGAAGAGAATCTATGCAGAAAATTATAAATGAAATGCTTGCGGATAAAATTATTCGACCTACAACTAGCCCATGGGCAAGTCCATTATTTCTCATTGGAAAAAAGGACGGTTCCCTTAGGCCAGTCGTCGATTATCGACGGTTAAATGACGTTACTAAAACGCAAGTATACCCTCTTCCGCAATTAGACAATTATTTTGATACTTTAGGCAGTGCTGCATATTTTAGCACACTAGATTTGAAATCTGGATATTGGCAAATTCCACTCGATAATAAATCTCGCGAAAAAACAGCATTTATATGTCCTGTTGGTCATTACGAATTTGAAGTTTTACCTTTTGGTTTAAAGAATGCGCCCGCAGATTTTCAAAGACTAATGGAGCTTGTGCTCGCAGGTCTGAATTGGAAATCTTGTCTCGTTTACATCGATGACATAATTATTTTTTCACGTACTTTCGAAGAACATTTAAAAGATCTTGAAAATGTCTTTATTGCTCTTAAAAAGGCAAACTTACGTGTCAAGCCTGATAAATGCCATCTTGCGCATGCAGAGGTAAAATTTCTTGGCCACAGCATCAGTGCAATGGGCATCGCTCCCGATATGTCTAAAGTCGCAGATTTAATTTCGTTTCCTGTACCAAAAACCGTTAAATCCGTGCAGAAATTTCTTGGCTTAGTCCAATGGTTTAAGAAATTCGTTAAGGATCTCGCTAAGATCGCTAAACCGCTATTCCATCTTCTACGTAAAGATGTCGAATTTTGCTGGAAGGCTGAACACCAAACCGCTTTTGAGCTTCTGAAGAAAGCATTTACATCTCCACCTATTTTGCAATTACCAAAATTCGATCATGAGCACCAATTTATTTTAACAACTGACGCAAGTAACTATGCGTTAGGTGCTATTTTGACGCAAAAGCATTTACCATCCAAAAGTCGTTTTATTCTTAGCTACGCTAGTCGCGTGCTAAATTCTGCTGAATGTAATTATGCTACTTCAGAAAAAGAAGCGCTAGCGGTAGTGTGGGCTATCAAGCATTATCGACATTATCTTTACGGTAAAAAATTCATCGTAGAAACTGATCATCAAGCATTAACCTGGCTAGTAAACGTTAAAGACCCATCGAGTCGATTACGCCGTTGGGGTCTCAAATTACAGGAATACGAATATGATATCGTCTATGTTCCTGGTGCATATAACTGCGCAGCTGATCTTCTTTCACGTCATCCTAAATATGATCACGCAGAACGCAAATATAAAATAGAGCGCAAAAATATCGTTAACATCGCAAATTTAGAATCCGAAGATTCTGAGTCAGATGACGAATCGGCTCCACCTGACCGATCGTGCGATAATACCCCTACTGCGCCAATTAATAATCCAAACGCACAAAATAATAATCCTAGTGCGCAAACCGATCCTACTAATTCTAAACCACCTACATTTCGCGAACGCTTGTTACTTACCGATGCAGAAAAAGCTGAAATGCTAACACCTGCGCGTTTACTCGCTGAGCAACGTGCAGATGACGAATTGCATAAAATTCGTATCGCATTGAACGACTTAACAACGAAAAAATATCGTGACGAATTTTTTCTTGTAAACGATGTACTTTTTTGTCGTTTTCAACCTAAGCGTTCACCAACTGTCGTTCATCAAATCGTCATACCCAAATCCTTGCGTCGCTTCATATTAACGGAATTTCATGACTCTATTTTCGGAGCTCATTTTTCATCGCGCAAAATTTTGCCCGCCATACAAATGCGTTATTGGTGGCCGCGTATGGAAAATGATGTAATCGCGTGGTGTAGGAATTGTGATGTGTGCTTACAACGTAAAGTCGCATTAAATTCCACATCCGTTCCGTTGCAACCAATCGAAGTATCCGCACCTTTTGAACTCATTGCGTGCAATTGCTTGCATATGCCGCGATCTCCCTCCGGAAATGACCAAATTGTAGTTTTTATGGATTACTTTACAAAATACGTGGAAGCTTTTGCTGTTTCTGATATAAAAGCAACAACTATTGCAAATCTATTGCTAAGAGAAATTATACCACGTTATGGAGTCCCCAAGAAATTTTTGACAGATCAGGGGTCAAATTTTACATCTACCCTAATTTCGGAAGTTTGTAAACTATTAAACGTTCAAAAAATATTTACAACCCCATATCACCCCCAGTGTGATGGGTTGGTGGAACGTTATAATCGTACATTGATTGATGGTTTGTCTAAGCTGAGTGCGCGATCACAGTATGATTGGGAACAATTTCTACCCTTCGCATTATTTGCATACCGCGCGACTCCACAATCATCAACTAATATATCTCCTTTCGAAATGCTTTATGGTCGTGAACCAGCATTTCCCCTTGACACTTTACTCATAAATGACTTTGTGATAAATCCGAATTTACCATCCGTTGCGGAAAAATATGTCATTGATTTAAAGCTGACTTTGCAGGATCTGCATGAAATCGCGTCTCAAAATTTATCTCAAGCGCGTAAGCAGCAAAAATCGCAATATGACAAAGCCGTAACGCACACAAATTTTAATCTTTCGGATATAGTCTACCTCAATAATACTTCAGTCATTCAACCTGAAATCGGTAAACTATCACCCAAGCGTGTTGGTCCATACCGGATTATTGACTTACCTACGCCTGAAACTGCAAAAATCGCATATGTCTATAACCCTCTCATTATTCATCACGTTCACAGGAATAGACTTTTGCCTGAACCTAAACTACCTTATTCTGACTTAATTGTGGAAAAACACGCATATGTCCCTGGCGATTTTGTGTTGGTAAAGTTACCACATCGCCCTCTTGCCCCGGCAGTAGTCATAAGTTTTGAGGATTTACCGGGCAGGGAACAAAAAGCTAAGGACAGCGCGCCTGTACGTTTATTAAATGGTTCTAAAACAGCACATGCCGTACCATTATCTAATGTTTTTCCTTTTGCAGACCCATGGCTGCTCAAGGTACCCCCAGCAAGGAGGCACTGTTGGAGGCAGCTGGTCGCCGATGCAAATTCGAGGGACGTGTGCCCGCGTCCCTAGATGAGTTTCGTTCGGCGTTGACCAGTATGGCTTTAGAGCGGGGATTGGTCGTACCCAACCCGCTGCCGCAACATGATACTCGCCGTGTTGGCGGTCCTGAATCACTTAGTGCTAAATGGATAAAGCACAAAGCAACACATAAAATCGCAAATCATAAAAAGCGTATAAATGATCAACAACTCTGGTGGGAGAATCGGCTTGGTAGAAGCCCTTTGGTAACCCCTCGCGTACCAAAGAATAGGCTTTTACCCACCGTCATAGTCTCCGACGACCAGAAGTCATTTGGCGCCATTTTGGCATTAATTCAGCCATCGAATATGACGAATGGCACTTTATTCCTAGGCTATGACTCAGAATTTGTGAATGATAGGAAAGGCAGGCATTATAAGACGTGGGACCTGCGTTTTCAGCAACTTTGTCCCACTTACCAGGACCTCCATGGCCCATTCGTACGCTACGTCCAAGTGGCGAGCGCGACTGGCCATGTGTTCTGTTGGGATCTAGCGAAGTTTCCGCAACCTCCGTTCGGGCTTCATCAGTTGCTAGAAACACGTTTACCTAACGTGTATATGGTGTGTTATGACCCGACGCAAGATCGACTTGCGTATTTCCATGTCTACGGGCCAACATTCGAAGAAATTGTTGCAATTCCAGATGTAGAAATTCGTAATAAACTGCACTGGAAAGACCCATTTATTGCAAATTTCATCGATATTCAGCCGCTGGCGAGAACATTTACTCGTCGTATACGCATTAAAGCGCAATCGCATTCGTTGAAGCGCTTGGCAGAGTTCTTTTTCGACATGTATATTGACCCGAACGCGCCTGGAAATTTCGGACAGGCGTGGAGTTTACCGCTAACTCGGGATATGCAGTATTATCTAGCGATGGACGCTCTCATTACTATCGATGTTTTTATATTGATAGAAGGGTGCTCGCAAGATAATCGCATTACAGACGATAGAAAGCCCATGTCGGTTTCTTTCGTAGGCGATGAACTGTACATTAAGGCTAGTGGTCCGAAAGCCAGAGTACGTGTACCATTGTCGTCTAGCAAACCACCACCAGGGCAGTCAACCAGCACAGCTGTTGAACCTGAAGTTGACTCAAATGGCGAGGAGTTAATTCTAGCTGAGGAATTTTATTGCCCGGCTCCGCAACCACAAGTAGCTATAGCGGCAGCCACCACCATTGCCTCAGTAACGGAAGCGCTGGCTCACGCTAACGTGTTTGACAACCCCGACTTACAAGTGCAGGCTTCGCAAACCGTTGCCGACACAGTTTCGGGCCCGGTAAATGCGCCTGACACGGAACCTAAGTCGAAACCAACCAGTACGAGCACACCAGCTTCGGTATTTTCCTCGCAAACCGATATTCCATACGATTCGCCTATGTTGGGTGTAGAACCATCGATCTCCACTGAAGACGATGATCTATCTCCCAAACGTTTAGTTATGGCGTTATCTGACGCCGAGGCGGAAACACAGGCTAACGTGACGCCACCGCGCGTAACACGCGGAGCAATGGCTCGAAAAGGGATTGTTACCGTTGCGCAACCGATTGTTTCACAATCGCTTGCGGCAGTTCAACAAACTCCCTTGGGTGCCAGTGCGCTCGGACCTTTGCCGACTCTTCAGCCGGTTGGGGCAGAGCAGCAGACTGACCCAGATGTCATTATGACGGACATTATCGGTTTTCCACCACAACCTCAACGTACATTAGCCGCACACGAAGTACCACATGTAGCATTATACACGCAAGTAGCGACTCAGCCCGTGTCACAAGGTACAACGGCACCGGAGACTCGTTTCACGGCTCCTATGGCCATGACGGGTGTGTCTAGTACCGTGGCAAATTTACATTCACAGGCTATGCAAAGCCAACCATCGAATTTGGAAGTCGCAATACCTGCGCACGTGCAAGCTATTCGCGATCAAATGGCCGCGAATGATAATGCGAGAATTCAAAATCGCTCGCGTTACGTGCAGCATTTTTTCACAATGATGGAAAATATGACGCGCGAACCACCGTGCATTATCGCGCCAGTCGTTCTGCACAACTTACGCTCCTATTTGGGTGAAGTCAATGGATCGCGTTTGTACGATCAGTTGATCGAAGCTGCTCAAGTATACTTCGATCGAGTGTACGCAATTCATTTGCAATACGCGAATTCGACTGATTCGCCCTCGCGTCCTTTAGTGTGGTCTACGCTCGCACAGCCTTTAGCTGATGCCGATCGTGAGCCCGCACCTCGTTTCATCAGCGATATGAGCGTCTTTAATCGATTATTTTATCCCGACCAATACTTCGTGCGCATTTGGTTTTTTATCACAACCGGAATGATGTTGTACGAGGTTCCGCTCGAGTATTTGGTCGTACACCCACACCTTGACGCACCAACCAAAGTGATCGACGGCGTGACACATCAAATTTCTCCGGATTTATATCCGCATCGAATGTCACCAGCGCCGGATCATCTTGCGCCAATTTTAATACCGACACGCCAAATGGTCGATATTTTTGATACTTTCCGAGAATTTCAGTCGTTATACGAATCGGAGTATCGACACATGACGGTCTTTTCTTCGATAGACGTCATGCGCGCTACAGCGCTTTTGGAATTTTTGGATAGAAAATTCCACTATTTCGCATATGCTTATGGCAATGCCGGAATAGGTTGGCGTATGACGGAACAGCTGCGTCGCATGTTACGCGTAGCGTTCCTTGGCGAATCTTACACGCCATCTCCACGTGAGGCTTTTCCGGAATTCCCGGACCTAACAGCACGAATTGAAAGTCCTCATGTTTTGCATAACATGATTAGGCAAATTCGGTTAGCTACCGACCCGGCACTCGAAGTTCCGGCTCAGTTCGATCGTTTTCGAGGTCGTCAAAAATCCGTATTTTACCTCAAACATCGAATTCAAGACGAATTGGAAAAATTCGTAAAGAAAGACGACAGGCATCCTCGCAGGACCCAAGCGGATCCGTGGCGAGCCTTGATATGCCGGAAGTCGATCTTTCCTTGGAAGCACAGATTGCAATGCGTCGAACACGCATGACTATCGAGCAGCGTGATCGTGAGAATTTAGCTACGGAAATGCCACGGCGTGCGACGAAGCTACGCGCCGCCGGTTCCCTTGCTGAGACTTCAGAAGTTTGTCATATGCCAGAAGACAAACACAAGGCAAAATTGAATCGTTTTTACGATACAAAATCCGAGCACACGTTGCGACGGTTGAAAAATTTGGAAAAACAACGAGTAAGACGACTCGTTCAAGCTGAAGTTGCAGCTAAATTAAAAGCGCGTTTAGGCCAAAGGGGATCGAGGCGACAAGACCCGCAGTCATCCCGGCAGCGCTATGCGCAAACGCACCACCGTTCGCAATCACAAGCACAGCAACAGACACACGTAAAACCGCATGTACAGCAATACACAAGACCGCAGACCCAACCGCGGCAACAGCAGCAATTCACGGAATCGCGTGAGCGTTCCGAGGCATATTCTCAGGCCGATGCTGGTCATCTGTCGCGCTCGCGACAGCAGCAGCCTTATGAATACCGCCGTCCGCCACAGTCGAACCGCGGAACTCATCGGGGCCGGTCGCAATCCCGCCAACGTCAATGGGACCAGTATCAATCACCGTTGGAGCAAAGTCAACCAGCCACCGGGGGTTATCAGCCACAACCTCGACCGGGTCCACTTTTGCCAAAACCGTGGCCTGTTACACAACAACAACAGCGTCCACGCGAGCCTTCTCGACAGCGATCTTACGGTTTTACGCCGGAGCAACTATTCACTCCGACGCCGCCCATACCGCGTCGTTACGCGGACGACTACGAGGACGATGACGATTTTGAGGACGATGATCGACCCGTCGATCCACATCGCCGCTTACGCCAGCATATGTACGGGCGTAGGCAATCGCCATATGAGTATCGCGAGCGTTCGAATACGCGTCGCGAACCGGAATCGGATCAAGAATATTTTCAACGACACCGACGTCGCGGAAAATCTTATGGCTCGAAGGCCAAATACCGCGACGACTATTAATTTACAAGTTCGACGTACTGAACTTTTGGAACTCTGCGACGGCGTCGACTTTCGACCAGCAGCTTTTCGTCAATTTTTTTCGTTTTCCGTCCTGATGTGGATTCCAGGACTTCGTGTATCGTTTATTCCTTGTGTATTTTTTCTTCTTGTCATTTTTCTCTTGTTGTAAATTTTTCTTTGTCGGTGCTCGTATTTTTCCCCGTAATCTCGCATAATTTGCCATTTTTTCTTGTTTTACCTCGTATCTTAATTCGTCAGTGACTTTAATTTTTGCTCAGCATAATTTGCCTTATCATTCCGTGTCTTAATTTTTCTTGTGTTTATTTAGCGGTGTTACTATTATGGTACCTTAACTCTTTAACGGACAAGGGGTTAATTTACACCCAATCTACAAAATTTTTAAATCAAATTTTTCTCATTACCCGGGGACTGAAGGAGGCTTCTTGGGCAGCATGATCGAATACTATGCTATGCTGTCCAAGACCGGAGTCCATCATTACTCGGGCAACAATATAGTTCCTAGCGCCATTGTGAGTGTTGCTCGAGAGAATTTCCTGAGTGCGAACGAGGTCAAGCGTTGACCGACTATCGATATTTGTTATTTTTTCGTTCTTTTTATTTTCGTTTTTCACGTTTGCTCAGGATGAGGCGTTGCGGACGCCAGAGTAGAGGCGTTGCGGACGCCAGAGAGCCGAGTTGTAGAGCGTCGCCGACGCTAGTTGCCGTTGTTTGTACCCCCTGAAAAATTCTCCACTTCGTTACTAATTTTTTTTCTATACGTGGGGGAGTGTAACTGCGAGAGTTACACGTTTAGGCGAACCTGCCTTAGCAGTTCGCGATAGCCATAACATAGCCAATACTAGTAGCTATCTATGATAGTGCACTGTGGGCTATGCCTTCGGTCTTCCCATTATTTTCCCAAATTTTCAATAATAAAAAACATTTAGATACTTGTCCGGTATCGTAGAGCTAAGTGTATGATAATAGTAATTGTTTCATGCATACCGCTTGTGTAATCGATCTGAGATAAAAGTCATTTCAGTATTATGTTAAATTGATCGTTGTTTTAATTTACTGTAATGGTCCTTGAGGCCAGCGTATTGAAGGTCGTGTTAGTTTTTTGGCTTGTTTGGTTTTTCGTTGGTCGGTTATTCTCGACTGTACATAGTCATTTTTCTTTTGCGTATTTGTTATCCCGGCTATAGGCCGTGTGTTATTCGTTGAATAAAATCCTAGAAAAACCAACCCAGTGGTTTCGGATATACCGAGGGTTTGGTCGGCCATCATCCCTTCGTCGAGGACTTCCACCCATCTAGTGGACTGATAGGTAAATTCCGTATGATAGCTTTTTCCATTCGAAAATCATAATTTATGTCTCAAGCCTAAAAATTGATCAAAACTATTATTTAATCTTTAGAGATGATTGATCAGCATAGAGCTCGTTGTTGTTGTTTTTCATAGTTCAGCGTGCTACACAAATTAGGAACCAAAACATTTCGAATCAGGCACTGATTGAAAATAAGTTAAATAACAACTTGAGCTTGAGATAGGTCAACTGACCTCCGCGGCAATTACCGAGACTAGGTAGGTAGCCTTAGGTCTTAGGGCGTAGCTGCTGAGATCACCCGACCAGAAGCAGCCAGCAATATTAGGGCTGAGGGGATCGAAGCCGTAAGGTCTGTAAGGGTCCAAAGATCGAAAGCCTTAGAGCTGCGCGATCGGGGCCAGCACTAAGCGTAGACTTAAGTACCTACGTACCTAGGTAAATCTCGCAGGTGAATGTTAGTGCGGTTCGTATCTGTGATGATTTCTGTAGACCCAGATCGAACTCGCCTACATTTACACTGAGTAAGCCTTTCAAGATGATTTACTGTAATTCGACATATAAACTCATCGAGAGGGCGAGCGCCTGATATTCCATTTTTAATGCACTAGGCCGTCCGTATAAATTCAGTTTAGGCATTAACAGGGCTGTTACATACTACAGTGAGTGCGCTGAATAAGAAGCTAGCGGCTGGAATCGAACCCGGCTTGCTTCGATGACAAGCAGAAGTTTTACCGCTTAGCTATGCGGGAGTTCGCTGCGCTTCTTAAAATCTTAATATACTGTGTTTAAAGTGTCAACTTAAGGTAAGCTGAATGAAAGCTTTTCTTTGCAATGTAGCGACAGCGAACTCCAGCGAACTACAGTAAACATGAAAAAATGAGTTACCGTGGCCTCCGAGAACATTTACTGAGAAAACTCTTGAATAAATGAAGCAGACTATAATTTAATTAAAATGCAGTCACTAGCGAAAAACTGGTTGATATACCAACGTTCGATGTACCATACCATGCCTACATACTGTGTTAATTGATGTCCATGCTTTAAACACCCTACATATGAAGGTTACATCACATACAATTGAGCGGTTATCGCATTCTTGACTTCTTCGGCTATTGCGAAGTCGTTTTCGAGATATGAGCGTTAATTGTTTATAAATGATTATTCTTGCCTACTGCGAGTATTTATGTTGTGATCTATTATACGAATTACTCATGGTAAACATTTTTTTATTATATGTAACCATGATAACTTATTATGAGTAAGGCTATATATGTAGAATATGGTTTCTTTTTAAAAAATGGGTAAAAATGATTGCCGATTTCTTTGCAGCAGAAAAAATTGAAAAAAGACGCGTACCGTCGGTTCTCGGAATATTTCTTATTTAAATGCAAAAAGCGTGATCGCGCGTGCAACAATAATACACGGAATATGGGTTTCTGAAGGCATTTTAATAAAAACCAGCTATTCGCATTATTTCTGCTGCGCTGACGAGTACTAATCCTTTCGCTCAGTATGCTCTTTCATAATTCCGTGTATAAAATTCATATAATGAACATAATCTGCTAAGTATCAACCTATCGCTTGATTTACACCATACCTGGGCATCAGGGGTGGATTTAGGGGGGAAGAGCGGGGGGAGCGGCCGCTCCCCCCATCGGCTTAAAATAGTGCGCAAAATTGAGGATTTTTGAACGATTTTTAGCGATTTTCGGGTTAAAACGGCTAATTTTTCCGCCCATGTCAGGTACCGCCCCCTCCTTAGGAAAATCCTGGATCCGCTACTGGTGGGCATCACCAAAATTCTTGGGGGTTCTATGTGCAAAACTTTTCAAAGGTCAAAAAATGACCTTAAAAATGGTGGTATGCATACGTGGGCAGCAACAAAATTCTGGGGGTTGTAAGATATTTCAAAGGTAAAAAAAGGCCTTAAAAATGGTGGCATGGCGAAAAAAACACCATTTTTCAAGGTTTCTCATCGAGCACTATCCATTGGCATCAAAAAATTGCAAAAAAACAACTACAACAATTTCAAAAATTAAATTATGGGGGATATTTTGATTTCTGGGGGGAGGGTATTTTGGTTTCTCGGGGGTGCATACCGCTCACGCTCAGGTGTGGTGGTATGGCGAAAAGAACATTTTTCAATGTTTCTTCGAGCGCTATCCATGGGCATCAAAAAATTGCCAAAAAACACTGTTTATGTTGTCTCAAGGCAAAATTAGCTTCTTTGTGTTCATTTATCATTCAATTAATAAGAGCAGCGACGTCTGGTTTTATATCAACTTAGTATATGTCAACCGCATTATCATTTCTGAGTACAAAGGTGTCAGTTTTTAAGTTAATTGATCATTAGGAAGCCAAAAATTGTAATTTAAGCACGAATTTTTTGATTCATTCAAATCTAGAAAAAAAGATTGATCAAGAAAAAACATTGATCTGCAGAATATTATGGCATTCTTAAAAAGCTAAATCAAAAAACAAAAGGACGTGCATTATTGACACCATACATGATCTTGGGGGGGGGTTTGGGGGGCACCCCCGCAGAATCATTTTTCACCCCCGCAAAAAATTTTTCACCCCCCCCAGAATTGGTGTGTGTGCCTTTTTCGGGCCCAAAAATGTTCGTTACACGTTAAAAAACATCCTTTTTTGGCGTTTCTGACGATACTCTATCCTTCTAGAACGTGAAATCATGGAAAAATTTTCGAAAAAAAGTCGAATAAATTGACCAATATATCGCTTAAAACATGAATATATGGCGCGAAGCGCCGAAAATTTGACGATTTTGAGCAAATAGATAGCCAAAAAACCCTTAAAAAGACACTTTTTCTACCAATTTTCAGGTAAGTTTAGGAAACTTTTGAAAAATCGCCAATTCTGGGGGGGGGTGAAAATTTTTTTGCGGGGGGTGAAAAATGATTCTGCGGGGGGTGAAAACCCCCTAAACCCCCCAAGATCATGTATGACTGGTGGTAATGGGGGACGTGCTAAATAACGCTGCAATAAATAGATATCGCGGTGAGAAACATCGATACCTGGCGTTTTTCGCTCCATCATCATTTTATCGGTAGTCACTAGTTTGACATTTAAAACTTTTGATACCTTGGGCGCTGCCCATGCTCGATCCATCCTCTAAATTTCAAACACTCATAGTCACCAACATACATGGGCAACACCAAAATTCTCGGGGAGGGGGTGCAATATTTTTTCAAAGGTCAAAAATTGGCCTTAAAAATTGTGGTATGGCGGTGAAACACCATTTTTCAACGTTTCTGATCGAGCACTATCCATTGGCATCAAAAAATTGCGGAAAAAACAACAAAAATTTCAAAAATTAAATTCTGGGGGAGTGTTTTGGTTTCTGGGGGTTGCATACCCCCCAAACCTCCCCAAGCCAATGTATTGTCACCACCATACATGAGCAGCACCAAAATCCTGGGGGAGGGGGTCCGTTTGGGGCAAATCGCCAAAGAATCGAATTCTGGGGATCAACTGTAATCTACGGGGGTATTTCAACTACTGGGGGTGCAAACACCCAAACTTGCCCATGCCCATGTGTGGTCATCCACCACCATTCGACTTCATTCAAATAATATATTTAATGTTTTTCACGTCCTACTTATATAGCATAAACGATATGTTTGTGTTTTGCTGTTTTTTGTTTTTTGTTAAATGATAAGTGCTTTTTAGCTCCTGGTTTTCCTAGTCATGTTGCTCGCTCATGGAGCCAGTCCCATTCGAGGGCCTGAGTGCAGTAAAATCAGTCGAGTCGATCTCTCTATATTGTTTGACAATGAACATATCGAGGATGCCGGGCCTTTGGACTACATATTCTCTTCATTATTTGACAGTATGAAAGAAACTTTCGACTTCGTCGAGGATGGCACGCGATGGAGCTACTATCATTGTGATGATTCGATAGATTTTACCTGGAATTTGACTATTATTGCAGATCACTTGGGAAAAATCAAACACAAAATGTCTCGAACTGCGTGCAAGAATCAGTTAATTGGCATGATTTTGAAAGCTAGAAATGAAACGCGGAGTAAGGAATCGAATAGGGGAGAGGTCGAGGATGTAAACTTAAGTAAGAATATTCAATATTAATTTTATTATTATGTCGTATTTGCGTAAGTCAAGGCATAAATGGAACCATACGTGTATATACAGCATAGAATTCTGGGATCTTTTCTAGAATTTCCCCCACCGATTTTCGTAACTTTTTTCGGCATAAATCGTTTGGAATCGGTCGGATTCGAACCCGGGAGCTTCAGTTCTATAATTGGGCGCTTTTACCATCTCGCCATCCGGTCGAAAACACAAATTATGCGAATTCCTTTATATGTGGTCTTTCAAGGTAGGTACCTATGTATTATTTTCAGATGTAACTACGTATTTAATAAGTGCTTCATAAATAAGCGAAGTAAATCAAGGTGCCGGCATAAATAACGCTATATCCTTCAAAATTTTATCGAATCTGCATTCACCGGTTTTCACCGTTTGCCGCCACATAAATTCGCAAAGGTAACTGTCAACCATAGATCTTTTGACAGATGAATGATTTATTGGCATTAATAGTTTGAACTTACATTTAAAGTTTAAAATCAACTTGTAAATAAGTGTGTACACTATAGCTAATAATGAAACTTTTAAAAAGTTAGTAGTCATTGGGAAAAACGGTGGGGGGGATATTCTAGGAAGAGGTCCGAATTCTGGGGGTCGGCCCGAAAACTTTCTGAAAATTTCCTTTCCTAGACTCAAAAGCCATAAGTACACGCCAAAAAGACTGTTTTTCGTCCGTTTCAGACGATGCTCATTCTTCCTGAAACATAGGCTTTGGAATTAAAAGATAGAGTAAATTGAATGAAATATTGTCAAAAAAGTTGTATAGGACACGAAGCATCGAAAGCTGGGCTAAAATTTAGCTAAAAACGCCTAAAATACAACACTTTGCAGTTTTTACGGAAATCGGCAATTCTGAGGTTGGGGTCGGCAGCCATTTTGCGAAGTAAACAATTCAGATTCGAGGGTGTAAACCCCCAGTAATTCGTTCGTAAAGAATGACACAACTATTTACAGCGAGGCCGTACAAGACGGGAGCGGCGGCCATCTTCCTTCGAAGAAGATTTTTTTGAAAGGCTAGATAATGCTCTAAAGTACATATGTAGAAAAATGTATCTCTATTTGATAGAAAGTCTATCAAATTTTCGGACCTTCACGCTTAACGTACATAAACTATTTTCAATAATTTTGCCTCATGTGCAACCAAAAAAAACTACGCTTCTCCCAGCGTATTCATGTGTTAAGAGAGAAAATAAGTTTTTGGAAACTTCGAATTTTTGGATCTCAATACATAGAGTATGTTGTTACAAAACATCGGAAAGTGCGGTTTTTGATGACTATCCCACACGTATCTTTCAAGATATACACTACTTTATCTTGGGTTCGAGATTAATTATAATTTATTCGATTTTAATTATTACTCGTATTGATTGTGTAGCTATTTATTGTTGTAGTCTTCTTAACCTGACGGTGTAATTAGCAAGGTCATTGCCATGGGTATTGGAATGTATAAGAATTTGGGCGTTGGAAGATTAATGATGACCCCAGAGAATTACTCCTAAGTTTTTTATTCAAATAAGTTTTCCAATCTTTTTGCAATTTGTCAAATCGTAAAAGAGGACGCCGAGAACTAATTTTCGATCCCTATGTCGTTAATGCATTTTATTATATTTTTCCCGAGAATGTTGCTTTTCATTCAATGAGCAATGATCTATCATCGACAAAGAGCTCGATTTTTCACTTATGTTTTTCGTTTTTGCGTCCGAAAAGCAATTATATAATAATAAACTTTGTACGCTGATTCTCTAAAATTCCTAACGTCGTACCGAACTTAAATGTAGAGTTGAATTTATTTTGCTTCTCGTATTATCAACGGCATATTCCAGATATGCAAATAACGTAATAACGTATATTTAAGAATTCCACAATACATGGGCTGGGCAGTAGCCAAGTTCCGGGGGTGTGGGTGCCGAAACCATGTCTAAAATTCAATCCTGGTGTGTTCTGTAGGATTCTCGAGGAGGAGGTCTAATCCATACGCGGGCAGCAAGAAAATCTGGGGTGCAAGATTTTTTTGAAGGTCGAAAAATGGCCTTAAAAATGGTGGTATGGCGATAAAAACACCATTTTTCGACGTTTCTCATCAAGCACTATCCATTGGCATCAAAAAATTGCGAAAAAAATCGAAAAACATTTTCAAAAATTGAATTCTGGGGGTATTTTGGTTTCTGGGGGGGGTATTTTGAATTCTGGGGTGGTGCATACCCCCACCCCACGCCCAGGTGTGGTCGAATCCCGCCCGACCCATTCCCTGGCCCGCGTCTTGTTTTCACTGACATTGCGAAGCATTTTTGTCAAAAAGTTTCTTGTCATCGTTTTCTCGAAATTCATCAGGATATTTTATGACTAAACATTTTGGACTAACCCACGACACGAACGCCCCGAAATCTCTTTTATTCGAGTCTTTTACGAAACAAATGTTCCAGAATTTTTCAGACCTCATGATAAAAATTTGCAAAACAAGCTCGGGTTTGGGGTCTCAAGATCAAACATGAGCGTGAGTGGTGTTTTGGAGTTGCACCTCCGAATTTCGGTATACATATGTATCCCTACAGACTCCCTCAGAATGAAATGTTTTACTTTTTTAGCGATTCTTCGCCGTTTTCGGCCGGCCCCGAGATTCCAAAAGAACCCCCTGAGGCCGCTTGCACTAATTCAGTGGTTCAGTAGTCGGGTTCAGTTAAGTTCAGTAGTATGCAATAAAAATTTTCTGGGGAAAATTAGGCAAATTGAAGGCTAAAATTAATGAAAATGGACAATTTTCTTCATAAGAATTTTAAATTGACCAGAAATTGTGTGATAACGCAGTTTTGAAGCTATTTTAGCGCTGATACGGGTTTTTGAGCTTATTTTGTCCTAAAAAAGCTCCAATCATGATCCCCTCAGACCGGCTAACCCCTCCCCAGGTCGTCCATGCTGTGCATTGCATCTGTAGAGACTAATGCCTGCCTACTATCAAATGATACCATTATTAACAATGTTTTAGTATTAAAATATCGCTTCTTTAGTCTTATCATATGGATTCAATGACTCACATGGAGGCATCCTCAAGAAAAATAGCGATAAATATGACTCGACCGATTTCTTGGTATTGCTTATCGAAAATGGTAAGACAAGCAATGCCTTTTTAAAATATCTCGTAAAAAACCTCGTCTAGCCAATCGCACGCTCGGCTTAGGCACTAATTTGTGCTTACGATCTGAGACTCTATTTTCATACTTGCATGAAACGGTGTTTCTATCAATATGTATTGCGCATTGCGTATGTTGTATTGCATTATATTATATATTATACCTGGATCCCTTTCTGGACGTCTACAAATTACAGTGCACTATCTTGAACTTAATAGCGATTTTAAGGTCATTTTAGCCTAACTATCACACATCGGCATGGTGGTTGGGGTTCTTAGACCACCGAGAATCTGGTAAACCCTGCACCAAATCGATAGGCCTCAGAATTGGATGACGTTTTTGTATTTTTTGCCGGCTCTACACCACCAAAACCCCCAGAATTCGGCTGCTGCTGCCATGATTGCTAATTACTCATCAACTGACCTACCCAGACTGGACTGAACACCAGACCGGCCATGCTCATACATGGGTAGCGACCGAATTCGGAGGGGGTCTGAATGGTTTAAAACTGGCAAAATCCCCAAAAACGTGCCAAAATTCAATTCTGGGGATCTATCGATTTTTGGACAGATGGGTCTCTCGGATTCCCGGGAAGGGATCGAGGCCCCCCACGCCCCCGTAAAGCCGGGCTACGTATGCGTCCAGCGTCGGAAAAAGTTAATGTTATTTGAATACCTTTAATTTTCGAATCGCATTTTCACTATTATATTCGGTATAAATTGTTGTATTCTTAAGTTGTTTGAGAATTTTCTGCTAAAGCTAATAAATGCAGTTTAAACACCACTGGTATTAATATTAAGATCAAAAATCGAAGTTGACGTTATTTCATTATTTCTTACTCGGCAAGAAAAGCCAGAATATTCTTTCACTGTGAAAAGATTATCTGCGAAAATTTCAGGGAAAACGCTTCATCATCCGGGTCAAAGGTTGTCGTGAATATCTCTGTTTTTTAAAGTTTCATCACATTGAACAAAGTGACACACACATTAAGAACTGGCTGTCTGCTACGAAACTCATCGTTTTTACATATTAACCTACATAAAAATCACTGAAGAGATTTTCGTGCACCATGCTTTAAAGATAATGTATAACATCTGGAAATGTTAAGGCGTGTAACTTTTAGCTGCATTTCATCCAAGCCTTGAAATTCATGAGTTATCAAAGAAAACTTATATGTAGAATATGTCCGACTTCGCAAGGATTATTGTAGAAATTTCGTCTTAGTGCCTTTCTGATTACGGTAGTTAATTTTGACCGTGTTATGCGAAGTCTGAAATCATATCCTCATAGAAATTTATTATGTGCACTTTGGAAGAGAATAGAACACTTCAAGGAATAGCGACACAAAGAATGTATTTAGGGGATATTGTGCACACATGCCTGACTATAGATGCACAACATGGCTGATCTGCGGGAAGGGGATCAGCCGATCTGGGAGGGGGACCCTCTAAGCCCCTAAACCCCCATGTGCATGTCTGGTCTTGACAGATGCACACAGTATGACCGATGTGGGTGTAAGCCAGTCTTAGGGGTAAAAAATGGAGCTTTTCTGGGCCAAAATGACCCAAACAACTGATTTAAGCGATAATATAGAAATACGTCATTACACAGTTTCTGGTTAATTTTAAGCACTTTTTAAGAGAATTTGCAATTTTCATCCGTCTTTGGCCTTCATTTCGCCCCATTTTTCCAACAAAATTTTCCATTTCTCCTTTGTAGGGGGTCTACACCCCTAAACCTCCCACGTGCATGTCTGGTTTGGACCCCTATGATTCTGGCAGCCCCCTATATCGATAGACCACCAGAACTAAATTTTTGGTTCACTGCTGTTCATGTATAGTGGAGTGTCCTGGCCATCTCTCCCTCCTTTTTCGAAATAATTTTTTGAGAAGTGATATTGGGCGGAAAGATGGAACAACTGAATCTATTTGTATAAGATCTTCTAATTTTCGGTACTCGCGTCATATGCACGGTATTTTCACATAAACTGACAAATTTGGCACAGTCATGCTTTTGACATTTAATCCACCGATACTTTATGAAAAATAAATACAATTAATGATTAAAATTCATTCGGCTTTTAGAGAAATTATTTGAAACTAGATAATTTTCAGCACCTACAGCATCACTGCAAGCCAATGCAAGTACGCCCTCTGTCCATTGAAGATTCTGTTCACTGAAATGGCCTATTTTTAAGATTGACTACTCAACGGCCACTCGATGGATTTCAACAAAATAGAACTTTTTAAATAGATAATCTTAGAACGAAGCTACTTTACCGAATCAAAATTTTACTAGCTGATAGTGTGCAGTATGCTATACTCTAATAACGGTAGAAAATTTGCATGGTCACTACAGCATGCAGATTCTGTTATCTATTTTGAAGAGCAGCGGAACACTTATTTGATATTGTGCTTAAAATTTCATCTAATTTTGTTTTCTCACCTTTAGTTTGTACTGCAATATGATTTTAATTTATATCTAATTTGGCTACCTCCACGAAGTATGCATTTTACTAGTTGCACCTTTCATATTAGTAAATGTTTAAGCCCATCTTGTTAAATCCCGATAAAACGCTGTCGAATCACTACCTACATCCCCGTTAAAGCCAGAAAATTTTTGACCCCTTCTCTCTGATTTTTGGGGAAAAACAAATTTTTCGCATTTTTAGCGTTTTTGGTTATTCTTGGCCAAAACTTAGAGGTCTTTCCCCCTGCCTGAAAATGGCTGAGACGGAGACCACCCAACCAAAATTTCTAGCCGTTACATGTATTGCTATAAATATTATTCATTCGTTTGCTACCGTGAGAGTTCGTCGCTTTAGTCACGTTAGGGCCGGTTATGAATCCAAAGAAGTACTTTCCTCATTACTTGGTATATGATAATCCCTACGATGAACTAAATTTCACCGAAATATTCGAAATGATTTGCAAGAACATGCTATATTGCCAGTATCGCAATGTAAGCGTGCCGTGCCACTCGACAAATACAACAACTCGGCAGTGCGTTGAGGGAACTCATTACGATATTATGAAACGAGGAACAGGATGCCCCAAATATACGGAGAAGATAAGAGATTGCATTTGTCCCTCGTCGAGTTTCACTAAAGCCTCTGCTATTTCGGCAACTTCGAGGATTGATACTGATACCACGTCGTCAGCCACTATCAGCCTAGTCACTCATTCTGTTGCCGTTAGTGCACAAATTATTTCTACTGAATCAGTTAGTAGTGAAAATTTTACTAATGGAACTGATAGGATTGACCAAATGACTACCGCTTTCGCAAGTCATTCTGTTGTTATTGGTGCGTCCACTATTTCTACTAAATCAATTAGTAGTGAAAATGCTACTATTGGAACTGATAAGATTGCTCAGATTAGCTCTTCTATTGATCCTACCGCTTTTGGTGGAAATCGAGGCGGCGCTGCTAAACTGAATGGAAATGCGGAACACGGTTATTCGGTAGGGCGAGACATTGTATCGAATCAGTGGCGGATTCAGGATTTCTGACAGAGGGAACGGAGCCCAAATTTTCTTGAACGTTTCGAAAGATGTCCAAAAATCCGTCCATTGCTCTTTATATAGCGGTTTTTCGCCCCGGATCCGAAAAAATATAAATTTCGAAAGTTTTCTACGAGAAATGCACAAAATCAGTGCAAAAATCGGCACAAAGCATCAAAAAATTATTACTCGAGAAGTCTTTGTAAGAAATGAAAAAACTTTCTTCTGTACATAAACTAATCTTCTGACGTAAAAGTAAAGTTTCTAGAGAGCCAAGCAAGTCAGTAAATGTCAGAATCATAGAAAAATACATATTTTTCTCTATTGCACCCAACTATTTTTGACGACGGGGGCGGCCATCCCCGCCCCTCTAAATCCGCGCTTGTTGAAAATTAAATTATTTTATAATTCCTTATTAGTACTACATTTAAATAAACTATTGAAAAAATAAATTGTTCATTAATATAAAAATATTAAAATTATTATATAAAAATGTTAGATACATATACTATCTCTGGTGGTATTTTGTTTGGCGATATCGCCCCATGGGGCCTCCAGAATTTGGCTGCTGCCTATGTATGCTAGCTTGTCGTCGTCAACATTCATGAGTATCGCTCTTATTTTGGGGTCTTTGAGCAGGTGCGATAATTTTCCTAGGCCATATAACGTGTTGATGGTAGGGGCAGACAATTAAAAGGATGTTTTCAGCATCCGGAAGATTCGCCCCCGACATTTCGCCCCCGACTTTTCGCCCCCAACATTTAGCCCCCGACATTTCGCCCCCAGGTATGTTTCGCCCCCGAAACTTTCGCCCCCAGACATTTCGCCCTTCGGATGTTTCGCCCCCAAACATTTCGCCCCTCGGATGTTTCGCCCCCAATAAATATCTCGTTATACTGTACCAATCAACTTGTCTCTGCAATTTTGTTTGCCATAATTTTTTTATTTGCCATTACATTCCCAGGAATTCGCTTGACCTTCGTAAGCATATTTTTTATGTACCTACATAATTATAATTTCTCGCGGTCGGCAAGCAAAGACTTAATTTTTTTGTTTATTTGATAAAGATTTGCGGAGATTTTGGCTTGACCTTACGTAATTACATTATCTTTGTAGTAATATTTTCATTCCAGGACCTTTCGTTTGCGACCACACGTTAAGTAGGTCATTCAAAAACTATATAAAGAGGACTCAGTTAGTTGGTGTAAGATTTGCTTAATGGATTCAGTCATTTCGGAAAGAGGAAAGAGGAAGCTAGTCTACGAAAACTATATTTATATATTCTCCAAACGAACGGCGGATGACATTCATGCCATTTGGCTTTGAATTTTAGATTGTTCACGTTTTTATTTGACAGCATTCTTCATCTTAGTGTTTTCATTTTACTTCGCAATTAAAAGCATTGTTTTTATTTGACAATTCTGGTTTTTTTGTTGACAATAAAAAATGAAGCAGCAATATGGTTAAAATATGGTTAAAAAACTGTTTAAATATGGCTAAAAAATTGTTTAAAGAAATCTAAAAATGAGAAACGAAAATATTGAAAACTCATCGAGATTAAAAATGAAAAGAATAAAAATTCTATTTAGTTCATTTCAAAAAAGATTGAAAATAAAAAAGAAGAAAAGCGGACATTATGTCCTCCCGAATTTTGACGCTGTCCATGTATAATGCATTCTCCCGTTTATTGTACAGCTCACTTGGGGGCGAAACATCCGAGGGGCGAAATGTTTGGGGGCGAAATGTTTGGGGGCGAAAGTTTCGGGGCGAAACCTACCTGGGGGCGAAACGTCGGGGGCGAAATATCGGGGGCGTAAAGTCGGGGGCGAAATGTCGGCCAGGCCCATTAGATACATCAATTCACACTTTTCGACCACCTTCAAGTACTTTTGCGGAAATTATTTTGATTTTCATCACATTTTGGCCTTCATTTTGCCTTATTTTACTCAGGAAATTTCGCCAATTTTTAACTATTGATGCCCCCATTGTCTACCTGGGGGGATTCAGCACTCTATGGGGGTTAATTTGATAGCTAACGGTTTCTGGAATCTATCATTCTTCTGAAAGGTTGGCATTTTTCTCCTTCTTGACCTCAACTTTGCCTTATTTTTTCGCAGAAAATTTGATCTTCTAGTCTTGTGATAGTCAACCCGAACTTCCTCGCACGTGCGTCGTGCACGTGTGATAGTCACTCCAGCCTAAGCTCTTTTTATTAAATTTACTACTTCATGAATTTGATCCACTAAAGAAATACCGTGAAGAAATAAACAATAGACTCATAGCTATTATTTAATAATTTAAAAATATGTAATCTAATAATTTTTTTAAAAATAATTTAACACTTATACATAATGATAGGCATATATGTTTAAGTCGCATCTAAGTTAAACAATGTAAAGTATCGAAATTTCACAAAAAATTTGCTTTCACAGGACGACGACATAAAGGTTGCCGTATACACTCTGATCGCAGCGGGTGCTGTTATTATATTAACGATAATAATAGTTGTTCCAGTAATCGTCATTCGGCGACAGTCTAAGCCTAATTTGAGCCCTTCCTCCCGTAGTCCTCGTAAAACTAAGCAAGTAAGCATTAGAATGTGTTTTGCATTACAGATACATGTATACGTATGTGTATCATATATTTAATTGTGGGAAGGGGTGGGGGTCCATCACCCAAAGTTCGTCGTCCTCCCCATCTTCACATAGCTGGAAATTTTTAAGTCCCGATTTTTGGCAGAAATTAGTGTTTTTGGCTATTTTTGGAAGTTTTTTCGCATCTTCGACTAAAAATCGGACGTCAGTTATACCCCTAAAAATAGCTATTCCCTATTCCAATGGTCGTGGATACGGATGGCAAGTCGTCCCAAGAAGGCATCGTCCTCATCACACATGCACAGCATGGGAATTCTGGGGGGGGGGTGAAAATATAAAGTGCCTTTTTCGGGTCCAAAAATGGCAGGTACACGTAAAATAATGACAATTTTGATGACATCTCTCATTGATGAGCAACTAACTGCTTGTTAACTCGACCCGGCTCTCACATATGCGGCTTGCTGTCCTGCCCTGGTATGTGATTTGTGTCTGATCTGAGTTATCTTATGAAACTGTTTTTTTACATTTTCACTGATTTCTATCGCCAAAAGCGCAAAGTGATTTTTAATGCATTTTAATCGTTTTAAAGCCCAAAAGGCACCTAAAATATATTTCTTAATCTTCTTTCCCCAAAATTTTTTCTTATACCTGCATAGAAAAGCAAAGTTAAAAATTACTATCGTCGACGACGTCCCAACGTGAAAAATGACGATTATCTCCATCGATGATGAGCTCATCATCGTCTCGTCGACGATGGGACGAAGACGCAATAATATCCATCGTCCTCGTCGACGATGAGCTTATCATCGTCTCGTCAACAATAAAACGAACGTCTTAAAACAGCGGTCGTGTTCGTCTCAAAGACGAGACGCAGACGAAATACGATCGTCTTTTGCGATCGTCTCGTTGACGATTTGCCATCCCTAGTCGGGATGAACGAATGACAGAACGTGGTAAAACGTAACCTTAGGTTCTCGGCTTAAACTCTTTTTAGTAGGACAGAAAGCGGGTCAACTTTAACCCAAGGTTAAAGTCGGGTAACATCTCAGGTTATATATCGGCAGCGCTGTTTCAAACTTAAAGCAAATAGAAAAACCAGTGCACGCTATTGGTCAAATCAATTTTAAAAGCCTAAATTATTTCGAACATACATATTATACAAAAATCGTTTCGATGCTGATTAAAAATGAGGGACTTCTCATTTTATTTTTAATTGTTGTCTTCATTTTACGTCTTTACTAATTATATTTGTAACGGGGGAGCCGCCTCCCATCGCTGCGTGAGCAAAATTTTACCCGCAACGTTTTCCCGGATCTTCCGGCTCTGATTCGGCGTGTGTAGTACTAATCGACTACTCCGGCTCTTGCTCACAACCACACATGGGCGTGGGGGGATCTGGGGGGTCTGGACCCCCCCCAGAAACCAAAGACCCCCCCAGAAATCAAAAGACCCCCCCAGAAATCAATTTTTGAAAATTTTTTCGTTTTTTTTTCGCAATTTTTTGATGCCAATGGATAGTGCTTGATGAGAAACGTCGAAAAATGGTGTTTTTATCGCCATATCACCATTTTTAAGGCCATATTTTTGACCTTCAAAAAATCTTGGACCCCCCCCAGAATTTTCTTGCCGCCCACGTATGCTCACAACTGCGCAAAGTATTGAATAATATTGAGAAACAATGAAACATCAACGTCACGGGTTAAACTTCAAAGTAGGCATTTCTAGCCGTGTAGTAGCACTCCTGCTACACTCCTCCCCCTCTAGGAGAAAGCGTAAGCGCAGACAACTCCAGAGAACGTACTCTGAGACCTCCAATATGTAACGGGGCGCCGCCTCCCACCGTTACGTAAGCAAAATTTTACCCGCACCGGTTTCCGGATCTTCCGCTCTGATTCGCGTGTGTAGTACTAATCGACTACTCGGGCTCTTGCTCACAACTGCGCAAAGTATTGAATAATATTGAAAAACAATGAAACATCAACGTCACGGGTTAAACTTCAAAGTAGGCATTTCTAGCCGTGTAGTAGCACTCCTGCTACATATTTATTATTTTGACTTAACTTTGATTTTCTTATTTTCATCGCATCACATATATGTACATACTACTTAACGTGTGACAAATCAGTCACAGCGTTACTGCACCTTGCATAAAATGGCAGTTGAACGGTTCGCAGTGTAGTATTTCAGCAGTTCAAATGAACATTTACTGCCTTTGATACATGTTCGGCATTATAAAATAGGCGTCAATCTAAGGTTAAAGTAATAAAAAGTTTAAAGTAACTGCTCTAACCTTAGTTTAACTAACCCGATATTAATCCACCCTCTGTCGTAAGGGTGAAATCTAAGGTAAGCTAACCTTGGGTTAGCTGAAGCGAGAATTCTCGTTAATTTTAGGTTAAACTAACCCACGTTCTGTCATTCGGACCGTTAGGGGTGTAAGGAAAGTCAGAAAGATGCACGCACGTGGAAGAGGTGAGTTGAGGGTCTACAAACCTAGCAGAATAGGAAAATTGGAAATATTCTGGGGAAAATGATGCAGGCACTAATGGAAGCTGTTGTTTTAGCGCTTTCCCTGCTTTCAAATTAGGTTTTTGATAGTTCTGGCCCGAAAAAGCTCTGTAACTATAATCCTCTGACCCCCTGGACTGATCATGTTGTGCACTCAAAATTCGATTGACCATATAATTCAATTTTCAAATTTTATTCGTTTCACAATTTTTCATGCTCATGATGAGGCTTGATGAGAGGTGTCGGAAAATGGTGCTTTATACCCCAAGTAAATCCTCGCGTTACCCCGGATAGGACTGGCCAATCATCCAATGGTATTTTAAGCCGCTGGCTTGGACGGAAGTCCTAGCACGATGATCTTAAAACGGTAAAGATTTATTGAGACGCTTTTCGGACCATTGAAATTTTTCAGCCCTGCTCTAAACCCATAGAATTCAGATTAAAATCCTGCAAATTAAAGCAAAATTTCAATTTTTACCTCTTTTTCCAAAAATCAATTATGCCGTTTCGTAGCAAGATGTAGATTCAGCCTTTTTCTTTTTTGAAAATTTGAATTAATCGAAAAAACAGACATTAATGGTTATAAAAGACTGTTTTATTTGACCTTGCGGTTTTCTTTTAAAATTTTCCGCAAGAATCAGGCTACAAAAGCGCTTTAAAATTTTGCAACAGTAATGTGGCTTAGCAATAACATACGTCTCCATATGACTCGACATACCTGTAGAATATCATATTTACCGTATTAGTATAAAATGCTTTTGTAGGCACTTTAAATTTTTTCTAAAACGTCGGAGCTAAATGAAACGGACTATAAATAATGCGGCCCAATTCGATTAAATGGATTTTTATCCTTAAAAAGTTTTACAGCAATTACTAATTTTCTATAATTCGTCATCCTGGCCTTCCTTTGCAGGTACCTAAACGAAGCACTGATTCACCACGGACTGATTCTCCTACTTCAGATGAATCAGACTCCACCAGTACAAGCAAATCTAAAACCAAGTCCAAAACCAAACGTAGGACCAATCAGAATGTTGATTGAATCAAGAAAAAAATAATTCGACGCGGGAAACTAAGCGAAGCAATGCTAAATGCTCCGGAAATTTACTTATATGTTTGATTGACTTTACACTGATCTTACTTCGCATGTCAATATTCCGTTTTGTTCAAAAACGTTTCGCATTTCGCTTTGCTCTACTATCAGAAATTTCGAAGATTACAAGCGAATATGAGGAATAAACTGATTTAATTGCAATTTCGAACTCAATGAGCAAACCGCATGATAGTCTATTATTGACTTTTTAGAGATTGTGCAATCGATTTTTAAAGGAATATCGAATGAACATCTCCGAACACAGTCAAATTTTGTATTGGTAATTCCTTACATAGCGCAGAATTTAAAAAAAATAAAAAAACAATATTTTATGCAATAAAAAATCAAAAAAAAAATCGAAGACACAGAATTCCTTACATAGTTTCATCACGAATAGTTAATGAAATATATTTACAGCACCCCTTTTTTCAAAATTTTCAAGCTTAAATAAAAGCACGTGTGCTTATACACGGAAACATGCGTTTTTCATGCACAAATACCTAGGATTCGTTTATAAATAACGTCTGAGATCGAACAATATTTTGACAAGTGGGGAACTACCCTATGAGGGATAAATTGACCAGTAAAAGGTAAATATCAACTCACCTACACCTATGTATACCCACAGCAAGTTAACTAATGTTTCAAAATAGATCAAAACCCTAGCAGATTGAACTGCAACATGGTGTGCTTATACAAGGAAAATCCTTTTTCCGTTTTCCTACCCTCGAAAAACAGGGGTGTGCTTATACACGGGGGGTGCATATAAATGGAAAGTGCGGTGAGTATTAGGAAACAAAATGTTTATTAATTTAGCAGGCTCTTATTTTTTCGCTATAGACCATATTCATCATGATACTGTAGAGAAATAGCGCTGCTGCCGCCAGCCAGACCAACATTATGACGCGAAGTTTTTTTCCAAAGTTCAGTATTTTAGCTCTGAGTACTTGTGGGTGCTTTTTTCGTGAGATTTTCGGCACTTATTCACTTTAATCCCTGCCGCATTTGGGCGAATTCTAGAATAGCTCCATGTTCCAGATTTCAAAAATAACAGCGTTTTTATGCGATTTCAAGCACGTATCTTTAACATAGAAGTTGAAAAAACAGACGGAAAAGCCTTTGATTGAAAAAAAAATTTTCAAAAAATTTCATTTCCTTTCTTTCATTTCCGTCTGTTTTTTCAACTATCTTTATTCAAAACTCCTACTTGAACTCGCATTAAAACACTATTCTCACCTTAATCAAAATTATCTTTGAGCTCATTGCGGCTTCAGATTGGTGCCAGCGGATGATCTAAGCCTAAGAAAAGATGGGGCAAAAATTGCTCCGCTCACTTCGCTCGCTTCGCAATTTTCGCCCCATTTGTCTCAGGCTTACATCATCCCCTGGCACCAATGTGAAGGCACATACTAAGCCTAAGCCTAAAAAATAAATATTAGAAAGAGACTTAGGAAGAAAATGACGCTAGCACCCTTATTCGTCAAAATACGTAATCCTCCCCTTTCTAACTAACACTAACAAACAAGATTGATCACCAGATGGATTTACATGACCATTATTATAATTACTGAAGTGTAAATTCTCACTCACTTTTATCTCTTGATTTCCGTGCTGCTCCAGACAGTCGTACGCCTTTCAGCAGTCGCTGGATAAAATTTCGTATATCAATAGTTTTGAGCGTTTGATTAATGTGCCACGTCGAAACGGAATCTGATGATAAAAATTCGTATATCAACAGTTTCGAAGCGTTCCACAAATGTGCCACGTCAAAACGAAATCTGATTTCCGTATCAATAGCCGCTGTCGAAACGGTTAATTTCAATGCTCCGCCAAACCTATCAGATTTTTAATCCGGCTCCTTCGATACTAACTAATTGACAATCTTATACCAATTGTCAGTGTTTCGCCGAATCGTCGGATAGCTATTTAATTTCTGTAAGATTAAGGTACATTCTTAGAACGCAGCAACTGCGCAAAGCATAACAATCTTGATCACAATCCAATATACGAAATGCGTATTACACAGCAGCACGGTAAGAGGCGTAAACAACCGGAATAAGCAATTCTCGCGTCACGGAACAACGTAAATCACTCATATGATTGATAAAAATTTGCATAGAAAAGCAACGTCGACTTACACGTGAGCATAAGGTTACTAACCTAAAAACTATCCGTAATAAATAATTCTCGCGACCGAACAAGCGCCTACTACGTAAATCACTCATGATAATAAAAAATTTGCATAGAGAACCTACGTCGACTTCACGGCGAGCCAAAGATTACTAATCTGACACCCTACAGTAGATAAAG
>JAVLUZ010000145.1:13988555-14063185 GCA_036768485.1 Mermis nigrescens | reverse complement strand
TGGTTCAACCCCGGGCGATTTCGGCCCGGTGGTGGTTGTGATGCCGGACAATGGGTTGGACGATTGAATGTTGCATGCATAGGCGGCGTAGGGACAAGTGTGCAAATTGACGAACCATATTGGGGCGGTTGATGGCAATTTCAGCTTATATGGCCTTAACCGCCGCATGGAAAACAACGTATTTGAGTCAAACGCTGCTGATGTGGGGCCGGACGGGGGCGCTGGGACCCAGGCGGATGGCGACCTCCAGCTGAACCATGGGAGCTCGTCGCGAACGAGCTGCCAGGCGGCTTGTTCAGCCTCTAGCTGAAGCGGCGTTTCAGCCTGGCGAGCTAACATTTTGGCTTCTGCAAAAGTATTTGGCTTTCGATCTGAAACAAAGCGCCAAAGATTGCTATTTAAATCATCAACAAGAAACGTCGACTCAGTGCATCTAAAATATCGGCTGTCACCTAGGTAAGCTTGCATAGCTGGTTACGGTAGCTCAAGGGCATACCTGATGACGGGTTCCTGAGGTCCCTGCTTACAATTATGCAATTGCAGTGCTTTTAATTCAGTGTTTTCAACAGGTACAAAACAACGACGGAGTCGCTCAATTGAGGCATTAAAATCTAACCCTAGCCGCTCCTCGTCTGGGATAGATTCGTAAGCCACTTACGCAAAATCTCTTAAATATGTTGGGAGTAGTACCCTTCGCTTTTGGTCATCCCAACCATTAGCTACAGCAATGCGGATAAAGCGATCAGTCCACACGATTGAAAATTTTGTCCTATCGCCCATGAAAATACTCACCTATGCTAGCAGCTCCGCCAGTGCTAGCAGACACTACAGGGGGCGCCAGTGGCACTGTCTGCTGAGGTCTGTCCCTGCAATAACATAAATTTTTTTTATTATATTAGACGATTATTCGTTAGAAACTGGTTAGGGTCACCGTCTAAGACCACTATGCTGCTTTACATGCGCACTTATCATATAAGCGTTGCCCTTACGCTTATTACTAGGTTACATATTCTGTTTTACGCTGTTTCCGTCGGCATCACATTTATAAGGCGAGCAACACATTAAAACAAGTTTTACGAACCGCGGTTTCACGCCTCGAGTGACCACTGACCATGCCATATTGAGCGCTCAATTTATGTAGGTCATCTTGGGCAAGCCGACAACTGCGCCATACAGCGTACACACGCGTGTCAACACAAAAAAACATGCCCCTAAACAGTGTCAATGTAACCTCGCGCCGATCAATTAATAAATAAACAATGGGGCATACGGTAGCGGCCAGCTCGCTATGCAATTGACCGGTCAACACAGTCTACGTCACCTATGATGGACTAAAAACGGCTGGCGGGCAATAGTGCGCAAAATAAAATATCACAGGTAAGGTGTGCGCGTATAATGTGCGATTTGAGATTTGCGTTTCGGGGATGACGCGCTTATTGGCGCAAAATCATGTTGCAAAGTTTTGAATAGAAATTATGCAATCTCGAAAGGACAAAATTACGTATTTTGATCGTCTTTTTCATTTGTTTATCTAATATTACGCACTTAAAACGTGTTTAGTGACCAGAAAGTGTCTAAGAGTTAAGTTTTGATTTGAATGTACCAGTCCGTGAATGGCGATGAAAATTTATTAATGAACTCTTTGGATCGTATTAAAAGTAATCTGAGGTCATTTTCAAGGTAGTTCAAGTTTATAAGTTCAAATTAGAAATGAAATTGGCAAAGTTAAATGACCGAAAGAAATTATAAGTATAAGAATTTCTCACGATGAACTCTTTTGATTTTACGGGAAATTACTTTAGGTCATTTTCAAGGCAGGCAAAATCGTTCGCACTGAAAAGTGATAGCCAAATGACCGAAAATGGTACAATCTCGGCATATTTTTGAAAACAGATTTAGCATTAGAGTTGAACTTTGAAATGTTGTCCTTGAAGATAAAATTGTTGATTCGAATTTTGAAGGCGAAATGTATCTTGTGCTCTCTCTCAAAATCTTTCTCTAACCTGGCAAGAATGCGCGCCGGACTTGGATAAGGTCGCGGAGATAGGTATGCACAAATAATTTTGCATGCATGTGAATGAACTGATAAAGTGCGCATTAGCGGTCAAAAATCCGAAGATTTCAAAATCGGAAAATGTTTATAAGAAACGTTGCATATTTACTTCAAGGTCATTGTGAATATTTGCTATGAATTCACAAAAGCTACCCCCAAAAGTGCTTAGAAAATCGGTAGGTACGACGTGAAGCACGAGCATGCACATACGAACTCCAATAAGCAACTAGTAAGTGGGGTAAAATGGGGCTTATGGAGGCAAGAGAATTAACATTTTTGCACAGATTTGGCGAAAATATGATTTTTCGTAGTAAATAAAGTTTATGCAAATTAGGCATTAGAGCATAGCTAATGTAATTAGCATGCACATTAAAATAAGTTGTTTACTGGTCAGGTAGTTTTTGCGTTTTCTCATAAATTACGGAGAAGTATTTCGAATCAAGGAAGAGCAGGAAAAATAATACAAAGTTCAAATTAAATATCGTCATTCAGTTGATTGCCTACTATAGCCTTATGAAGCATCGTATGAAAATTACACACATACAGATAGCAAGTTTAAAAGAATAAAAACATTCAATAGCATATATCGGACCACCCATGAAAACAGGAATCGCCTACATCAGGCACATGGATTCGATGTCGATAACTGAGCTAATGGACAATAAGTTTACCCTCAGCACACACACTGGACTAAGCACCGGGCAATAGGCGGATTTCAAAAGATAACAACGATCGAGCAGCAGCAATAAAAAAAGAATCGACAGAAAAGTCGAGCTAATCGGCATCGTGACACTTTACGTGTTGGTCGCCGGGCAGTTCCGGTGTACGGTAGATGGCAAGAGGTGCTGAGAAGTGACCAGTTTCCCAGATTGCCCCCAATATGTAAGACCATGGCCAGTCTTACACAAAGGATCTTAATTCTCACCTACCGTACGTACTCTGCATAACACTTGAATGCCGGAAACTAACCATTTTACTATGGTGCATGGAGTATATATAACCCCATCTAAGTATCCGCCTACTTGATTAGTGCCTACCTACTTATACATATTACGAACCCACCACCTAATAACAGGAATATAAACACGTATTATGATAAGAGAAACGACATTAACACATAAACCCATTTTATCATGTCTTTATATCCTAT
This sequence comes from Mermis nigrescens, assembly GCA_036768485.1. Lineage (NCBI taxonomy): Eukaryota > Metazoa > Nematoda > Enoplea > Mermithida > Mermithidae > Mermis > Mermis nigrescens. Next base: position 14,059,982 of record JAVLUZ010000145.1, on the reverse strand, counting down.
CTTTGTTACATTGTCACTCGCGAACGATCAAAACTGTAAATTTTGCACATTCTACGACCAGCTTACTGTCGATATCTACAAACATATAAATTACTGCCATTGACTACTACTTACAAACAGCTACAGACTGTTTCAATCCGAACGGTCCTTTTCTACTTACCGGCTCAAGATTATCTTACTGTATTCATTTTTTACTGCGCATGTAAATTAATTTTCAGTTTTGTTTTCGCAGCGACTGATTGCTCTTTACTCTTCCTGTTGATGCTTGAAGTGTTTGCCGAAATTGTGGTGTTCCTATCTAGCGAATTGCTACAGCAACCTTAAGCCTAAAATATTCTGCTACAGTAACTGAGCCGTAAAGCAAAAAGCGGACCGCTGGAATAGAAAAAAAACAGAAACTATCCTAATATGGCAATTGAGAACGGAAAAACAAGTAACTTTAGCGAAAATACAGTGCTCTATTTTATGCTGAAATGCATACAATTTTAATCAATAAATGACACCATTGAATTACGTGATAAGACAAGATAAGTGAGATGATTATGTGAGATGATCGTTGCTGGCGAATGATTGATGGTTTATGAAGAAACAATGTCTGGATTCGATGTAATTAAAGAAAAGCAAGCAGGTACATAACTTCGCACAATTAAAATTAATATACGGTTTACTGTACGGAGTGCACTGAACGCCTGTTTCAGTGCTCGGCCGTGCACCGAACCACTGCCTTCGGTTTTACTTTATAGCGGAATAACCTTAGAATATGGTACTTTCAGAATATGAAGGAATGAACTTCAGAAGAGCGGGTACCTTTTTTTGCTCAGCACTTAGAACATGTTGAGAGAAAGCGCGGAAAAGAAATTCTAATCCGTCTATGATCAATATTACAAAAGCTATGGGTTTCGTTGATTAGCCTATTCTAGATCTATTCAAGCATCTTCTCGACCTAAGTATTTGAAGATTCAACAGCTGAATGCAGAATTACACGTAGATACCCAATTTACGTCGACCTTAGCATCTTTACATCGACTTAAGCATCTGTGCATCGACCTAAGCATCTATACATCGACCTAAGCATCTATACATCGACCTAAGAAAGAATAAAGAAAGAAAGAAAAATTTATTCGGTAAAAGTATTGGGCGAATTCTAGAATAGCTCCATGTTCCAGATTTCAAAAAAACAGCGTTTTTATGCGATTTCAAGCACGTATCTTTAACATAAAAAGTTGAAAAAACAGACGGAAAAGCCTTTTGATTGAAAAAAAAATTTTCAAAAAATTTTATTTCCTTACTTTCATTTCCGTCTGTTTTTTCAACTTTTATATTCAAAACTCCTACTTGAATTCGCATTAAAACGCTATTCTCACCTTAATCAAAATTATCTTAGAGCTCAGTGCGGCTTCAGATTGGTGCCAGCGGATGATCTAAGCCTAAGAAAAGATGGGGCAAAAATTGCTCCGCTCGCTTCGCTCGCTTCGCAATTTTCGCCCCATTTGTCTCAGGCTTACATCATCCCCTGGCACCAATGTGAAGGCACATACTAAGCCTAAGCCTAAAAAATAAATATTAGAAGAGACTTAGGAAGAAAATGACGCTAGCACCCTTATTTGTCAAAATATACGTAATCCTTCCCTTTCTAACTAACACTAACAAAAAAGATTGATCACCGGATGGTGTACATGACCATTATTATAATTACTGAAGTGTAAATTCTCACTCACTTTTATCTCTTGATTTCCGTGCTGATCCAGACAATCGTACGCCTTTCAGGAGTCGCGGGATAAAATTTCGTATATCAATAGTTTCGAGCGTTCGATTAATGTGCCACGTCGAAACGAAATCTGATGATAAAAATTCGTATATCAACAGTTTCGGAGCGTTCCACAAATGTGCCACGCCAAAACGAAATCTGATTAGCCGCTGTTGAGACGGTTAATTTCAATGCTCCGCCACACCTATCAGATTTTTAATCCGGCTCCTTTGATACTAACTAATTGGCAATCTTATACCAATTGTCAGTGTTTCGCAGAATTGTCGGATAGCTATTTAATTTCTGTAAGATTAAGGTACATTCTTAGAACGCAGCAACTGCGCAAAGCATAAAAATCTTGATCACAATCCAATATACGAAATGCGTATTACACAGCAGCACGGTAGAGCGTAAACAACCGGAATAAGCAATTCTCGCGTCCGGAACAACGTAAATCACATATATGATTGATAAAAAATTTGCATAGAAAAGCATCGTCGACTTCCACGTGAGCATAAGGTTACTAATCTAAAACTATCCGTAATAAATAATTCTCGCGACCAAACAAGCGCCTACTACGTAAATCACTCATGATAATAAAAAATTTGCATAGAGAACCTACGTCGACTCCACGCGAGCAAAAGATTACAAATCTAACACCCTACAGTACATAAAGAATTGTCACTTAGATGTGTTCCACAGATCACCTGTCTGATGTTAAGCACAACGTTTATCCAATGCATTAGGAACGGAGTGTTCTATCAAGGCAACAGTAAATTGGCCTAACTTACATTCTTTTATGATAGTCATGTAAACTTACATCGACCGATCGCAGTGTATTCATTTAAGTTCATAATGTTCGTTCAAGCTATACATAGAAACCAATAAATGCATTATGGATAGTTATGTACCTACATAGGTCCTTTATAAACGTTCATCGTGTGCACGTATGTTCGAATTAACCTGTTCTTCTTTAATTCATAATAGGTTCATCAATCGTCAGCATTATCGCCGTCGCCTCGCTAATGAACATATTACCTATGTACCTACCTACTTACATACCTATGTACACAAGACAATTCGATCAATCATTGCGACAATTTTTGCAGTCGCGTTCCCTAAACATTGCGTACCTACATACATACAAACGTATGCATCAGTATACATTAGATCAATCAATACGCCGTTTACGGCAGTCGCCTTCCCATGCTTTGTGCTTCTATCGCTTTACAACTTCATTCCTCAATTTCTCCCCTTCTAAAATGGTTTCCGTCGATAATTTCTTTTGAATATCTTCCTTACAACTACTAATCTTTCGATAAATCCCCATTAATTTAAATTCTGTGACTTCTATCTATTCTAGAATTAAGCCAAAGTATTAAAGAAAACGCAAAAAGTAGGTAAAAATGCATTGTCAATGTGAACATAATACACAATCTGCATAAAACGAAGTATGCGCATAAAGCAACAGATAATGCAATGGTACCAGGAGCGTAAGGCACAATGCTCTTACGTAAGCCCCTTAAGATAAACACTAAAATCAATTTCCGAAATCATATCCCTAAAAGCTATTGGGTTATTACAGTCAACTTTATTCTGCGGGAGAATGTTCCAAATTTTAGCCACCCTGTTCGCAAAGTCATGTTTTCTACAATCTAAACGTGATTGTTTGATGAACAGTTTCATGTTATTTACGTATCTAGTACCTCTATCAGGTGCAAGCTCAAAAAATTCATTAAATGTCAATATTTTGTGTTTAAAAATTTTGAAGGCAAAAATAAGATCAGTGTGGATACGACGGGTTTCGAGTCGTTCTAAGTTTAGGCTATTCAATCTTTCATCATACGATAAAGTTTTATTCCAAAATAATTTTTTGTAAATTTTCTTTGTACTTTTTCAAGTAGTGTCATATCTCCAATTTGGTATGAATTCCAGAAAACGGATCCGTATTCAAGGATAGGTCTAACGTATGTTTTAAAAGCTCTGATCATCAAATCGGTATTTTTTGAGACAAATGCTTTGTGTATTAAGCATGCGACTCTAGCAGCTTTAGACGCAATATTTGTACAATGAATGTCCGATGATAAATCATTAGATATGTAAATACCAAGGTCCTTCATACAATTTTCGGCATTTTTTAACTCAGATAGGCCTCAGTTATAGCCCACTTCCGGATTTCCGTAACCCGAATATAACGTTGCACATTTTTCGTAGCTAATTTTCAGTTGCCATTTTTCGGCCCAAGAATGCAATGAATCAAGATCAGACTGTAACAGGATGGAATTTTCAGATTTGTTGAAAATTTTCAAATCGTCAGCAAACAGCATTATATTGCTATTTTTAATCGAATCTACTAAATCGTTTATAAAGATCAAAAATAACGTGAGACCCAGAACACTTCCTTGAGGAACACCGCTTATTACTGGCAATGAATAAGATATATGACCGTCAATTTTTTCCTTCTGTGATCTGCCTAATAAAAATGATCGAATCCAGTTTAGCAAAACTCCAGAAATTCCCAAATATTCAACTTTCCGTAATAGTTTAGAATGAACAACAGAATCGAAGGCTTTACAAAAATCTACATAAACTATGTCAGTAGGAATCCGATTATCTAAATTCATAGTCCAAATATTTTTGCATTTTAGTAATTGAGAATCACACAATTTGTTTTTCATAAAACCGAATTGCTGTGGGTTCAACAAATTGTTTCGATGAAAATAGTTTATGATACAATCATTTATTATTGACTCCATAATTTTGCAAAAAATACATGTGAGTGAAATTGGTCTAAAATTTTCTACGGAATGGGGTTCCCTTTTTAAAAAACTGGGATTACCAAGGCTTTTAACCAGGACTTGAGAAGCTTTCCAGATCTATAAGAGACTTCAAAAATTGTAGACAGGGGAGCAATCAAAACATCACAAATTTGTTTTATAAAGTATGCGCAAAACCCATCAGGATCAACAGAATATGTGGGTTTTAGCTTATTCAACGCTAAGGAAATTGCCGAATATTCAAAAGCAGCTTTTGGACGATCTGTTACGTTCACGCAATTCACATTATCTGGAATTTCATGATTGTCTAAAGTGAAAACTGATCCAAAAAATGTATTAAAAGCATCTGCCTTGATTGATTGGTTGGATACGATTTGACCATTGACCTCTAAATCGGGAATTAAGTGCTTCAAGTTTAGCCGAGTATTAACAAAACTGTAAAACTTTTTCAAATTAGAACCATTTTTTAGTAAATTTTCTTACCTCTTTACAGCAAAATGAAGCTACCGCATCATTCACATCATTACAGATGTTTTTGTATCGATTTTTCAAATTCGGATTTTTCTTAAGATTTCTCCAAATTTTTAACTTTTTCTTCTGAAGACACAAAATATTTTTGGGAAACTATTTATTTTTAATGTGATGCTTCTTAAAAGGAACATTGGATTTAATGGCTTCAGTTAAATTAGTAGAAAAAGCTTTATAAAAATCGTCAATGTTTACACAGTTTGAAAAAACATCAGGCCAGCTTATTATGGATAAATCACAAATAATCGAGTTATAATCAGCTCTTTTGAAGTCGAGGTTTCGTGTGTTATGATTTTCCTTAAGTTCTATAGAAGTGAATATATTGAACTCAACTGAGTCGTGATCACTAGATGCAAAAGGTGGCAAATGTTGTATATCAAAGATGGATGACTTGTCTGAGCAAAAAACTAAATCCAGTATATTATTACCTAATGTTGGTTGACGTATGAACTGGTGTAATCCATCCTGATTCACAAAATCAAAAAAATGTGAAGAGATACTATTTTCAGCCAGTAAAAAATGTTTGTTCCATTTTATTTCTGGAAAGTTAAAATCCCCCAATAATACAATGATCCTAGGAGTTCTACAAGACCATTCTAAATATTCGAGAAGTTGGTTGTTCATTTCATTATTCAGCAAAGGACTTCTGTAACAAAGCACAAATTGATATTTTGTATTAAGAACGTCAAAATCACAAACAACGGTTTCTTGTTGCATATAAATGTCAGGAATGTTCAAATTTTTAAGTTTTAGCTTATTATTGTATATGATTGCAACACCTCCTCCAACTCTATTTTCATGATCATAGCAGATAACACTATAATCAAAGTTTAGCAATAATAAGGAATCTGGAAAAGAATCATTAAGCCAAGACTCTGTAATAAATATGAGGTTATAAATCGACTGAGAGAGTAAACAATGAAGTTGACCGATTTTATTACCTAAACTTCTGGTGTTAATTAGTATGCATTTCAATGATTGGCGACCAGGGAGACCAGTATTTTGAGGTATAAGTGTTTTATTGATTTTTTCTAAATTAACATTAATTTCAGGCTTTTCAGTACTGTCCAGAAAATTTGAAAGGGACGAGTACGTCTTCAATGATTAATAAAATTGGATGAATACAATGAAAAAACTGGCAAATGGCTCGTCTTACAAATTATGGCCTTGCGCTTATAATCAATATAATTAGAATCCTTATCAAACACTTTAAACTTATCGCACAAATTTTGCCCATCCACCTGCTGATGAAAGGTGAAGTCCGGCCTGGCATGCAAATCCTTGTACTTGGGATCCTCTAATTTCACAACTTTGTTTATGAATGCGATAAAAGCGTCCCTCACCTTTGACGTGGTACAGATCACCTTCAAAAAACGTTGACTACCGTCCTCATTGGCCGGCCCATCTCGGAAAACATGCTGGATGTTAAAGGGCGTGACAGAATCATATCCCTTGCTCGTGCTGATGGACATCAACCTCCGGACAGAGGTCAGGTCGTTGACTGAGTCGGGCAGCCCAAAAAGAACCGCGTCGTGTTGCTTCATCTGCGCCTCCAAAACCGACTCCACCGTTTGGGCGAGCACCCTGCTGTTGAATGGCGGAAAAGATGCTGGCTGGGCCATGGGGAACAAGGTCGGCGGTCGAGCGGTTGGAAGCGGCAGCAGTTGTGTTTGTGCCGGAAAAGAATTGTTGCTAGCAATGGAAAAATTGAGTTTAGTGTCTAGTTTTACCTCTAGTTCACGGAAGCGGGCCTCCATGTCGTCCATACGTTTTTCCATGGAAATCAGGTGATCTATCTTGGGTACGCAATTCTGGCAGAAGAATTTTGTGGATTTGGCGCCGCATTTTTTTGAGTGCATTGTAGGCAGCCTGGTCCAATCCCATGCACTTCGGGTGTCCCCACAGGTCGCAATAGTTGCACTGGATGCCCGCCGAGCGATCACCGGCCTTAAATAAATTGCTGCACAAATGACACTTTTTGGCCAATTTGGACGTTGTATCCGCAGCTTTGTTGATCATTGGCAAGTCGACCGGTTTAGAGTTTAAGCTCGGCATAATTAATAATATCGGAATCAAAAAGAATAATATGCTATTTTGTAGCTTGTAGAACATTGACCTAAGCATCTATACATCAACCTAAGCATCTATACATCAACCTGAGCATACACATTGACCTGAGCGGGAGCGACCTCTACCTAAGCTGCTTAAAACACCTTTTCAGATATACTAAGCCTAAGCCTAAGTATAATAGAAGCAAAAACTTAGATTTTTGTATATGTTATCAAGGGCTAAATTAAGAATATGGTACTTTTAGAACAGAGCAAAACAAATATATATGGCATGCCAAAATTTTTTTGCAAACTGGTAGAACATGATAAATTGAAGCGCGGAAAAAAATTTGGCGAAAATCTGAGCCATACTTGCAAAGGTGCAGGTAACTCTCAATTTGAGTGTTGTGTGAGACGATTAAACGTCTCGATCCAAGGACTTACACATTTGTCAGAAATAAATAATATGGACTGAAATTACGGAAGGAAGCATAGCAATCAAGGAGAAAATAGAAAAAAAGCGCGTAAACCTGTTCGAAATTTTAAAAACTTGAAAAATTTTCATATTTTTTTGCATGTTTTTTTCGGTTTTACTTGATAAGATATACAAAAATCTAAGTTTTTGCTTCTATTATACTTAGGCTTAGGCATAGTATATCTGACAAGGTGTTTTAAGCTGCTTAGGTCGAGATCGCTCCCGCTCAGGTCGATGTATAGATGCTTAGGTCGATGTATAGATGCTTAGATCGATGTATAGATGCTTAGGTCGATGTATAGATGCTTGGGTCGAGGTATGTATAGATGCTTAGGTCGATGTACAGATGCTTGGGTCAACGTAAATTGGGTATCTACATGTGATTCTGCATTCAGCTGTTTGAATCTTTATATACTTAGGTCGAGAATATGCTTGCTTAGGTCGAGAAGAGGCTACCCAACGAACCCCATAGCTTTTGTAATATTGATGATAAACAGATGAAAATTTTTTTCCGTGCTTTCCTTTAACATGTTCTAAGTACTGAGCAAAAAAATCCACTCTTCTCAAGTTTATTTTTACAGTATTTGGAAAGTACCATATTCTTAAGTTACTCCTCATACCTTTCATGTAGAAATGTTAAAAATGGGGGCTTTTGCATAATTTTTTTGCATAATTTTTTTTACAAGAATTTTTTTCTGCAAGCCCCCATTTTTACCATTTCTGCATTACAGTTCTGATCATTGAAAAGCTGAAGCAGGGTGTACTTGATTCATCACAGTAATTGTTTTGGACTTGCCATGCATATCAAATTGGTACCAGCTGATGGTCTGTCTAACTGATGATCTGTCTAAGCCTGATTGTCTCAGGCTTAGACCATCAGCTGGCACCAATGTGAATACACTTTCTAAGCCTAAGCCTAAGATGTTCGTATAAGCAAGCTGGTGAGTTGTGGGCAAGTACATAATTTTTTTTCTTTTTTTTGCATATTTTTTAAATTTTCTTTGCATTGATTCTCCTAAAAATACTTTTTTCTGATAGATTCGAGGATGCTGAGTCCAGCAAAAAAACCGTTCTGGGGGCTGACAAATATTTGTGGAGATAGAGCCCTAAGAACATAAAATGATCACATTTTTTGAAAGTTTGAAGGGCTCTATCTCCACAAATATTCGTCAGCCTCCTAAACGCTTTCTTTCTGAACTCAGCATCCACGAATCTATCAGAAAAAAGTATTTTCAGGAGAATCGGTGATAGAACCATATTAGAAACTTTTGCCGTTGTCTGTATACACTTATGGGGGAAGGTAAAATCCGGAAATGGAAATGGAATTGGAAAATGGAGAATGGGTAAAAGCTGGAAAATGGAAAATGGAAATGGATAATTTTCCGTTTCCTTTATTTTCAATGGAAAATCATTCATTTCCAAAATTTTCGGTTATTAATGTCTAATTCATGTTGTTTCTCACCAAATTTCTCTATCTTTGAAGAAATTTTGAAAGTGTAACTAAAAATGGAAAAGTCTACAAAAAACGGAAAAAAAGGAGAAATTGTTCGTTTCTTCGTTTTTTCACTCAAAATTCTCCTCTTTTCGAAAAAATTGACCATCCAGATCCGAAGAAATCGTTATCCACTCCAACTACAACGATTTTGTTGCAGATGGAAAATTGCCGGAAAATGGAAAAATAGGGTAAAACCGAAATGGGAAATGGAAAATGTAAAATTTTTCGTCTCCTCTATTTTCAATGGAAAATATTTAATTTTCAAAATTTTAGGTCGCAAATGTTGAAATCATGTTGTTTCTCACCAAATTTCTCTATTTAAAGATATTTCAAAAACATAACAAAAAATGGAACAAATTCAACAAAAATGGAATGAACAATTTTTCGTCTTTTCCATTTTTTTTGTAGACTTCCCATTTTTACTTATGCTTTCGAAGTTTCTTCAAAAATAGAAAAATTTGGTGAAAAACGACCGAAGTTTCTTCAAAAATAGAAAAATTTGGTGAAAAACGACCAAAGTTTGACATCTACAACCAAAAATTTTGAAAATGAACTATTTTTCATTGAAAATAGAGGAAATGGAAAATTTTCATTTTCCATCTTCTATTTTCTATTTCTGGCTCTTACCCACTTTTCCATTTTCCATTTTTACCCATTTTTCCATTTTCCATTTCCATTTTCCATTTCCGGCTTTTACCCATTTTCCATTTTCTATTCCCATTGTATTAGGATAGTCATATTGTAAAGACATGTGTATGCAGTTCGTAGCATCTGATTAAGCGGAAGAAATTTGTCTGCCAACCAGATTCGAAACGTGAACCTCTTGCTTTAAAGCCCAAAACCTTAACCAATGGACTAATGCAGGTACATTTTGATAAAGAATGCAAGGTATTCATAATTTTTAGCATTGGCTTACCTGCTTATTAGGCTTAGGCTTAGTATCATGGACTGACCAAAATGTTGGTGCCAGCGTTCAAAATAAGTCTGAGTAATGGGATGCGACGAGCAGAGCAAGCGAGCACGAGTGAGACGAGCGAGGTGAGTGATGAGAGTGACACCCATATGTGGGCAGCAAGATAATTCTGGGGAGGGGGTGCAAGATTTTTGAAGGTCAAAAAATAACCTTAGAAATGGTGGTATAGCCAAAAAAACACCATTTTTTGACGTTTTTTGAGGTACTTTGGTTTCGGGGGGGGGGGGTTGCAAACCCCCTCTCAAATTGCCCCCTCCCATGCCTGTGATCGGACCAAGGCCTCGGCTTCAGCCTCAGCAAGGCTCGGCGTTTTTTAGAGCCTCAGCCTTGGCGCGAGGGCAGTGCTGAAAAGTACTGAGGTGCGAGGATTAAAATCACATTTGAATAAGTTTTACATATCCGTTGAATATTAAATAATTAGTTTGCATCTGCAGTACAGAGGCTGTTTTTACCTATAGGCTTTTCTTATGCTTTTAGGCACGTACCCAGTCACACCAAGTTACATACAGCAAAAAGCCAATAGATTATTCATATGATGACTAAGCTTTTATTCTCAAGCTTGCTACATGGATCAGAAACACATTCCTGTAAGGGCTTAAGGCAGGGGTATTACCCCCCTCAGGGTACAAGACTCAAGTTACTGTTAGACAATTTTTTGTGACGATCTTTTGAATATTTTCAAACTTAATTTTTAGTACGACAAAAGTGCATCTTCTTATTAGAATTTTATGAAGTGATACAGTATTGTTGAATGTAAGCAAGAGTAAATAGACAAACTATCACTATAAAACATGCATTTAACAGCTCAAAATTTTTGATGAGGGACATACATGTAACTGCTGGAAATTTCGAATAGGGTTTCCTGGCAATTTTTAGTGGAGGATGGGGGTTAGCGATTTCAATTCTAGGTCAAAAATGGCAAAAACACCTAAAAATAGCCAACAAAGCGCAAGTTTTCACCAAATATGGGTAGGATGGGTCAAAATTTTCTGACGTTGGGGGGTGTGGGGAGGACGTCGAACTCTGGGTGGGTGGGGAATCTCCCCAAGCCCCCTGTCACACTTATATTTGGTTTTTGGCAATTTTGAGAGGTGGGGGTAAATGACCACTAAATTTCGGCCGAAAATCGCAAAAACGCACCTAAAGATGGCCAAAAAATGCCGGTTTTTGCTAAAAATCAATCTTGGCCTTTTTGAACTCAATTTTCTGGACACAATTATTACACTCAAAAAATCAACAAAAATTTCTGAAAAATTTCGGGGGGGGCATGTGCCCCCAATGCCCCCTGGCTACGCCTATGGCTTCAATACGTGTCCTATCCTATACACTACACAATTTCAAGTGACGTCAATGTACGCTATAGTTTGAGTTCTAAAATCCAAACAGCATATCTTCTATCCAACCATATCATAGTCGCTGTTATGTCTGAATGTATAAACTTAATGCTCAATTTCCTTCAAATATCTACATGAAACCTTGTGCTTTTTCAAACCGCGTTTAGTTGCACGTACATTTTAATAATGGAATTGTGCGCTATTGTATTAAAAACTTTGTTCTTGCTTGAATAATGCTACCAAAATCCTTGCTAACTACTTAATTTATTTTTAGAAAGATTGAATAATTAACAGAGCTTAGAATTCAAAAATCTTCTTGATACAGCAGTAAGCCTTGCGTTTGACAAATTACAAATGTAAAATCGGTCTAAATATGTATCTAATGCATTACATATTGGAAGCAAGGCACGTTGTTAGTATATAAGCCTGGGCCTGGGCCCGAGTACCAAGCCCGGCAGCAAAGCCCGGGCCCGGGCCCGACCGGGCCCGGTATTTTTTGAGCCCGGTCGATCACTGGTAACAGGAGTGTGTTATTCCCAAAAATTTTCTGCGCAGTGTCGAAATCAGTAATTGTCTGTCCCATATATCTTTAAAATGGTAGAAGTTGCATTTAGAATGGAAAAATGTCAAATATTCAGAAACCTAGATATTAGCTAAGATACTCTACCAAAGGTCGAAAAACCTGTTTTACTACACTAAAATAGCTACTTTGCCATAAAGAACACAAAAATTTGCATGTGCAAAATGTTCAAAGACTTGGATACTTTCTTTGTATGTAAAAATTGTATGTTTGAAATATATTTATATATCCACAAAAATTTGCCCACTAATACAATGATTTTCTCGGAGATCTTTGTGCAAGCACAAAGAAGCTCGCACATAAAAAATAGTGTCAGCTAATAATAATACACTACTTAATTTACTGATCCCCATTTTCGGATTTCACCCTCTTTCAACTCTGGACCTTGGGAAACTATGATCGGAAAATACAGTGCAGTTTCCGTCATATTACCTTCCACACTAGAATTGGATCACTGCAAGAGCGTGTTTAAACATACTTTATTGCAAAAGCGAGCACAGAACTGGCTGCAGTTATGTCTTCACATAGCTTATTTTGTTTGTTCGTTTATTTCTTTGACACTATTTTATTATTTATAGTAATAAAACTTTTTAACCTAGCTTGTTCAGCCATATTTTTTATTAACATTTCCAAGTCTTCAACAGCAACTTGTTAAATTAGAGATGCATTCATGCTGCTGACTTTATTCAATAAATCCTTCACGTATTTCATCTACTATTATTAAAAATAGAGAATGAATTGTTTGACATACAATAAAGTGTTTATTATTACGATTATTCTCTAGCTCATGTGCATACAGGGGCGGTGGCCCAAAAAAATGCGCAAAATTAAGGATTTTTGAGTGATTTTTAGCGATTTTCGGGTAAAAAGGGCTAATTTTTCTCCGCCCAAGTCAGGGTTCCGCCCCCCCCTTAGGGGTACCGCCCCCCTCTTAGGAAAATCCTAGATCCGCCACTGTGCATACAAAATATTCTAAGAGTACTATTTACGGGTATATATGTAAGTGTCTTCATGAGAGTCAACTTCTAATTTTTTCGGAATAAGAAGATTGAAAGTTAGGGCGTCATGGTCAGTAGTTGAAAAAGGCTCAATGTTTTTGACATTAAAAACGCATGATTTGCATGAACAGTAAATCAGATCCAAGATATTGTTACCTACAGTAGGGTGTGGTGTAAACTGATGTAATCCAATTTCATTTGTAAGCTCAAAAAATTCTGAAGAAATGCTTTTTTCAGGAGAGAAGATCATTTATCCCATTTAATTTCTGGAAAATTGAAATCACCTACAGCTATAATTATTCTAAGGGTTTTGGTGGCCCATTTTAAGAATCCTAAAAACTGTTGATCAATTTCATTTTGATTGGGATGCTTGTTCAAACCAGTCAGTTGGAAGCTTTCACCAGATAGAAGAAGAAAAACGGGCCGTGTGTGTGTCAATGTAATCACAATTTTTACGCGCACCCCACAAGATGTCTAGTTAAATCAAAGTTACTAACCTGGATTTAAATATGTTCATGTTAGGGAAAGATACAATGGAGTCAGGAAGATCATTCCAAACTGCGATGTATTTGTGAAAGAAATCAAACTTTTCTAAATTAGAATGTACAACGGGTATAACTAATTTAAATCTATTAATGCTGCAGGTAATATGATAAAATACAAAAAAATTATCAGCTTTTAAACATGATTTATGACAAATAATTTGATACATCATACACAGACAAATCTGCAAGCGTCTTAATTCAAGTCTGCACAATTGAACTTGTATTAGACGATCCTAGTAAGAAACAATATTATTATAACCAAAAATATATTTAGTGAATCTATGTTGAACAGCTTCCAGTCGATCTATATCACTGAGATAAGATGGGTTCCATACACTGCAACAGTATTCTAATAAAGGTCTAAGATAACAAATATAAGCTTTAACAAGGTTACATTTATCAGGTGACAAAAATGATTTGCATATTAAAATGCATCTACAGAAAGCTTTTTTAATCAGAAAATTTTAATGTTCCATGAATTTTCAATTTTTAGGAAATCAAAACTCCTAAATCACGGACAAACGGGTTATCACTACAAATAATTTCCCTACTTAGTCTATAAACAACTTTTTGATTATTATTACCCAGATAGAGAACATGACTTTTGGTTCATGAAATGGGTAAATCCCATGTATTTGCCCAGTCAAAAATCTTATCTAAATTTAGACTGTAATAATCTACAGTTACCATACGACTAATATTGAAAATTTTGATATCATGAGCGAACATATAAGCTGTACTATAAATATTATCACACATATCATTTTTAAAAATCGAAAGAGCTTAGGTCCAAGGACACTTCCTTGGACAACACCGCTAGTAACAGGCATGTACAGTTCTTGTCACGGAAATTGCAAACGCAGCGCCGCTGTGATCTACTACGATTGACCAACTACAGTAGAACGTAGGCGCTTCTACCATAGCCATGCGTGTTCGATAATATTAAAATTGCGTTCGGCCTTAGTAGATCGCAGCTAGCATATTGCGTTATTTGTCACACAAACGGGAAAAAATTTCTCAATCTGCTTTGATTTTTTGCATGCGTGCGTCTCAAAAGAATGTGCATGCTGCAGGTCCAGTCCAAGAAAAAAAGGTAAAAATAGATTGAAATTTCGTGCATATCATTATAATTCTCGTTTCCTCCATTGGAATCTCGTCTAAGAGATAATGGGCATAAAAATGGAAGAAAATAGTATTTCCTATGTGCGATCAATTGCATATTGCTCTCAAGCCGCAAAAGGGCATTTTAAAATTAATTTCAGTCTGAGAATGTTTGGCATTTTAAAACAAATTCATCACCAATGAAGAGCAAAGGATTTAAAAATCATATAGACTAAGGGAACGCAAGCAAAATGTTTGTGAGCTTGTGTATTAAAATATCAGGAGGTAAAAATTTGTTGTTGTTTTCAAGCCTTGCCTTTATTCCATGTGTGTGTAGGCGTATAGTGCTTGCCTCTAAAAAAAAACCAGTCGATTTGTAACCTAAAAAAACCATCCCTTTTTTCCATAACCAAAAGGAGATGACTGATGATATTATAATGGCGAACAAGCTATGCTGTGAGGATTACAATTGACCCCTGGTCGCTTTCTGGATCATTCAGAAACTTGAGATATAAATTTGTCGAAAAGTTCCTAAAAATTGCCATTTTTATGATTTTTTTAAAGCATTTTTGAGGGTCAGTATTTCTACCCGCATTCATATTTGGTGGAATCTTTTATGTTTTCACGTTAGGCTCCCTTGCAGACTAATGTCAGAAAAAAGTTACTTCTCCTATGTCATCCACATAGCTACAGTATGCCTTCAAAGCCAAACCTAAAAAAACCAGTTGTAACCTAAAAAAACCAGCGCCAATTTCTACAAAACTTAGCAGGAATGTGCCTCGTAGCACCTTTCATGATGCGTGATATTTATTTTAGTCAAAAAATAAGAATCACCCCAAAAACTGCCAAAAAGTTTGATTGTAACCTAAAAAAAACCACCGTAACCTAAAAAAAGACCAATGCTAAGCATAGGTTGCCATGGCAACAAAATTACTTTTCATCAAAATGCATAATTTTGCACTGATTTCTTGCAGAGGATGTAGAAGAGACTTACCTAGAGTCGTTTTTATCACTTGAAGACTTTATTTGTGAAATTTTAGAACTTTTAATTAGAGCTGTGCCGGGGCCGCCTTTTTTGCCGGGGCTGGGGCCGGGGCCTAGGCCCCGGTGTCGGGGCTGGGGCTGGGACCTGGCCGGGGCCAATAATAGCGTGCTTTACCATGCTTATAGTACGACCCTGCCCTACCCCTTATATGTACCTATGCATATATTCTTGCTTGTAGATATGCACGTCAAGCGTTAATATTTGTTGGGATTACAAGATATAACAGAACGTGGGCATTGGGGGATCTAAACCCCCCAGAATTCACTTTCTCCCCCCAAAAAGAATCCGCTAGACCCCCCAGAAATTGATTTTCAGATTTTTTTCTGTTTTTCTGCGGTTTTTTGATGCTAATGGATAGCTCTCATTGAGAAACGCGAGAAAACAGTGTTTTTTCGCTCTACCATATATTATCAGGCACTTTTTGACTTTGAAAAATTTTGGACCCCCTAGAATTTTTGAGCTGCCCATGCATGGATTTAACTCCTCTGACTTGGATGCAATTCTCAATGTGCTTTACTTTGCACTTTTT
Organism: Mermis nigrescens; assembly: GCA_036768485.1. NCBI lineage: Eukaryota > Metazoa > Nematoda > Enoplea > Mermithida > Mermithidae > Mermis > Mermis nigrescens. Next base: position 14,043,807 of record JAVLUZ010000145.1, on the reverse strand, counting down.
TTAGGCTTATTATTCTATTTGTTCTGATAGACGTAGCTGTCTGCTACCAAGCAAGCTGGAAATGCTCGTCTATATGAATTGCAATTTAAAATATGTCAATTTTGATTATTAACTAGAAATTTTCACCAATCTGACATAGTGAAATAAAGATTTGAATTAGCAAGATCTGTGGTTTGCTTGAAATTGAGTTTGAAGGTAAATCTGCCCAAAACATCATCAATTTTCTACATTATAATCAACTCTAACATTGGCCCCGGCCCCAGTGCCAGGGCCAGCCTGGCCCCGGCCCGGGGCCGGGCCTGGGCCCCGGCGCCGGGGCTGGGGCCGGGGCCGGGGCCGGGGCTGGGGCCGGGGCCGGGGTCGGGGCGGGGCCGGGGCCGGGGCCGGGGCCGGGGCCGGGGCCGGGGCCGGGGCCAGGGCCGGGGCCTGGCCCCGGCACAGCTCTACATTTAATGAAATTCAGAAAAAATTATTGATTTTTATATAAATGTGATAAAATGAACGGAAATATCGTAAAAAATGAATTTTTTTCAAAATTGTGATCATTTAAGGTCAACTACTGTTTTACACTGCCAACCATGCACTTTGCATAACACATTGGGGGTGGTTTTTTTAGTTCCCATGGTGTTCTTTTAGGAAGAAGTGGTTTTTATTAAAAATTTCGTATTTCATGCAAGCTTGCTATGAAATATGGCGCTTAAAAATTCTTCCATGCAACAAGTTATAGGCCCAGGGCAGCTGTCAAAAATAGGTGTTTGTTGACTTCTTCAATGCTATTTGTTCTGAAGTTATAAGCCAAAAACATGAAAATGGTTTTTTTTAGAGGCCAGCACTATATGTACGCTGAATAGAATAAATACAAAATGGTAGATACGCATATATAAGTACTTTAATTGAACAAGAAAAATTGCGAAGAAAGCTGGCTGGTCAGAATAAAATTTGCGTGAAATAACAGAATGGGCAATATTTTTTGAACTATATGCTTGCCTGAGGAGACAGACACTATGTGATCTATTTCACTTCTGAACTGAATATATTATTGATGTACATATCGTAAATAAATGAAAAAGCGAAGAAACAGAATATTTTTGAAAGCGGATAATGAGGAATTTTCTATCAATTTTGCTGTTTAAAGGCATAACGATATTTATTATTTAGTTTATTTTATGTAACAAATATTTTAAATATGCAGCACATAAATTCTAGGGGGTCAGAATAAGGTAAATCGTCAAAAATATAACTGAAAATAGAATTCTGGGGTCTACAGTAATTTGCAGGGGTATGTATTTAAACTTCTGGGGTCACAATCCCCCATGGCCATATGTGGCCAGAAGGAAGGAGCTTCAACGGTGTTTTTAATACAAAATTATTTAGGTTTCATCCCTCCAGAATCCCCATGCTGTGCTGGTATGACATGACTAATTTTATTATTCTTTTCAGCACTATAAAAGAATCGAATAAAGATTTATGATTAATTAATTGATTCATTCATTTTAAAATTAATTTTAAATATCTATTTTCAAATTCCTGTCTAGTCCTATTCCATGTCAGTTCCCCTCTAATATTACTAATTGTATCATTATGTGAATATTAATATAAAAATTATGTAATAAAAGTATAATTATTTTATCCAATCACTTCGGACACTAATTTAGTTCAATGTTTTCAACAAAATAGATTTTCGTTCTTCCATGCCTGTGTCAAAAGAAGGGCCAGTCTGGCTATTTTTATCTTTCCGATTCATGCTGCTTACAGCAGGCACAAAGCACATACTTAGGTGCACAGGGAACCTTCCACGCTACATGAAGCATGCGATAAACCTACAACTTGCGTAAAACGGTCATTATTGTATTAAATAATAGTGTGGTTTAGGGATGTGCCGGTTAACCGGAACCGGAACCAGAACCGACTGGAACCGACCATTTTTTTGGAACCGGAACCGAGAACCGATTTTTTGATATTCTAAGAACCAGAACTGGAACCAGAACCGGAACCAATTTTTTGATTTTCTAAGAACTGAAACTGGAGTCGGAACCGGATCTTTTTGGAGTCGGTTATCGGTTTTTCAGAATTAGAGTTAAAAATCGAACTTCATAAAATTTAGTGAAGACGTGAAGCAGCAATTCAACCTATTATTACCCAAAAAGTTTACAGACTAAAACTTAGTATTGTTCCGGGTAAATTATATTTTAAAAATAACAGTCGTTCTGCTTTTTCGCCATGTAGCCTGTTTCTGAGAGGGTCGCAAATGATTCCAGTGCAACTGAACAGCTGTTCCAATGGAACACTTGTAGCTGGCGCTGCAAGCAGGGTTGAATCTAAAGGGGCAGGGGGCGCCCCCCTCATTTGCCAAAAATATTTGGCGAGATAAAGAATGGATATACAATTTGCAATTATTTTTTAACCCTCAGTGACCATAATTTCTCAAATTTTTTGGCGCTACGTGCTGGATGATACCTATTAATGACATTTATTTACTTTCTTGGCCACCTGGAAGCCATTTTCTGTTCATGTTGGTTTCAAAACAATTTTAGCAGCAGAAACAGTTTTTTTTTGCATATTTTTCTTCTATTTTCAATCAAAATTTCTGATGTTTCGCATCAAATGCTATAAATACAGTAAATCAAGCTGTAAATCATGCTTCTTGAAATCTATCCGTCTTAATCTCACAAAATTTCCGGCACTTCGCGCCATGTTTTTTTGTATTTGGCAAAGATTTTTCCCGATGTACAAAGACTTTTCGGGACCATCTTTGTACATGTACAAAGATTTTTGGAGCAGTGATCGTACGGGGTCAGATTTTCACCCCCAATCGGGGTCGGGGTTGGGGATGAAAACCCTGGTTTTCGGGGTCAGGGTCGGGGTCTGGGCTTGAAGATTAACAATTAACATTGCATGATCACATACCAATTTGAAAAGGATAAAAACGATACCTTCACTTTGTTTGTCGAGCATACTAATAAAGCTGGTTAAGTTCAATATTTTATTTTCATTCCAAGTTCAAGCATGGTTTTAGCAATTTAGCATTACTTTCAATTTTAATCACTAATCGCTCTCGCTTTTTCGTATTCTTCCACAGTTTTTTCATAACGGTTTTCTATGGCGCACTGATTGTAGAATAGCCAATGGCGCAAAGCGCCGAAAATTTTTAAAATTTTTACCGTTTTCATGTAGAATTTACGCCTTTTTATTGACAAACAATTTGGAAATCATAAGTGGCGCAAAGCATCAAGAAATTCAGTCATATTTTACCGCCCTAAGACAATAATCAGCGGTGCTAAGTGCAGAGAAAATTTTGACATTTTTACTCTCTAAACTCAATTTATACCGCTTAAATCATACAGAACAGATAAACTAATTGCGGCGCTAAAGCGTAAAAATTTTTTAAAAATTCTGATCCTTTTACCTTTTCTGTCCTCCTAAAAATCTCTTTCAACATGTAGAACGAGATTAGTACGGCTGAGGGTCTAGGGTGGTGCGCCAAGCGCCACTCAGCGAGGTCCAGAGCAGAACCCCCAAAAATTTTGTAAAAAAGCACATTAATTTTTAATTAGTAAAGTTAAAATTTTCCGCGAATTGGCAAAATCTCGGTTCTGAATTGAGTCCAAAAAACTTGAAAATTGATGAACACCTACACTGCAAAAACTTCTGAGTTGGAAATGCGTTTTTCGACCTCTGCTAAGTATGTAGCGCAGCAATGGGTCACAACCAATAAGTCATTGAAAGATGTATCAATGAGAATTTTGTTCTTACCATTTTCAGGCTCATTTGTTGCCTTCTTATTAACTAGTTCAGAAAACAGAAAATGCGCAAAAACACGAGAAAATTTGGCCTTTCCTTTCATTTAAAATAGAATTATGTGTCCTTGAAAAGAAAGATAAATAAAGCAGAGAATAGATAAATTGGTACGCAAATATTTTCGCACTTTTACTATTATGCTCACCAAGCATGTGCAGTTTCATTCAATGAACTAATAGTGCATTAAATCACTAAAGTGCTGCGAAGTGCTGGGTTATTTTAGCAGATTCAAGCTTTTAAATTCATTGGATCTGCTTAACAATAAATAATAATGACTCGCGCAGCCGGAAAATTTTGACGTTTGTGCCTTTTTATACCTTATGTTCTGGACACATTGCGCCAGAAAAATCAACATAATTTCTGAAAAATTCCGGGGGGCATGTGCCTCCATTCCCCCGGCTACACCTGGATTCCGCAGTAATTTTGGCGCACTTCACAATGGAAAATATGCGAACATGTATGCATGTCTTAACAACATGGCGACTAGAGTACTTTTTATGAATATCGCGAGTGTCGAGTTTAACATATTAATTTTGCTGGTGAATGAATCGTCCTTGTTCCAACTTTATTTGCTATTTATACAATTCTTCTATGTACCAACAAATAAAATGCTATATTTCACCCAGTGATTGTATCGGGACCTCGGACCTGACCCCGACTCCGAAAACCCCGGCCTAAACCCCGACCCCGACCCCCAACCGGGGGCATGATTTTCCGAGTCGGGGTTGAACCTTTTTTCGGGGCTGAGATATAGCATTTTATTTGTTGGTACATAGAAGAATTGTATAAATAGCAGATAAATTCGGAACAAGGACGATTCATTCACCAGCAAAATTAATATGTTAAACTCGACACTCGCGATATTTCATAAAAAGTACGCCTGGTCGCCATGTTGTTAAGACGTACATACATGTTCGCATATTTTCCATCATGAAGTGCGCCAAAATTACTGCGGAATCACAGGCGTAGCCGGGGGGAATGGAGGCACATGCCTCCCGGAATTTTTCAGAAATTATATTGATTTTTCTGGCGCAATGTGTCCAGAACATTGAGTTTAAAAAGGCAAAAACGTAAAATTTTTCCGGCGCTTCGCGCCAAGTCATTATTATTTATTGTGATACAGATCCAATGAATTTAAAAGCTTGAATCTGTTAAAATAATCCAGCACTTCGCAGAACTTTAGTGATTTAATGCACTATTAGTTCATTGAATGAAACTGCACATGCTTGTTGAACATAATAGTAAAAGTGCGAAAATGTTTGCAGACCAATTTATCTATTCTCTGCTTTGTTTATCTTTCTTTACAAGGACACATTATTCTATTTCAAATGAAAGGAAAGGCCAAATTTTCTTGTGTTTTTGCGCATCTTCTGTTTTCTGAACTAGTTAATAAGAAGACCACAAATGGGCATGAAAATGGTAAGAACAAAATTCTCATTGATACATCTTTCAATGACTTATTGGTTGCGACCCGTTGCTGCGCTACATACTTAGCAGAGGTCGAAAAACGCATTTCAGCTCAGAAGTTTTGTGCAGTGTAGGTGTTCATCAATTTTAAGTTTTTTGGACTTAATTCAGAACCGAGATTTTGCCAATTTGCGAAAATTTTAACTTCACTAATTAAAATTAGAGTGCTTTTTTACAAAATTTTCGGGAGTTCTGCTCTGGACCTCGCTGGTGGCGCTTGAGCGTGCTCGCAGACCCCCAGCTGTACAATCTCGTTCTACGTATTGAAAGAGATTTTTAGGAGGACAGAAAAGGTAAAAGGATTAGGAATTTTTGAAAATTTTCGGTGCTTCGCGCCGCAATCAGTTTATCTGTTCTGTATGATTTAAGCGGTATAAGTTGAGTTTAAAGAGTAAAAACGTCAAAATTTTCCTGCGCTTAGCACCGCCGATTATTGTCCTAGGGCGGTAAAATATAACTGAATTTCTTGATGCTTTGCGCCACTTATGATTTCCGAACTGTTTGTCAATAAAAAGGCGTAAATTCTACATGAAAACGGTAAAAATTTCGAAAATTTTCGGCGCTTCGCGCCATTGGCTCCTCTACAATCAGTGCGCCATAGAAAACCGTTATGAAAAAACTGTGGAAGAATACGAAAAAGCGAGAGCGATTAGTGATTAAAATTGAAAGTAATGCTAAATTGCTAAAACCATGCTTGAACTTGGAATGAAAATAAAATGTTGAACATAACCAGCTTTATTAGTATGCTCTACAAACAAGTGAAGGTATCGTTTTTATCCTTTTCAAATTGGTATGTAATCATGCATTGTTAATTGTTAATCTTCAACCCCGACCCCGACCCTGACCCCGACCCCGAAAACCGGGGTTTTTCATCCCCGACCCCGACCCCGATCGGGGGTGAAAATCTGACCCCGTACGATCACTGATTTCACCCCGAAAAGGTTCAACCCCGACTCGAAAAATCATGCCCCCGGTTGGGGGTCGGGGTTGGGGTTTAGGCCGGGGTTTTTCGGGGTCTGGGTCGGGGTCGGGGTCCCCGTACAATCACTGTTTTGGAGTGACAAAAATTACTAAAAAGGTCTAAAATCCGCAGAGATTTATGGCGCTTCGCATCGAAATGACTGATTGTGTGCTTTATTTATCTTTATAATGGCAGAAACTGCATTTCGAAAGGATAAATGTCAACTTTTTAGGCGCTTCGCGCCGTTTCAAGACGATTCTTAGTAATTTTTGCCCTCAGAGACCCATAAATTAGCTGAAATACACTACCAAAAGTCGGAAAACCTGTTTCTACCACTCTAAAATCGCTACTGTATCATATTATAGTACCCAAAAATGTGTGCGTACACAATGTTCAAAGACTTTTGGGATCATCTTTGTACATGTCAAACGGACCTTGTACAAAAAAACTGCTTCAAGGCCAGAATTCTGATAAAGTCAAAGAATTTTAGTGATTTTTAGCACAAAATTGTCGAAAATTTTAAAATTTAAAGAAAAAATATTGTGTCAAAAGTAAAATGTAAAATTATACATTGTAAAAGCCTGACAAAAACGCTGCAAATTTTTGGACCTATTTTGGACTGTCTTTGGAAAAGTTGGGATACTGCCCCCATAGGAAAATCCTACATCCGCCACTGGCTGCAAGATACTGCTTAGCTATAAACTCGAGAATCGGCAAATTCTTCGACTTCTCTTTCCACCATTGCAGCAGATCTTCGTCATGAATGAAGCATTTCGATTTCGTATAAGCCTCCAATTAAGAAACACATAGATAATATTCAGTGATTTATAAGTAGAAAATTGTCAATTAGACGTAAAACTTATTTGAATCGTGCAGTTGCCAGATAGAAATGACTTCCTGAATAATTTATCTTTTGATTACATCGTCACATGTTCGGTGAAGTCAAGCTATCGAGCAGCGTACATACTTCAACACAGGAACTGAGAACCGAAACCGGAACCGGCGGTTCTCTAGTTGAAGAATTGGAACCAGAACCGGAACCGACAGTTCCAATTTATGCAAGAACCAAAACCGTAACCAGAACCGAAATTCTTGTTTTTGAAGAACCGGAACTGGAACCGGAACCGGAACCAATTTTTTTGAAAAACCTGGAACCGGAACATCCCTAGTGTGGTTGTATTACTCTCCAATTCATTAAAGAAAAAGACACACATACTTTATGTTTGTATTATTACGCATTAAGAAGGTCATCTCATTCTACTATCCACGATCTACTAAGGATGATGTACAATTAATTTGCAAAAGTATTTGTCATCTGTATTTCACTATTTTGTTAAATTTTCTATCTGGCTTAGACCTTACAGTCAATATTCATTCTCTCTTTCAATTTTGCAATATAATAGTGAAAAATATGGTTTGTAGAAGAATGAAAATACCTTTTTTAAAACCTTCCCATCCAAAAGATAAGAGCAATTTGCTTTGATTTTATTTCTAATTTTGATTTAGTCAAAAAGATGCGCTCTTTAAAATCATATAACTAATGGCAAAAGTACATTTTGGCCTATATGATTTTTGAATCTTTTTGCTCTTCAGTTGGCTATGAATTTGTTTTAAAACGCAGAATGCTCTCAGCCTGAAATTAATTTTAAAATGCTCTTTTGTGGCAGAGCAATATGCAATTGATCGCACACAGGAAATACTATTTTCTTTCATTTTTATTGCTATTATCTCTTAGATGAGATTCCAATGGAGGAGATGAGAATTATAATGATATGCACAAAAATTCCAATCTATGTTTACCTCTTTTTCTCGGACAGGACCTGCAGCATGCACACACTTTTGAGACACACGCATGCAAAAAATCAAAGCAGATTGAGAAATTTTTTCCAGTTTGTGTGACAAATAACGCAATACGCTAGCTGCGATCTACTAAGGCCAAATGCAATCTTACTATGACCGAACACAGCGTGGCTACGGTAGAAGCGCTTACGTTCTACTGTAGTTGGTCAATCGTAGTAGATCACAGTGGCGCTGCACTTGCAATTTCCGTGACAAGAACTGTAATATGAAAAAGACTGATTAACATGCATACATTGAGATGGATTAAACAAATAGGCCTTCAACCATGTAAACAAATTACTATTTATCCCATATCCGTTTAACTTGATAGAAGTTGTTCAATAATTACTTTATTGAAAGCTTTAGAGAAATATACATATATTATATCAACAGTTTCCCTTTTAGCTAACGACTGCATCCATGAAAATTTACACTTTAACAATTGTGTTTCACAAGATTTATTCTTTAGAAAACCAAATTGAAAAAGGAGATATTAGTTTATTAATCTTAAGAAAGTTTAACAATTGACTATTATTAATTCTTTCCATAATTTGGCAATAGAACAACAAAGAGAAACGGGCCTGTAATTATCAACTAATGCTGGATCCCCCTTTTTCGAAATTGGAATAACATGTGCCATGCTCCAAAGCTCGGGAATATTTTCAGACAGAAAAAGATACAGTGAAAATACTAACTAACGGCTTTACCATTTGAAACGACAATTTTTTAATAAAAAGGTTACAGATGCCGTCAGGGCCAACTGTAGTTGAATTATTCAGATGTTTAATGGCTTCCACTACGCTATCCTCACTAAAAATGACATCAGAAAGCGAAAAATCACAGCGCTTCTGAAAAAGAAAAGGCGTTAGTAATGTCACTAGAAAATACAGAATACTACCAACTTGCTGAACCTATACGTTCTTATAATGTGGCTATTTTAATACATATGTGAACCAGCTACGCCAATGCCTAAACATTGACTTGGCTTGCTTTGTGACATATAAAGGATCCAACATAAAAAATAGGACAAGTTCAAAACAAAGCTTTATTCGACTGTTGCTGTGCTGATCAGTGATTAATGATCACCATACGTGGGCAGCAGAGGCAGATTTAGGGGCGGGGGGGGCGGCCGCCCCCCATTGGCCCAAAATAGTACGCAAAATTAAGCATTTTTGAGCGATTTTTAGCGATTTTTGGGTTAAAACGGCGAATTTTTCTTCCCAAGTTGGGGTTCCGCCCCCTTAGGGGTACCGCCCCCTTAGAAAATCCTAGATCCGTCACTGGTGGGCAGCACGAAAATTTTGGGGGCGTGTCAGATTTATCAAAGGTAAAAAATTGCCTTGAAAATGATGGAATGGCGAAAAAAACACCATGTTTTGACGTTTCTTATCAAGCACTATCCATCGGCATCAAAAAATTGCGAAAAAAATAAAAAAATTTTAAAAAATTGAATTCTGGGGGATATTTTGATTTTTGGGGTGAGGTATTTTGGTTTCTTGTGGGGGTGCATACCCCCAAACCCCCATGCCCATGTGTGGTGATCAAATATCCCTATCATCACAATCGTCAGTATCCATCATGGTTGGAATTACAAAGCTGATTGGTATTGGTTTTAATGAACACCAGCTTTCGGACTGGCTCAGTGAATTTCTCAATTTTGAATGGACAAAACCACAGGTTGAAAAATTTCGTTTTGATGAAACTGCCAACGTAAATACCTATGTAATAAGTATAAAAGTTAGACATCAAACATTGGAAAATTACACTTACATAGATATGTACTTATGTTGTTCATGGACAAAGGTCAGACTACTGGATGGGGTGCCATGTTAGAGTAAAACGTATAATTGTTATTAAAAATGTACAATTAAACTACATAGTTTTTAGGCTATGAAATTAACATTTGCGCGAAGTTTTCATGCAAACAATTACATAAGTACCTGTATCTCAGAATACCAAAAAACCCAAAAACCCGAAATGCAAGATTGTTTAGAACCCTCAAAACCCCAAAACCCAAAAAACCCACTCATGTCAGCGCTGGCTTCAGCCTGCGTTCTTCTATTTCAACTGCTCATTTCTTGTTGAATTTAACTAACGCAGCTTTTTTCTTCTTTCTTCCTCATTGCCATGCTCCCCTCCGTATTTTCTGCCCATATTACTTCCTTCTTTCCATCGAATGTGTAAGTCCTTGGATTGAGCCTTATTTGCAGTCAACTGCAAACAATTAAGCATACAGTGAAACATTATTTGCAGTCAAAAATCAGCAGCTAACTGCAAATATGTTTGGAAACAGTGTAATATTGTTTGCACTTAAAAACCAGTGGCCTAGACTGCAATTAACACACCCAGTGTAATATCATTTGCCCTGGTAAAACAGGGTTTTTCGATCTTTAGTGTAGCTAATTTCTGGGTTTCTGATGCCAAAAATTACTAAAAATTGTCTCAAAACGGCGCAAAGCGCCAAAAATTTGACATTCTTCCATTCTAAATGCAAATTCTGCCATTTTAAAGATATATAGGACAAACAATTACTCCATGCTGAAAATTCGTTGGAATTTTACACCTTTTTACAGTTTTTTTCTTCCCAAAAATCTTTGTACGTGTTCAAAGACGGTCCTGGAAAGTATTTGCACATTGGGACGAATCTTTGCCGAATAAAAAAACATTGGGCCTAGACTGCAAATAATTCTGTACCCTTGAGTGCAAATAATATTACACTGTGCACTAGGGATGTGCTGGTTGAATGGAACCGGAACCGGAACCGGCTGGAACCGACCATTTTTTTGGAACCAAAACCAGAACTGAGAACCGATTTCTTGATATTCTAAGCACTGGAACTGGAACTTTAACCGATTTTTTGATTTTCTAAGAACTGGAACCGGAACTGATCTTTTTTGGAGTCGGTTCTCGGTTTTCTAAAATTAAAGTTAAAAATCAAACTTCATAAAATTTAGTAAAGACATGAAGCAACAATTCAATCTTTTATTACCCAAAAGTTTATAGACTAAAACTTAGTATTGTTCCGGGTAAATTCCAGAGCAACTGAACAGCTGTTCCGATGGAACACTTGTAGCTGGCGCTGCAAGCAGGGGCGAATCTAAGGGGGCGGGGGGCCGCCCCCATTTGCCAAAAATATTTGGCGAGATAGAGAATGGATATACAATCTGCAATTATTCTGTGGCCCTCAGTGACCATAATTTCTCAAATTTTTTCGGCGCTACGCGCCAGATGATACCTATTAATGACATTTATTTACTTTCTTGGCCACCTGGAAGCCATTTTCTGTTCATGTAGGTTTCAAACTAATTTTAGCAGCAGAAACAGCTATTTTTGCATAGTTTTCTTCTATTTTCAATTAAAAATTTCGATGTTTCCCATCAAATGCTATAAATACAGTAAATCAAGCTTTAAATCATGCTTCTAGACGTCTATCCGTCTTAATCTCACAAATTTTCCGGCGCTTCGTGCCACGGTCTTTTTGTATTCGGCAAAGATTTTTCCCGATGTACAAAGACTTCCCGATGTACAAAGACTTTTTGGGACCGTCTTTGTACATGTACGAAGATTTTTGGAGAGACAAAAATTACAAAGAATGGTCTAAAATTCGCAGAAATTTAGGGCGCTCTGCATTTCGAAAGGAAAAATGTCAGATTTTAAGGCGCTTCGCGCCGTTTTAATAGGATTCCTAGTGATTTTTGCCCTTAGAGACCCATAAATTAGCTGAAATGCACTACCAGTAGTCGAACAACTCTGTTTTTACCACACTAAAATCGCTACTGTACCATATTATAGTACCCAAAAATTTGTGTGTACACAATGTACAAAGACTTTTGGGGATCATCTTTGTACATGTCAAACGGACCTTGTACAAAAAAACTGCTTCGCCCCAGAATTCTGATAAAGTCAAAGAATTTCAGTGATTATTAGCTAGGGCTCCCATATGTCCTTTTTTAAGAGAACAGTCCTTTTATTTGCATCAGCGTCCTTTTTTGAAACCTGTCCTTTTTTGTCCTTTCTTGTTACTAAGCCTGAAAAAATCTCTACACAATTACTGTTGTGTCGGGCGACTGGCCAGGCCATTCGTGAAGGATTTTGTTTTAAATTATTGGTGTACTGTTATTATGAGCATTGCATTTATATGATGGACGTTTTCTAGACTAACTTTTTTTCTTTTAGGCTAATATAGTTTTATTTACTGTACTTATTTTATTACCCAATAATTTTGCATTATTCTGAACTGCTCATTTTGCCATAAAAAGTGGAGTGTTAAACTTTTCATGCTGCATTCAGAACGATAACTTACTTAGACAAATTCAATCTAGCAATAAGTATGTTCATTGATCTCATTGTATTGGTCTTGTAGTTGTGTATGATTTCAGTAAACATTTGTCATTTTAGACTTTTTGCGAAAAATGTCCTTTTTTCTGGCATAAAGTATGTGGGAGCCCTATTTTTAGCACAAAATTATCGAAAATTTCTAAATTTTAAGAAAAAATATTGCGTCAAAAGTGATTTAATGTAAAAATATACATTGTAAAACGCTGAAAAAAACGCTGTTTTGCGCGTTAAGGGCAACTTTTTGGACCTATTTTTGACTTAGGAAAATCCTAGATCGGCCACTGGCTGCAAGATACTGCTTAGCTATAAATGCGAGAATCGGCAAATTCTTCGACTTCTCTTTCTACCATTGCAGCAGATCTTCGTTATGAATTAAGCATTTTGATTTCGTATAAGCCTCCAATTAAGAAACACATAGGTAATATTCAGTGATTTATAAGTAAATTGTCAAATAGACGTAAAACTTATTTGAACGTGCAGTTGCCAGATTGAAACGACTTCCTGAATGATTTATCTTTCGATTACATTGTCATATGTTCCGGTGAAGTCAGGCTATCAAGAGCGTACATACTTTGACACAGGAACCGAGAACCGGAACCAGAACCGACGGTTCTCTAGTTGAAGAACCGGAACTGGAACCGGAACCGACGGTTCCAACTTACGCAAGAACCGGAACCAGAACCGGAAACGGAACCGAAATTCTTATTTTCCAAGAACTGGAACCGGAACCAGAACCGGTTTTTTTGAAAAACCTGGAACTGGAACATCCCTATTGTGCACAATATTATTTGCTGTCTAGGTCACTGATTTTTGACTGACTGGTTTTTGACTGCTAATAATGTTAAACTGTTTGATCTTATTTGCAGTCTTGGCTGCTGGTTTTTAACTAGAAAGAATATTACATTGGTGCTGTATTATTTGCAGTCAACTGCAAATAAATACTGCCTAATTATTATCACTATAAGTCAAAAAGTCATTGTACATTGCACAATGGTTTCTTATCATTTTACGAGCATCAAAATCTTTATCCAGTTCAAAAAAGCCTATTGGTTGCTCTGAAGAACAAATTGATTGGCCGGTTTCAAAAAAGGCACGAACAATTTGAAAAACAGGTTGTCTACTTCCAAAAAAGTTTTATCGGATGGAAAACCAAGTTGCCACTTACCTTAAAAGGCTCAGTTGGTGCATGGTTTTTTTAAAAGGTCCCTTTGTGTAGTCATGGCCTCTAAAAAACTACATTTCATGTTTTTGCATATATTCATCGTGCAAGCACCAAGGAACGACCGGGCGCCCGGTCCCGGTCCCAGCCGGGCCTAGCAGGCCCGGTCCCAGTCCCGGTCTTGGCCTCAGAACAGCCGGGCCTGGGCCGGGCCTTATAGATTATGCAAGGCATTCAACTTACCTAACTTAGAGAAGTGTGTAATGCTGTACATGCGTACATAATCTGAACCTTTGTAGCACGTTAATCAGTAGGCACTGTCTGTGTATCCATTTTGCACTTTATTTGGACTGATGCAACTCGTTACATTTGTGTGTCCCCGATCTCATTCATATCTCGAGGCGTGAATCTTTATGTTATGCATTTACGCGCATTAAAATCGTGCGTGCATAAAATAGAATTCTTTAAAATACCGATATATCGACTTTTCCACAAATAATGGGAATGATATATGTATTCAAAAAACCATAGCATTATTGTTGTTATACTGACTACTAGACTCTGCTTAAGCACGATAAGCGTGTGCAACCCTCACAATTCAACATAAAGAGACATTGGTATGAATATTAATTCATGCACAAAGTGTAAAGATTTCTTTTGTTGTCTATGTGACATTGAGCTAATAATAGCTTGCTCAAGATAACTCGAGCCTTGTCTTGAAAAATTCTGTCGAAGAAAAAAACAGTTTTGTTGGCAACCTATGCACCTGTGACTATTCCTTTGTAGCCTTAGCTTTTTTATTCTACTTAAGCAAAAATTTACTCGAGAACTCATCCAAGCAAATAAATAGAATGTTATATTATTCCACTCAAATGATTAGCCACTATTTTGTGACTGTGTGTTCTTATAGCTAAGATCGATGTCTTATGTGATTAACTTCTTGTTTAAATCAATTATGTCCACTCCACTGTATTTTTGCTTCTTCTGTATCACTGTGATCTACTGATATTGCTCTGATCTATTGATATTGTACTGCTTCCTGACAGTTTTTTTGTACTCGGCAAAGATTTTTCCCGATGTACAAAGACTTTTCGGGACCGTCTTTGTGCATGTACAAAGATTTTTGGGATGACAAAAACTGCAAAAAAGATCTTAAATTTGCAGAACTCTTCGGCGCTTCGCGCCGGAATGAGTAATTACGCGTTCTATATATTTTTATAATGGCAAAAATTGCATTTAAAAGGAAAAAATGTCAAGTTTTTCGGCGCTTCACGCCGTTTTTAGACGATTCTTAGTGATTTTTGCCCTTAGAGACCCAGAAAGTAGCTAAAATACACTACCAAAATTCGAGCAACCTCTTTTTACTACACTAAAATCGCTACTGTACGACATAATAGTACCCACAAATTTATGTGTAAAAAATGTACAAAGATTTTTGGGAAGACGAAAACTGTAAAAAGGTGTAAAATTCCCGGAAATTTTTGTAGCATCGCGCCGATATGAGTAATTGTTTGTCCTATATATGTTTAAAATAGCAGAATTTGCATTTTGAATGGAAAAATGTCAAATTTTTCGGTGCAATTTTTTCGGCGCTTCGCGCCGTTTAGGGACAATTTTCAGTAATTTTTGGCGTCAGAAACCTAAAAATTAGCTAAAATACACTACCAAAGATTGAAAACCCCGTTTTACCACACTAAAATCCTTACTGTACTATATTATAGTACACAAAAACTTGCATGCACAAAAAGTACAAAGACTTTTGGGGACCATCTTAGTACATATACAAACGGACCTTGTACAAAAAAACACTGCTTCCTGATAATGTTGACAGATTGTTGTTCTTAAAATATGGTTTCCGTGCTATTGTTTACAAAGCGTTCAAATTAAGACCCTGACTATCAGGGGCGGATTTAGGATAGGGGCGGGGGGCGGCCGCCCCCTATTGGCCCAAAAAAGTGCGAAAAAATTAAGCATTTTTGAGGCGATTTTTTGCGATTTTCAGGTTAAAACGGCTAATTTTTCCGCCCAAGTCAGGGTTCCGCCCCCCCCCTAGGGGTGCCGCCCCCCCCCCTTAGGAAAATCCTAGATCCGCCACTGCTGACTATGTCTCTGAATAAAGGATTTCTGATGTCTCAGTGTGCAAATGTATATACATCAATTTGTGTCTACATCAAGCAAGGCCTACCTATTATTTATATAACAAGGCCCAGTCCCGGCCAAATTTTGGGCCCGGTCGGTCGCTCGCAAGCACCCCAGTCTAGAAAGTTATATAATCAAAGCAATGTCCCGTTGATGCTCCATTTTTCACCACTTAGTTGATTTCATAGATCCCTTTAGTCTTGGAGAAAAATCGATCAAAGTCAAAACTGAAAAAAGCAGCAAATTCCGTTTGGGAGGAAAAAAATTATGGGAATTAAATAAACCATCCCCAAAATGTTATGCGAAGTGCGTGGTTTGCTGCATAAATTAGTTATTTGACCTTACATGATCATATTTTTTGAAAAAAAATTCATTTTTTCCAATATTTCCTCCCATTTTATCAATAATTTTTTTTCTGAATTTTATTAAAAGTTTTATAAATTTCACAAATAAAGTCTTCAAATGGTAAAAACAACTCTAGGTAAGTCTCTTCTACATCATCTGCAAGAAATCAGTGCAAAATTATACTTCATGAAAAGTAATATCGTTGCCATGGAAATGTATACTTATGTAGCATTGGTCTTTTTTTAGGTTACAGTGGTTTTTTTAGGGTACAATCGAACTTTTTTGGCAGTTTTTGGGTGTGATTCCCATTTGTTGTGAAAAACAAATAGCAGGCATCATGGAAGGTGCTACGAGGCAGATTCCTGCTAGGTTTTGTTAAAATTGCTAGGTTACAACTGGTTTTTTTGGATTTGACTTTTGAAGGTATACTGTAGCTATGTGGATGACATAGGACAACTAAATTTTTTTCTGACCTTAGTCTACAAGGGATTTTAACGTGAAAACAAAAGATTCCAGCAAATATGAATACGGGTAGAAATACCGACCCTCAAAAATGCTTAAAAAAATCATAAAAATGGCAATTTTTGGAACTTTTCGACAAATTTGTATCTCAAGTTTCTGAATGATCCAGAATGAGATCAGGGGTCAGTTGTAATCCTCACGGCATAGCTTGTTCGCCAGTATAATATCATCAATCATCTCTTTTTGGTTATGGAAAAAGAGGGTGGTTTTTTTCCAGGTTACAAATCGACTGCTTTTTTTAGAGGCCAACACTATACATGTACAAGGATAATCCCATAAAGTCTTTGTACTTCTTGTACATGCAAGTTTGTGTATGCTATATTATGGTACAGCAGCGTAAAACATAGTTTCTCGACCCTTGTTAATGTATTTCAGCTAATTTCTGGGTCTCTGAAGCCAAAAATTACTAAAAATTGTCTCAAAACGCCATTAATGAAGTGCAGAAAAATTTGACACTTTTCCATTTTAAATGCGAATTCTGCCATAAAAGATATAAAGAATTGACAATGCTCATTTCGACTCAAAGCGCTTTGAGTTTTTTTGGGAGTTTACACACTTTTAACAGCTTCTGTCTTTCCAAAAATCATTGTATTTATATGCATAGCTGGGCAATGCCCATTGCCCCAGCAGGTACCAAGCCCATTTTTTGGTTGGTTGCTCAATCGTAAGAGTGGTTGTTCATAAAGCTTGTTAAAAATTGTACACTTGATTTTGACGTGATGGTTCTTTGGAAGTGCATCAGCATACATAAATAGCTCGTTTAACCATTTAACAGTGTTTTCATATTATCTGAGTTAGTTTTATTACCAACCACTTACTCCAGCATTATCGTGCATTGTACATGAAATTTTCCTACTGCCGAGGCCAGGGCCGAGGCCGAGGGTAATGCTGAGGGTCAAGCTTATATACCTATACCCATAAATTTAGTCGTAAGGAAGTTTAGATGCTTGATTTACTGCTCGCTTTGTTGATTTTGCAGCATTTGATGTGAAATGTCGAAAATTTCAAAAAGTTATGCTTGCAAATAGAATAAATCTATGCTGAAATAGCTGTTTCTGCACTTGAAACCTATTTAACACCTAGTGCATAAGCTGAAATAACTTTTAGGTCGCCAAGAAAGTAAATGAAATGTCATTAATAGGTATTTTCCGGCGCGAAGCGCGAAAAATTTGAAAAATTGTGATCACAGATGACCAAAACTCATTCCAAATTACATATCCATTCTTTATCTTGCCAACTATTTTTGGCTAATGGGAGGGGACGCCCCTCTCTAGCCCCCTTAAATCCGCCACTGCTTGTACGCATGAAGGAGCTGGTTAATTCTAAATGTTTTTAGGCTGAGAAGCATAATTCAATCGATTTTGTGAAAGTTTCAGCGTTACAATTCAACATTTCATTTTACAAAATTTCGCATAGCTCCACCTCGGGCCCCGCTGGGGAGCGTTTAAGCGCGTCACCCCAGATCCCTCAACTGTGAAATCGTGGTGTTTCTTGCACTCTTTTTGTATCCAAGGCAATCAAATAGTCAGGTTATTTACAAATGTGTGATCGATTTATATAAGGGCTCGAAATTAGAGGGGTGGGTTTACTGACTTCTAAATGTTTAAATACGGGTTTGAATAAAGCATTATTATTATTTTATGTGACTGCCAATAGGCCAAAAAAATACACTTTCTTTGGGGGGGGATTAAAGGACTTCCAATTTTTGGCCAAAAACGCCTGAAAACGGCCAAAAAATTCATTTTTCGTATGGTTTGGCCAGACTCGTTCAACTGGAACTACCCTATCCCAGAAGGGAAAAATTTTGTTTCTCCTTACAGTGGTCGCCATGAAAGATGACGCGCCATCACCTCAGAATTATAATGGATGGTGCGTCGCCAGCACCGCGTTACGTCCATCATGCGCCATCATCTCTTTTTTCTATCAAGCGCTATTAACCTCCATCATCCCATTAATCTGGCGATGCGGACGGCGCAATTTAGCTATTAATAGCGCCAACAAGAAGGAAGCGCGCCAGCATTCACGTACACGCTTCCTTGTTGGCGCTATTAATAGCTGAATTGCGCCGTCCGCATCACCATATTAAAGGGATGATGGAGGTTAATGGCGCTTAATAGAAAAAAGAGATGATGGCGCATGATGGACGTAACGCGGCGCTCGCGACGCACCATCCATTATAATTCTGAGAGTGATGGCGCGTCATCTTTCATGGCGACCACTGTAGGGTCCAACAAAGGGAAAAATGGAAAATTGGCGACGTGCGTCTAAAACACCGCCAAAATAAATTTTTAGTGTTTTTGAGATAGTAAACTTAATGTATGGTCAATTTACCTTGTCAACAGCTAAAAATTACTCTGGTTTGAGATGTGCGTAGAGAGCATGTTAATTTTCCTCCAGCATTATGCACCGTATTCATTGTGCAGCTATAGTTTTTGCCTTCTAGATCACTCAAAACTGCTCAAATTTTAGTTATAACATAGAGAACATGAAATACTTCCTGCCGGATGTATTGTGCGTATATGCTTTTATCTTTTTGCCCGCTCAAAACCGCTCAAATTTGAGCTTTACTTGCAGAATACGTCAATTTTTTTCGGTGCTGCGCCGAATTATTTACTACCTGTAATAATCTTTCTCAGTGATTAAATGGAAAGACAGGAGATGAGAAATTACTCGTTAATTAAATGATGAGAAATCGCTTGTGCAGACAGTTTAAATGATAAATTTTATATATCGATATTGAATAAAGTGGAAATTTTTTCGAAATCTTATTTTGAACTTTTTCTCTCTCCATTGTATAGAGCTAGCCTAGATACGCTCCAAACTTCCTTTATTTCCGCTCATCTGATGGTTCTCGAGATATCTGACTTCAAATTTTCAACCTGCTCCCTCCCAAAATTTTTTTCTGGATCTGATAGTGCCTGACCTTGTTCATCTAGGGTTCCTTCCGACCATTTCTGGGGAAGGACTGGCCTCCAATTTTGGGCAAAAAAGGCCAAAACACCTGAAAGAAGTCAAAAAATTACGATTTTTTTCCAAAAATTCGGGTTACGAGTCAAAAATTTTCTGGCTTTGGGGGATGGAGGACGACCATCTGTTGGTGGGGTATCTCCCATCCCCCAATACCTGTATGCCAAGTGGTAGGTAGACGAAACTTAAGCAGAAAATTCGAAAACGACAAAACATGTTTAATTTTCGATTTTTATCAGAAGTCGCAGCAATCGATTAAATGACTTTTGTTGACTAAACGTGTGTGCTTCATGGGTAGTTGGCACTTATTCCACTTCTATTTTGTGCATTTTTGTCTATGATTGTAATGTGCTGCAGACTTTTTGGAAACTTATAGACTAAACCTGTAAGAGAAAGAGGTACATCTGTATCCACGGGAATAGGGGTACACGCCTCCCTTCCCAATGAAATCCCGAAACAATTGTTTCCTTGCACCTCTTTGCTTTCAAGTCAAAGAATAATTTTTGCAGCTAATGATAGGCTGAATTATCTTATGGTTAGTGTGCGCGCATAAAGATGGTCAATCTAGTGTCTAAATCCGAATTCTTATCGCATTTTCCAGTCGTCAAGCAGGCATTGCTGGCTTTCTATTCGCCTAAAGTCAATCCAATTGCGTTGCGCTCAAGTATACAGTATATTAATCGGGTATGTTTATTGTTTGTTGTTAAAATAAGAAATACGTAGGGGGTCATACAAAAACATCGTTTGTAGCGCTTATGATGATGCTCTATCTTTCTGAGAGCATAAAAACAGGAAAAATTTCGAAAAAATAAAACAAGTCGGAACAAATTGAACAAAATATAGTCAAAACATGAGTATAATGGCGCGAAGCACCGAAAATTTGGCACTTCTGAGCAAGTAGATCGCTAAGAACGCTTAAAAAGTGCTTCTTTTCTACAAATTTCTAGAAAATTTGTAGGAACTTTGAAAAAATCACCAATTCTTGGGGGAAAGGGGGAAATCGTCTCAAACCCTACTCAAGATCTTGTATGGTTGGGGTGACCTATTGGTATTTGGAAAATCAGGTAGTCGGGTGAGTTTGAAGAAACGAAAGATGCTACAGAAGAATTTTTGAGCATATTGCAGGAAACATCTGAAGCCCGATGCTAAGGAAACTCACCCTGCGCTAGAGAAAATTTAGAGCATTAGTGTCATGCGCTGCGCAGCGGCTTTTTTCAGATAAAAAGTTGGTATTTTTATTTCAGCATTTTTAGAGCGTTTTCAAGACAGGTTTCTAGAAATTTTCGGCCCTCCACGCAAAATATGTTAATAGATACGCTTTTCGCTTCCCATTCCATTAACAGCATCGATTTTTCTTTCTACTTTTCATTTCACCTTGAATGTAGCTAGGTACTTGATTATCTTTGCATCTGTTAGCACATTTTTAAACTTTTCATTCTGCACAGATTCATCATCACATACAAGTAGTTCACCCAACCATTGCTATTATTTGGTGATTAACGCGTGGCAATTCCCGTGAGGCATAAAGGCGTACTATCATCATCATATTTGAAGTTCATTTTGTACGCTTGCGAATTACTTTTTCATTTTATTTTTGTAACCCTCGAATTTCGCCGTTTCTATATTGAAATAGCGGTTTTTTAACAGCTTGTCGATTACAATGTGCCGCATGGAAAACTGAATCGAGGCTTAACTTTGGTGCACGCGTATCAGTTGCTGAACGATAATATTAGTGAGAGTCAATTGAATTCGGCCTTCAAACTAGGATGGGCGGTTGAGCTGGTAGGTTAGACAGCAGAATTAAATTATTCATACGCTTCGTGATTAAATGTCACAGTGACGACTTTCACTTCCGATCTGAATTAATTTTTGAACTGAAATGTTAAAATTTCAACTTCGTCTCTTAAACTTAGTTCGCCAGTAAGGAAACTACGTATATGAGGGTAAAGCTGGCTAAGTAGTGAAGAATCTTGCTGAAATGCAAGAATTTTAGGCAGAACGGCGAATAAGAATGTTAAACAACCAAATCACTCGTCAATCAGTCTTGTTGCTTTAGATTGTTTTTCGAAAATCTTACACCAGCAACATTCTGTCATTATAATAATCTTAGGGGTATACCTCAACTCGGAAAACACCACCCCACAGGAATTTCTTCACTCCTCCCAGAATTCGCTATTTTTCGTAAGTTTCCGAAAATAATCTAGAAAATTCGTATAACAGGTGTTTTTAAGTGTTTTTAACTATCTATCTGCTTAAAAAGTCAAATTTTCGGCGCTTCGTGCCATATATTTTGTTCAATTTATTCGACTTTTTTGATTTGTTCGATATTTGTTCATGTTGTTATGCTTTCAAAAGATAGCGCATCGTCAGAAACGCAAAAAACCATGTTTTTAACGCGTACCCACCATTTCTGGGCCAAAATGGCACGATGCTGTTCATGTCTTGTGGTGAACCGGTATTTCCAGCTGGTACTGGTACTGGTACTGGCATTGTGCCGGTGTAACACCTTATAGTGTCCGGCACCATAAAGTGTCCGGCCGGAAGCTTTAAGGTACCTTAAAGTGTCCGGGTTTACCTTAAAGTGTCCGGGCCACATTAACGTGCTTAAAAGCGAGAAAAAATGCATTTAAACATTGGGATAGAGGGGCACGTAGACGTAAAAAGGATAGGGTTTGAACCCCCAAAATTCAAAGTCTCTCGCCGAATTGGTAGATCCGTAGAATTGAATAATTTAGCGTTTTTTGCGCTTATGCTCCATCTGACTGCCAGAATTTAGCCCACTGCCCATGTAAAGTAACAGGCATTTAACGACCCAAAGTGTTGGGTGGGGGTCCGCCGACCACTAGGGGTGAGTGCGCAAAATTCAATTTTTTCAAAATTTGAAAGAATGCACCTAAAGTGGCTAGAAATCGCAAGTTTTTGCACGAAATCGGGGAGAGGGAATAAACAATTTATGTTCATTTATATTTATATTTTTATATTTATGATTTGGTTATGGGAATCTCCACCACACCTGGGTGTGGGGGGTATGCACCCCCGAACCAAAATAGCCCCAGAAATTAAAATACCCCCAGAATTCAATTTCTGAATTTTTTTGTTTTTTTTCGCAAATTTTTGATGCCAATGGATAGTGCTCGATAAGAATCGTTGAAAAATGGTGTTTTTCCGCCATACCATAATTTTCAAGGTCCTTTTTTGACCTTTGAAAAATCTTGCACCCCCTCCCCAGAATTTTGTTGCTGCCCACGTATGATCTCCACCCCCTTGTTACATGTATGAATGGTAGCATGATAGGCAATATATAAAATGAAGTCTTAGCATGTCCTTTTAGAATCATGAGTGAATGGAACCATGTGCAGTTTACTTGCCTTTTCATATTAAACCAATAGACTGATTACTTTATATTTTGCTGAATCATAGTATTATGCTACTCAATTTGAGTACTGTTTGCTGCATATTTTAACGATTTTTTATGAACAGTTTAGCATCATAAGTAATCAATTATTGACTTCGTAATGTATCAGCTTGCTTGTATTTATGTACCTCAATACATTGTACAAGGTACGTACATATATGCCTACTTACCTGATTGTACAGCGAGTGATATGCATTGGCGTATATGCGTACGTATACTCAGCGTAACCCGGACACTTTAAGGCGGAGCCGGACGCTTTAAGGTGCCTTATAGTGTTCGGCCGGACATTTTAAGGCACGGCAGAGCCGGACACTTTAAGGTGCCTTATAGTGTCCGGCCGGACATTTTAAGGTACCTTAAAGTGTCTGGCCGGACACTTTAAGGTGCGACACCGGCGCCGATACCGGTACCATTACCGGTACTATTATAATATAAAGAATACCTATAAGTGCCCGCATTTATGAGGGAATCAATCATAAGCGACTAGACCATTGTTAACAGCATGACTCAGCCTATAGGTCCACCAAAAGGTTGACTGATTTATCTCGAGAAGCATTTGAAGTTAGGCAAAAATAAATGCATATTTGAACGTATCTTGGCGTGCTCTATGCTTTGCTGAAGAAATTTTTTTTACAACATTTCAAAAATTTTCGCTTTTTTCATACTCGTATACAAATCTTTCGTTTAAACTAACTATACAACTGATATCTGATCATTCAATCGACGAATAATTTTCTACCTTTTGTCTTTACATTTAATCTTTGTGCTTTACAGAGTAAAACAATACAGAAGATGAAAAATTCGGCGCGAGGCGCCGTGAATAAGTTGACACGTTTAAACATATCTAACCTAGACCTGAGCAGTTTTAAACGAGGTAGCAAAAAATATAAATAAACAATAAATTGGGCGCGAAGCTGTGGAAAATTTTGTGTTCTTCTATACTTTATAATTCAAATTTGAACTCTTTTAAACGGGCTGTAGGCCAAAAATATACCGGAATAATGCACCGGAAAAAATTGACACGCTAAGCATAAACAAAACGAGTTGCCAATACCTCCTGACTTCCTCCCTGATATCCTCAGAATAGTCGGACAAATCCTCTGGAAGAAGCTTGTCCTCAGGAATTAGTGCAACTCGCTCGGCTCTCTCAATTGACTGAATGATTGGCTTAATAAGTCTTACTTTCAAACATGTCTTAAGATGAGTGTGAGAAAATAAATCCTCATTTGATTCAAACGTTTGGTCACAATACATACATTTATATGTAATATGTTTCATCTCAAAGTGATTAATTAAAATTTTTCCCAATTTGAAAAGAGAGGCACAGGAAGGACACTCAAACCTAGATCTTAAATGTGCAAAATTCTCATGCTCTGCTAGCCTATTTTGACGTGTAAACAATTTGTTACATACAGTACAAAGGTGCAGCTATTGCTTCAGAAGCCGCAATTGGTTTGAGCTAGCATCAAAAATATCACTGGCATCTGCTGGTGGAAGCCTATAATTGCCCACCTGACACCAAGATCTGCAGAAGATTTGACAATATTTGCCATAGTTCTTCAAAGAAAATTTTTATAAGCTTTGAAGGAAATTTGTATGAACTTTGTAAGAAAAAGTTCAAATTTATAAACTTTGCTAGAATAATTTATATTTATAGACTATTCTAAGCACAACCAAAACATGTCTGAACACGTCTAAGCACGTTTGAACATGTTTAGTATATTAAAGACTGAATGGCAGTGGTAGCTTGAGCTGACCACTGCTTATAAGTATTGTTATTTGATATAGACATAGGTGTGTTAGGGGAAACATGCAACATGCTTGCTGTGTTGATGTGTTGGGGTGGACTCCCCCTCCCTACCCCGTTCACGGGCATGTACCAACAAGTCATGTATGCCATAGGCCTAACTTACACTAGCTTGGCTTAGTTTACAACGTAGTGCAGGTTTAGTCCAGGTTTAATGCTGCTTTACACTAGAGCTTATTTCAGGGTAAGGCTTGGTTTAATCTTAGGTTACACTTAGTTATGGTTTAATACTAGTTTACACTAGCTTGGCTCAGTTTACAAATTAGTTCAGGTTTAGTCTAGGTTTAATCCTATTCTACACTTAGTTCAGGTTTAGTCGGTTTAATCCTAATTTACATGTAGGCTCGACACTAGGCCAATTTTGACCCTCCCACTCCTCAACTATCCTCAACCATTGTATATCC
Organism: Mermis nigrescens; assembly: GCA_036768485.1. NCBI lineage: Eukaryota > Metazoa > Nematoda > Enoplea > Mermithida > Mermithidae > Mermis > Mermis nigrescens. The sequence goes on along the minus strand of JAVLUZ010000145.1, from coordinate 14,018,646 downwards.
TTATTAATCATTGCTTATCCTTAAGCATTGTATATGCATGCTATAACACTGGTGCCCGACTCATGGGACACCCTCCTAAGGTATAACACGGGGTATTTTTTAAACACTATGGGTGGAACTGGCCTCCTAACCTTAACCATAGCCTATTCTCAACCATTGCCTATCCTTAACCATTGCCCATCTTATAACATGGGGCCAGACTCATGGCCCAACCTCTTATGCTATAACACTATACATAACATTAGGGCCGACTCCAGTGCTCGCCATGAATGCTTACGTTTTGATATACTGCGTAGGATGATAGAGCTTGTTAAGGGATATATGTTTAACACGTTGGTCGTGCATGGGTGGAAATAATACCGACGTGTTAAAGATATAACCCTAACGAGCTCTAGAAGGTTATTAAAGCGTAAACATTCATGGCGAGTAGTGTGTGGTTGGAACCGGCCTCCTACTCTTAACCATTGCCTATTCTTAACCATTGCCTATCCTTAATTATTGCCTATCTTATAACATCGGGGCCAGGGAGTCATGCATAACTACTCAACCATTCTTATGACATCCCAGTATAAGTTTGAACCTGCCTGTGTTGCCACCTATTCAAGAAATATGACATCCCAGTATAACTTTAGATGCGCACAGACATGCTTGACCTGTTTTGCTGCCCGTTGTATATAAATTATGCCTTTCAGACCCTTGGTTAGGCTGCAGAAAAGTGGACCTGCGTGTACAAAAGATAGGCCGACTATTTCACATGTTATGATTTAGTGGAACCTGCAAAATACGCGCGCAACCCCCTCTATACTACTTAAATGCTAATGTCTGTTCTGTTGTCTAATTTCAAGCTGCGTGTATAGAATTATGTTACCATACATAGATCCTTTTTAATCATTAAATTTTGCGCTTAAGCCATTTCAGTGAAGTTTTAGCAATTCTCACTAAAATGCACAAATAGTGAAATGCACTAATTGGGGATTGTAAATCAAAAAAATATATAACATACGCTTCTCACTTTTTCAGCTAGTCATAAGCATTCTTAATTTTAGCTACGCATCTGTGTTTTTTGGACAAGTTCCCTTCATACTAGATGTACGGAGATGGTTTCCAAAAGTCTTTATTTTGTACTTGTAAATTTAAGTGTACTACGAAATGATTCAGTAATGCGTGTTGTGTTCTAATAACTGGGCTTTTAGATTTGTTTATCAGTGTATTTTATTCAATTTATGAATTATGATTATGAAAAATCAACAGCGCCGAAGCGCCGGAAAATTTGGGTATTTCCACTGTTTTTGTGTAGAATTAGCGACCTTTTTATTTACAAATGGTTCAGAAAACTTATGTGACGCTGAAGCTTCAGTCATTTGTACCATCCAAAACACAGTTTGAAGCTTTATGAAGACTAGCAAAACAGGAAATTATCAAATTCGTACAGAACAATTTTGACATTTGTTATAATTTCTAGATAAATTTACACTTCTAATAGAAAAATAGTGCAAATCATTAAATTGTTGTACGAAATGCTAGATTACTTTGGCTGATTGAAGCTCTGAGCAATAACACAGTAAAGCGCTGAAAATTTTTGATGTTTTGCCTTTCAAACTTAATTTTCACCATTATAAAGTCACACGGGAAAGACAATTACTGATTCCGGAGCCAAGCCTCTGAAATTTTCAGAAATGTTATACATTTTTACCTGTTTTGTCCTCCTTTAATTCTTTGTTCAATGTAAGAAGATGTTACCGAAAAGTATCTGTAGATCAAGAACAATCTTTGACGACTAAAAGAAATTGTGCTGGACAGTGGCGGATCTAGGATTTTCCTAGGGGTGGGAGGCTGTATCCCAACTTTTTCAAAAACAGTCAAAAATAGGTCCGAAAATTTGCCCCTAATGCGCGAAATAGCGTTTTTTTCGGTGTTTTACATTGCATACTTTGACATAAATCACTTTTTGACGCAATATTTTTTAAGAATTTGAAATATTTCCGACAATTCTGTGCGAAAAAATCATTGAATTTCTTTGACTTTGACAAAAATCTGGCGCGAAGCGCGGAAAATTTGTAAAATTAATGCGGATAGACGTCTTGAAGCATGATTTACTGCTTGATTTCCAGTATCTATAGCATTTGATGCGTAACATCGAAACTTTTCAATCGAAAATGGAAGAAAACTATGCAAAAATATCTGTTTCTGCTGGTGAAATTGTTTTGAAACTTACATGATTAGAAAATGGCTTCCAGGTCGCTAAAAAAGTAAATTAATGTCATTATTAGGTATCATCCGGCGTGTAGCACCGGAAAAATTTGAGAAATTATGGTCACTGATGGCCAAAAATCATTGCGAGTTGCATATCCATTCTTTGTCTCGCCAAATATTTTTGGCCAATGGGGGTGCGGCCGCCCCTAGCCCTCCCCTTAAATCCGCCTCTGGTGCTGAGCAGCAATCTAAAAACTGAACAGGATTGAGTACTCAAATTTCCAAAGCTTATGGTCTGAGGTCTTACTAGTCCAAACGTATGTTATGATAAACTGATATGTAGTTGTCATTTATATAAACACAGGTACAGCGCGTAGCGCCAGTAAAATACTAAAATTAAAATAAAAAATCGCTAGGTGATTTGAAAATATTGAAATTCTCTATTATTTTTAGATCTACGTGCAGCCCCGTACCAAGGATTTTATTTCAGGGAAAACGTCAAAATTTCGAAGTTGTATATCATGCTTTTATAAGCGATTACGTGTACAAACGTGCATATTATACGACACTAAAATTTTTAAAGTTATTCCTTTGTGATCAGCTTGAAGTTCTCTGTAGATCAGCAATGCAGGACTCATCTGGCGATCAGGCACGTAGCAGTGGGTGGGAGAAGGGGGAGGATGGGGTACTTACAAGGAACTAGTTTCCCAAGATTTTGCAACTACTATTATTGTTTACAAATGTTCCCAATTGATTAAGTTAAAATTCGTGAAGCGCATTCAAAAAACTGTCATAATGAAGTTTAGCACACTTTTGAGCTAATTAGCCCAAAAATTTTCAGGCGCTTCGCTCTGGATTTATTACAACTTTTGCCTTCTGAATAGCTAAAGTTTGAATAGATGGGTAAATATGTCAAAAATCTCCGGTTTATGTGCACAATTATTTGGTATTACTGGAGTACGTCCACACTTTTTTAAAAATCATTTTCGTTAAAAAATAAAATAGACATATTAGTAAATCGACATCGCTGATCTCAAATCCGTTGTCTATTTTTAGCCTGCATGCATCGTTGTTGCAGTATACCTACAGTACACCTCAACACTTTAAAAAAAATCATTTTCGTTAAAAAATAAAATCGCCATATTAGTAAATCGACATCGCTGATCTTAAATCCGTTGTCTATTTTTGGCCTGCATGCATCGTTGTTACAGTATACGTAGAGTACACCTCAACACTTTTGAAAAAATCATTTTCGTTAAAAAATAAAATCGCCATATTAGTAAATTGACATCGCTGATCTCAAATCCGTTGTCTATTTTTAGCCTGCATGCATCGTTCTATACCTACGTTACGGTATAACTGCAGTACACCTCAGATTTTTTATTTTCAGATCTCAGATAACTTACTTCATAAAATTTATTAACATCATGGCACAAGATATTAATATGCATGAATTTTGCCATATCACAAGAACTGAAGAATCAGCCACCGAATTCGCACGAGAAAACGGCTCGCTGCTTGCTTTTCGTATTAATATCTTGTACCATGATCTTAATAAATTTTCTGAAGTAAGTTATCTGAGATCTGAAAATAAAAAATCGGAGGTGTACAGTAGTTATACTGTAACGTAGGTATACAACGATGCATGCGGGCTAAAAATAGACAACGGATTTGAGATCAGCGATGTCAATTTACTAATATGGCGATTTTATTTTTTAACGAAAATGCTTCTTGAATAAGTGTTGAGGTGTACTATAGGTATACTGTAACAACGATGCATGCAGGCTAAAAATAGACAACGGATTTGAGATCAGCGATGTCGATTTACAAATATGGCGATTTTATTTTTTAACGAAAATGATTTTTAAAAAGTGTGGACGTACTCCAGTAATACCCAATTATTTATTTTCTGTAGTCTTTCTTTGCATTGTTTAAATTGAATTGAGTACAACAACAGATGAAACACAGGGCCAACCTTGGACTGTGAAGCCATTTTATATAACTTATTTTTTTAACAAGTTATAATTGTTTAAAATGTTTATAATTTTTTTCTCTCCAAAGTGCAGATTTCATTCGGCAACGCTCAAAAACACCATTATTTTTGTCAATCTTGCTGAGATATCTGACTTCAAAATTTTAGTCCCCCCTGGCCCTAACTCAGAAGAAAGCGAGCTACGTGCCTGCTGGCAATGAGGAATTCAAAACGCCTATACATTTATCCATTTAAGATCAATTTTGCAGATTTACGAGTTTAAGCAATGCAGTAATTATGCCTGATGCGAGGCGCCGGAAATGTTCAGCATTTTTATTCATTAGTTCGATTTTGCAGCTTCCCGAGTGTAAGCAATATAAATTTTTTCTGACGCTAACTGCCAGAAATTTTTATGCTCTTAAGCTCAGTGATGTAGCTGTTGGAGGACTGGGGGCACTAGTTCCCCCAAACTTTGGAGTTATGAATATTTTTTACAACGGTCCCATAAAGGAAAAAATTGGAAATTCTTAAAGCGATCTGAAAGATAGCTAGAATAGATTTTAGCACACTTTTTGAGCTAATAAGCCCAAAATTTTTGGGCGCTTCGCGCCTTATTCATTCGTATATATTATTCGTTCATTTGTATATAACATATTTGTTCAATACAATTGAAATCAAATTTGATCTTTTAAAATCTTTTTCTTCTCCATTGTGTAGATCTCTTTGAGAAAAGTTTAAAATACCATTATTTTTGTCTATTCATAAGTACTTGTTGTGATATCCAACTTCAAAATTTTCGGTTCCCCCCGAACAAAAAATTTCGAATGTCAGCTACGCCACTGCATAAGCTCCATTTTGCATCTAGTCGAACATAATAAACGCAGTGATCCGGCTAAAATTTTAACAGGGAAAAATTTAATAATGTATTCAATAGTAATTCCGATTTAATTAATGGCACAGAGCGCCGAAAATTCGAGCATTTTATGCTGGTGGACGTCAAAAACTTTGCTGAAAATTTTTTGAATAATTTTCTCTTTCTTTACTCTCAGGATCAGGGTTTGGTTACCTGCCATAAATCATAGCCAGATACATATTAAGGTATGTGGCGCAAAGCGCAAATTTTTTTAATAATTTTAGCCAGAAAGCTGGATAAAAATAATAGAATTAACATATTTTCCTTAGAATTATTGCATGACCCTTAACTTTTTATGTTCAAGGATTATGACCATAAATTCTATATATTTTGCAATTATCCGAAGAGTCGAGAAGGGTATAGAGGCTTTAACTTAGTATTGAATAGTAGAGCAAATTTTGAAACTTTATACGATGAAGAAAGCCATAGGTCATTAAACAAACATTCATTCTTGTCGTAAATCACCTTGGGTCAATGATGGTCATATTGTGTCACACTTAATTAAATCGACATTGATCAGAATTATACAGTAGAGTTATCGATCACAATAATGAAGAGGATTTTATCTCTTCTCGAGTTAAATGAATAATTTAGTTTTGTATGTGTGTAGGTATCTTATAATCGCACTTTGGTCAACTAAGTTATTGGCCTTCTGCCAGTCGGCAACGAAAGTGCGAGAAAAAATATTGAATTTACGGCGCAAAGGCACCAAAAACATTCATACTTCCTCTTAAAAATTCGATTTTCTGTACATTTCAACGGCATCACCATATCTTTCGAAAATCTTTTGTTAAGTTAACGGCGTAATGACCATTCCCGCCGCTTTCTGTAAGCCATGCGTTTTTTACACATTACCGACCTATAATCCGCGACTCATATGGTATCCAAAAAAATTATAATGAAAAGCTTAAATAATTTGCATTAGGTAAAGAATCGGAAACAAAACTGCGATTGTAATAAGCTGATTGAATCTGTAATAAACACCGCCTTGCTTATAATTTCAGCACAAACATAAAAAACACTTAAGATTATTAAAAAAGATGCTCGAGTCTGAATAAAGTTGTTGAGATTGTAAAAAGGTTGATTTTGGAGTTTTTAATGCACACGCTTCGTGCTAAATCATTAGTTGTGGTTGTTTCCAAAAAAAGTTTTGGTCTTCAGAAAGGTTAGCTGGTTCCAAAAAAGGTTTGGCCTGCCTGAAAAACCGGTAGACTGGTTCTAAAAAAGCTTGATTCGTCTTAAAAACAGGTTGGATGATCCCAAAAAGGGTTGGCCCGTCTAAAAAACAGGTTGTTTGCTTCCAAAACGGGCTGGTCTGCCTTGAAATAGGTTGGCCGGTTCCAATAAAACGTTGACCTCCCTGAAAAACAGGTCGGGTGGTTCTAAAATGGGGTAGGTCCGTCTGAAAATTAGATTGGCTGTTTCTAAAAATAGGTTGATCTGCCTTAAAACCTGGAAGCCGGTTCCAATGAAGGCTCGGCCCATCTGAAAAACTGGTAAAAATGGTTGGTCCGTCTTAAATACAGGTTGGCTGGTTCCAAGAAAGGGTTGATCTGCCTTAAAAATAGGTTGGATGGTTCTAAAAAGCTTGGCCTGCTTTAAAACAGGTTCACTGGTTCCAATGAAGGGTTGGTCTGCCTGAAAAATAGGTTGAATGGTTCTTAAAAAGGGTTGGTCCGTCTTAAAAACGGGTTGGCTGTTTCCAAGAAAGGGTTGGTCTGCCTTAAAAAAGGGTTGGTTCGTCTGAAAAACGGGCTGACTGGTTTTAAAAAAGGCTTAATGGGTCTTCAAAACAGGTTACCTGCTTCCAATAAAGGATTGGCTATCCTGCCTGAAAAACAGGTTGGCTGTTTCTAAAAAAAGTTGATCTGCCTTATAACAGGTTGGCTGCACACAACCCATTGGGGGGAGGGGTGAGGGGGTATTACCCCACCTCAGGGTCCGAGACTTGAATCAATGTCAGGCGATTTTGAGCTATCAAACATTTTCTGCAATGATTTTGGGTTCAAAAGCAACGAAGATAATAAAGAGTTTTAGGCTCTCCGCGCCGACTAGTACATTTCGTTTTGTTTACCAATAAAATACCTAGAATGAAGTTGAAATTATGTTGAAAAGTCAAAATTTTCGATGAATTCTTATGTTTTTTACTTACAAGAGTGACGAAACTAGTCAGAATGGGACAAAAGTAGTTGAGAATGCAGTTTTTCACATTAAAACATGATATATAGAATGTTTTAGCCATTTTTCATATTTGACATGCAAAAAACGGCTAGAACTCTAAATTTAGTGGTCTCAAATTTTGGGATTTCACCCCACCTGAACTTTCGACCTTGGGAAACTATGGTTGGCTGGTTCTAAATGAAGGATTGGTCTGCCTGAAAAACCGGTTGGATGCTTCTAAAAAAGGGTTGATCGTCTTAAAAACAGGTTGGCTGGTTTCAATGAAGGGTTGGCCTGTCTAAAAAACAGGGTGGACGGTTTTCAACAAAGGGTTTGTCCGTCTTGAAAACTGGATGACTGGTTCCAAAAAAGGGTTGATCTGCATTTAACACAGGTAGGATGGTTCTAAAAAAGGGTTGATTCGTCTGAAAAACGGGTTGGATGGTTTAAAAAAAAGTTTATCCGTCGTACTAACGGGTTGGCTGGTTCCAAGAAAGGGTTGGTCTGCCATAAAAACAGAAGGGATGGTTCTGAAAAAGGGTTGGCTCATCTGAAAAACAGCTTGGCTGGTTGTAAAAATGGTTGGTCGGTCTTAAAAACAGGTTAGCTGATTCCAATGATGGATTGATCTGCCTGAAGGGTTGGTCCGTCTTCAAAACAGGATGGCTGGTTACAAGAAAAGGTTGATCTGCATTGAACATAGGTTGTACGGTTCTAAAAAGGGTTGGTCCGCTGAAAAATAGATTGGCTGGTTCTAAAAAGATTGGCCTACCTTAAAACAGGTTGGTTAGTTCCAATGCAGGATTGACCTGGCTGAAAAACAGTTTGGAATGATCAAAAAGGGGTAGGTCCGTCTTAAAAACAGGTTAACTGGTTCAAAGAAAGGGTTGGTCTGACTCAAAAACAGGATGGATAGTTCCAGAAAAGGGATGGTTCGTCTGGAAGCCAGGTTGAATGGTTTTAAAAAGGGTTGGTTGGCCTTTGAACAGGTTGGTTGGCCGTAGAACAGGTTGGTTGGTTACACTAAGGGGTTGGCTGGCCTGCCTTAGAAAACGGGTTGAGTGGCCTGCTTGAAAAACAGGTTGGCTATCCTGCCTGAAAAACAGGTTTGCTGGTTTTAAAAAGGCCGATCTGCCTCAAAACAGAATTCCAAGAAAAGTGTTCCAATTAAAGGGTTGATCTGTCTGGAAAACAGGTTGGCCGCTACCAAAAGTAGGTTAGCCTGCCTTAAAACAGGTTGGCTGGTTTCAATGAAGGTTTGGCATGCCTAAAAAACAGGTTGGATGGTTCTAAAAAGGGGTTGGTTCGTCTGAAAAACTGGTTGGCTGGTTCCAATGAAGGATTGGCTTGTCTTAATAACAAGTTGGACGGTTCTAAAATAGGGTTGGTCCGTAAACTGGATGGCTTGTTCCGAGACTTGGTTGATCTGCATTAAACGAAAGCTGGATCGTCCTAAAAAAAGGGTTTGTTCGTCTGAAAAACAGGTTGGCCGCTTGTAAAAGGGGTTGGTCGGCCTTAAAAAACAGGTTCACTGGTTCCAATGAAGGATTGACCTGCCTGAAAAACAGGTTGGATGTTCTAAAAAAGGGTTGGTCCATCTTAAAAAAGGTTGGTTGGTTCAAAGAAAGGGTTGGCCTGCCCGAAAAAACAGGTTGTCTTGCTCCAAAAAAGGTTTGGTCCGTCTGATAAACAGGTTCGCTGGTTCCAAAGAAGGTTAGCCTGCCTTAAAACAGGTTGGCTGGTTCCAATGAAGGTTTGGTCTGCCTGAAAAATATGTTGAATGTTTCTTAAGAAGGGTTGGGACCTCTTAAAAACGGGTTGGCTGCAGAGGCATAGCCAGGATTTTGGTTTGGGAGGCATGAACAAAAATTTTATAAGACTACTTTTGGATTGAATGCTATAGCATAGCTAATTTATGGGTTTCTGACGATCAAAAATACAAAAAGTGTAAAGATGCGCGAAGTGCCAAAATTTTTTGGAATTTCTACCGTTTTCATGTGGAATTTACAGCCTTTCTATTGACAAACACTTCGAAATCATAAGAGGCGCAAAATGCCAAGAAATTTAGTCAGTTTTTTACCGTCCTTAACATTTTGTAGCTCTGTGAATAGTAATAGTCTGATAGAGGCAGAAAATTATCAAATTTGTACGAAACAATTTTGATCGTTCAAGCAGTTCAAGCTTCTAACAAGAAAACTGCGAATCAGTGGCAGATCCAGGATTGTCCTAAGGGTGGGGGGACGGTACCTCTAAGGGGGGGGGGGGCGGAACCTGACTTTGGCGGGAAAATTTGCCGTTTTAACCCGAAAATCGCTAAAAATCGGTCAAAAATCCTTAATTTTGCGCACTATTTTGGGCCAATGGGAATTGGGCATGGCCTCCGCCTTCCTAAGTCCGCCCCTGTTGCGAATTACTAACTTTGTCTGAAGATATTTTGATGTTTCGTTTTAAACGCAATACTGGAGTTTTAAAAAGGAAGAACAGTAACTGGCGGCACTATGCGCCGAAAAATTTTGACGTTTTTGCACTTTAAACTCAATTTATACCGCTAAAATCATACGAAAAAGACAAATTAATGCCGGCGCAAAACACCGGAAATTTTTAGAAATTCCTAACCCTCTATATCCGGCTTGTTCTCCCTAAAATTTCGTTGCGCATGTACAACGAGATTTAACGTCTATGGGGGGTCTAGGTGGCGCGCCTGCTGTTTTCAGCGGGGTCCGGGCAGCGTCCCCACACATGCACCTAGGGGGTGAGGGGGTACCCCCCCCCGAGGGTCAGCTAGACCGGTACTGTCCGGCGATTTTGAGCAAACAGGTCTTGTTCTGCATCATTTTTGACCTCAAAATCAGTAAAAATGTCAAAAATTTTTCCGCGCTTCGCGCCAAATTAGTACTTTTAAGTACTTTTTACTCAAAAAGCGCCCAAAATTGATGAATTTTTGCATTTTTAGTGTTAAAAGCGATGTAATGCAGTCAAAATGGACTAAAAATGCTTTTTAAAATGTGTTTTTAACACGAAAAAACGTTTTATAGGCTATTTTGACCATTTTGATCATTAAAACAGCAAAAAAATCGTGGACGCTAAATTTACTGTTTTAGATTTTGGCATTTCACCCCCCCCCCCCGTGCCGACCCTGACCTTGTGCACCTATGAGCGTCCCGGAAAATTTTGTAAAATAACATCTTAATGTTAAATAATAACGTTAAAATTTCCGCAAAATCGGCCAAATCTCGGTTTTGAATTAAGCCCAAAAACACTTAAAATTGATGAACTCTTACATTGCAGAAAACTTGAGCTGCAATGCGCGTTTTTCGACGTCTGCTAATTACATAGCGCAGCAACGGGTCGCTGCCAAAAGAAATAGAAAAATGTACCACTGAAAATTTTGTTCTTACCGTTTTCAGGCCCATTTGTGGCCTTCTTATTAACAAGATGCAGTTTAGAAAACAGGAATGCGCGAAAACATAAGAAAATTTGACCATTCCTTCCATTTAAAATAGGATTATGTCTCCCTTGTTAAGAAAGACAAACAAAGCAAGGAATAGACGAACTGGTACACAATAATTTTCGCACTTTGACCATTATGCTCAACAAGCATGCGCGGTTTCATTCAAGGAACAAATAGTGCGTTGAATTAATAAAGTGATGTGAAGTGCTGGATAATTTTGAAGAGATTCAAGCTTTTAAATTTATTTGATCTATATAACAATAAATAATAATGATCAATTTTGACGTTTTTGCCTTTTGATTTCGTTTTCGGGACACACATTATTGCAGCAGAAAAATCAAAAATATTCCTTAAAAATTTCGGGGGGGGGGGCATGCCCCCAGTGCCCCCCTGGCTACGCCTATGGTTTGCTGGTTCCAAGAAACGGTTTGTCTGCCTAAAAACAGGTTGGCTGGTTTTAAAGAGGGTTGATGGGCCTTCAAAACAAGTTGCTGGTTCCAATGAAGGGTGGTTGGCCTGTAAAAACAGGTTGGCTTGTTCAAAGAAAGGTTGGTCTGCCTTAAAATAGATCGGCTGGTTTCAATAAAAGGTGTATCTGCTGAAAAAACAGGTTAGGTGGTCTAAATATTAGTTTGGTGCGTCTGAAAAACAGGTTAGCTGGTTCCCACAAAGGGTCAGACTGTCTCTAAAAGGTTGGCCGGTTCCAATGAGGATGGCCTGCCTGAAAAACAGGTTAGCTGGTTCTAAAATAAGGGTTATCCGTCTGAAAAACAGCTTAGCTGGTTCGCATAAAGGCTTGGTCCGTCTGAATGGAAGGTTGTCTGGTTGCAAAAAAGGTCGGTTCCATAGGTGCACAAGTCAGCTTCGGCAGAGGGGATGTGAAATCCCAAAAATCTGAAACAGTAAATTTAAGGTTCACGATTTTTTTTGCTAGATGAACAATCAAAATGGTCAAAAATAGCCCATAAAGTTTTTTCGTGGGAATATCACGTTTTAAAAGCGTTTTTAGGCCAGTTTTGGGCGCTGCGCTTAAAAGTATCAATCTTGCAGGAAGCGCCGGAAAAATTTGGACGTTTTCACTACTTTGACCTCAAAAATGATGCATAAAACGTTCCATCAGATCAACTTCGCCGGATAGTACCTGTTTGGATGACCGTGCATGGGTTAATACCCACCCATGCACCCCCTATGTGAATGTAGTGTTGGTCCGTCTGAAGAACAGGTTGGTTGGTTCCTAAAAAGGATTGATCTATCTGAAAAACAGGTTGACTGGTTCCAAGAAGAGGTTGACTTACCTGAAATACAGGTTGGCTGGTTTGATTAAAAATGTTGGTCCGTCTAAAAACTCGTTCGCTGGTTCGGAAAAAGGACATTTCCTGAAAAAGAGGTTGACTGATTATAAAAAAAGGTTTGGTCTGTCTGAAACAGGTTGGCTGGTTCAATAAAAAATGTTGGTCCGTCTAAAAAATGGTTTGCTGGTTGGAAAAAAGGCTTGGCCTCCTGAAAAAGGGTTGACTGATTTTTTAGAATGGGTTGGTCCATCTGAAAAACAGGTTGATTGAATCCAATAAAGGGTTGGTCAGTAATGCCTTCAATCCAATCAAGGTCATAATCTATTGTTGCTCACCAATTTATTAATCTTTTTATCCCCCAATTTTTATGTACAAAAGATAAGCCAGTCCAAATGACCCTTTAGGCCGTCCAGCTTTTGCTTCAGCCTGCTTAGCGGACGGACTGGGCTGGGCTATTTCCCAGGTGTGATTTTAGAGCTAAATAGCCACGTCCAAAATAAAATTATGTTAAAAAAAACAAAAAAACTCTTTTATCCATAATATTTAGTTAATTTCAAGCACTGTTGTGAAGTAATTGTATTTCTTTTCTGTTTTAGATTGTCTGTACCTTATTTCCTGCATTATTTTTCATTTATCTTTCTGATAGGTCTAGTGACGAGACATTTAGTCAGGCAGTGGTACAGGTGCACTATGGTCTTGGACTATGGTGTGCACCTGCACCTACTGTCCTGTGCTTAAGCTCAGTTTGGGGACCAGCTGAAGAGACTCCAGGAAGAATGTCATTAAAAACTTGACGTAATAATCAAAGCAACTCAGAAGTTGTCATAATTCAGAGTTTCTGGGTGATTTCATGCACTTTCAAAGAAAGGAATTGATTTTTATCTAATTTTGTCATTTATTTTGGCTTATTTCATCCAGAAAAACTTATTTTCATCATTCTGGGTCTTTCAATCAAACCCCAAAATATTCAAGCGTATGTCTGTTCAGAACACTCAAAAATTAAAAAAACCAAGCTTCTTTCCAAAAAAGCAAGATTGAGTCCAAAAGGAAAATTGTTGTAGAGACACGTACTGTGCATTGAGGTATTGTTTGCGTCATTTTAATATTCACAATTTTTAGACAATTCAACCGTGTGGTACACTTGATATAACTATTTAAAACTCGCTAAACCCTTGCACTTGCTGTGCTACTCTTTTTACGCTGCTTAGAATGAAGAATGGACAGAAATGGTTTTAAAACAATCCTGAACTTTCGACAAAAGATATCATTTAAACTTGTTATCGTTTGTTATATTTTTTAGTTTTAATTGAAGCGTTTCACTTAGCAAAGCACTGTGTTTGTATAGAAGAACATTGAGTTCTCATTGTGAGAGCGCAAATGAGGAAAGAACTATGGCAACAAGAAGTCTTATTCGGCAAATAGCTTTAAAGTTCTTACCTTACTTAGAGGCTTATTTTTGGTAGTGAACTAATATTAATGTCCTCAGCCTGGGACGATTAATTAATTTTATTTGTGTACCTTCGTACATGCTTTTATCAATAATTCATTATTGATTAAATCAGGTTGAAACAAGTACTTTTGATGGCGCGACAAACTTTTAAAATAAACTACGTCTAATTGTTCTTAAGCTCGCTATTCAATTTCATTTTATTCGCACTTAAAAATGCTTTTCCAATCTTAAATTTTGGAAATAAAATTAATAATTTTGGTAGTGGCGAGTACCAGGGTGATACCAGCACTGGTACTGGCTCCACTACTGGTACCGGTGCACCCCTAGTTTGCATGTTTTTATTCAGCTTCAAACTTGCTTCCTGATCGCCGACGACATCATAGACCATTCCATAACCCGCAGGGGACAGCCATGCTGGTACAAGCAGGTGACGCCTTCCACTTCTCCTTGTTGATTCACCTTCTTATTTTCAATTTTTTCAGGAAGACATTGGCTTGAACGCAGTCAATGACGCAATGTTTCTTGAGAATGCGACTGAGATCATGATCAGGGATGCGCTTCATGGCAGCGCGTGCTCTGATCAAGTTTTGAAATTATTCAGCGAAGTAGGTTCTTTTTTATGACAGCTAAAGAAGCTTCTTCAGCATATTTTTGTTCCCCATTTTCAAGTATATGTCTTCAGAATTTTCAACGTCCTGCTCGAAAAATTTAAAATTTTTTGAAAAGTGTCACGTCAATACCGATTTTAAATAAAAGTAGACATCGTGAAACGCCCAGAAAGCGCTATTTTGCATGTGAAGAGCAAATTTCGGTAACGTCCCAACATGGCCACCGTCCCAACACGGCCACCGTCCCAACACGGCCACCGTTCCAACATGGCCACCGTCCCAACATGGCCACCGTCCCAACACGGCCACCACCGTCCCAACACGGCCACTGTCCCAACATGGCCCCCCGTCCCAATATGGCCACCGTCTTAACAAAGCCACTGTCTCAACAAGGCTACCACCGCACGTGGGCGTGGGGGGTTTGTGGTATGCACCCCCAGAATTCAAATTTTGAATTTTTTTTGCTTTTTTCGCGATTTTTTATGCCACTGGATAGTGCTCGATGAGAAACGTTGAAAATGGTGTTTTCTTCACCATACCACCATTTTTAAAACCATTTTTGATCTTTGAAAATTTTGCACCCCCAGAATTTTAAATGAAAAATCCATGTCTAATTACCTCCTGTAATTAACTATTAATACCTACTTAACTTTCGATTAAAATACAGTGATAGTGGCCTTGTTGAGACAGTGGTTTTGTTGGGACGGTGACCATGTTGGGACGGTGGCCATGCTAGGACGGTGGCCATGTTGGGACGGTGGCCATGTTGGGACGGTGGCCGTTGGGACGGTGGCCTTGTTGGGACGGTGGCCATGTTGGGACGGTGTTGGGGACGGTGGCCATGTTGGGACGGTGGCCATGTTGGGACGGTGGCCATGTTGGGACGGTGGCCATGTTGGGACGGTGGCCATGTTGACGGTGGCCGTGTTGGGAATTTTGGTGGCCGTGTTGGGACGGTGGCCGTGTTGGGACTGATGGCCACATTGGGACACAATCCAAATTTCGGACCTATTGTTTTGGTAAAGTTTGGGGTAACGTTTCCTCTGCCCATGGAAAATCCTAGATCCGTTACTGCTATGTTCATTTAATGTTCAAATATTTTGGTGTTAATACTCAGTATGTTTTAACGTATTATTCTTATTTTTTAACAAAAGTCAAAAATCTACAGTGCATCGCGCATATTATATTTATTGTTAATATGTCTTTGCATGCGCAAGATCATTTTTTGACCTTTGAAAAATCTTGCACCCCCAGAATTTGCGCCGCTACTCGTGCTCGTACGATCCCAAACCTCTTTGAAATTTCGTGTCATTTCCGGTGCTTCACCCGAATTGAATAATTGCCTTAATTTAGACGAATCAGCACTGTTATGACAGCTGCTGAACTGCTGGTTGAAGGCTACTATAATACGTTTTCCTAACAAATGCATATTCAAAATTTAATATTTTTTATAATCGGCAGAAATTTTGTATGATGCAAAAGCAAGGTTTTCTCTTTTTTGGGAACAGAAAACATTGTGCAAATGTCAAAAATTTATAAAAATAAAGGGCTTCGCGCCAGAATTTATACTTATTCTATACGCATTAATAAGGTAAATATTCAGTTTAAAGTGCAAAAACAAGATATTTCCAATTAAATCTAGAATCATGTATAGTGCTGAAATCTAGTTTGAAAACTGAGATCAAGGCGTTGAGAATTACAAATTTTCGTGCTGCAATCCACTTAAAGTTTTTGAGCTATTTATTAAATGTCAAACAATTTTCAGTGACACTTTATTCTTAAATGACAAAAATCCACTTTTACTAGGCATATGTGCAGAACGCTATGTTATTGCGCTACAAATAACATGTTACTTATTTCTCTTTTGGTTTCATGCATAAGTTTGAATCAGCCAAAATACTATAGTGCTTCATACTAAATTAGTAATTCTTGCAATATTTTTGAAAATGAGCTTGGTAAGCGAGAGTTGTAAATCAAGAGAAGCTTAAAGTTTAAACCTATCATTACATTATGAAGAGAATTATAAAAGATTTTAGACTTAAAGAAAAATGGAAAGGCGGGATGTTGGTAAATTAAAACAAATTTAAAGGATGTGGTGAAATGTTATTGTTGTGAATGGGACAATCACTTGCTATGTATAATGACCAGGCCCGGTTTTAGGCATGTGCGGAGTGTGGCCGCACAGGGCCCCAGGGGGCCCCGCCACATGCACTATACAAATGCTTCCAATAAGTACCGAAAAGGTACCTCGCACAGGGCCCCCAAAAAGGTACCTCGCTCAGGGCCCCCAAATGCCTAAGACCGGGCCTGATAATGACTCATTGCTTGACTGATAACCTTGAAGCAATCTGATGCAATTAGAATATTGTTATTTGAGATATGCTTGTGAACAGCAGATAAGATGTCACCCTGAATTGCTTTCTTGTAGCGAATAAGATGTCAGTATGCTCTGCAATTCTACCTCCAAAATGTTGGCGAGTTTCGCCTATGTAACTAGCAATACGCCTATGTAACCAGCAATGCGAAGTGCGTCTAAAACACCGCAAAAATCAGGTTTTAGCGTACTTTTGAACCAGAGGCGTAGCCAGGATTTTGGTTCGGGGGGGGGGCATGACCAAAAATTTTTTTAAGACTACTTTGCATTGAATGCCAGCAATGTTATGTATAGTAAAAAACGGAGTTTTTCGACCTTTAGTAGTGTAGCCTAGCTAATTTTCAGGTTTCTGACGATCAAAAATACAAAAGTGTAAAGCGGCGCGAAGTGCCGAAAATTTTTGGAATTTCTACCGTTTTAATGCAGAATTTACGGCCTTTCTATTGACAAACAGTTCGGAAATTATAAGTGGCGCAAAGCGCCAAGAAATTTAGCATTTTTTACTTCCCTTAACATTTTGTAGCTTCTTGAATACTAATAGTCTCACAGAGCAGAAAATTATCAAATTTATAACAACAACAACAACAAAGATTTATTGCAAAACGTACAAGACATGGTAAAAATAAAGACACAGCGTACGATACAAAGATATGATAAAACGATATATGACTAAAACGTCAGCAACGGACACGCAGTCACGAACGTGAAAACTTACACGTGCCCCTTATACAAAAGAATTTTGACAGTTCAAGCTGTAACAAGAAAATTGCGAATTACTAACTTTTTCTGAAGATATTTCAAGTGATCCGGGCTTTTTTAACGCAATACTGGAGCCTAAAAAAGAAAGAACAGTAACTGGCAGCGCTACGCGCCAGAAAATTTTGACGTTTTTGCAGTTTAAAAAACTCAATTTATACCGCTTAAATCATACAAAACGGACAAATTAATGCCGGCGCGAAACGCCGGAATGTTCTCTAAAATCTCATTGCACATGTACAACGAGATTTTACGGCTGCAGGTGGGAAGAGGTGGCGTGCTCAAGTAATTCCCAGTGGTTCCGGCACACATGGGCTGGAGGTTGGGGGTTTGGGGGTATGCACCCCCCAGAAGTTGAAATACCCCTCCCCCTTAAAATCAAAATACCCCCCCAGAAAAAAATTCTTGTTTGCTTTGTTAGTAATTTTTGATGTTATTGATAGTGCTCGATGAGAAACGTCGAAAAATGGTGTTTTTTCGCCATACAACCACTAAGACCATTTTTTGACCTTTGAAAATTTTTTCACCCCCTAGAAGTTTTTTCACGCCCCTCCAGAATGTCGGTGCTGTCCACCTATGGTTCTGGGGCAGATTTACCAGAAAATTTTTGAAAAAAAAAGCATTCTAATGTGAAATAGTAACGTTAAAATTTTCAAAAAATCGGCCAAATCTTGGTTCTGAATTCTTACATTACACAAACCTTCTGGAACTGAAATGCGTTTTTCGACCTCTGCTGATTACATAGTGTAGCAACGGTTCGCTGCCAATATGATATAGGGAAATGTAAATATGAAAATTTTGTTCTTACCTTTTCAGGTCCATATGTGGCCTTTATTAATAAGATGCAGTTCAGAAAAAAAGAAAATGAGCAAAAAACATAAGAAAATTAGACTATCCCTTTCATTTAAAATATGATTATGTCCTTGTAAAGAAAGACAAACAAAGCAGAGAATAGAAAAATCCGATACGCAATCATTTTCAGACTTTTTTACTAGCATGCTAAACAAGCATGCGGTTTCATTCAACCAACAAAGTGCATAAAATTACTAAAGTGATGTGAAGTTCTGGATTATTTTAACTTATTCAAGCTTTTAAATTCATTGGATCTATATAACAATAAATAATAATGAATCGGCGCGAAGCGCCGGAAACTTTTTGACGTTTTCGCCTTTTTGAACTCAGTTTTCTGGACACACATTATTGCAACAGAAAAATCAACAATATTTAAAATTTTTGGGGCACGTGCCCCCAATGCCCCCCCTCCCGGCTACGCCTGTGTTTTGAACTATTAAATTCAAATTTTCCCGTCGCGTCGCGCCAGATTTATTGTTTACATATAGTTTTGTCTTATACACCCCTCATTCAAATTAGAGTTATAAATGAAAAAGCATGTCAATTTTTTACGGCGCTTCATGCCGGATTTATAGTTTAGGTATAGTTTTTGCCTTATAGCCCACTCAAAATAAGTCAGATTTGAGGTGTGTGACGTAGAAAATATATTAAATTTTCACGATAAATTATTTACTTCTGCGTTATTTTTCTTTGTTACGCTCATAGATTAAAAAGTTTGGAAATTATTCGTCGTATGATTATGACATAAACTGAAAATCTTTGACAATATTCTTCACCAATGTATGTATAGAGCTCGCCGATATACGCTGAAAAATGCCCTTATTTGGCGCAGATTCTCGAGATATATGACCTCAAAATTTCCTTCCCTCCGGAGACATTTAAGAGCGGGATGGGTGGATCAACCACCCAAAATCGGACATCCCCTCTAAAGCTGGAGAGTTTTTTGACTCTTCCCGATTTTTGGAAGAAAAGTCGAATATTGCTGCTGTTTTAAATGTTTTTGGCCAAAAATTGGAGATTAGTACCCCTTTAAAATGGCCGGTGCCCACCCCCCCCCCCCAAATTTTGAGTTGTTACATATATGGCGCATGACCCCTTATACGCCAAAAGTTTAATTGATGTAGTAAAAGGTATGTAAGTCTGCTTTGCGTTGCACCAGGTGAAGCTGATGACAATTTTCGGCCAACAGTTGGACTCGCGGTCTTTCGACATTGAAAACTGCACTGAGGAGAATTACATCGAAATAACTCGCTGCAAAACTAGTTATTATACGTTCGTGTTGCCTATTCTAGCTGCAATGCGCATGGTAATGCTTTGACAAGTATATATATATATATATATATATATATATATATATATATATATATATATATATATATATATATATATATATATATATATATACAGGGGCGTAGGCAGGATTTTTCTAAGGGGGCGGTCCGAAATTGGTGACCCTATATTTAGGGATACGGTCGCCGGGGCGCAAAATAAAGTGCATTTCCCGACGTTTGCGAACATGCTCTATCCGTTAAGCTCATAACCTTCAATTTTTTCCGGAAAATTTTCATTTCCTCCTTATAAGCTATAAAAAATGACGTTTTTTTGGCCGCGCTTGGGCCTAAATGAACGAAACTAATGATTCTACGGCGCGAAGCGCCGAAAATTTTGAGAATTTCAGAGTAAAATTATTTTCAATTTTCACGCATTTCCTTACCTTTCCAACATTATTTTTGGGCTAAGGGGGGAGCAGCCATAAAAAATGACGTTTTCTTTGGCCGCGCTTTTAATACATAAACGAAAATAATGATTGTACGGTGCGAAGCGCCGAAAATTTTGAGAATTTTCGATAAAATGATGCAATTTACACGCATTTCCTTACCTTTCCAAAATTATTTTTGGGCTAAGGGGGAGCAGCTATAAAAAATGACGTTTTTTTGGCCGCGCTTGGGCTTAAATAAACGGAAATAATGATTCTACGGCGCGCGAAGCGCCGAAAATTTTGGAGAATTTTCGATAAAATGATACCAATTTTGATGCATTTCCTTACCTTTCCAAAATTATTTTTTGGGCTAAGGGGGGCGGGCCGCCCTCGGCTCCCCTGCCTACGCCCATGTATATATATATATATATATATATATATATATATATATATATATATATATATATATATATATATATATATATATATATATATACACAGGCCTGTAGGCAGAAATTTTTTTCGGGGGGGGGTGATTTTTTTTCACTTAAAAAAGTATACTGTTAAGGATACCCCTGTTACCATGGTTGTAGCTCTCTCCCTACGGCTGGGGGGTCTGGGCAGAGCCCCAGAAGCCAACGCACCAGAGATCTTCTGAGCAAAAATTGTAACACTAAAATTTGCAGCAAATTTACGTGAATATGGTTATTTAGCAGGCCAAAAAATTTATCAAAAACACCGAAACGGCATGATTTTACGCTTTTTCTGTTCAGTCCGCCTTTTTTAGTCATCGAGAAATCTGATGTATCTTGATAAGCTATATTTCTTGTGTGTGATAAAAATGAGTTTAAAGTGTGTACTTTTTGATTTAAAAGGAAAATTGGACAAACAATTACTCATTTCGGCGCGAAGCGCCGAAAAGTTTTTTGGAATTTTACACCTTTTTACAGTTTTTGTCTTCCCAAAAAATCTTTGTACATTCCGTACACATAAATTTTTAGGTACTTTAATATGGTGCAGTAGCGATTTTAGTGTGGTAAAAACAGTTGTTCGACTTTTGGTAGTGTATTTTAGCTAATTCTCAGGTCTCTAAGGGCAAAATCACTAAAAATCGTGTTAAAACGGCGCGAAGCGCCGAAAAATTTGACATTTTTCCCTCTGAATTGCAATTTCTGCCATTATAAAGATATATAGAACACACAATTACTCATTTCGGCGCGAAGCGCCGAAAATTTTTGCGAATCTTATTTTTTCCTTTACTCCCCTTTGGTGTTTTTAAGAAAATTTTTTGGTTTCGGGGCAGGCCCCCCTACCCCCCTCCCTACAGGCCTGTATATATATATATATATATATATATATATATATATATATATATATATATATATATATATATATATATATATATATATATATATATATATATATATATATATATATATATATATATATATATATATATATATATATATATATATATATATATATATATATATATATATATATATATATATATATATATATATATACAGGGGCGTAGGCAGGATTTTTCTAAGGGGGCTGCGGTGCAAAATTGGTGACCCTATATTTAGGGATATGTCGCTAGCGTCAAATAAAGTGCATTTTCTGACGTTTGCGAACATGCTCTATCCGTTAAGCTCATAATAACATTCAAATTTTTCGAAAATTTTTTATTTTCTTTTAATAAGCTATAAAGCATGACGTTTTTTGGTCGCGCTTGGGTCTAAATGAACGAAAATAATGATTCTACGGCGCTAGGTGCCGAGAATTTTGTGAATTTTCGATAAAATGATGCCAATTTCCATGCATTTCCTTACCTTTCCAAAATTGTTTTTGGGGCTAAGGGGGAGCAGCTATAAAAAATGACATTTTTTTGGCCGCGCTTGGGCTTACATAAACGAAAATAATGATTCTGATGGTGCGAAGCGGCGAAAATTTTGAGAATTTTCGATAAAATGATGCCAATTTTCATGCATTTCCTTACCTTTCCAAAATTATTTTTGGGCTAAGGGGGGAGCAGCTGTAAAAAATGACGTTTTTTTGGCCGCGCTTGGACCTAACTGAACAAAATAGTGATTCTATAGCGCGAAGCGCCGAAAATTTTGAGAATTTTCTACAAAAATGATGCCAATTTTCATGCATTCCCTTACCTTTCCAAAATTATTTTTGGGCCAAGGGGGGGGGGGAGGCCGCCCCCCCCGCCCCCCGCCTACGCCCATGTATATATATATATATATATATATATATATATATATATATATATATATATATATATATATATATATATATATATATATATATATATATATATATATATATATATATATATATATATATATATATATATATATATATATATATATATATATATATATATATATATATATATATATATATATATATATATATATATATATATATATATATATATATATATATATATATATATATACATATATATATATACAGGGCGTAACCAAGATTTTATTTCTGGGTGGGGCCCAAAATCTTTGAAGTATCTTTGAAGTCCTATAGTAATGGCCTCTAAAAAAAACCCATTTTTGTTTTTTTCCGCCAATATCTCTCTATAGAAGCATCTTTATTCCAGTTTTTTAAGCTATTTTATTGAGGCTTCATCTTACCTAGAAGCTCCAGCTATTGCATTGATTCACTGTTTCTTCTGTGGTTAGTAATTTAAAAAATAAGACTTTAAAAAACCCACTGTTCCCAAAAAAAACCCTTGTACCCTAAAAAAAACCCATTTTTCTAAAGTGTTTTTTTATGAGTTAAAGTGATTATTTGAGGGTTTTAGCTGTATTTTCTTGATAATTTGCAAGTATGTGAATAGAAACTAAACATTTTAAATGATCTGAACACATCATGAACATTTTATTCATAAAAATCAATCATTTATCATGCTTACGACATTTTCAACTGCTAACGACCGTATGCTTCACAGAATTGCTTCCAGATCTGTGTGATTTCCTTGAAGATGTAATCTTCAATCAATATTGCATTAGAAGCTGCAAGTTCGCTTGATATTGGGCCATAGAAAATGTCCTTTGCTGGGACAAATTCCATAGGAGCGCCTGGCTTGTTCACAAATCTGCCTTCTCCTCTGAAGTCTAGAAACTTGAATGATGCCTGATTTACTGGTTCACCTTCATCTTTGCAAAATACCTTGTTCAAGCGGCCAATGTAAAACTTTCTAGGCTTGTCAAAGTGTACAGCAAAAAGCTTGCCGCCCACATTTTCTTCCCAGTCGTCATCATTCAAGAGTTTTTGAATCGTAGACAACTTTTCATTCAATTCATCATCATTGTCCGAGCCAATGCTGGCTTCTTCACTTTCAATGCTTGCTAAGCTGCCTAATTCGTCGATTTCACTTTCAGAAGAGCTGCTAGATGAGATTCTGCGCTTCGATTTAGCTGCAGGACGTTTCGGTGTGCTTTGTATTGCCCTTTCAATTTCTTCATGCGTTATGATAGATGCGTTCATATTAACTCTTGGTCTTTTCTTTTTAGCTCCAACCTGTTGAGCTGGACCTTGATTGAAGCGGGAAGCTACTACACCTAGGAAGCTGTTGGGCGATGAAGTCGAATGTGAAGCTGGGCTATTTGGAGCACTTTCCTCGACCCAAATCCATTTGCCTTTTCTTGGATTTCCATCTTCGTCCAATGGAGGAGGTGGCTTCGGCAAATCAATCGATAGCTCCAATCGCTGCTCTGGAACTTCCGTTTCTTCTTCGTCCATCTCATCTGGACAACCCTGCTCCAACCACTTGTCATATTTTTGAACCAGTTTGGGGTCAAATGCAGATTTGTCATACTTTTCTGGATTATATGGGTAAATGCCGACTGAAGCAAAGCCACTTTTGATGTTTTCAGGAGAAAGTCCTTTTTCCCATATTGCTGATAAGTTATTCACGAATTGCTTTTTGGTCATGGCCCTTATTGGAAAACCTGTTGAAAATAGCCAGTTATTCATCTGGTCAGCCCAATATCTTTTAAGTGGACCAAATACAGCAATATCTAAGGGTTGTAGCTTTGAAGTAGTGTGAGACGGTAACTTCATGATTGTTATTTGTTCATTCGTAGCTTTTCGTCGTGTTTGCATACTGAGATGAGAAATATGGCCATCTAGAATCAGCAAAAGCGGCCGTTGTTTTATTTTTTCAGCAAAATCGTTGAACCAGCTCTGGAAAACTTCAGTTGTCATCCAACCTTTGCTGCTTAAGCCGTACCACGTGCCAGGAATTGTGAATTGCTGGTCGCCAGCCCATTCTGGAGGTATCGACGAAAGGCTAGCAGCTTTTGAAGAGTAAACAATCAATGGAGGCAAAGCTACTCCAGCTGCATTACAGGCCGCAAGAACAGTGATATTTTCTCTTCCAGTTCCAGCAATAACTTTAACAACTTTCTGGCCTTGACGTGATACAGTTTCTATGTTGTTGGGATCTGTTGGAAAACCAGATTCGTCAAGATTCCAGATACACTCTGGCCGACCTGCCAAATTGAGCTTCTCTATTTGGCTACCTAGCAACTCATAGAAACCGTTGATAAGGAATGGATTCTTTATGTTATTGAATCTTCCAATGTGCATGCCCTTGGTGCGTTTTTTTGACAGCTTATTGCGATCCATGAAACGCCTGAGCCAGCGCCGAGTTGGGCGCCAGATTGGGTTCTTCTGATGTCTTTTTGATGGAGAAATTCTTGGATTGAAGCCAGGATTTTGTATTTCATTGACCTCGGCATATTCCACAGCGATGCTAAGCACTTGCTTAGGTGTTGGGGCAAAGCCAGCATCTGCCATATCCTTGATCACTGTTGCAAGTTCGGCTTCTTTCTCGGCATCGAGCATGTTCTTGCGCCCTAAAATTATTACTAACTCAATTATTATTATTACGCTTTGCATCAATGTAGTTATGGAAAGAGGTCTATTTCTATAAAATACCAAGTTATTTGAATATAAAAAATCTTGATAAATAGTCTATTTCTAGTCATTCTTGGAACCTTTATTTATGTACACCACCCGTCCAAATCCACAGCATCCACCAATATATATATATATATATATATATATATATATATGTATACATGCATGTTTCTGATCATTCTGCTTTATTTAAAATGGAAATTTGAGATAACTGAAGTGAATAGAATTAAAGAAAAATCTCAAATATGAACACTATTATTTTACTAATATATAAAAGCTGCCTTTTGAATCTGTGGGCTGTTATATTTGTGAATTTACCTTGCTTTTTTAGTTGCTGATCGCCTTTGAGATCCATAATTTTTCGCCGAATAACCTGCCGTCCAATCCCGGTATCCTTTGATATTTTTCGATCGGAAATTTCCTTGCTTATAACACGCTCAGCAGCTCTAGTCACATCATCCTCGGTGTAGCGCCTTGCTTTTTTCGTATAATTAGACATAACTAGAATAGCTTTAATCAGCTAAGTAATAAGTAAGTGGCTAAAAATACAAAAAAATCATTGTTAATAGCATAGCATACATATAAAATACTCAAATACGATTATATATGCGCATGAAACATATGAAACATAGTAGATATATGAGCAATAATACGCAGGATGGTCAAATAATGCAGGTAAAGATGACATAAGATGAAGCTATGAGAGGTAAAATAGATCACCAGCACAATAGACAGGTAGAATGTTGACGAATTATTCAGTTTTTAGCGTGGGTTTTTTTTAGGGCCCAATGGGTTTTTTTTAGGTACACACATTTCAGGTTCATTTATTTTAGAAACCAATTAAGATTCTGAAAAATTAATGACATAGACATGTAGTTTGATCTCTATTCTTCACTCTGTGAAGTTTTGAACAAATTTGGAGGTGGGTTTTTTTTAGAGGACATGTGGGTTTTTTTTAGGTTAGACTTCAGTGGATTACTGTAGGTCAGGGGTCATGGCTGTGACCATGACACTTGTTTTCCAAGCAGAGTAAGATAAGGCCTAAAATGTAGACATGTTGAAAATGGATGCGAATCTTCCCTTCCGGCGTCAAATTGACTCAAAATCCTGCAAAAAACAAACAATTTTGACGCATTTCTAGAGAAAGTTTCAACAAAATTATCCTCATTGTTGGAACTTGCTCAATTTTTTTTGCCGATGTATTTTGTGTATATATAGAGTGCTTATGATGCATGCAAAAAATTAGCTCTTGATTGTCAATACAAGCTGAGATATGAGGTGGGTTTTTTTATGTACCACTTTCGAGTGGGTTTTTTTAGAGGCCATGACTATAGATGCTTAGGTCGATGTATAGATGCTTAGGTCGATGTATAGATGCTTAGGTCGATGTATAGATGCTTAGGTAGATGTATAGGTGCTTAGGTTGATGTATAGATGCTTATATCGACGTAAATTGGGTATCTACATGTGATTCTGCATTCAGCTGTTTGAATCTTCAAATACTTACGTCGAGTAGATGCTTGCGTAGGTCGAGAAGAGGCTAATTAACAAAACCCATAGCTTTTGTAATATTGATCATAGACGGATGAATATTTTTTCCGCGCTTTCTTTCAACATGTTCTAAAGTACTGAGCAAAAAATCCACTCTTCTGAAGTTTATTTCATAGTATCCTGAAAGTACCATATTCTTAACTTACTCCCTAAGCCTGAGTATAATAGAAGCTAAAACTTAGATTTTTGTATATCTTATTGAGTAAAACCGAAAAACATGCAAAAAATATGAAAATTTTTTTAAGTTTTTTTCAAACAGCTTTCCGTGCCTTTTCTTCTATTTTCTCCTTCATTGCTGTGCTTCCTTCCGTAATTTCAGCCCAACACTCAAATCAAGAGTTGCCTGCAACTTTGCAAGTATGGCTCAGATTTTCATCAAATTTTGGGTATCATTTCGAGAAAAATGAGTTTTGGAACCGAGCGAACCGCGATAGGAAAAGCATAGAGGTGTTAGAACAAACGAGGACCAGCCAAGTGGCAGCCGCGGAAAGAAAACCGGAACATTCAAGCTGCAAAGCTGATGGAAATATGACAGAGGAAAGAGTGAAGCGATCCTGAACCGATTAGTCATGTGATAAGTTTATTTGGAATAATAAAGAGACATGCGGATGTGTTTGACTGCTCGTAACTCATTATACTGTAACATATCACGTTTACCGCATTAGTGTAAAGGACCAGGAAGTAGGTAATTTTTACCCCCATGAGGTGGGTGCGGGAAATGTGGGACATTCAAAGTACAATGAAACAGACTATATGGAATAAAAAACAGACATGCGGATGTATTTTACTGCCTGTAACTCATTATACTGTAGAATATAATGTATATAGCATAAGTTTAAAGGACATTTACATAAAATCATGAAGTAGGTAATTGATAACACCATGTAATTTATACCCCCATTAGGTATGTGCGGGTAAATGTGGGACGTTCAAAGTACAATGAAACAGACTATATGGAATAAAAAACAGACATGCGGATGGGTTTTACTGCTTGTAACTCATTATACTGTAGAATAGAAAGTAAATAGCATAAGTTTAAAGGACATTTACAAATAAACGTGAAGTAGGTAATTGATAACACCATTAGGCGGATGTGTTTGACTCCATGTAACTCATTATACTGTAGAATATCACGTATACCGCATTAGTTTAAAGGACATTTACATAAAATTATGAGGGAGGTAATTTTCAACCCCCAATAGGTATGTCCTGATAAATAATGGACGTTCAAAGTTCAATGAAACAGACGATTCCATGATCCGAAATGATTGGTACGGATGTAGGAGGGACATAAACATTAGGGAGGAACGTACTTATAGAAACGATAGAATATGGTATTAGTAAAAATTTGTTAAACACAAGTTTGGTCTTGTTACTGATCTTAGTAAAGCCTTAACGCATTTGATCAAGTACCTTCCTTTATGAAAATTATCTAATCACAAATAGTACTGTATCACAGAAATCGAACTACTTTCTATATTCACCACAGGCAACGATGGGATTGGACAACATTTAAGAGACTGATGTGTGATTGGTAGGAAAAAGCGCAAAACTTTGTTTTTTTTAGACCTCTGTAAAATCCGTCAACAGCGAATCAAATTGATTCGCGCTAAATTTTCTAGCATGACTGGTAAAATGACCTATAAAAAAGGGATGCAGAGCCCTACGCGCGCGTAGTCAATTAGATCCTAGTGTGCCGACGGGTGAATATGTTGGAAATGGGCGGCATGATTAATGTGTCAATAGTATGATGAATAATAGTTTGTAAAATCGCGATTTACATATTGTTTGCACTGGAAATGAATTATAGATATGAAGTGATACACTGCACAAATAATTACCTACATAAATGTTTGTTATTCAGGGAACGATTTAAATGAATTTATTAAAAATCGTAGAATTTTGCGAAGATCGTGATGGGTTGCCCGAGAAGCTGGCGGAGTTGGGACTGGTTCCACGCGCAGGCGAATATGACTGTCCAACATGTGGCGGGAAGATGGTTCTAATCAAGGATGAATCATTGGTGGATGGATGGATAAGGACGTGCCGGGCGCGTGTGTCGGTCAGGAAACAGAAGGCGCGGCCTTGCGGAGTGCGGGTGGGCTTGCGCAAGCACACGTTTTTTGAGAATTCGAAGTTACCGATTTGGAATGTTCTTGGATTCGTCAATTTCTGGGTCGGAAGTGCAACTTTCCGATTTAATGGAGAACAGCTCGAGATGGCCCAAGAAAGTCTGGTCAACTGGTCATCTTACTGCTGGGAGGTCGTATTTGATGCATTCTTCACAAACCCAGAAAAACTTGGTGGCCCTGGGAAGGTCGTTGAGATCGATGAATTTAAATTTGGTAAGCAAAAATATCATAGGGGGCATTCTGTGGAGGGCCAATGGGTCTTTGACGGCTATGAACGGGGCTCCGGTCGCGTGTTTATGGTAGCCGTTGAGGCCCTGGGGTCTGACACACTGCTACCCATAATCCGAGAGTGGATTAACCCGGGTACGACGATTCTTTCTGACTTTTGGAAGGCATATGACTGCTTGGGAGACCATGGCTACATTCACATGAAAGTAAATCATTCTCTGAATTTTAAAGATCCTGACACACAGACACATACTAACGCCATTGAGTCCTCCTGGCGAGCAGCCAAATTTAGTTTTGCATCGTCAGGGAGAATCAAAGCACACGTACCCGGTAATCTAGATCGGTACATGTTCCAAAAGCGATGCAAGGAAATGCAACTTGATCGCACAGTCGAGTTTCTGCGGATGGCTGGGCAGCTGTACAATCCGTGTAAGCCCAGTGCACCACAATTGACTCAGAGGACAGGGACAGTCGCGAGGAATTGGAGGACAGTGACAGCCACGACGAATTGGAGTTTTAGTATAGTAAGTTGTGTTGAAAACATATTTTCTGATCATTCAGTTCAGCTTAAGATGGGCTTAGGCTTAGGCTTAGTTATGTGCTTTCACAAAGAGTGCCATGGGATGATGTAAGCCTGAGTCAGATGGGGCAAAATTGCGGAGCGAGCGAAGCGAGCGAAGCAATTTTTGCCCCATCTTTGGCTTAGGCTTAGATCATCCCCTGACACCAATCTGAAGCCTCAAACAGCGCTTTTTAGGCTTCTAATCATCAGGAGCAGCACTATGAACCCAAGACATGCCCTGAACCAAGCTTGCAATATGCAAATTAGCCTAATTTGCATACTATGCAAATCAGGCTAATTTGCATATCAAAACTTGGTTTCCGACGGCCAGTTTAGGGTTTCTAGTGAAGCTCGCGATGATTAGAAACCCGAAAAGCGGCTGTTTTGTAAGAAATTGAAAAATCAGTAATTACGAATATTTTCCCAAATTTTTTTCCGCGCCTCAATTTATCATGTTCTACCATTTTGGCAAAAAAATTTTAGCATTCCGTATTCGTTTTGCACCTTTTCCGAAGGTACCATATTCTTAAGTTTAGCCTTTTATTTCTCATTGGAAATTGTACGCTTTTCAAAAAACAATTTAAAAAAACGTTGTTACATTAAAGTGAATGGGATCCGCCTGCTTTAAAACGCGTTTCTTGTTTAATAGTTATTAGGACGGAAGTTAATTACCTATAGGCGAGTGCAAACTACGCTGCAGAATTGCGTCTCGTGATTTGATAAACTATTTGTCTGGGCAGTAATTATTTGCAGTCAACTGCAGGTAATATAGCACACAATGTAAAATTATATGCAGTCAAAAACCAGCGGCCTAGACTGCAGGCAATATAGCACACAATGTAAAATTATATGCAGTCAAAAACCAGCGGCCTAGACTGCAGGCAATATAGCACACAATGTAAAATTATATGCAGTCAAAAACCAGCGGCCTAGACTGCAGGCAAT